>JAKEPQ010000044.1:3382500-3972500 GCA_024500445.1 Entomyzon cyanotis
ATTCAGTGTCAGCCAGAAAACCACCCCAAAAGCTGTGCAAATTCATTAGACAATGCTAAATGACACAGGTAAACTCCCAGAGCTGAGCTTTGCACTCCAGCCATCAGGAAATACTGATGCAATGAAGAGAGTTTTGACATGACAATGTCCCACAACTTGGTTCAGAGTTAAGGTGGTAAAAGTTTTCTGGGGTGGATAACACAAACACATTTTCTGGGGTGGATAAGTACTGTGCAGGCTGCAGTTGCTCCCATCCAGGAGGAAGTCTGGATAAATCAACAAGATAGATCTTCACCTGAAAAAAAAAAATAAATACAGTTCGACTAGTAAAAGAAAGTGGTGTATATAATTATCCCACATGTGTACATGAGTATATATACTTAATTTGCAAATATAACTGTAACGACTGCATATCGAAATAAAACCACTGTTTGAACAAATTACACAATGTCTTGCTACAGGCATATATAAGGAAACACGTCACCAATTATTACTAATTGGTTCATGAAACACACATGTGAAATGCAAATGCAGTCCTGAAAACCTGCTGGAAGCAGAGGGTAGCAGGGTATTTATCCAGCTCAAGGTCCACCTTTTATTTTTGTGCTTTATTTTCATGAATTTAGGAATTTATTTAGACTTTACCTATTTGGAGACAGATAGGTAAGCAACTCAGTGCTGTGGAGAGTAGTGTTTAACCTAAGATATTATCCTTGCTGGAAAAGAAAATTTAATGTTTAAAATACCAGGGTTTTTTTTTTGTCTAACTGTGCTGCTTCTTTTAACCAAAGCATGAAAATTGCCTTCCTGCAGTATCTGCACAATTGCAGTGGAAAATTGCAGTGGAAAACAGCACATTATATTTTGAATATCTCAAAACTTTGGGGTTTATATCAGTATGTTTCCATCTCAGAAAAAAATGCTGATTTTTTCAAGGACAGTAGTGTTACTATCCTACCTAGGAAGACTTGTGAAATGCTGTGGCTTGGATAGCTATCACTGTAACATTATTCTAGTAAAAGTAAAAATACACATCACTTAAAGCCTTGCTTTAGTAACTCTTTTAGACAACTAAGACATGGAAGCATCATTTTTTTGAGGATTCTTTTTGGCCACATGGCCATTTGCTGGCAGCTATTTACAGCAGATTTTGCTGTTCTGAACACGCTGGGTTTCAAAGAGATTTACTTGGAGAATAAACAACTACTCCGTGGGAATACTGATGGCACAATCTGGGCCCTGGTGATTATTTTAACTTCCATCCGAGGCATGTGAGCTACACCTGGAGGTTTGCTCATGGTTACAAATTCTAATTGCTCCGTTGGCTTCACAGTGCTTGTAATTAACACCTTACAAACTCAGTTATTCATGTGCTTGGCTAACCCACCCAATTTGTCTAACCGACCTATCTGTTATGGTGTGATCCACAACGCAGGTGACAATAACCCTAAAAAAAACCTACTGAGGTTTTCTTCCTCAGAACCACATCTGATGTTTTTTGGGTTTTTTTTTCCACAGCCCCAAGCCCCAGACGTGCTCAAAAGCAGCACTGCCTGGTTCTCCCCAGCCCATCTCCTACCCACCTTGCTCTGCCTCCATCTGAGAGGAATTCTCTCTATTTATTTTGGGAATCCAGCCCTCTGTTTAAGGTGGGATCCTGCCATTTAGCTCTGCGAAAAAGGTCATTAAAATCTTATCCAGTTCAGTCTGAAACTTGGCCAGGCTCCTTCTTCTGCCCGAAAAAAATACAGAGGCAGCTTTCTAACACAGGATGAGGACAAAAGGCAATGGCATTCCTGAAGTCCATCTGGGAGTGTGTGGAAAAGTTTGAAAAAGCTAAACTGTTCTTGCACAGTCCTGCCTAGGTTTTAGACATTTCCCCTGTTTTTCTTTCCTTTTTGTACATCATTGAGGATATTTACTTGAAGACAGAGTCTTTGTTTAAGTATTCATCTTTCTTTTTCTACTTATTAAAAATCTGAAATCCTAGTCCTCTGCTTGTGACATCCCAGCAGGACTGCTGTGGAAATTATTACCTTGCCAAAACTCAGAGGACGATGACACCAGGTAGAGAATAAACAGGAGAGGCAGATGGACTGTTAGGAAATAAGGACCCCTTTTTATATAAATATTTTTGTTAATGAAGAACAAGGGAAGGGAAGGAAAGTACATGATATGTTTCTGAGGCCCTGCTACTCTTTTAACCAGGAGTTCAGGAGGATAAAATGTGAAAGGGCCCCGTCACTCATGAGAGAAAGGCTTTATTATAGTGTACAATTTTTTTTTTTTTTTTTAATCTAAACCTTTGGCTCCTATGATTTATTGACATACCATGATATTTTTTTCCTTTGAGGTCCTCAGGCACCAGTGTCAGGAACAGTCACAGACAAGCATTTGGTGTGCTGGGTTGCTGAGTGACCTCTGGAAACCTCTGTCAAGGACAAGGGTGTTGTCAGATACCTTAAAAAATACTGAGCTCTGAAACCCCAAAGTTATCACAAAAATTGTAATCTTTGCACTCTGCTTCCACAACAACATGCATGTTTCAAACTTATAACTGTGAGCACAGAGCAGATGAAAGTTTACATTTTCATTTGGCATTTGGCCCCAGAGAATTTAGTGAAACTAAATTTAGTGGACTTTGGTGAAAACATTGAATGTAAAGTGATAATGGGCAGCTTTTAACCTCTCAGTATGACAGAGGCTATACCAAGCCTCCACTGTATATTCACCTTCTTGGTAGCAAAGTCACCAAAAAGGAAAACTGTCCAGGCTGACAGCCATCAAGGATGGTGTGAAGCAAGGATATGTAATGACAGAGAAGCAAAAATGTAATTTAATGCATGTAAAGATGTGACTGGAAATGGGAGAAAGTTCCAAACCAAATTCCTGACCCCCAAATCCAGCAGACAGGTGGTAGAAAGAAGGAACAGAGAAACAAAGCACATGGACAATATTTCTTTTTAAAAAGGTAAGGAAAAAAGAAGAGCATAAGGTAAATGACAAGAGAGATTGTAAAATGTTTTAGCTAGTACTATCCAAAGTGTAGGGAAGTTTCAGGGAAGGGAAGTTTCAGGGAAGTTTCAGGGAAGGGAAGTTTCAGGGAAAGGAAGGGAAGTTTCAGGGAAGGGAAGTTTCAGGGAAGTTTCAGGGAAGGGAAGTTTCAGGGAAGGGAAGTTTCAGGGAAGTTTCAGGGAAGGGAAGTTTCAGGGAAGTTTCAGGGAAGGGAAGTTTCAGGGAAGTTTCAGGGAAGGGAAGTTTCAGGGAAGGGAAGTTTCAGGGAAGGGAAGTTTCAGGGAAGTTTCAGGGAAGTTTCAGGGAAGTTTCAGGGAAGTTTCAGGGAAGGGAAGGGAAGTTTCAGGGAAGGGAAGTTTCAGGGAAGGGAAGTTTCAGGGAAGGGAAGTTTCAGGGAAGGGAAGTTTCAGGGAAGGGAAGTTTCAGGGAAGGGAAGTTTCAGGGAAGGGAAGTTTCAGGGAAGGGAAGTTTCAGGGAAGGGAAGTTTCAGGGAAGGGAAGTTTCAGGGAAGGGAAGTTTCAGGGAAGGGAAGGGAAGGGAAGGGAAGGGAAGGGAAGGGAAGGGAAGGGAAGGGAAGGGAAGGGAAGGGAAGGGAAGGGAAGGGAAGGGAAGGGAAGGGAAGGGAAGGGAAGGGAAGGGAAGGGAAGGGAAGGGAAGGGAGGGATATATGTCCAAGGTGTAGATCCAATTAATCATGCAGTGGATGCAGCTGGGGAGGAATGCATGGCAGATTTCACAGCGAAGGAGAGCAGCTGCCCTGCAAGAGATATCTCCACAAGAAAAGATCATTATCACTGTCTGTAATCCAGACAGGGCAATAAAAAAATTTGATGCTTTACTCACTATTGCTCATGAAGCAAAGGTTGGAAAATCAGATAAAAATCAGTTGCACACAGACCATGAGATGGGAGAAAACTCTCTGGTTGAAAATACAAAGGAAAACAACCCAGGAAATGTGCACTTGAAAAATATAAGCCTTACTTTAATTCCTTGTCATGCTGCCATACATTCCAGTGGAATCACTGCTCTGCACATTGGAAATTGACAGTATCAGGATCATCAGAAAGAAACGGTGATGAAACTCTCTAAACTGCTGAAGAAGGCAGTAATATCCAAACACAAATGCCTAGATGTAATCTGGATCTGCACCAGCAGCTGAGCTACCTCCTTTTTCTCACCCCAGCTTCTCAGGTGTGTGTGGGGAACACAACTGCAAGTTTGCCTGAGTCAGCTGATGTGAATTACAAACCCATCTGATGGTGAAAGCAGAGCAGAGAAAAACTGACCAGGAATGAGCAATCTGAAGCAGAAAAACCTCCCAGGCCAGGGCTGCTGCCTGTTTGGAGCTCCCTGCAGGCTGTGTCCTGCCTGAGAGCCATGAGTCCACCCTCAGCTGAGGAAAGGAGACAAAATCCCCTTTACTCAGCCATAGAATAGCCAAGAAACAATTATTTCCAGCTCAGATGGACAATTTATTAACAACAGTTCTTTCCACAACTCAGATCACCCCCAGCCCTTGTGAAGGTCCCCAAATCAGGAGATTTAAGGAACATAACTCAGAGTTTCTGTCTCTTCCCATTATGAGCTGTGAGAAGGGCAGAAACCACACGTGAGTGTTCCAACCAAGCACATCTGTGTACACAGATTAAAGATTTAGTACTTCTGTGATGTCATGATTAAGTCCTAGTCATAGAAGCATAGGATTTGTCTTGTTGGCATTCACTGCTGGTGCTCTGCCTTGAAAAGTCTCCAGAAAAAATAGGCTTGGGATTACTGTCTGCATTATTTCTCTTTAGCCTGTCTCACAAGGGCTTGGCTTATGAATGAAAAGTTTGTTAATTGCTTCTCCAGTGTCCTCCATCTGCTGCTGTTTGACCCTGGGGAGGACAGGTAAATGTATCTCTTCTCAAATAGGCTAAGCTGTGGAATAGGGGTTGGCATTTTTTCTCAAAAATATGGGACTGACATTTACAGTGAGGGTTGCAGAATGCAACTGGTGGGTTTTATGAGACTTTTCTGGGGGTGATGGACCAAAATTAAGAAACTTTCCCTCATTCTCCCCAAACTGCCTTTGTTTAGCAGTGCTGCTGGAAACAAAACATGATGATATTGTCTGTGAGGTGATTTGGTGGGAGCAGGACAGGGTGTGCCTCCCTGCTTCCCTCTGTCTCCTCAGTGAGAATCTCCACTTTGGGCTGCAAAACTCCAAAATTATGTTTTCCAGAGTTCTTCACACCACTTATAGTTCAGAGGCTGAACATTCCCACTCCTTTCCCTAAAGACAACTTGGGTTTCCTCTGTGAATCAATTCACTGTGGTCTTTCTTCTTGGGGAGAAGGCTCTGGTGGTCTCAAGGCTGTGATGTGTCACAAACAGTGAAATCAGCTTGGGAAGCCCAGCTGGCAGAAAAATCAATGTGGTTTTTGAAGGTAGAACTCAGGCACCTGCCAAGAGTTTCCCTCCATGAACTTTTTGCAGTTCGATACTGGAATGTTTTCACAGGCAGCAGGATTTTTCAGAAAACAAATCAGAAATCCTTGTTTTTCCCGCTGAGGAACCGTGGAAAAATTCGTGGAAGATTTTCATCCAGTCATAATAGAAACGAGCAGTACTGGTGAAAAAGCACACAGTGAGTGCAAATATCAGTCAAATTAAATGAGAATGTCACTTTTCAAAATCACAGCAGAGATGAAGCTTCAGTGCTGAAGACAAGGGTGTTATTCTATGGTTTTGGCTAGGAAAACCTTACAATGTTATTTTTGCTGGAAACGTAGCACAAGAGGTTCAGTCTCAGCAAAGGTTTAGGAGGAGAGGGAGAACCTAGGTTATTTGAGGTTCAGAATACATGTTCTGTCTTCTGAACATCAGGAGTGGTTAAAATGTTTTTCATGGATATCCACAGATAAAGCTTTAAATCCCATCACTTCTTACATGCACTCAGAGCTGGGGAAGGAATATTATATATAATAGTTACAAGTTATGATAGATATTAATATATATAATAGTTATAAATAATGTATGTTCAATAGGGTGGAGAATCATCTTAGCAACTGATCTTAGTCTTTTAAGGATTTCCTCTCCTTCCAATGAGGATCTTTGATTGTAGCACAACATAGTGATCACTAGTAGTCTTCTGCATCTGTTAACGTGTCTTTAGAAATAAAAGTCTAATATCATTCTCCCCGGAGCTCACATGTTTTCTCATTTTTTCAGAACCAAGGAATACATTAATGGGACATTAGTTTAGTTGTCTTCCCACTACTCTTCAAAACCACAACAAACAAAAACCCTGTGGATTCTGGTGTGCAGTTACATCCATTCTGGTTATGTTCAGCCATGAATTTATCTCACATTGCACTGACTTGTCATGAAGAAGCACTACAGACTGTCCATGCTGCAAAGCTCACGGTGGAAGACTTTAACCAGACCAAACTTGTTTAAATAAGGCAGCACTGACTGGGAAGAAGGCAACAAGGAAGGAAAGCAAGCAGATTTTTTTTCTTTTTTTTTCTTCTTTTTTTCTTCTCTTTTTTCCTTTTTTTTTTTTTTTAATTTTTTTATTTTTAGAATGTGCTATTTGATTTAATTCTGCACCTGGTGCAGAAGAAAGAAAAAAGAAAATAACACACTGCAGGAGTAAAAAATACTGTGTAATAAACAGGCTAGCTGCTAACAAAAAAATTGCTCAAAATCATCTGTAACTTCTGTTAATGAACCCCTGCAAACTATTGCTTAATGCCAGATTATTTTGAAGCTAAATGAAAGGCTGTTCACAGCTGCACATACTTCATCTCATAAATGCAGATTAAAGCAGATTTGAATGCATCGTTATGAATAATGCATTATTTTTAAATAATAAAGTGAATAACACAGTCAGCCTGCATAAACCTGGAATAGGGAAATTTTCAATGGGTTACACCACTCTCCAGAAGAAGTTCCTTGGGATTGAGAGAAGTTGTGCACATGAATGGGTTCAATTCCTGAAAAAGAGACACAAGGAGCTGGGAGAACTTAAAAGTTTTCTCAAAGTTTCTCAGGTGGCTCTGTGACAGCAATGACAAACCTTCACCCACATCAGTCTTTTTCCTCTGTAAGAATATCTGAAATAGACATCTCATCCTTCAAAAATACATCCACTAATGTGTACTGGTGGTCCTGTATTTGCTGTGTTTAGTGGTTCAATATCACACCTATGGATGCTGTAAGGATTGTGCCTTGCTCTCCCCATTCACATTTAGTAAATATTTATAATCCATGAATGAAGCTCAGAAATTCTTCATTCTTCACTCAAGAAATGTGCCTTTTCTACTTAGAATAAGCCAAGGTTTGTTTAAATAAAGGCAATTGGATTAGGCCTTGCATATGTACGTGTATGTAATTTTAAAATATACATAATCTATGTTATTTAAATACAATGTACAACATATTAATTGTACACAATTGTGTGACTGTGTGCTTTCCATGGAATGGTTCAGGCTGGAAAAGACCTCTGGATTAATCGAGTCCAGCCAGTAAACCACATTCCCAAATGCCATCGCTGCACGTTTTTGGAGCACTCCCAGGAATGCTGACTCAACCCCTTCCCTGGGCAGCCTGTTCCCATTTTCAGGGAATGTATGTTTATATATATACTTGTGTGTTTAGGTACATTTACCTCTGTATGTTGACATAAAACATGAGTATAACCCATGCTGTGGCTGGCAAATTGGGAATAAGGATTATCCCTTGGGAATATTTTCTGCCATCACATTCACACAGTGAGGAAACTGTTCAACTGATGTGAGCAATAATTCCTGGTTATAAAATTCTGGGCATAGAATTTTGATTTTAAGATGGAGATCTACAGCCCTGTAGTCTTGGAATAGAGAGGCCATCCTTGTGACAAGAGCAGCTTATGCCACAATAAGTTTCAGGGACCTGAAAAAGCAATAATTACACAGTTTTTCTCCAAAAACAAAATACTCCTTTCCTCTTACAACCATTACTTTTTGGAAAAAAATACCTCTTGAGGTAATTCCACTGAAATTCTGCACCAACATACAAACACACCTCACGTGCTGCAGTAATTTAGGGGACAAAAAAAATCCAGTTTGCCCCTGGTGTGATTGATCAGGCTGGGTTGGTGATGATGTCCTCAGACCTTTCCTGTGAGCTCTGGAATTGATGGCTCATTGCATAACCACCAGAGAACACAATAATTGCATACTTTTGTCCAGTTATTGTCTGGAACTTGCACATCAAGCACACCAAGGAGAAAGGTTCACTGTTAAGGCTAAAAGGCCCTGGAACAGAGCTCAGAAAGCTCAGAAAATACACCTTTTCTAGACCTCTGTGAAGGACATTTAATCTTATCACCCCTTCCTTTCTGAGATAAAGGGGTTTTCATGTATACAGAAGTTGTGCTGAGCAGTATGATAGCCTAACCATGCACCTGGTGCAGAATTTGCAGCTCTGGGGGGCCAAATATGAGTGTTTTGAGAGGATAAAATTTCATATATTCAGGGGGGTCTAGCAGGGTGTGTCAGTGTAAACAAATGAAACACAAACAGTGTTTGAAAAAGTGGAAAATAAATTGTTGAGTTCTGTGGGGTTTAGTTTTTTTCAGATCTCTCCCCTTCTTCTTCCACCCATTTCTTGCCCTTTTAGCATGCCAAGGCATCAAAGTGTATTTATTTCTAGGCAATAATCAGTAAAGACATCAGGACATGACTCACCAAAATAAAATCATATTTTTATTCAAATATAAAAAATCAGAATCAGAAATCACCAGTTCGTGTGTTAATAGCTACCACAATGCAGAAAATGTTTCACGTATACAATGTTTTCCCTTTTAATTTTAATTTTTTAATTAATTTTTAAATTTTATTTTAATTTTATTTTATTTAAATTTTATTTTAAATTTTATTTTTAAATTTAATTTTAAAAAATTAAATTTTAAATTTAATTTTTTAATTTTAAAATTTTTTAATTTTAAACTACCAAACTACTGTTTGGAGTTTTGTTCAGCCTTCTCTTCCCTTCTCAAAGAAACCACATATTATTTAACATCCTCAGCAATAAATCAGTGTCGTAAGTAATAAGTCAGTGGTCCCTACTCCTTCATCTTCAACAACTCAGAAGGTAAAAAAAATCTACAATCACAATCTTCTTTTTTTTAATTGAGCCCTTCTTGAACTCTATCTGTAATCATGAGAATTTCCCTGTGATATCCAAATTTATTTTAGCTATTTTGACCAGTGCAGATCTTTTTCTGGTGTGATTCTCCTGAAAACTGTAGATAAATATGTCATTAAAAACGCGATTTAATAATTTGAAACTTTGCATAATAATAATAATAATAATAGTAGTAGTAATAATAATACTAGTAATAGTAGTGATAGTAGCAATGGTAGTAATAGTACCATTTATTACTATTATTAGTAATAATGGTAATAATAGCAGTAGTATTAATAGTAGTAATAATAATACTATTAGTAATAATAGCAATAGTAATAAATAGCAATAGCAATAGTAATAGTAATAGTAATAGTAATACCACCTTATCACCTTTATCAAAAGCATAATTTTAGCATAATCTGTGGTGCTGTTTGGACACTTTCAGTCATCTTAGGGAAATACATAAACCCTGTCTGAGAGCATTTGTGTTTGTTTGCTGTCATCTGCTGCCATCTGATTTTGTCATTCACATATAAAAAGCAGTTCCCAGGAGTGCTTGGACAAGCAGCCATGAGTTAAATTTCTTCTGCTTGGAGAACTTTCACCCTCATGTATTTTTACTTGATAAGATTGTTATTTTTCCTCAAGTCCAGGCTCCAGCAGGATCTGTAATACCTACAAGTTCACTCAAGAGTTCACCCAGCAGGAGAAAATGTTAATAAAGTAGCTATTTAAGCCCTTTACTCAATATCAGGAGGAAGTCTGCTTTTTTTCCTTTTTTTTTTTCTTTGCTTTTTTTTGAGGCAAATGTTTTCCATCAAAAAAGAACTTACTAACTTCTTCCCCAAATGTTCCTAAAATATAGGAACCAAACCCCCTGCTTCAGAAAATTGTCAGTATTTAAAAACCCCAAGCAATTAAGCATCTGCTTAAATGCCACTGAAATTAGTGGAAAATAGAGATGTGTCTTCAAAAGTCACACCCACAGTGACTGTCAGTGCTGTCAGGCTCCTTCCCTGGGGCTTGTCTTTGTTCAAAAACTAATTAATATTTGCCAGACTTAAATGCCCTCAGGCCTCTTTGCCTCCAGCCTGCTTGAATCACTCCAAGTTTCTTCTTCTCACCTCTCTGCTCACCTCTCTCCTGAATTTGGGTTGGGTGAGGCATCATCACTCTTTGTCAGGCACAAAAACACATTTAAATGCTTTCTCTCTATGACCAACCTCTCAAAATTGGTGAGTGGTTGAGCTCCTCAGGGCCAGCTTTTGCCAGCTCAAAATAAATCCTAATAACCAGATAATAATACAAATATTATTTAATTATTATTTCATATTGTTAATATGACCACCCCACATTCAGGTTAATATGATTCACCCCACATTGCATTTCACAGCTCCATTTAAGCTGCTCCTGGATCCTGCAGTGAGTGCAGGGCTTGGGATATAGAATTTCTGAGTTCATATTGTTCAATTACCATCCAAAAGTACAAGTTCAAAACTGACACTGTCTATGCAGAGATGCTGTAATTCCTTTTCAGCCCATTTCTCTACCAAAACAAGGTTATGCTGAGACTTCTTTAGTTAGATGCCTGTTTTATTGAAAAAAGAACCCAAACCCATGCAATTCACATTTATTTAATTGTCTATTTTAGTGCTGTGATATTGAAATTTAGACACTTCCCTAAGTCTATTTAGATCATACCTTTTTCTCAAAATCTCCTGATTTATTTTATGAAAAACCTTTTTCCCCCTTTTTTTTAAATTTCTCATGAGATAAAGAAAATAATTTGTCTTGACTCTCTCTGGCAATCTTATAGGATTTTAAAAACTGTTGTTCTTGGCATTTACCAGGTGCCAAAGGTAAATACACATGGTTCTATCAGCTTTCACCTTATTTTCTGGTGTGGTTACCACAGCCCAAGAACCACATTGTTGTGGTTTCATTTCTCCTACTTCAGTTACCAACCTGGTTTACCTCAGAAGAACTAAACCTGTCTGTCTCTTCTTTCTTCAACAAAATAAGTGGGAAGACACCCAGACACCTAAAACACATAAAAATCCCTACAGTTCTTCCATTTAAAAAAAAAAAAAAGAAAGAAAGGAAACATTGGGTTTTCACATTTCACTTCCAGATCTAAAATGTCCTAACAGAAAAATTTTTGATTACCTATGTGGATGATAGAATGGAGGACTTGAATAATTTTTCTCTTATGCCAATTTTACAAGCACATTATCTAATTTCTCCTTTTTTTCCCCAATGGAATGCTTCATTACCTTGCAATAATTTATTGTATTATGATATATTATAGAGCTAATAAAAGAAGGCATTATTATTTTTATCATCCTGCTTTCGTTTCCTTCTATAAAAGGGAACAATTTCAGATGTTGGTCTAATCTACCTAATATATTGATTGGAATGTTTTCAAGGCTGCAATTGAATTTTAAAAGGAACAGCAGATCTTTTGAAATGAAAGCCAACCTGAAGAAGGATTAATTCAAAAGGCAGAGCTAATTTAAAGCTCAAAGAAGGGGATGATAAGCTATTATTTTCATATAAGATAGTAACAGCCATGAAAAATTATCTTTCCTGCTTCAGATGACTATAGAAAACCCTGAAAATCTCACAAGCTACTGTCTTTGTCAAGTTTTTTTTGAAAAATCAGATCTCAGATTTTTCAGCATCTGTCGACTAAAACTCCAAACCCTGCACTGCCTACTCAAATTATGGACTTGAGACTTTCATGAAGAGGCCACAGTGTGCTTCCTTCTCAGCATCAAGAAAACAGAGATAGCAAAGACTTTCATAATAATTTTGTACCTTCTGAATGGGAATAATATAAACCCCCACTTCACTGCCCCAGACCGTAGAGTAATAGGCACTTGGACACTTTCTGAATTCTTGAAACAATATTTCAGTAGTAAATATGAAGTGGGTTGGGGTTTTTGGGATGTTGTTTTCCTTTTGTGGGTTTTTTTTTCCCCAGGGTTTTTTTTTAAGGTTTCTTTTTGTAGCTGTACGTTTTGTTTTATTTGTTTTTTCCCCCCAAGAAAATAATTTTTTGTAGGGAGGACACTTGCATCTTGTGTCTTCATTATCCACTGTCTCTTCAGGTGAAGGAAACAGTTGTTCCCTCCTACTCATCCCAACATCTGGTGGAAACCAATACCCAAACCTTGGAGTTCAGTGCTTTTACCTTTCTTCAGGGCTGGAGAATTACTGGTTTGGAGGATTAGATTAGATGACTCAAAGGCTTTCATTTCAGAGCCTCTGTTCCTATATAAAAGCATTGCTATGAAGTTAGCAAAAAGAATTGCTGCCCTGCGCAAATCAAATAATCTGGAGTAGCTTCATCAGTTTCCTCCCTGGATCCCAATTTCCTGCCCTGCCAGGCTGTCCAGCTCCTAGATTGACAAGATTGCAGTTTAATTCAGGAGTAGGAGGCAACTGGCTAAATTGGCAGGATTTCAAATGCCTTCCCTGAGGTCCCAGAGCCCAGCTCTTGTTCTGTGCCTGTCAGTGTCTGCAGGAAGGTTATCACAGCTGGGGCAGATGGAGATTTATACAGCCCACGCTTTTCCTCTGGGAGAGTTCCTAAAAAAAAAATTGGAAAAACAAGAACAAGCAGTTTCGTTTCTATTAGGAAAAAAGATGAGGAGAGGAGAGGAGAGGAGAGGAGAGGAGAGGAGAGGAGAGGAGAGGAGAGGAGAGGAGAGGAGAGGAGAGGGAGAGGAGAGGAGAGGGAGAGGAGAGGAGAGGAGAGGAGAGGAGAGGAGAGGAGAGGAGAGGAGAGGAGAGGAGAGGGAGAGGAGAGGAGAGGAGAGGAGAGGAGAGGAGAGGAGAGGAGAGGAGAGGGAGAGGAGAGGAGAGGGAGAGGAGAGGAGAGGAGAGGAGAGGAGAGGAGAGGAGAGGAGAGGAGAGGAGAGGAGAGGAGAGGAGAGGAGAGGAGAGGAGAGGAGAGGAGAGGAGAGGAGAGGAGAGGAGAGGAGAGGAAGCCCCAACAACAACTTTCCCCACAAAACCACCAAACCAAAACCAAACCAACCAACTAAATAAAAAAAACCCCAAAAACCCAACAAACCATACAAAAAAACCCCCAACCAAACCCAAAAACTGGAGTAAGCATCTTCAAGCAGTTATAATGATGCTCCTGGGCTTTATTTTGACTATATAATAAAGTCTGTGTTTCAGAGAGGAAACCTACATGCCCTTCAGAAGCAGTCACTGAATGAAAATTAAACAGACTAGGTAGGGGACATACAAATATTCTAAAATTCAAGGCCTGCTTCAGTGTGGCTAAAGGACAGTTTGTGGAGACTCCAGACAGGAAAGAACTCAAGTGAAGAATGCAGTTTCAAACCTGGGGAAAGCTTTGTGTGCTCACAAGTTTGTTGACTTTTTCTACTAATTAGCTGATCTAATAGAATATACTGCCTTACAAATTTTGTTCTGCTTCTTATTTTTACAGCATCAAGGCTAAAATAGTTGTGCTACTAAAAAAATATTATTTGAACCAAATGTTTCATTCGTGCTCAAGGGAGAACTCCAGGTTTCCTCTCTGAAGAAGTGGAAGTTTCAGGGAAATTTCAGGGAAGGGAAGTTTCAGGGAAGGGAAGTTTCAGGGAAGTTTCAGGGAAGTTTCAGGGAAGGGAAGTTTCAGGGAAGGGAAGTTTCAGGGAAGTTTCAGGGAAGTTTCAGGGAAGTTTCAGGGAAGGGAAGTTTCAGGGAAGGGAAGTTTCAGGGAAGTTTCAGGGAAGTTTCAGGGAAGGGAAGTTTCAGGGAAGGGAAGTTTCAGGGAAGTTTCAGGGAAGTTTCAGGGAAGTTTCAGGGAAGGGAAGTTTCAGGGAAGGGAAGTTTCAGGGAAGTTTCAGGGAAGTTTCAGGGAAGTTTCAGGGAAGTTTCAGAGAAGTTTCAGGGAAGTTTCAGGGAAGTTTCAGGGAAGTTTCAGGGAAGTTTCAGGGAAGTTTCAGGGAAGTTTCAGGGAAGGGAAGTTTCAGGGAAGGGAAGTTTCAGGGAAGGGAAGGGAAGTTTCAGGGAAGGGAAGTTTCAGGGAAGTTTCAGGGAAGGGAAGTTTCAGGGAAGGGAAGTTTCAGGGAAGGGAAGTTTCAGGGAAGGGAAGGGAAGTTTCAGGGAAGTTTCAGGGAAGTTTCAGGGAAGTTTCAGGGAAGTTTCAGGGAAGTTTCAGGGAAGTTTCAGGGAAGTTTCAGGGAAGTTTCAGGGAAGTTTCAGGGAAGTTTCAGGGAAGGGAAGTTTCAGGGAAGGGAAGTTTCAGGGAAGGGAAGTTTCAGGGAAGGGAAGGGAAGTTTCAGGGAAGGGAAGGGAAGGGAAGTTTCAGGGAAGGGAAGGGAAGGGAAGGGAAGGGAAGGGAAGGAAGGGAAGGAAGGGAAGGGAAGGGAAGGAAGGGAAGGGAAGGGAAGGGAAGGGAAGGGAAGGGAAGGGAAGGGAAGGGAAGGGAAGGGAAGGGAAGGGAAGGGAAGGGAAGGAAGGGAAGGGAAGGGAAGGGAAGGGAAGGGAAGGGAAGGGAAGGGAAGGGAAGGGAAGGGAAGGGAAGGGAAGGGAAGGGAAGGGAAGGGAAGGGAAGGGAAGGGAAGGGAAGGGAAGGGAAGGGAAGGGAAGGGAAGGTCTGTGCAAACTGACAATGCAAACACATCTCTGAGAGCAATCAGCAAATTCTTCTGCCTTGATTTCTTCTTTTTTTTTTCTTTCTCCAACGAGTGTCTGTGGCTGCAGTAAAGGGACATGACAAATCCTCAGCAGGGAACTCCTGAAATTCTGCTGTTTCTGTCAAAGCAGCACCATCAGTGCTGAGATGAGGGAGCAAAGTGCCACAGATCACTGATGTTCTTGTCAGATTTGCCAGCCTTACACAGTGTGGACACAGACAAATGCAAAAAAAGAATATCAGCCTACCCAATCTGGCTAATGAAACAGTGATGCTAGAGCAGTTCTACAAAAATGACAGGAAAACCAGGATGGATGTAGATTCTGCACGCTGAGTTTTTACACCATTTAACCAAGAAGAAGCCAGGATGAAGGCAGCAGAAAAGGCCCAGATAAACAGAGCAGAAGGAGCTCAGCTGTCTCCCTGCCACAGCTGAGGTCACAGGCTCAGCAGAAGTGGCAGGAGCAGCAGGTGCCCCCGAAATGCTCCTGGCCCTTTGCCTCTGTCACATGTCAGGCAGAGCCAACAAAACCCTGCTAGCAGGAGACACAAGTGCTCCAACAAAACAACCTCCACCAGCCACCAGTGCTTCCCCTTGGAGACTCAGCTTGACCCAAGACCCAGAGGAGATGACTGCAGTATTCCCAGTGATTCCACAAGCTCTGAATCAGCTCCACGAGCTCTGGGAACCAAGAAATGTCACCCAATGGGCAGCCTGGGAATCATCCCTGCCCCTGACCTTCATGGGGACAAGCAGCAAGCTGAGTTTTCATGCATCTGTTTTTGGCTGATTGCTTTCAGTTCAGGGTGAGGCCCTTGTGAGATGATAAAGGCAAATTGCAGGGGAGATGCACATGGGAGAAAGGGATTTCTGCAAGAATTTCTGTGAAGAATTGTGTCCATGAAACCGTGTTTAAAAAAAAAAATTGAGTTCTGATAGTGGTTGGGAAAATAGGCAACTGGAATGGGTCTCAGCTGTGAGTTTGCATGTTGCCTGTGAATAAATGTGGCAGAGAACTTGCCTGCCTGCTTCTTCTCCCTGTCAGCACAATCAGATCATATCTGAATTTTTGGCAGCAGAAACCTGCTGAGAAGATGGGCTTCATGCAAAGAGGAAATCACCTGGGAAAAGCCCAATATAATATTTTAGTTACTATAAAGGGCTCTGCTACCTGGGACACAGTTTCTTGTTTTCACATATTAAGAGGAGACCTGTGTAGATCTTTGCCTGGTAGATCTGTGTACAAATTGAAGTTTGTAGTTCATTGGAATCAGTTTTTGTTGGCACTGTATTTGAAGGCTTTACTCTAAATCATCTCCTAAAAGAATATAAATAATATATTTATATAAAAATAAACATTGTAAAATAAAAGATAAAAAATGTTATATACAGTAATAATCATTAAGAAAAATAAGGCAGAATCAAGATAATGTTAGCTCTCAGAAAAAAATGTTTCTGGTAGAGGGAGAGCTCTGCATATGATTTATAACTGTCAGTGAAAAAAATCTGATTATTTTAAAATATGTTGTTAGAATATTACATGTATATTTATTTTGTATATAATAATTCTCATAGGGCACCCTCTGGTTTATTAGCTCATAATATATAATACCAATTTACAGGCAGATATTAATAAAGATTTTCTGGACTCTTTGATAACTCAAATGCTGAATGAAGAATTAAAGATTTTTATCAATGTCTTTCTTTCATTCCATTTCACCAGGCAGGCCAGCCAGAGGATCTAAAATAATCACTGTTTCCCTGCATAAATGTCTGTATATAGAAAGGGGCCTCTACCCATACTAAATAATATTTCAGTCTAATCAGTTTTTATTCCCTTCTCTCTAGCTGTTATTCCCTAGTTTGCATGATCATCTCTTAGTGAAATCATACTGAGCTGCTTTTGAAACAAGTGCCATGCCATAAAAATAATATTGTTTATTTCAATCACAAAAATGGGAAAGAGAACAAAAAGATTCTAAGCACAAAAAGTGTCCTTTTATGTGTTTTTCCAACAACATATTTCCAAAAACAGGTATAAGGTTATTTCAAAATTTTATATTTTAATATAAATTGGCTTCTCCAGAATCATGCACTGGACCAACTCTGCTCTCAATTGCCTCAACACAATCCCCCAGAAGTCAATGTCATAACAGCACTGTAAACCTATGGGATCTGCTGTGGGCCTTCTTACTCCTTTTGACTGAGATATAATATTACAAATATATTCTTTTTCTTTCCTTCTTCCTTTTCTTTTCCTTTTTAAAACTCAGTTTCAACTTTTTCTTTTTTTTCCCTTTCAGCTCATTTTGCCCCAGGCTTAAGTTCAGTTTGGACAGTCTGAACTGAGAAAAAAAAAAAGCAAAACAAACACTGCTGTTTCCTTTTGAAAGTTATTCAGGCACCAGGGGCTAGGTCTTGATTAATGCTCTCTTTTGAAGCCATTGTTATCTAAGATCTTATACAATTTGTTTTGGAATTTTCATTGTTTTCAGAAGTCGTGTTGAAAACTTAATGAAGTTAACACAAAGAACTACTGTAATGAGGTAATGAGATAAGTCCATACCAACAAAAGGGACAAAAATTAATTATTTCATATGCTGCCAGTGAGCATCAGTGTTAAGGGAATATATGAACAGTGAAAGTCTGATTCAGCTGCCCAAACACATGCATGTAGTAAAATTTGGGATACCCTAGGATTTCTCATTCATATGCAAATCCAGAAATCTCCTTTTCTTGGGGTATCATATCTGTCAGGACTATGCAAATCCTCCAGTGTCTGAAATGACATGGGAGAGTTTTGTTCAGCCAATTGAACCAAGTATTATTGAACCAAGGTCTGTGTATTCCATCACTTGTCATCACCACAAAAAATAAAAAAAAAATCAGCTTTACACTTCTTTGATACTGGGCACACCCTTTAAATGCTTCAAACCTAATCTGGAAAATCTGCTGTATGTGGATTTTACATAGTCTGCAAGGCTATGAAAACAGTGAAATCCCAGCACCTTTGTGCCACAGACTTTTTTCCCCTGGCTGTCAGATTATAGCACATTCCCCTGGGGGCAAATGCAGCCGTGTTGTGGAACCTTAGAGCACCCAGGTAAAAGCCAGAATTCCAAATAAACTGCTGCATAATTAGACATAACCCTGGTGACATTTGCAGAGCTGCTCCTGTTTAATGTCAGAGTGAATCTGTTGGTCGTGAATTAATCTGGGTTTTAATACAATCACTGAATATAGGTATCAACAGGATTTCCTTCCCTCAGCATGTGAAAGATTAGAGCACAGCATCATAAACTGCTTCCCAAACAGATGCAGCGTGGAATGTTTATAAATTAAAGTGAGACACTCTGAGAAATTCAGTTTATACTACAAAATGTATTTTTTTTTTCTGGACATATCATCCAATGCTTATTTTACCCTTGCTGTAGCATTTGCTATGAGCATTAGGAGTTCACTTTGCTCCACTTTTTCAGAATGAGCTCCCAGGTTTATCTGTTCCTGTTTGTTGCAGAGAAAGTCTCTTTTGAGATTGTTTGCAGTTCACAGACAAAACACAGTGCCTGCCCTGCAGTTATCACTGACATAAACTCTTCACCCATTTAACATGGATTGCTGGTCCTTTATCTTTAGCAAACTTTGCCACCTTGTCCAAGCCACTGAGACAAGCAGAGTTTCTTTTATTGTGTATTTTCTGGTAGTTTTCCTCCTCCTCAGCCAGCTTGCCTTCCCCTCCACACCATCCTGGAGCACTGGGATGCTCCTCCTTGCTCACTGCCTGTCCTTCAGGACCTCCACCTCCAATTTAATCAATCCCATCCCATCCCATCCCATCCCATCCCATCCCATCCCATCCCATCCCATCCCATCCCATCCCATCCCATCCCATCCCATCCCATCCCTGCCTCTTGGCCACAAAGATGAAAACCCTCCAGCTCTGTTTTGGTAACTTTTGACAATTTTACGCTGTGCCCTGCTGCAGAACGATAGATTTTGCTGCCAAACCATCATCAGTGACGTTCAGCACAGCTTTGGAGGGGTTGCTTCAGGACAGCCCAAAATCTGGCTGTAAGCTCCTTGCTGTAGAAGGTTTATTTTGGTCTTGACATTGCTCAGATATTCATCTCTCCGTGGATGTTTATGATTAGAGTGACCTCTAGGGGTTTGCTTTCCATCACAGAGCCTTTAACTTTGGCCACAGCGTGGAAAGGTCACTTTCCTACTCAGTTTGTCCCAGATTCTTTAAAAATACAGTTTCTTTAAAAAATTAAAAACAAGGCATGAAACAAACAGACAAGTGACAAGATAGAGAAGCACACAGGTACATATTCTTGGGCACCTTCTAAGATTCAACACAGCCTCAGAGGTGAAGAAAGTCTTGGGCAAATTTGGAATACTTTCAAGGCCTGACAGTGAAAATTCTTAAAAATGCAGTGAGCAATGCTGTTAGATATTTTCCTTGTAGCTCAAAAACATCCTGTTGTATTAATGAGATGAACGCCAATAATTTTTATTCCATAGACATTTTTTCCTCCTGAGGATCATTAGCAAGGCTTTTGGGAAGAAGGACTTGGAGAGTTTTCAGTCCTCTTGTCAAAGATGTGCATTTGTCATGTATGAAAACATTCTGGTTGCTTTGAATGATGCAAACCCAGCTTCTGAAGGATGAAATTGTCCCTTTTTGTGAAAATCCTGCATTTTGAAACCTGAAAATCTCTATAAAGGGACTTCTGGTGCACATGTAACATTTTCTAGTAGTGTGCAGCAAAAACAAATGTATATTCTCTACTTTATATTTGCACAAATGAACAGCCACCTTACAAGCCACCAAAACTGCTAGTCATGAGTGGGAAAAAAATAAAAAATTCAAGACATTCGTCACAAATCAGAAGCAAGTTCTGCAAAATTTAATGAATTCCAGCTCTCACTGAATCTGTGTCACTGTGTGATGCACATAGTTAGGCAAATTGATGACTTGGAGTATTTGTCCCCCAGCTATAATCACAGCAGAACAGACATCAGAAAAATGACAATCTAAATTTGGAAAAGCAAGACTGGCTTAATGCCCACCCATTCCCTAATGCTCCCAATTTCTGCTTTTGCTCATACATCTGGAATGACCAGATAGTCATTAAATCCATAGTCAGAAGATAAAAGATCCTATATTCTTCATCTGAACTAAAGGGGAATTTCACTGCGAGAAACTTTATTGGCTATCAACAAGACTAGATGTAGTATAGAAAAATAACATTAAAAACCCCAAAACAACAACTAAAACAAGCAAAATTTAAATAAAGGGCAGAAATACAACAGCTAGGTGATTCTTAGCTGTCAGTTAAGTTTTAATTTACTATGGTAGTAAAATAGAATTCCTGGCTGTTTTATAAATTGCATGTCAGACAGCCTCAGGCAGCAACATCAGAAAATATTACCCCAGGAGAGGAATGCTGAATTCCAGTCAAGGACTGGACATGTCTCATTTTGCTCATCAGGTTCAAATTCCTGGTCCTCCTTCTTCTGATTCTTTTAATGTTGTTTTCAATTTGTCTCCTGTTTCCTTCAGTCCCATGTAAACTTTGTACACCTAATTTTTCTTCTGTGATTTCATTTGGAGGCTTCTATCCCAGTTCTGTATTTTCACAGCCTTTTCCTGCCCTGCCCCTAAGTCCTTTGGCTCATTCTCTGTCTTGAATTGTTTTGTGTTATCCTTGGGGTGGTTCAGGCCTCAGACCTGCCTGGTTGGCAATTCCTTATCTTTTTTTTTTTTTTTTCTTTTTTTCAGTGCAAACAGTGATAGCAGGAAAGCAAAGCACAAGAAATAATTCTACACAGGGCAATACCTCTATGGGAATTATGGTTTCTGCTTTGAATTTCAGAATCATTCATAATCATCCCTTTTCTATTACAAGTCCTCAAAACAAGCTGCAGTCCCGTGCATCTTTTTGGCAGAATATCTTGTATAATAGGAGCCTGAAGAAGTAAAATCTCTCACAGCTTCCCCAAATAATCCTATGAATGGGATGGATGTTACTTTTAGGAAAAAGAGATGATGTTTCATTCCCAGTGGAACAGTTGGGCTCCCATGAGAACATTCCTGATGCTGTCAAGTTTGGGAGGCTCTGTTAGAGAGCTGCTCTGTAACAGCTCAGCTCCAAAAAAGCAGGGTACAGATGTGACTAAAAATGAGATTTCCTGATATGAAAAGGTCTACAGAAGAAGTAATTCTGTTTGGATTTTGTAATACATTGGACCAGCCTAGAAAATTAAGAAAAGAAGGAACTAAAAAACAAACAACAGAACCACAAAAACCCAAACCCAGAGCTGGTGGTATTAACATGAGTTCAAAGAGACCTATTTACAAAATGTCCAGGATGTGGACGAACTGCAATGCAGCAGTAAAACTACCACTTCTCCATGGTTAACAGTAGTAAAAGGTACTCTTCTTGCTAATGGAATAGGAATTTAGTGAATGGTTTTAAACATTATGTTGCTAGGTGCTGCTTAAAACTGATTCCCTGTGCTGCTGTGGTCCAAATTAGAAGTGGTAATAAGCAGATACTATTTAATGAACAGCTTGAAAGCTTTTCTTCCTGACAGTGCCTCCAGAGCTAAGTGGAAAAAATATGCAGTTTCAGAGCTTCACATCATAAAATGAGCTGTTATTTTATGTAAAACCAAAAGGGAGTTGTCAGGTAAAAATGGAATAAAACACAGTAAAGAACAAGGCCTTGTAATTATAGTAGACAATAAAACCATTTCAGATATTATTTGTATGCCAAATACATGTTGTGATAAATACCAGTTTTGTTTGGTTATTTGAACTGTATTTTCATATACCACACTTTGCTACGTAAGGCAAGTGCTTTGTGGTAAACACTTATTAACCAACTCTTCTAGTTCTGGGCAAATTCCTCTCAATGATTTGCACTTATAGAACATGAAAATTAGTAGAGGAAAAGTGGACAGAGGTGCAATCTTGAGAATTATTTTGTTGTGTGTGCTGTTAATTACAAAATGTAGTTGGTGTAATTGGGCATTTTTTCAGCAGTTCGTCTCCAGCCTTTTCCCTGATCTACAACCTAAACCCCCCTGGCTCAGCTTACTGCCATCCCCTAGGGTCTTGTCACTTCGTTGGGGTTTTTTTTTCCCCTTTGAATAAATTAATAAGAAATTATCCTATCAGGAGATGAATGTGGCATTCTAAATGCAATTCTGCCCAGTATGTCATCTCTAAATAAAAGATGCTCTCTGGAATCTGAGCTTGCTGATTGAAATTGGAATTTCTGTCAGTGGAGCTGTGCTGGGATCCTCACTGAACCTGACAACAATCTCAGTTTCATTCAGCCCATGAGAAATTTATATACCAATATAAATATCCATATCTATACATATGTATCAATTTATACATCATAGGATGTTTAAAATTATGATGCACTTGAACCAACATTTGTGAGACAACCATGTCTTGACAGTTTTTAATAGAGCTGTTTACAATTGCTTTTGCATGGAATTTTTTTTTTTAGTTTTCCATTGTTTGCTCATTATAAAATGATAGGCAATATTTGCCAAGCCCACATTAGACTCAGGGCAAAGTAGAAAACCCAGGGGAGTTCTATTTGAAAGAAAAATGCCATAGGAGATGTGATACCTGCATGGTTACACATTATTAATCTCAGTATTCTTTGTGTGATCCATCATGCCAGGAAGGATTCTCTCACACTTTTGCTGGAAAAACTACAAAATCTTAGCATTAAAAAGGAGTTAAATACGACAGAGAAAAGCTGCCTCTGATAGTCAGAATTAAACCAAATGTTAAAAATTATTAGAGAGCTCAAAATACTACTTTACCTTTCATAGCCACTTGTACGTAGTGATAATTCATTTATTTATTTATGTTTACAGATGGCCAGGAAATAAGCTGAATCTTCCTATTAGAATCCCCTCTACCAATGTCAGTGAGAAAACCTTCCCTTGCAGTGCTGAGGTGTCAAATAGCTGTCACACCCCTCGCCAGGTGCAATTTTGCATTTCACAGCATTGAAAGGCTTCCCTCTCAACCACTGTGACTTCTGGGTCTCATTTATTTTTTAAGATGACCTTGTAGTGAGGGCTTCACGTGCCTCACAAGGCTCCCAGATGTGGCTTTCCAGCCTTCCACTGCTCATCACCTTGGTCACCTGCAGAACTCAGTGCCCCACAGAGCTGTGTGGAATACATCCAGTTTGCAATATCTTAAAAAGGATGCACATAAAATATCAATATAAGCTCTGTAGGTACTCTACAAACAGGCTGCCCTCGTTGGAAGAAAAGCCTCCTATCCGTAGTACATAATAAAAGCAATAATTCAGGATATTTTCAGAGAATTCTTTTTATTTCAACAGTTCAGTGGTTAAATTAGCGGCAGGTGAACTCTGGGATGGTTTGGGCAGAAAGCTTTGGAGAAGCAGCACTGCTGTATGCTCACCATGGAAACTGCAGAGAGAGAGTAGTGTCAATAAATTAATTTTGCTATTTCATTCTGCTGTTTCAACCAGGTGAAGTGGCCTTATACAGCTTCATTTAGCTGTTTCCCAAACTGCTTCAACAGCAGGAACTCAAAGAAAGGCTAGCCTAGAAAAAGCAACATATAATACTTCACTGTTCAAACTGATGAAATGCCGTGACTTATGTTATATTAATCAAAATTACATTATAATTATAATGTATATTACAATTGTATTTATTACATTTATAATTATGTTATAAGGATGTTATAGAACATTTATTATATTAATGAAATTTAACCCTGTAGATGTGTACCATCTCAGCCAGAAAAAGTTATCTCACTAAACTCTAAAATTTGCATTTTCTGTACTCCTACTGTACAACACATCCAAGCACTCTGAACAAAAGCAATAGCTGGAGTTGTAAACTCCAGTTATTCAGAAACATCTTATGCAATTCACCTTTATAACTTCCTGCCGGTTGCATTTAACCTTTGGTTTCACCACTGAAATATTTTCTGTGATGGTAGCCAAAGCAAACATCACAAGTAGCCTAGAATCCTTTCCCACACCAGCTTAAATTCCATTCACAGAAACACCACACAGAGGTTATTTCCCTTTTTCATTCTTTTTTTTTTTTTTTTTTTTTTTGACTTTAAAGACAGGTTTCCACTTAGCTATCAAGGCCTGTCACATCTTAAACATGCCAAAAAAATACAGTCTCAGCTAAGAAAAGTATTATTTCTCTTACTGTGCTGTAGACCAAATCCTCAAAACTAATTATCACATATTTATGTATTCAAAAATATTGACATTTATGACAAATTGTTTGAAAAGCCAGCACTGTTTAAGGATGAAAACCAGGAAAATGAGGCCAAACCCCAATTCCTAGATTTTTACCCTGATGGGCAACAACTGATAAGGAGGCTTCCCCTCTTTTGCTAAAAGTTACAGTATTACAAATTTTAAGTTAGACTGATCCATTTTTAAAGTGATGGGGATGAAATATGCAAAGCCTATTTTAAAGTCTTATGGTCTATTTTAAAATGTGAATGTTCTTCAGCTGGACAAGGCTTCAGAGAAATATAATCTGTCAGCCAACTGGAGCTGCAATTTACTGCAAACTGCATCAAATCCTCGCTGGAGTTTCTGTGGTATAAATCAGCACCAAGTCAGACCAGAATTAATAAGAAGCTTCTTGCAGAGGGTGAGAAAAAGAGGAAGAGCTGAGAGTCTTTTCTTTCTCCAAGCTGCAGAATCACTGTGAGGTCATTTTGTCCTTCTGCTCTCCAGTGGAGAGTTTTTCCTGGCTTCTCCTGCTCTTTTTACATTCAGAGTTGTTTGCCATGATGAGAAAATGCTATAGAATGGCTTATGATTTTTTTATTTTAGCAGGATTTCTCCCTGTGACAATAAAGAAATTTCCCAAATAAACCTTGTTTGCTTTTCCACTTCTCTCTGTTCCGTGTCAGCAGAATTGTTTAGTGATGCACTGGGCAGGGGAGAAAAAACCCCAAAATTATATATTAACCTTGAACTGCTTTCTTTGAAGAAAAGAAAAAGAAAAAAAAAAAACCCAAGAGAAAAAGAAAATTCATTGCTGTTAACATTATAAAGATGACTCAGAATGACTGTTTCAATTAACATCTAATTACCATAGGACGTTAATTAGTGGGTTGTTTGGGTGAGGTAGCTTTTATTCATGTGTCAGATGAAAAGGAAATTACATAAGCAGAAATGTCACATCTGTTAAAATTGTCACATTAAAGACCATGAAATGTCTTTATTAAATGTTTTCCTCTTCACTGGGAGTTGCAATACATGCTGGAGATGTCAGCTGTGTTTTACACTGCAAGTAAACACTCTAGAGAGGAGCTGCACAGGAAATTTTTATCCATTCAAATTTCTGGTTTGATGCTGTTTTGCTTTAATTTTTTCACTGTTAATTTTTAAAAGCTTTATAGTAATTTAAAAATCCTGTTGAAATTAATTTGAATTCAAGATGCTTGCTGTTAATTTAACATGACAAAGGGTAAATTTAGTATCATTTCAGTCAGTAGTAATTCTATAAATGTTTTTAGGTAAAAGCAAAACAAAATCTACCATACACTCTGCTTTCTATTTGCCTTCTCTTTGTAAGCTATCAGATGAGTTTGGATGGATAAGC
Source organism: Entomyzon cyanotis (assembly GCA_024500445.1). NCBI lineage: Eukaryota > Metazoa > Chordata > Aves > Passeriformes > Meliphagidae > Entomyzon > Entomyzon cyanotis. The sequence continues at coordinate 3,407,985 of JAKEPQ010000044.1, forward strand.
AAGAAAATTAAGTAATAATGAATGTGTGTTTACTCACGTAATTTAATTCAAGAGTATGTTTGAGTATGCTGTATTTTCATAATCATTTTATAAGCCAAGAATTTAGCACAATTAGAAACATAAATATAGCTCTAAATTGCAAAGAATTTTTAATGGATTCTCCCACTAGGCCCTTTCCAAAGTCAACATTCCACTTAGGAAAAATATTTTCTGAGGTTTCTGAAGGTGTATGTAGCAAAAAGATCTTCTGATAATCAGGGCAAAGAAAGGTATTCTGTGTTATTAATCAGTTCTGGGGAGTGCAAAAAGACAGCATCATGCCTGGCAACCCTTGAGTCCTTTTTCTTTTCTTTTTTTTCTTTTTCTTTTTCTTTTTCTTTTTCTTTTTCTTTTTCTTTTTCTTTTTCTTTTTCTTTTTCTTTTTTTCTTTTTCTTTTTCTTTTTCTTTTTTTCTTTTTCTTTTTCTTTTTCTTTTTCTTTTTCTTTTTCTTTTTCTTTTTCTTTTTCTTTTTCTTTTTCTTTTTCTTTTTCTTTTTCTTTTTCTTTTTTTCTCTTTCTCTTTCTCTTTCTCTTTCTCTTTCTCTTTCTCTTTCTCTTTCTCTTTCTCTTTCTTTGGCATGGAGAAAAGGAGGCTCAGGGGGTATTTCTGCCTCTCCACAACTCCCTGAGATGAGGGTGCACCAGGTGGGAGTCAGGCTCTGCTCCCAGGGAATGATCCTTTCCCATCATCCATTTCTGAGAATCTTAAATTCTCTGCTCCACAGCAGTGGCATGTGGTCATGACTTTACTTTCCTGTGTATGACATCAGGAGCTTTCTGGAGGAACCTCCTTCAAGAGCAGAAATCACAGCAGCACAACTGATATTTAACATGTCAACACCTGGCAGCTTCAACAGGGGCTGAAGGCTCAGTTTGGAGGCTCCAGAATTATCAAAAGTGTGGATTATTACTGTAAGAGAGGTGGAAAGAAGAAACTAATAAACTAAGCAGCAGCATTACAGAGCCAAGCAGTGTTGAGTGGAGCAGGGAACAGATGAATGCACAATTTAGACAGAACCTAGTCTAGACAAGTGCTTTGAAACCTGGTTCAGCCACCAAACCCAAATAGGAACCTCAATCCTTAAGCTTGGGACAGGAACTCTGTATTGGGGAAAAGTCTATCAAAGGATCCTCAGCAAACAATAAAAGGAACAAAATAAAAAATAAAAGGATCCTCAGCCCAATAAAACATTGCTGGTTTTCCAGCTTCTCAGAAAAAGCAAGGAAAATGTGGTATTTCTGAAGCAAAGACAGCCCTCTGGCATGAAAACTGAGCAGCATGTGGTATCCCATAAAATAAAAACACAGCAAAAAATACATGCTTTGGGGGCACTGTGGCAAGATGCTTCACTTTTTCTTGGAAGAAAAACAACCAAGAAATCTGTCAATTTACGTGCCCATAAGCCTGCCAGAAGGGAACTGTGAATTAGAACCACAACTGAAATTGTAGAAATACATGTTGTCCTTCAAATTTCTGTATGGCCAGATCTTGAAATTGACAATTTGTTAACCAAATTGCTGAGCATGGTTGAATTTGTCTGGAATATCCCTAAGGAAATTTTGTTCACAGGCATAAGAAGGGAGAATGATGAAACAGAAAAAAGGCTGAACCATGCAGCATATTGAACTTAGCACCAACTTTGGAGGTTTTCCAGTGAAAAAGAAAAAGACCCCCTTATGATTATACAAAGGCACAACTCCATTAATGTGTAGGTTGAGAATATCTGTAGTATCTTTCGAGCTGAAGACAGAAATTAACCTGAAAAGGTCAGGCCACTGACAGAAGTTGCATAATTATGTGCATTCCTGTTCTAATGAAAGATTTCATCTACCTCTGCTTGTCTGGGTCCAGCACGAAAAGTAACAATTCAGGCTGTGTTGGTGACACTTTGCAGCCAAACAAGTTCTTCTAGCCTCACCTAATTCTTTCACAGTGATTAAATTTTTAGGAGCAGAAGGGCTGTACATCAACCCTCTCTGTAACCCTTTCCCACCTACCTGACATTTAAAAAATTTCTAAAGGCTCAAAGAATTCAAAGGTTCCTCGTGAGACCAAAAAATGCCAACTAAACCTCTGTGCAGAAGTCATGCCTGAGGAAGCCTCTCTGTGACACCCAGATTTTACTGGGAATTAATGTGGCAAATTAAGAAATTCCGTGTTATTTGGCTTTGTTTTGATGAGGTGAGTCTTATTGCACAGTGTGAAATAGAATAGTATTTTGGATTCTTTTCTGGAATGCATGGGGGATGGATTCTTTCCTTTTCTCTTTAAATTAGCAGAGATTAAAGGTAATTGCACACACTACCCAGTGTGTCAATAGTTTAACTACCCAGAAGGTTCATAGTGTAATTTGATGGAACTTGCATTCTTCAGACGACAAAAATGCAGAAGGGTTTTGCTGGAGTAGAGAAGATATTGGTTATTTGTCATGTTGAGAAAGAGAAGAAATTATGTTTGTCTCAAACAGCAAAAATGCCAATCTCTCACTTAAACCAAAAGTCATTGAAATGTCATGGCTGTGTTGAATCTAAACAATGCATAAAAAGATATCTGTATGTTAAATACACATATTTTTGCTTGCAATAGAAGTTTTCAATCCAAGTAATATTGACATAACACTATAAAAAAAAAAACCCTATGCAAGTTCATGTACACATTTAACTGTGGTACAAAGTTGTGTTCAAAGCTTATTGAATTCTTGTGTTTTGGGAATAGAGAACAAGAACTTTGAAGTAAATAATTCCCAAAGTTATGGTTGCCTATACAGAGAAAAGGAGAATAGACAAAAATCCAGAATATAATAATTATACAATAGGACTTGGAGAACTAAGGAACACAAGAAAATATGGGGGAATAAAAGGGGACAGTACTTGTGTCCGTGGTTCAATAGCTGGCAAACTTTAAAAAAAATAACTGCTGATTATCTCTCCTGGGTGGCAAATTACCTCTCAGTGAAATCAGCAGAAAAGCCTTTATGATTTAAAATGGAACTGGATTGAGATCTTTCCTAAAATATTCCAGTTTGGTCTTTGCTTTGGTTTTTTTGATTCTCCACATTCGCCATCACACCATGTGGTCAGTTTGGGTTTCCTCCTCTGATTTTGTTACTGTTCAAGGGTTTCATAGATCCTGTGATGCTGCTGAGTGTTTGCCAAAGAGAAACCTCACAGAAAAAGCAGTGCTTGGGGACAAAGAGTGTCAGATATTGCAGCAACACTGTGAAAACCTGGCTGAGATGAATCAAAGCATCCTTGCCACCACAAAGGAAGCAGTTCTGATAATAAACTGATAATATCAATATAATGATTGATAATATCAACTCGTTTACATGAATTGTTAGCTCTGACTTGGCTTGCTGCAGTTTAGAAAAATCACCATGCAGTTGAATTTTAAAACTCAAAATCTCCTTATGTTTGGTGTTATGTATAACAATATTTTTCAGCCACCATTACACTTAGTAAAGATCACAAATACCTCACCAAACTGTTCTGCAGTCTCCCCCCTCACACACCTTAATTTTAGCTTTTCGTTGGAGTTTGGCCCTGCCATAGGTGAAGTCACCACATTTAAATAAATCAATGTATATCCTCAAAGCAGTCCCAGAGAAATTGGCTTAGGCACCACTGTATTTGCACAGCAATTAATTTGATCTCAAAATTGGTGGCAGCTGTGGCTGGCTAATGTTTTCTCTTAGTTTTCTTCCACCATCTTCCTTCCTGGCACTGCAGAGCCCAGCAGTGGCTGGAGCTGCTGCTCGATAAAGATTTCCTACAGCTCACTCTGCTCACTGTTTGCTCAGCTGGGGTGCAGATTATCAAACATATCAATTGTGATCTGTGCTGCAAGGAGAGGCTCTGAGAATTGTTTTCTCGTGCCAGTGATCCTGACAGAGCCCCTGCCCTTTTGTCTTTGCACTGTCAAATGAAACCTCCCCATCCAGGTGAAGTGGCTCTGCAAACTGGGCTAACCCGTCCCACTGGCTGTGCAAAACCATGGCAAGAATTTGCTTTAACTCAGCCAAAAGTGCAGGAAAGATCCAGGGTAGATCTCTCAACAGGTTTTCAGTGCCTTTCCACAGTTTCCCTCCCTTTGACAGTGCAAAAAAAAGTTTTTCTTGGAGAGGTGTTTGCAGAAGGATCACAAAATAATCATTTTACTAGGCCAGGGATCTCTGCACCACATGCTGCAGACACTGCAGTGAAGTGAACACATTAGAGGAAATTGTATAAATCTGATAACCTGGATGGGTTTTCTGTAATTTGAAGCTGTGGAAAGAAATCAACCAACCAACCAACCAACCAACCAAGAAAAAAAAACAACCCCAAAAAAAAAAAATCCAAATACCAACCCCCCCAAAAAAACCACCAAAAAACCCCAAACCAAACAAAAAACAAACAAAAAAACCCCCACAAAAACCCAACAAAAAAAAAAAACCAAAAACCAAAACAAAGAACCAAAACTAAAACCAAAAAAACTCCCCAAAAAACACCAAAAAAAAGCAACAAAAACCCCCCCAAGCAAACAAAAAATCCCCACCAAAACAAAAAAAAAAAAAAAAAAAAAGGAAAAAACGAAAAAAACCCCCACAACCTCCCCCAAAAAACCCCAAAGACAAAACAAACAAACAAACAAAAAAAAACCCAAAAAACAAACAAACATTCCCTCCAATGACTGCTTGGTTGTGCCTGAACGCCCACAAGTAAAGAGGTGAATATTCATTGCAGATCAGGCTGCACTGGGACACCTCTGTGTGTCAGATGACGAAGGGCTGAGGAGATCTGTGCTGCCCCAAACCAAATGCCAGCAGTGCCAGCAGCATGTGTGAAATGAGTGTTGGACAATGGCATGGAAGTGCCACACACAAGTGGCATGGAAACACCCTGGCAGCCAGACCAGGCTTGCTGGAATTTCCTTGCCACAGCTTTTTGTGTTTATCAAGCCGAGTGGGGTACAATTCCACGTTCTGGAAGCAAACAGAATTCTTATTTCAAGCTCTGGGTTGAAGTAAGAATGGCTAAAAATGGTGTGTGTGAAACACACCCGAAGCCTGAAATCAGAAACTTTAGTATTAAAATATATTCTACTTTTTTTTTTTCTTTCTCTAATATTTTCTCCAATTTTACCAGAAGCTGAAATTCAGCTTTTTTTTTCTCCCAAAGAGGGATTTATGGCAGGAAAACTGCCAGATAGGTAGGCAGACCAGTTCAATATTTAATGCAGACATTTCTCTTTCTGAACCTGGAATTGTGTAGTTACACCAAGATAAAAGTGAAAATGCTGCATCTCCAGAAAAAATTCTTGTGGATTCTAGTAATTCATGTCACCACGAATTTATGAAATTCATAAATTCACTAGAAATTATGTCACCATGAGATAATTAATTTTAAAACATGCTGCTCTGTCACATAGGCTTCCCTTTCACTAGGATCTCATATATTTTGAAAATACTTTTAGGCCAAAGCAATTCAAACAAATATTGAATAGCTTTTCAGTAAGGAAGATATTTATCTGGAACTTTCGCTAAGGCATATGCCACTATTTTTCTCTCAACTTTTGATTATTTTCCAAGCAATATAGATGTTTAATGCACAACAGAAAAATAGTGAGAAGGAAGAATAATCCCCTCCTCACAATGTCCATTTCAGGGTGCATTCACTCCCTGCTTCTACGTGTTTTGGAAGTTGTTTGTTTGCTTCCCTTTTGTTGCAAATATCCTTAAAGTGAAGAGACAAAAGCATGAAGTGGGTATGGAGTTTTCTCTCATTCCAGAATGGCTTTTCAGAGCTCTGACCTCTGCCTTCTCAGTGTTCCTGGTCAGAGCAGGCTGATATCTAAAGGAGCTTGAGATTTTATATCCATACTGGATTTCAGACTCATTATTTAGTCTTACTATTTTGTTGAAGTCACAGCCTTTAACCCGGACTGCAGCTATGGAAATACACAAATGCACAACCAAACATCACTCATGTTATGTTAACTCTCAAGTTAGAGAGGCAAAAACTTGCAGACTGTGTCCATGGACAAGAAGGTTGTTTCTGGGTGTCTAATCCAACCTAAAATAGTTATTATGTAATTTAAAAAACCCCTGTATTTGCATTATTTATATATGGTCCTGTATTCTGCCCCTCCAAACTCATAAGCTGTGCTTCACTAAACCACAAAAAAAAAAAAAAAAAAAAAAAAAGCAAAAGCCAGACTTCCAATTGGCACAATTTTAATGGCCCTCTGTTCCAAAAGCAACATTCTCATTTTTCTGAAGCAGTCCACTGCAGAATTGTCACTTTGTGCTGAGCTGATTTACCCTGGCTGCAGCTAAATCCAGTTTATAAATTAATGCCAATAATTTCAGGCCATTTCCTGACATTCTGGGCCTTTCCCTTTGGATGTGAGTGAGAGGGGCAATCCTGTCCAGTGGTGCTTCCAGCCTTTGGAAAATGCTTGGAAATAACTTTGTCTGCTCCATAAAGTTACAAGATCAGCATTGGATCACTTGCACCAACCACACCCTGAAAAAAAGAGCAAAGGCATGGCATAAACACTGTTTATACAAAACATTACAAGAGGAAAACAAATATAAACCCCATTGTGCATAAATAGGTTTTATATTTGTTAAAGGTTTCATATTTGTTTTTATATTCTGTTTGCTAAAGGAAACAAAAGGGTCTATTTGTAGTCACTTTTTCATTTTTGACACTAAAATGGATGGCCATGGTTTCATGTACTGCTGCTTACAGGAGTGGTTAAAAGTGGCTAAAAGTTTTCCTTCCCACCAACCCAAAAGAAGTATAAAATAGTGCTGCAGAGACACTTAACCTTCAAAGAGGGGCTGAGAAAAGCAGGTTGCTAGGAGCCTGAAATCTGAATGTCATTAGCACACAAGTTTTCACATGCATTGCTAATATGTTTAATGCGTGTAATGCAATCTATGTAATGCAAGTAAATCAGTTTTTTATTTATAGACCATTGAAAAAAATATCCAGGTCTCTAGAGACTTCACAGAAAAGTGAGAATGACTTCTGTACACAAAGATTTGTTTCCCCAAAAGTCATTTCTGGTAGTCTAAACTTTCCACTTGACAGGGTAGAAATGATGAAGCAGCAGCAAATGGTGGGGCTTTTCAACACTGATAAAAGTAATATTTGTTAATATGGGAGTTTGCCGGAAAGAAGGTGCTTTGTTTCAGTTTGACATCATTCTGCCTCTGCATGAGCTTCTATGGTGGGTCTGGTAAAAAGCAGTTAAAAGTCTATATTTTCCTGTTCTTCTCTTTTACATTGATGTTCCTGACCTGCCTTTTCCGTAACACACTGTGGCACACAAAGACAGTTCAGCTAAAAATGCTCTGCAGTGCAGCACGAGAGCAAAACCACGCAGAGAACACGCTGGGGGCATTTTTGGAGGAGAGTTTTCATTTTCGTGAAAACTTTGTCATTCCTGCTCCAGACCTGCACAGCTCTGGGAATCCTATTAGAGCTCTCCTTGCTGAACACCCAGTGGAAATGAAAAGTGAGAAATGTGCAGCTCGTTTGCTCGTAAGGCAGAAAAGGAATTTGCCTTCAGGACCTGGAAGGAATTTTATGTGTGACAAAAGACCATGCAGGTAGCACCTGCGAATGTATAAAAATGTCATCCTTCTCAGCCAGAAGTTCTTTTTCTCTCTGAAGTGAGATTTTCTGTGGGAAAGTTCCACCTGCATGGCTCAGAATGGCACATTTTCAGTTATCTCCTGGATTAATACCCCATGGAATAAATGCCTTTCAGGAGGACAACACAGACAACCTGTACAATTTTTATTAAAAAGCCCTTTTATTAAAAAGCCCTATCCACTTTGATGCTTTTCCTTTATGAGTTTCTATGGGATAGAATTTGAAAAATCTGTGCTACCATCAAATTAATGTATTTTGTAGCTTTGTCTTAGCACAAAATTAGTTTAGCTTAAAATTTCTAAAGGGTTTGATGATTTAATTAAAGCCTTCATGGCACAGAAGAGTTGATTGCATGTAAAGCTCTACAGAAGAAGAAACTTCAGAAAAGGGAATATAATGACAACCAAAATTAATTATTTTGAGCTGGTATGCAGTCAGTCAGTTTGCCCTCAGACTTTGTATTAAGCTTTAGCAACAGGAGATTACAAACACACAAAAGAATTCAATTTTCGAGTTCTAACTTCCTGCATATTAAAAAGATAACATTGATGGGTAGGATTTAATAACAATTATGACACTTTGATAACTACAGATATGCATAATTCTACATTCTGTAACAAAATATTAACCCCCAAAATTTTATATACACTCTATATTGGTCTGTTGACTCCCCACCCTGCAAATCTGAGCCCTGAGCAAGGTTTCCTCTTTGCAAAGATAAACAAATTCCTGGTGGTGTGGATAGGTAGATAATTTTCTGCTCTCAAGGTTCACTAAAATATTACAAATTTTGGGGTTTTTTTCTGCTTGAGTGCTTTAGTTACCAGCTGGTTACCACACCAGAGCTAATAAAATAATAAAAGGAATTTGAATACTTGATTCAAGTTGAAAATGCAATTCCACTGTATCAACAACCTTTAAAGACTCCTAATTTGCAATATATATCAAGAGGTATGAGAGAAGACAGCTCTTTGCAGTTCCTGTGTTGGGTTTAAATATTTGAAAAAAAACCCCACAGTTTGAAAATACTTAATCAGTGGTCTAAACAGTCCTTATTAATGCAATTACAATGCAATTATATACATAGTAACTGCAATATAATTACAACGTAATTATATGCATTATATTGGACTATTATAACTTTTAACATTTTTAAAAGTATTTAACTTTTTACTGTAAAATTACCACTTCCTCCCTGATTCTCCTGCCCTCCCTATCTGCTGTAGTCTCCTTTTAGTTTCCAGTATCACCAAGGTTTCTAGATGACAGAGCAGGATTCTACTGTTTTAAGGGTACAGCAGTCAAAAATAAATCAGTGCAGCCCATAAAGGCAGGAAAACTTGGCAGGACACAGATGAGATAAAAACGTGGAGAGAAAAATCCCACCCCAGCCCTTTCATATATGGCAGATGAATTACAGAAAATACGTGATCTTTGAACACATACATAGTTAGGGAAGCAATAATTGTTTATGGTCGTGATTAAACTTCAAAGTGTGTTTTGCATCAAACACTTGGACGCTTGGGACTGTTTGAGTTTTGCCAATGTTTTATGGGCTGAGTGGCTCCCAGAGCCATTGCAGTGATAAAATGACAGATTGTGGTGGCTGGATGTGGCCTCAGCTCCTCTGAACTTTCCTTCACATTCTGAAGTGTTTAAGCCAAAAAGAAATGTCATTTTTGGACCATGTGCACTTTCAGCTGGGGTTGGGAACCAGTCAGTTTGCAAGGACAGAAAAATGTTGCTGCAGTGTAAATATCTCAGTGCTGAGAGGATTTCAATCCCCTCCCCTTCTGAGAGCTCAAAACAGGCTTCACACTCCTACGGAGACAAGGAATATTTCCTAATGATATGGGACAGGCTGTTCAGCACGTTAATAAATCATTTGAGAAAAACAGCCATACCAGAGTGGCAGTTTTCTCTTTAAACTGAAGTCACTCAGGTCAGGAAAAATAAGGAAGCAGAGAGGGGAAAGGGTGGTCAATAAAATAACTGAGAAAATGCGGTGCAGATAAAAGCACAGGGAAATAGGATTATCCTAAATGCACACGTGCAGAAAGTGACTCCAAGTTGAGTAATAACGACCAGGGTGGGTATTTTAAGTTAATGATGGTTTATCTATTTCTGTGAAAACATTATCTCCATTCTTGCTAGCAGTAAAACAAAGTGTGGAGCAGGACAGAAAATCTTCCTGTTTTGATATATATTGTTATATGTGGCATTGAATATTGTATGCATATGAATACTGTGTGTATTTATGATGATTTTGAGGTGTTACGCCTCTGAAAAGGATAGAATAGACCCAAAGATTATGGAGAAATAGGCAAAAGAATTACAAAGATAGGGAATAGTTTTCCTGCACACACAGGAGACAAAATGGCTAAGGAGGGACATAATTAATGTCTATAAAGCCATGCATGAGACAAACAAAAAAAAAAGTATATAGAATTACTTACTATCTTGCCCAATTCAAGAATGAATGTGCATTCAACACATACACGAGGCAAGGAGTCAAAAAGATGGGTATTATCCACAAAATGCAGTTAAGATGTAGAAGTCATTGCCACAGGATGTTGTCCATCAACCCCCTGCCCCTCCAAAAAAAAACCCAAAAACCCCAAACCTAGTCTGAAAGAGATTAAACAAATTGCCAGGAAATATCTCCTAAGGACTATTAAATGAAAATACACCACCTTTTAATGGTGCATCTGAGCAAAAGGTTCCTGAGCTCACTCAGTTCTGGCTGGGAGATATTAGAGAAATTTGACTGCAGACTACAACATGCTGTTATAATTCTCCCAGATATCTCTGGGTTTGACTAAAGTTAGGACATCTTGGCTGAAAAAACTTGTGTTGAGTTAGAGTGCAGGGATTTTTTGGTGCCAACAGAGTGGTGACAGCCCCAGTGAGGACACAGCAGCTTCCACAGGTCTCTGCAAGGTGCCAGACCACAAATGTCCATGCTGTGTCAGATCAGCTGAATTAATGCAGAAATGGAGATACAGCCCTTGGGAATTTGATGAAAACTTTATCTGAGGGCTCTCTCCAGACCAGCCACAAGAGCTGCTGCTCACACAGACAAGGTCAGATGAGAACTTTAATAACGAGGTAGAAATTTTATAAAGTGCACATTGTGTAGCGCTGTTGTTTGGTTTTAAATCAATTGCAGACAGCCAAAAGATAATGTCAACAGAAGGGGTGATGGTTCCAGAGGCCAGATGAAGGCTGTTATTGTCCCTTAATGCCATGAAAAAATCCTGTTCTGCTCTTAAGGATATATCAAAACAGCCAACATTAGCCTCCAGCAAAGTAAAGGCAAGGACTTTGCACTTTGTGTTCTAAAATGTCACAAAAGACATTATAGTCACCAGAATTTGAGCCAAAGCAGTGACTTTTAATCCCAGTAGTTATGTATTTTAAGGCTGATATTACCATAACACCTGAGGGACTGTCAGTAATCATTGATATTTCTGCTGTGTCTCAATTAGCAAGAAATTTGGTGCAGCAGGAGTTGTCAAGCAGTAACTCAAAGATGTTGCTGACACACCCAACATCAACACATGGTGGAGTTTGGGGGTTTTACTGATTATTTATTGTGGTTATTTTTCTACTGCTATAGAGCAGCAGTCAGAGTACAGTCTATAATATACAGAATTTTTGAACTGTTTGAAGTTTCCTTTTTGCTGTAATCTAATGATCAGTATACTTCTTTGCTTGCTCACAGTGAGAAGAATGTTTACTTTTTAGTTTTGTTGTACTCCTAAAAAGAAAGTACACTGCCCATTCTTATTCTGCAGGTAGCAAGATGTATTTTAACTCAGGTTTTAATGAAATAGTGTTTTTTTAAAGTCTTATTGTTTAACAGAACCAGAAATTAAAATGAAAACACTGCTTTGAATCTACAAACTGGCCTTTTAGGAAATATTATCCCAATTAAACTTCACTGTGTACCTTCATGCAAAGCAAGTTGTCACCATATTTCAGCTAAGATTCAGGAAACTTTTAAGCCTTCAGTATAAAGGACAAGATTTGATTCCTGTTAATATCAGTAGCAATGACTGGTTGATGTCAGTAAAAGCACCCTCTAACTTTGCAGAAAGCAGAAGTTTTAGTGAGAGTGTAATTTATTCATTGTTAAGTCACAAAAGTTACGCTAGGTTTAATTACTTCAATTTTTTTCATATTTATATGCACTTTAAGTGACTAAAAAAAAAAAAGAAAGATTTGTGGTTTCTAAACTCTTTCCATGAACTCTTCAGTTCTTTAGAGGTCTTTATATGCTGAAAAGACAAAAAAAGGCACTTGCTGAACTTGACTTCTTGCTGAATGATGACTTTTTTTTTTTTTTTTTGCCTCTACATACTTCAGATCAAAATCAGGCTGTGTGCTTGCCATGGGACATTACAACTAGATGAACACACTCTTGAATTTTATGCAATGTATATACATTTCACTGTGAGAATTACTTTAAAAGAACCCCAGAGATTTTTAAATCCCACTCAGGTTTTGCAGATTGGCCAGCTGAATCCAGAGCTGCTAAAACTGCAGAGATAATGAGCAGCAGAGCAAGAACCAGAGCACAACTGGTCCTGACTGCCAGAATTCTCCTCAAACCGAAGAGAATGATGCAAAAACTGGGTTGAAAATAATGAGCCACAACAAAAAGGCAGAAAATTATCTGAATGAGATGAGTAGTAGCTCTGCAGAGTGCCTGGGCTTTATTGTATGTGCACAGCCAGAAATCAATGTGTGCAGTGAGTGAGTTTATCAAACAGACAGAACAATCCATTGTGATATTTCTTGACTGTTAGTGGTGCTGGCAGCTCAGCTGAACCTTGCAGGGTAATTAGCTAAGGATAAATTAATCTGTTCTCAAATGTGGTCTGCTGATCTTTCCCAGGTTGTGAGCTCTGCTTAAAAGCACTGTTTCTTCTCCTTCTTTTTTTTTTCTTTTTTTTTTTTTCTTTTAGTGTTTAATTTAGTCTTCCTTGGAACTTGACTAAACAGTCATATCTGCAGCTATGAAATGTTACTTTAACATTTTGAAAGAATTTTCCTGGGTAAGAAAAAAAAAAAAAAGAGCTGCATATGTTGGATTAATGTCAGGCCTTTTCCAAGCTCACACTAGATCTTTAGATTCTTTGTGCAAATGTTCTGCAGGAAATATCACATAGCTTGTCTCAAGGAAGACAAATATTTAGGTTTTGCAATGCTGTCCTTAAATGACTACATGTAGCTTAGGTGAAATGGTTTGGCACAAATTTCTTTATTTTACTTTAGCTACCATGGATGAGACTTATTCACAGTTCTTGGGGTTTTTGAGACCTGGAATCTTGCTTATTTTATGTTGTCCTGGCACCTACCTAATTTCTGGAATATATTACTGTTTCAAAGATTTTCCTTTAATGACAGCTGTTTGTAAATATTGTCTGTGACACTTGGTCTTATAACTCTGTCTTATTAGAGCTGGCAGGCTAAAACTGTAGTGGGAATTCGAATTTTATGTAAAGCATTCTTAAAGGAAATAACAAAAAAATAATGGAGACCCACATCCACAATATTTTTCTTCTTTTAAAACCTGTTGAAATCCCATCCCAGCAACCCAAAATGGAAATGAGGCTGTTCTGCACAAAGAACTGATATTAGAATTAATAATATTAATCTTTCCCTGCATAGATCTTCACTAAAAATTAAGTTTTACTTGAACTGCTAAATACAGGAGTTGGGGTTTTTTTTCCCATTTTTTTTTTCCCACCCTGAATTCTACTTTGCATCCTACAAAAACCTTCCAAGGAAGCTTTTCTTCACACTCAGCTCTGCAGCCGTCGGTGACAGGAGGAATTCACACCATGCAGAGAACATGGTAATTGCCTGAGCCCACACAGGCTGTCACTGGGCATTATTTGCAGTTAAATACGGCACCAATTGTTTTTCTCCTGGAATCAGTGGGCTGCAAAAGCAGCTCTCCACCACCCCACAAAACTCCCTGTCGGATGAGGCATAAGCAGAAATCCTTCTGCTCATCCAGGAGGCTGGAGATTCTGCAGCTGTGGAAGGATCTCTGCTGTCTGTGGGTTCATTACTGAGCAAAACAGCCACAAACACTCATAATTTCACCCATTTTTAGGATTCCCATATGCTGCTTTTTAAGCCGAGGCTTGGCTTTGTGTTGGGTAATTTTTATTTTCTATCATCCCAGCAATAGATTCTGGCCTGGAGATGCTGCTCTTGGGGACCAGCAGGCTGCTTCTCCCTTTCCATATTCCTCACACAGAGCTGTGAAACTCTCCAAAACTGGGTGTTCATGCAAATTTCCACTTTTTGCATGGAATGGCAGCTCCACGGAATTCATAAAAATGAATTTTCTTTATTTAAACGGAAATATGCTGCACACCAGACCTGCTGGAGATGTGCCTCTCAGACATGGAGCATGCAGTGCTGAATAGTCAGGCAAATCTCTAAAAAAAGAAATTTTTGATCACTTTCAGGGAGGTTCCTCCCTGGGAAGGACTCAGGAGGCTGGGAAAAATGAGGTTTTCTGTGAGGTTTTTGGGTTGGTGGCAGCCCAGTGTCACCAGACACAGCAGGGACAGAGAAGGTGACACACTCCTCTGGCTGATAAATTGACTGATAAATCACAGAAAGCTGCCATTAATGTGATTTTCCTTTCACGTGGGGCTTGCAGTGAAAACTATTTTGGTGCATATTAACTAGCAACTGCAGGTCAGGCATTTAATAAATTAAAATCTCTCTTCACATCAGAGGAGAGATGGGGAGAGAGAACAAGAGCACCACTTTGGCTTTCTCAGTCTGCACAGCAGTGCCAAGATACTTCCATATATCACTCCAGATGAAGGAACTGAGATATCCAGCACAGTCGACATGGAGAACCAGGTCATTTGTGACTTAAAATTAGGATATTCTACAACAAGGCTTGTGAGATATTAAAAAGAAGAAGATATTGCATCGAAAAACTTATTTAAACCTGTTTATTTAGGACTATTTTGTTCAGATCTCTCAGGTTGGCAGCCCTGTCCTTGAACACTTTGACTCATGTCCCAAATTTGGTGTTATCTAATTATAAGTTGTAATGATCCTTTTGACTTTTAAATTGTCTTTTTTTCTGTTTCCCCCAAAAACGTTTCTGGTGGGAAAAAACCAAAAACAAAGAAAACCCAAAACCAAACAAAAACAAAAAAAAAAAAAAAAAAAAAAAAACCAAAAAAACCCCCCAAACCAAACAACTTCAGAAGAGACTTTTACAAGAATTTTGACTTGCCTGTTAGTGGGACAAACCAATCAGAACTTGTTTTAGTGCTCTTTAAAAGTTGAGAAAATTAAGCTGCCCCAGATAGCAGGAAGATTCCAGCAACACTTAATGGAGTTTATGAGTTAAAGAGTGTGTTGTCCTCCTGGAATTGAGTTTTAATTCACAAAAGCTCAGCCATCATTTTGGATTCAATTTCCATGTTTCCTTAAGCTTAAAAAAAACCTTAGTGCTACCATCAGGCAAACATATCAATGTAATTTCTGTTCAAAAACGTGTTTGATTTGAGAATAACAAAACCAATTTATTGAGAACGATAAAAACCTGAAAAGTGACAAAATAGTGAGATTGCATTTCTTATCCAGTGAATGCTCAGAAATGACAGACAGGGTATATTTTCTCATTTTTCCTTTAATTTTGGAGATGTTACTGTAGCCTGATGTGATAAGCTGTTAAATATTTATAGACCCTGTGATCTGCACAATGGTAGGAGTCTGTGGATGTCCTCAGTGCTGAGGAAAGGATGACCAAACCATTAAGGAACAAAGAAGAATAATTGTGTATCAAGTTACTTTCCATTTCATGGACCAATTTTGATAATTTTCTTCACTTGTTGGCAGACAAAGCTGCAATCTGTACTGTTTTCAGTATCAGATAAAGGTAAATCTCCAGGCAAGTCTGGGAGATGTCACACTGCAGGGAGGGAGGAGATGACTTTTGAGACAAATACAAATCTCAGCTAAATCACAGAGATTTCACAAATCTCATCCAGGACTGACTTACATTGGTAACTATCTGTGCTGCTGGCAGTGAAACTAATAATTTTTAAAATACTGACTGAACCCCTGCATGGAACAGGTATTTTCATGTCTTCCTCCCCATTTTCTCTCCTCAACATGCTGATTTTAATTTCCTGGGGATTTTACATTGCAGAGTTTCAAAGTAAAAAATTACAAAAATGCTGCTACCAAAAGCTGCTGTGCAACCAGAGCAAAATTCAGAGTTCCCATGAATTCCACTGGTAGCTGAATCCATGGTTGAGTTTTGGCTGAGGACTGATTCTCAAGACAGAGAATTTTGTGGAAACAATTTTAGCAGCTACAAGGCTTTGAGTTATACCTCTGACAGTCATAGTAAAATTTTTAATCCCTGCCTGCATCAGGAAACCCTAAAGTCAGGATTTAGAAACTAATGCAGTTGAGACAAGATTTCCTGTATACCTTATCCACCAGGATTATGTTCAAATAAAAGGCACCTTTTTTGTTTTGTTTTCTTACAGGATATGTTATTGATATGACATTTAAAGGACTTCAACTGCCACCTTAATTTTCTATTTTATTTACCCCACAGCTCAGTCTTCTTTGCTAAATAATCTTCTTCCATGATTGTATCTTTTTGCATTTTAAATGTGATCTTTTATGCATGGAAGTCTCTAAAGCCTCAATATGAAAAACACCTTTGGCAAACTGTCTTTAAGGATGAATATGGCAAATTTGCATTATATCCTCAAGGATACTCGGTGTTAGATTTACCTGAAGTGCACTAATTCATCCCTGTGGAAACAAGGCCATCCCTTCCCTCAGACACCAAACACATCCCTTCCTGAATTTGCACCAGCCAAAAGATGACAGTGGTCAAAAACACTAATATTGCCACTGTTTGAAGCTGCATCCTCTGCCTGAAGTATTGGATACATTCTTTCTGAACCTCATAGGAAAACACTGGACCTCCTCATCCTGTATCTCATTATTGTTTGTCCTGTGCTGTCACCCCAGTTTTGGAATCTCTGTGTGTGGTTATTCTCACTCACCATATTTTGTCTCTGTTTGCAAAAAGCAAGGGCAGTTGCTGGACCCTGATCAAGATGAGCAGACCTCTGGCTCCTCTGTATCCTTCAACTGACTGGAGATGGAGCTTTCACAGATAACATGAGCTCCAATATCTATCTAAACCTGGGTGACATCATATTAATTATTTTTTCAGTGAACTAGTCAGTTTTTTGAACTAGAAGTACTTACATTTCCTGTTTTCTTTAGATTTGTAAACCTTGTTTTATAAACCAGCTTGATTTTGTTTGTTTGATTGGTTGGTTTGGTTTTGTAAAAAAATTTTTACAAACACTTGGTAAAAATGAATTTTTTTTAAGGAGTAATAAATGAAGTTAGACTTACTTGATAAATCTCATCTATATGGACCAGGTAGGAATCTGTGACTTGCATTTTAGTCCATACATAGGCTAGGTGTGTTTATGTTGAAACATCTGAGATGCAACACCCTTGAAGCACTTGTGTGGATGGGAGTTGGTCAGCACAAGAAAAAAAAAAAAAAAAAAAAAAAAAAGTGGTATTTTTCTGAAATTATTGCTAAATCACCATTTATTGAACATTTTAGGATGTTATGCTCTAGGCTGTCTTCTAGAATAACAAAAACCCCAAAGGCTTTATTATTTGTGCATATTTGAAGGTCTTGTTTTTCAGCACAGTAAGATTTGGGTGTGTAATTCTTTGCATTCTGTCTTCATTCTAAATGACAAAGATTAAAATTATCCAATTAACAGTTGTTAATGTGCAGCACACCTGCAGATTTGATGACTGTCCACAGCCAAGTGACATTTAATTCTTGCAGGTGTTATGAGGATGGATTGGTATTTTTGTTATTCTGCCTTTCCTGCAGCCTTTTACCTTAAAATCACATGTGTCAACCTGAGGTGTAGGACAGACCTCAAATTGCTCTTTCTGAACACTGAGAACAAAATATAATCATCACCCTGAAAACTGCAGACACTGCAATCACAAACCCTTACACCTAGTCTTCCTCCCACCCCTTCCACAAGCTCCTCCAAGCTGTCAGTCCTTCTGTCTGATATTAACTAAAACAAACCACACACCTTCAGCCTCAACGGAAAAGAATTGATGGATCTGTTGTTTTCACACCTAAACGAGGGATTGCATCAGAATCTGAGCTCCTTGCTGGCTTTCTGTGAGGGTTTTAATCTCCCACAGGGAAACTCTGCTGCACAGAGCAGGGCTGGAGCAGCAGGAGCTGCTAACAGGATCAAGCAACAAAGCTGGCAGTAAACAGAACTGGAGAAAACACCAAGGATAACAGCAAGAGATCAGGTGCCACCAGGCAGATCTGCCTCCTCCTGGCAATCTCGTCAGTGTGGTGACAATCCAGAGGTGTCCCTGGGGTGTCCCCCCACAGTCAGTCCCAAAAGGGCCATGCAGGTACAGCCCTGTTTGCAGCAGTGGCATCATCAGATAATTGCTGCCATAGTTTGACAGCTCTCAGACTTCCAGGGAAGAGCAGAACCGTGCTGTCAGCACTGAACAGAACATGGTCACACCAGTATTTTGGGTCTAGACTCAGTCAAAGTACAGCCTGAGGGTTGGCTTTAGTCTTTTGTTTGTCTCCACCTTTCAGCAAGAGGAGTAGGAAAACGCTGTTTAGGCAGGTAGAACGCCTTCCTGTTCTCCTCTCCTCTCCTCTCCTCTCCTCTCCTCTCCTCTCCTCTCCTCTCCTCTCCTCTCCTCTCCTCTCCTCTCCTCTCCTCTCCTCTCCCTCTCCTCTCCTCTCCTCTCCTCTCCTCTCCTCTCCTCTCCTCTCCTCTCCTCTCCTCTCCCTCTCCTCTCCTCTCCTCTCCTCTCCTCTCCTCTCCCTCTCCTCTCCTCTCCTCTCCTCTCCTCTCCTCTCCCTCTCCTCTCCTCTCCTCTCCTCTCCTCTCCCTCTCCTCTCCTCTCCTCTCCTCTCCTCTCCTCTCCTCTCCTCTCCCTCTCCTCTCCTCTCCCTCTCCTCTCCTCTCCTCTCCTTTTTTGCCTTTTCTTTTTAACATACCCTTTTATACCTTTTTATACTCTTTTCCTATTTTTTGTACCCTTTATACACCCTTTGCTCCCTTAGCCCCACATACTTGTAATTTTTGTAGTCTGATATTTAGCTTAGTTTCAAATCCTGCAAAGCACGAAGACCAAACATTGACAACAAAAAGCCAGAAAACTCTTTACTATCTCAAAACTAGAGACTCCAACCTTGGCTGAAGCCTTTTCTCTAGAACATATTTTGTAAACAAGGCTCTAACCTCATTTAGGGGGAGTAATTAGAGCAGGGGGACAATTACTCCATTTATTAAGTTTCTTACTGGTAAATTTCAAGGAAATGTGCTAATTTACAAAGTCCAGAAAATTGTATACTTGTTGCACAGTGAACATACATCTTGGTGTGTTCCACCTTTAAAAAGCTGTGCACCTAGGATCCTATCAAAATACTGAAATAATACCCTTTTACCCCTTTTAAACTGTGTGTGTCATATTTCTACCAGCTGGAAGGCAACGAGGGGATTCCAAACTGAGCTGAACTGTGCCACAGGGAGCTGGAGTTTCACAGCAGAGGTTCAGACACCTTTGCCTGTCAGCAGCAGAGCCATCCTGCTCTGAAAATATTTTTCTTTGATCTCTGGACTCAGCAGGGAGGCTGTGGAATAACACAGTGCTTTTTTCTGTGCAGAAACCTAAAGAATAATGCCAGGATTTGCTGGTTTGGGAACCCTGAGGTGAGCTGTTGGTTCTGCTGATCACACCCAGGGACAGGCCAGTGGGTGTGATCAGCAGAACATCTACTATCTATCTATCTATCTATCTATCTATCTATCTATCTATCTATCTATCTATCATCTATCTATCTATCTATCTATCTATCTATCTATCTATATCTATATCTATATCTATCTATCTATCTATCTATCTATTATCTATCTATTTATCTATCTGTCTATCTATCTATCTATCTGTCTGTCTGTCTACCTACCTACCTACCTATCTATTCAATCTATCCTAGATTTTAAAGAAATTAATGGAATGGAATGGAATGGAATGGAATGGAATGGAATATCTACTGACACTGATTTACGTGTGTCTCTCCTGCCTCAGGTTGAACTGAAGTCCTCATTTTAGCTGTGGTTATTTTCCCCGTGGAGACACAGCCTGCACATCTCCTTGGAAAGTCTCAGGTGTAATGTGATATAAATGGTTCGCCCAGCCCTGAAAATCCACAGGGAAAGAGGAAGAAACACAAACTATATTGTGTGTTGAAGGCACAAGTGTAGCTGTGTACACCATTCACACCACCAAGAGCATGGCATTTAAGACTAAGCAAAGCCAGTGGTTATGTAATTAGTTAGCAGAGGCAAACATCCTGCCTGGAAAAACAAGAACAAAAGCTGATTTGTTATATCTTTGCCATTCTCTTTAAGCCAATATTCTGCTCCAAATACAGCACTGCTGTGTTCGTGTTCCTTCCTCACTAACAAAGCTGAAGTCGTGCTGCAGAACAATTCCCTTGTAGTGACATCAGACACAAATGGCCTCAGAAGTAACAAATTTGTTTGAAGAAAGACCCGGTTGCTAAAATTAGCTGTATAACTGCATTTATCATGAGAGATTACTCTGTCAGTGATGCCACGCTGCTCGCTGGGAGGCTTACGTAATGGGTTTTTCTATCACTAATAATTCTGATTTTGGGATTCTCTGATCATCTGGGTGTAATACAAAACACAAGCCTGCATTCAGGCAGAATTAACTGGATAGAGAGAGAGAAAGTTCCAATTACTTACATTAGCTGTATAACTACATTTATTATGAGAGATTACTGTCAGTGGTGCTGTTGCTGCTCCCCACGGGACTTACCTAATAGGTTTCTCTGTCACTAATAATTACAATTTCATGATTCTGTGATCAGCCTGGTATGACACAAAACTTAAGCACGTGTTCAGGCAGAACCAGCTCCAGAGAAGGAATTCCACTCCTGGCTCCACAGGAATAATGGTGTTTATGCACTTTCACGTATAAACACTGCTTCTAGGACTACCTTACTCAAACAAACTTATCCTCACAGTGCTCTATTTAAACACTAAAACACAATAGGCAGTGCATATTTGGGCAATCATTGCATGCATTGAATGATGTTTAACCACCCGTCAGGAACAATAATCCCCTAGAAATGCAGCAGCTGAAATACTGTATTGCATTTGTGGACCTGAACTCACAAAGATATAGAGGGAAAACAGTCTAAATGGGCACTGGCCTAAATAGGGCACTGCCAAACACTAATCTTTGTTTGTATCAAGTATTCTGGAGCCATTACACAATTTGATGAAGTATTCAAGGTATTCTCAGTAATCTTCCTAGTCAGGGCCAGTACAGCAGGACGGGAATATGGCACAATGTCTTAGAAAAAAATGAAATTAATTTAATGAAATTTAATGAAAAAATTATTGGTTTATATTTGTATGGATTCCTTAATCACCTGAAAAGCTTTGCTACACTTGCTGGTGTCTGGGAGAGACAGTCTGGCTGAAATCTGGAGATAAACTTGTTAGAATTGTCTTTATTTTCTTAAAAAGAAAATTATGCCACAAATTCACATGGGCAAAAGAGGGAAGAGTTGCTCTACCCAGAAGTTAATGTGGAGTTGATCTTGAACTTTGTAATTGTTTGTACTGACAGAGAGGGGAGTCAAAGGAAAAATCACTTGACAACCCATAAATCAGTCAGTTCTCATGTTACTAGTGAATATGCGGTTTTCTCCTTTTTGGGTGGGGCTGTATTTGTTTGTATCAGCAGTACATTGAAAGTTTTCAAAGGATATGGTGTTGTATTGAAAAAGACACAGTAGACAAGCAGAACTAGGTAAATATGGTTATCGTTCTGATAATATACATCTAATGATAACCTTTAATGAGTTATATAAATTTGCATATGTATACATTACTAGCCTGCATTTATTACTGTACACCAGGGTCTTGTTCGAGTCTCTAGGAGCCTGATGGACACACAGGCAGGTCCAAATTCATTATAAAACCACAGATAAGGAAGATTTCGTTGCTACTTTTCCTAGCATTCATCTTGTCTGTTTGACACTGGTCAGAGACCAAAAGGAAACAAGCCTTCAGGGTTGTACTTTCTGAGGCTCTTGAGAGAAACAGAATTCCTTGGAACCTGAACAGTCTGCTCAGATCTATTAGAGACAGAGCCTGGAGACAAAGCAGACCATGGAAACCCATCTTATTTAGTAATCTGAAGAAAGATAAGAATCTTGGTAAGAACTCATTCCTCTTATTCTTTTTATTCTCTTGCCCCCACCAGTGCAAAATTATTAGTGAGGTATTAAAAAACAAAACAAAATAAAACACAAAACAAAACAAAACAAACCCCATCTCTTTTAATTAGATTGTCTGGACAGTCTCATAAACTTTAATGTTAATTAATATTGAGCTGACTGCAGATCAATTAATTAACAAGGACTGGTCAGTCAGTACCAGCCATCTACAAAGCATGGTGCCCTTTTAGTTACAACCTGTACTATATATTTTGGCACAGTTTAGTAAATATAGAACCCCAGGGGGATTTCATGACCAGGATTTGGTTTATTCCAGGTTTCCTCCTTCCTGGTGAGACCTTCCAAAGAGATATTCCCTTTGTTTTCCTCCTCAGGTTGTCCATCATGATTTGGGACTTGGGTTACTTTTCTCACCAAATTGATTTTAGGTGGGAAACGTCTGCTGGGGAATGCTGCACTCTGTGTTAGATTTATATGCAAATAATGTGAGGAAGTTGTGAGGCAGTGCTATAACAGGATATATGGATGAGTAATGGAGAAGGAACGATACTGAAGCTTTAAAAACCTGGTTTAAAACCCAGAATCATACTCACCCTCTCCCTCAAACACACACCCATTTTCAGAATTATTTAGGTTGGAAGAGACCTTCAAAGATCATCTATTCCAACCTCCCCAACAAGAACAAAAACTGTTTCACCAGTTTATAGCAGGATTTCCTAGATAATAGGCATTCTATCAAAGACCTTTCTTTTTTTTTTTTTTTTTTACTTTGTTTTTTTGAGGAATGATGGTCACATGTGTTTATTAGCAGTCTAGAAAAGAAATATTAGAAATGTTTGGAAAGTGGCAAGTACCAGTCAAGGGCACAAATCTCAGATTGCCTGTTGTTTCTAAGTGAGTTTTCATGTTTCTGGTGCTCTTTTATAGGCTAGCCTTTTACCTTCTATTACTTAGCAATCCAAAAAGTCAGGGAGCCCTTTTGGCAATAAGGGCACTCAAAAGCATGCTAGTGAGAAAGCAAAATGCTTGTATTCAGCATTAATTAATAATGCTTGTATTAAGCATATATAACTTAAACCTAAGTTTAGAGAAAAAGCACGGGGGTGACAAATCCCCACAGACAGAGCCACGCAATATTTATTCCTCTCATTAATTCTCTGCTCAGCAGGAAAATGGGACACTTGCTCAAAATCCTCCAGAGCTCTTCTCTCACCACTTCTGCAGTGATTCACACAGATTTTACTGCCTAATTACAGCTTTGCCAAGATGCCCCACGAGCCTGCTCAGGCAGCCCAGGGCCAGCACCGGACACAGCTCTGGGATCAGTGGGTCACTCCTGATCCGGGTGACACCAAACAGAGCTGAGGTCACTACTGGGGACCATGCTCTAGCAACGTCTCCGCAGCGGCGCGGAATTATTGTCAGGAGAATGGAGCCCATTGATGCTGGAGGAGCAAAGCCATCAGGATTGACCCTGGGACTCATGTGACACTGTGTTCCAGGAAGCAACCTTTGTTTGCACACACTGTGGCTCTTATTTATTAATATGTGGGGCCAACAATGCCCATTGTCTCCTTTCATATCGGAGTGGTGTCACATGAGCTGTTCAAGTGACACCAAGGATTGCAAGGCGAAGACAAGCGGTTCTATCCAACTCCAACTGCAAATGTATGTTTGAATACATTAATACTTAACAAATATCCCCTCAGATTAAATAACTCACAGGTCTTTATTCTCTTTCTTTCTTTCTTTCTTTTTCTTTCTTTCTTTCTTCTTTCTTTCTTTCTTTCTTTCTTTCTCTCTTTCTCTCTCTCTTTCTCTCTTTCTTTCTCTCTTTCTTTCTCTCTTTCTTTCTTTCTCTTTCTTTCTTTCTTTCTTTCTCTTTCTCTCTTTCTTTCTTTCTCTCTTTCTTTCTCTCTTTCTTTCTCTCTTTCTCTCTTTCTCTCTTTCTCTCTTTCTCCCAAACCACTCCACTTAACTAAAAGCAGGTTCACCCATCTAAACAAAGGAAGGGAAATCCAGGTGCAATACACTAAAATAAAATTGTGTGAATGATCTGAGTATCTATGATTATAAAATTTTTTTAAAAATATCCCCTTTGTTTCTGTGACACTTGGAAATTTAGAGTAATAACTTTTTATGGAGTTTTTTCCAGCTGTTTAAAGATATCCTTTTGTCCCCTTTTCACTAGTATAATTTAGTCTTACAAAATAAACAGCCTATACAATATTTAACCTTATGTACATCAGCCTTACTATGAATTGTTTCACCCTTTTACCCCTCTATCAGCCTAGAACAATGCTTTTTTTTTTTTTTGCTTTTTTTTTTTTTTTTTTTTGCCATACAATTGCTGCTTTCTCCCCACATTTTATGTGAATCAGTTCTGCATAACTGCATCTACTATTGTGTTCAGGAGAAGAGATGAGGATTCTTAAGAATTGTATCAGGCTAATTACATCAGGCTTGAAATAATTACAGCTAAGCCTCCAGCTTCTGCTACAGTGCAAGGAGTAACCTGGCTCCCATACATTTCATGATGGGACAAATTAAAATAGCAAAAAGAAGGCATTGAAATACATAATTGAAAAACATTGCATTATGTTTGATCTGGACAGTACTGAGGAGATATCCTGTCATGGGAAACACAGAAGAAAGTACATGGAAGATATTCTCAGAAAAGTCAAAGTACATTCTGTTTGCAAAAATTTATCAGACACATAGACTCCAAACACTCCCTAGAGACACATTTGGATAGGAGACATACATAAAAATATATTTTTGTACCTAATCCTCAAAAGCCTAAACCATATCTTGTATACTATGGGCTTGGTTCAAAACTATCTTTAGATTTTAGAGAAATGAATGGAATGGAATGGAATGGAATGGAATGGAATGGAATGGAATGGAATGGAATGGAATGGAATGTCTAATCTATGTGCTACAGTTCAATGCCACTGAAAACTGTGAAATCCCTTACATTTGCATTTTAAGTCTCGTGTCCTTGTCCTTGTTTCTCCAGACAGAATGTACAAAACTCCCCAAACACCCAATGCTACCAGGCTGTTGCTCTAAACCTCAGTAGAAAAACAGCTTTAATTGAAATGCAGTCAGACATTGGAAGGGGCTGCCTGGTGAAGTGGTGGAATCACCATCCCTGGAATTGTTCAAAAACCGTGGATGTGGCACTTGGGTTAGTGGTGAACATGACAGTGTCTGGGTTAATGGCTGTTCTCATTGATCTTAGAGGAGTTTTCCAAACTTAACAATGCTATGGTTCAGTGAGACAGGACAGAGGATACAGAAAGTGTCTTTTTCAGTTAATATTCCTTTTATAGAAATTACAGCAAATACAGTCATGGGCTGAAATGTAGCCCAGCAAAAAAACCCACTTGTTCTGTAAGAATAACACCTTCCTTTATATAAGCAGTTATACTTCAGTGGGTTGAGGCACGCAGTTTTAGGGGATGAGAACTTTTATCAGTGTTTCCCAAGGTGATTTTAAGTAAACTTCCACTTGTTGGCTTCTCTGAATATGACTCTAAAGTGAAGACACAAAGTGTTTGTCACAGATATTTATGTATCTAGCTTGTGGTAGTTATTTCTTTAGACAGAGGATCTCCCAATGCTGAACCTGCCAATGCCCAGGAAGTTCTGGATGTATCTACCTCCCACTCACCTTAGAACATTTAAAATTCCTGCAGTTTGGATCATCAGATATTTAAAAATCCTCACAAATCTGGCTCTACATTCCTTAGTTACTTAAGGTGCTTTTGAGCATTGTCTTTCTAGCTTTGTTGTACCACTTAGATAATATTGGATGGATTCAGAAAAGATCTCTCAAATGCCAAAGGCATTCAGCATTAACCTGACTTTGAAAGCTTAGGACAGAGCTCTCCCTTTCTCTTTCATAACTTGGGGCTCTATAGAGACAGAGAAAGGGAAGGCACAGAGCCAGGAAATAGCTTATCTAAGTACTCTGAGTCTTTCATAAATCAACAATATTACCATTGGAGAGTGAAGCCAAGAGAAGAACAATGCCAGCATCCCTAAATTGCAGCCACTGTGTGTTCTCCTTGAAGGGGGTGTTAGTGCTATTGCACAGCAGATTATGCAGCTCAGAAGGGATGGAAAAAACAGAATTGCAGCTCCTCAGGGGTGCTCTGAAGAGTGCACCTCTCTGGATGTGAAGCACTGGAATTCTGAGGAGAGGAATTCTGCGCAGGAATCTGCTGAAGTGAGCAGGAGATTTATCACTGCCCTCTCAGGAATTCAGGAGCAGCTTACCAACTCATCCTCTGGAAGCTGCTGCTGTCAAAAGCCATGCACGACAGCAGAGCAAAATCCCAGGGAGTTTTTTTTTTTTTTGCACAAGCAGCTACCGTGTTTTGTGATTGTTATGCAACAGGCACATTTCTGTCGAAGGGCTGTGTTCTTTGAGATTCTCATCACGTCCTGCTGAAGCCTTTGTGAGCATTATCAGTGTCTGAATGGGCTCTGGATCATGGCCTTCACCGCTGAAATCATCCTGCAGTGATGGATGAGGCAGCTAGAAGGAAGAACAGTGGCACCCAGTGGTGATTTGCTTTTTCGTTGCAAAATAAGTTCTAAAAGACTTAACTTTTCAAGAGGATGCCCCTATGTGATATACAGCCCAGTTTACCTAAAGGATACACAGACTTTATTCATCTATTATGAGATAGTCTACGTGCATATTCGTGCTGTAATTCATAAAGTAAAATGTGGCCTTTATTATTACAATGCAATTATAATAGCTATTTAAAAGGAAATTAAAAAGCAAATTAATTTCACTTCAAGAAAACCAAATCACTTCATGTAAAGTGCTTTAGGTGACTCTGCTTGACTAATGGCTATGCCATTTCTACAGTAGTTGTAGGAACTGTGTCCAACTGAAATGTTAAAAATTATTGTAATGTGAATGTTTAAGTGCAGCTAGAGGTCTTTTATCTTTTACCTTATTGCAATAAATAAATGGTGAACATGCTCTCACTTACTCTAGCAGAATGGCAGCTTCCACTTCTGCTTTTTTTCCTGCTTCAAACTTTGCAATCTTGCAAAGAGCTGTTTGGAAACAAAAAAAAAGGTGCAGCTTCTTCTAACGGCATGATTCTTGTTTCATAAAAATCCTCTTTGTCACTGATTCACATTCCAGGTTATTAATTATTCAACCCAAATTATATGTATTTGTTAGGCACTCAGAAAATGCAGTAGATTGCTCTTTGGTCTCAGCTGCTGTACCCAAGCCAGACTTCTCTTGAATGTTACCTATCTGTTTTTCTTACTGTTTCTTACTGCAAGAAGTACTTGCTGTCTACAATTTTAGCTGCTTGGCCACCATGTTACTGCTGCATCTATACAAGTAGTTTATATGTGGTTTTCTCACACTAAAACAAATATACAAGGCAAGGTTTCTACATATGGTTCAATCCTTTAGTCTCCAACATCCTGTGAGCAAAGCCTTCCTTGGGAATCATCCACAGCCCCTGCTAATTCCTGAACCCCCAACAAGAATCATTACAAAGACTTAAGTCTCCCAGGCCACAGTTACCAGAGGTAATTAAAGCAATTTATCTGGATGTGCAGTTCAAAGCTAATGCCACGTCACATTCACAGACTTTGCTTTGTGTTTTAACATATGGATATCCTAAAAAACTGCTGCAAAGGTCCTGAGATTTCTGAAACCTAAGGTGGTCCTGTCATGCTTGAGCATGCTTTTCAGGGCTGCAGGGTAAGGCTGGGGCCTGAGGTCTGAAATAAATGAGAAATCCTAGAGCTAAAACCTTCAGACTGATGGAAATCCGGGAAAAACTTCAATTAGGAGCTGTAACTTAAATGATCTGAAACATATCTAGAGAATGTTTATTTTCTGTCACAGCTGCAAACGTGGGTCATAACATGTAGAAAATTAAATTGTTGAAATTGTGGGTAAAGTTTTGAGCAAACCATCCACTCTAACAGGGGGAAAAGTATTCCCAGTACAGTGCAGGGCTGGGATTCACCCTGCAGGACTGAAACCCTGGAAGAAGAGGAGCAGCTGCCCAGCTGGACACATGACAGCTCATAGCACCAGGTCAGATGCAGCTGCTTTGATCCTCTGCCATCCAGCAAGACAGATAATGGAGTCCTGGTATTTGATACCCACATTTTGTAACTGGAGCCTCCCCAGAAGAGGAGGAGGGGAGCAGACAGCTGTCCAAGTAGCTGCACGATCAAGAATTTAGAGGGTGGACTTCCTTTAGCAAAAGGGACAGCACACTATTGCATAATTTCACTTTTTTTCTTTATTCTTTTTTTCATAAAGCCAGTATTCTAAAATATTTTATTGATTACTTTTGAATGATTGATTATTTTTGTTGCTGATTGACAACCAATTCAGTCTTTCAATTTTCAAACATTTTCAGAAATGGAGGTGTCCAGCTGTTTGTTAGAAACCCCTCACTGAAATTTTTCAGGCTCTTGTGAATAAGTCTTTGATGAATGGTTAGACCAGTAGAAAATTAGTAGATCTAGGCTTTACCTGATTTCCTTTCCGTGTCAAAATCATATGAACTCAATATCAGATGTGGCTTTGGCTATTTTAATTACATATTAGTAAGTGAGGCAAATCTTTCTTAACTGCTAAAATGCTGTAGCTGCCTCCTGGATATAAATACTGTCTACAAGCTCACAGCTTTCCCCCAGAAATAATTAGCATATCATACTCATATTTCTGAAAAGAATTTTAAAAACATGTGAGTTTTTTAAACATTTACAGCCTTAAATATTAGAGAATGGTCTTCTGGGAACACATACAATAGTGTTCAATTCTTTGCTGCTTTATAAGTAACTTCATTGAGTAAATGTTGATTTTCTTAAATCTAGAAAAATGTAAGCATGTGAATTTCATAGGCCAATGTGGATAGGATCACAGAATCATAAAGTTTTAGAAAGTTTTTTGTTGGAAAGGGCATTCAAAGATTGCTTGTTGGAACCCTGCCCCCTTCCATGGGCAGAGGCATTTTTCACTCAGATCATTCAAAGCCCCATCCAAGCTGATCTTGAACATTTCCAGGGATGGGTCATTCACAGCTTCTCTGGAAAATCTGTTCCAGTGAAAGACTGATTTTTTTCACAGCTAAATTTTTGAGTTTATATGGATAAATTGCCTCAGTTTTGAAGCATTGAATATTGATAAAATGCAAGGATAAACTTTCCAAAGTTTAAATTCATCAACCTTCTAGAAATATTTACACACTGACTCTAGTTAGAAGCATTCAATATATGAGATGTTCAGGTCAAGCCCTGAGTTGTACAGATCTCTCATTCTTAAAGTAGATTCAGCAAGTATAGAATAAATATATAGAATATCTATATATCTATATCTATATCTATATATATATATTCTCCATCAGTGCTGGACAGAATAAATATCCAGAGCCTGCATATGAACAAAGCATAAACCAAACCAAGTGGTATCTGAATTCATTCCCTAGTAGACCTTACATCACTAAGTTCAGAGTGCCCAGCTGAAAATTTGTTACAGTGAAATAGTCCTTTTCATCCTTTTAATTTAGCAATTATCCCAAAAAGAGAGAGCCTCTATGACTCTCAAGGTCAATCAGACTAGACTAAGGTCAGTGACATAGTACTTACAATTTAATGGCTATGACTCATACTGTTGGAACAAAGAATAAATTAAATTAAATATGTAGGCTTCCTGAATATGTTGATCTGGAGCAAATTCACATTGAGCAATGTTTTCATCTACAGTGGCAAAAGAAGGCTTGGGCTGGAAGCCCCAGGGCTTGGTGCTGATGAAAATGCTTGAAAGAGCTTAGAAAGGACTAATCTGCATTAGCAGGAAGATAAAACAGACCTTTCACTGGCTGTAGATCTGTCAGCAGTGGGTGATTACTAAGAGAGTTTGATTAAATTTTAAATCCATCCTTATTTAAGTTTTTCCAAGTTCTTTATGCAGTTCATGTTCCTTGACAGTGTTTCACAGCACGGTGAGTGGAGCAGGGACTGAAATACAGGTAAGAAAATTCAGTCTGGGAACAACGTGCCACTTTAATTTGGGTAATTGCCAAGTAACTCTTAAGGACCAGAACTTCATTTTCAGTTGCTGCTTTGAAAATCTGTCTGCAAAGGGAAAAAAAGTAATAATGAGAAGAAAAGCTGAGTGCTAAAATTACAGATTATTCAGTGGCCTCAGGTAGAACAACTTGGAGAAAATTATTTCTTAGTATGAAATCTGACATTTCAGTTTGGGTGTGAGAATAATGAGTTTTTATTTCGTGCCAAAACCACACAGAAATGCTGACTGACCCCACACACTGCAGACAAGCTTTCACGACTTTGTCATCTATCTCCCAGTTTTGGTGCTGAAGGGAATCTTTTAAGTGGAAAACTCCACCAGACAATTAAATTGTAGTTTAAGAAATTAGTCCAGTTCAGTTTTGTGCTTTTGTAGTCTCTTGTAGTCTCTTTTTAAGGAAAATTTCAGATTTTCAGTCTTGGTCTTCAAAGCTAGTATGTCCAGTAGAAATAGGAATACTACTGACATCAGTAATTTGGGCAAAGGAGGAAAGAAGAGATATCATAGCAAATAAATTCTGGTGAGCTGGGGGTCAACTGTGGTGCAAAAAATTTGGTTGCATTTGAAGGACACACTGGGTAACTCTGTTTCAGTAAAGAAATCATGTGCAGAGGGTGTTAAATTCAATGTCTTTGTAGGATTATGGACAAAATCAAAGGATCCAAGTGATTCACACTGAGTTGTTGCAAATAATATTGTCCCAAAATTTTTGTCTTCCTAGTTATAATTTACACAGAGCTAGGATAACTCTGTATGGAGAAATACACCCCAATGTTGTCAAAGAGCAAATATTGGTGTTTATATATGCCTAAAATTGTAAAGACTGAGATTGCTCAAGATTGGTAGGACATGGGGAAGGAGATTTGGATTCAAGCAAAAGGAGAAAAAAAGAGGAGGAAAAATTAGAAGCTATGTATTCATAAGACACAACATAGTTGGAAAAGTAATGACCTGGGAATAGAAGAAGAGAAAGAGCCAAAAATGAAACAGAAATGAGGATGTAGAACTGATTTGTCTGTACTGTGGCAAGGAAGGCTTTCATTGGGAGTGAGAAACCTCATTTCAAGCAAAAAGTGGGGGTCCTCAAATTTCCTTCATCAGCCTCTCTAACTCCTTCAAGAAATATGCTGGAAGCCTTTTGTATCTTCGTTCTTCTTCTCCTCTGGAGTTCTCCATTGTTGTCACTCTCCCTCTTTCCCCACCCAGTCCTTCCCCTCCAAAAAAGCTTCCACACCCTGCTATCCTGACTACCTTACTAAATATTACCAACAGTGCACTAAGGGTCTGTTTTCCCTGCCACAAGAAGAGAAAAAGGAGGGGAAAAATCCAAGTTTGTTTGACACATTGACTGTTTGGCTGATAAAAATGCTGCCAGCAGATCCTTCAACCTGTTGTTGCTGATATTTTAAATTTGAGAAGCTGTTCGACTTAATATTACAAAGCAGTCTAATAATATAACAAGGGCTGTGTAGTATAGAGATGGAACATACCACATTAATATAACTCCATTGTTAATGAACAATTTGCTATTGAGAGTGTTCCTGTTAGGATTTAAACATAAATTGCCTTGGGACTGCTGCTAAATTTCTTACCAATTAACCAGATATTTTTTGTTGATAAACTCTGTCTGTCATGTAGCTGTTCTTTTGTTACAGTAAAATAGAAAATTTCTATATTCAGAAACAAGGCACATAAACTGCTTTATTTCATGCTGAGTCAATTATGCCCTCAGCAGAAGAATAGTGTGCTATAAACATGCTTATATGGGTACTGTTTATTTTTAAGGAAGGTCCTCTGCTAATAAGAAATTCAGACAAAGAACTTCTCCTATCATACTAATTATAATTGTTATAATACTAATTAATTAAGAAACACCCAAGGCCAGAAGTCTGGGAAATGTGAGAATCTCTCCTCTGTGCTTCCCACTGCTCTAATTTACAAGTCTGATAAAATAAGGTCTGGGAATTGCATTAAAGTGACAAAGCAGGGCTTGCACAATCGAGTGTGGAAGTTCTGTGCCTATCACATAATTATCCACATCCTCCTGCCCTGCCACTTACCTGTGTCCCTACCTATCCTGGATAATGGAGAGCTAATTATTGTCTCTGCAGTACATTTCTCAGCTCCCCAGCCATCAGAATCACAGAGAAACTTGTGCTCTTAATCTGCTTTCTCTTGTCAGGGTTAGGAAAATTCAATTCTTTCAAATATGCATGTTCCAAATCACTTCTGACACAACCAAGCCAAATCTCCTCCATGTCAAACTCTTTATTTAATATTTTAAGCTGGACATTGCACCTACCCCAAGGCATTGCCAGAATGAAGTGTTGTAACCCTCCATGACTTCCATACTTAATACATGGGAAAGGTTTTCTGCCTTTACCCAACACTTTTAATTTTTGTTTTGGTTTGGTTTGGGGTTTTTTTGGGTTTTTTTTGTATTTCACTACAGCCTCCAAAACTTCTGGTCAGTTATTTGTATTTTGCTTCCTTATTATGATACTGTACATTATGTATATGCATGAAACTTTTAGGAATTTCATCTGCCTGATTTCAGACCAATTTGTTGTCAGTTTCTGACTATACACTTGCTCATACATCATAAATACATTCCTTTGTCACTACAGTGTTTAGTGACAATGTGAGCAACACCTGGAAAAGACCAGGTTGTGTTCTAACTGATCAGACTGTCCCAAAATCTTCTTTATCTGCCCATAAACCTGAGATGCACCCTAATCTGACAGAAAATGATAGAAAAATTGGCTTTAAATCTGCTTTACAATCAGAT
Source organism: Entomyzon cyanotis (assembly GCA_024500445.1). Classification (NCBI taxonomy): domain Eukaryota; kingdom Metazoa; phylum Chordata; class Aves; order Passeriformes; family Meliphagidae; genus Entomyzon; species Entomyzon cyanotis. Next base: position 3,440,934 of record JAKEPQ010000044.1, read on the forward strand.
ATAGTTCAGCCTTTTTGTAATTTCAAGAAGAATTATCTTCCTGTTTTATCAGGAAAATTTCACAGAACTGTTAAAAGTCTTACTGAAATCCTGGCAATTTTTATTCTGTCTTCTTTAGCAGATATGCTGCCTAAGAAAAGCGCTGGATGTGATTCTTTACTTTGATACGTGTTGACCATTTTTAATGTTTTTATTATTCCCTAGACCCTTGTACACTGATTCATATCTTCCCAGTGTATTTCTGGATAAATAAGCTCTTTAGCTTGTAGCTCCCAAGATAATTCCTGTCTTCACACCATGTACTCTTCAGTTCACTGTGCTCTCTCCCTGACTTTCCCAACTTGCCTGTAACAGTCTGGAGTGTCTCATCCATTTATTTACATTTCCTGACATGTTTTTTATGTAATGTTTTCCTTTTGCTCTTACCTCAACTTGCCTATTTTTACTGTATCTCCATTCAAAATCACACAAACATCCAGCTTTGTTGTTGTTGTTGTTTTTATAATCTACGCCTTTAAAGACACATCATAAATTGTTATGTTTTTACCAGATAAATTGGATTTAGACAAACATGAATGATATATTGGACTGCATGACATAGCAGGCCAGATATGTTATCCTAAATGTTATGGTACTGAGAAATGCTTAAAAGCAGAGTGTAAGAAACAAAAAAACCAAAGGTTATAGATGGATAGTGGCCAACTAGTGCCCCACCTCCAGGCAGGCAGAACCTGTTCCCTGTCTTCTTGCTCACCCTTATTATTTTCTAAAGGTCACTCAGATGCTCACAGCCAGCCAGGATCAGGACACAGAAACGTTTCTGTCATATTAATCCCTGCTGCTCTCTCTCCCTGTCCTGTTGCTCTCCCATTCCTCTCATTGTATAACCAAAACACAGGCAGCTGCTGTCGCAGCCAGCACACAAAAGCGCACCTGGAATCTTTTCCAGGAGCACAGGACAAGGACATGTTTTGTCATGTGTTTGCCTTTTGGTCCAGCAAAGGGCACAGGGATCTGATTTCTGGAGCAGATCCACCTCTTTCAAACATCTGAGGGAAAAGTATCCAAAGCAGGAGTAGAGCAAAAGTTTTGTATGTTTAGCTGATGCAAACATCTTTGTTAAATCCCTTTTCCTCCTTCCATTATATACCTTAATGATTAAGAATTTGGCTGGAGCTGAAAAATCAAGGCTTCACCTTCTGTGAAAACGTTCCTGGCAAATCAAACTGGAAATGAACAGCTAATGTAATTTGAGCTATCGAAGGTCTATACTTACTTATTGTTCCACTTGCACATTTTTCCCATAGCTGTGTGTTGGTTACATATGACACACCTCACAGAACCCAGTAAGCTGAAAGTTAGCACAGCTTTGAGGAAACTAATGACTCTTTGTAACTTTTAGAAATCACATGTCAGGATTATTTTTGGGAAGAACATAATTAAGTAGGTTTCAGATTTTATCTGTGGTACATATCTGTGTCAACTGCAAAGAGACACAACTGATTCTCCTTAAAAATCCAGTTTTTCTGCATATGCCAACAGGGACAGCAAAAAAATATCTTTCAAACGTCAAAAATCTGTCTGCACGCTCCTGTCTGCACACAAATGTAGCAGCTGAAGGACATTGATGTAGCCTCAAGGTTCTGCCACCATGTGATGTATTTGAGCATGACGGAACAGGAATAAAGTTCTGAAAATCTGCGTGTTTTAAGCAAATTGCCTTGAATAGTATTAAGCACAAACCCATCCATTTTACAGCATCCATCACACTGTGCCAACAAGGAGGAGTTCCTGAGTAATTTTTTTTCAGAGAATTTAGAGCAACCTCAAAAAAACTTTTGCTCTCACACACTATTATAGAAAAAGTCAGTATTTAGGTTGAGTGAAAAAGAGGGTTAATTTCCAACAGACTTTGTCCAAAGCAAATAAATTTCAATGAAATACTTTATTTCCCTTTCACAGGTTTTGAACAAAATCTGTTAGTCCCCTACAGAATGAAGTGTTTGGGTTTTTTTTTTCTCTGTTGCCTTGCTGTGGTTGGCATCTGAAATTAAAGAGGGCTTTTTTGCTACTGGTGTCATAATTCCTTTTTAGGAAAGAAATTAAATATTTTACCTTAGATATCTCAGATTTAGCTAGATTTCCATTACATTCATGTGAGTATTACTGTAGGCTTTCATTGCTAAAGCACACTTATCACTGCTGCCTGAAGTAATGACATTTCTGTAATTAGTCATAGCAAAGCTTCATAATTAGTCGTAGCACAGATCAGATCTCATCTAAGGTCTTTTTATTGTGAAAAGAGTATTTAACTTATTCATTCTATTACTCCAATGTCATTTATGGAACAAGTGTTTGTATTATATTGATATGCCCAGAGTTGCACTATAAAAGCCTGACTTGCACTGTTAAATTATTTGCTGACATCTTCTTTTTGTGTGTTAGTTTCTGCTACATTTGAACTTCATATCTATAAAAAAGTTCCTCTGGTAAGTGAATAGTGTGAAATAAGGCATAACTTAAAACATAACTTTTTTAAAAATTTCAGGATATTGGAGCACAGTGAATGCACAATTTCCAGAGAAAAATATATAAGAGAAAACAGAACAATAAAAGGAAAAATGGGGGAGAAGGGAGAAAATCAAAGAAATTGAAGCTTACAATCAGACACTGTAATTTTTTTCCCCAGTTTCTGCTCTTCTTATTTCCCCAATGAGAGACAGTTGACCTGAGAGAAAGCTCAGCCTACTTTAATTCTGGAAAGTGATTGGGACTTGTATCTTCAAGTTCCAGACAAGAAGGGCAATGAACTAGCACTCTGTTGCATTTCTGTTATCACTTTTAAACAAGTAACTCTTCCTGCAAAAGGGTTTAGATTCATCTCCATTCTTTTTCATATGTGTTCACTTTTTGCTCACCTTCCAATTCCCACCATGAACTAGATAAATACAACATTCACCGTGTATTCATTAATCTCTGAACTTTCTGGAGCATTTAGCTAAAGATTATTTTTCCCTTGGAGTTTAATTTTTCTCTATTTTCTTGTTTTTTAGGCTTGGAAGTAAATTCTATGGTCCAAACTGCAAACCCAAGTGTTATAATGAAAACAGTGAGTGAAGAGATACTTAAAATTCATCAGGAAACAGAATAAAGCCTAGGAAAAGCTGTACAAGTGGTGTTGCACAACTGATTGCCAGGATCTCTACTGGTAAAGCAAACAAAGCTCTTGAAAGCCAGCCACTTCACACGACAATAAAATGAAATCAAAATTTCTGCAGCAACTCAGACTAGGTTTTGTAAGGCACCCATAGCAGGCATGCTGGGCCTGACACTTGAGTGTATTTGCTGTTTAAATGCAGGAGGCAAAGAGTTGTCCTGATGAAAGTCAGGTTATTTTATGATCCCACATTTCTTTCCTCTCTCTGTAAGGCATGAATTTCACTCAAGGAGCAACAGGGGTTATAATGAGTAGAAACAGAAAAATGCTGGTCTTGAAAAACACACAGATTCTCTCCATTGCAAACAGCAAACCAGAAGTTGTTTCACTGGTCTGAAAAAACATCCTGCAGGTTTCAAACTGATTAAATGAGAGGATTAGAGTGTAAGGAAAATTAAAGGTAGGAATTTTAGCTATGTCAATCAGTTCTGTTCTCCAGAACTCGACAGAGCTATGTGAGCTCTGCAGCAGCAAAGGGGCAAGCTGAAAACTTTTAGTAATATATTAAAAGCTAGATTTCCCATAACCTCCAGAAGTCTGTCACAGAGCTGTCCAGTTTGACTTTTTCCCATGAGAACAATTCGTTTTTGCAGATTGTTTACCAGGCAGGACAGCATTTCAGCCAGGCACACAGAGGATGTGAGCAGTGACTGCCCCCAGAAGGGAGAGCTCATTTCCAAATGATGAGAAAGCAGAGAAGAGGTGCCAGAAGGCAGCTCTTAAATAACTTACAGGCTGTGAAGTGTGAAGTAAGACAAGTGACTTTTCAAAGTCTCAAATGTCATACAGGGAACATATGTCCTGTTATTTTTGTCTCCCTCACACTGCCTGCTGCAGCAGGATCACTGGCTTGGACTTGTTATCCATGCTGGAAAAGGGCAGGATGACTCTTCAGGACAAAGGTGTCCTGCCAGTACCACATGGTGAGGGGACTTTCCTGTAGAAGCTGAATACCAATTCCATTCTTAGCTTAGTGAACAAAGCAGGAGAGTCCAAAATGCAGCAAATCTCCTTCCCATGAGTTCCCTGCTTTTAAAACTGAGTCAGTTCAGCACACTAGTCCAATTAGGTGGTTTTGAACAAATTTTGGGCAACCTATGCACAGTTTGTACTGACTATCAATACTTATTCATGTTGTTTTCTAGAATTTCAGTGACTTCATAAAATTTAAAATATTACCTGTGCCAATGTACAATAACTGCCAACTGCTGTAACTTGATTTAGCATATGAGCTTCCAGCCTAAAAATGTAAAACTACCCTTCATACCTACATGCAAAATAGCCTGTTGACTATTTGAGTAGAAAATTCAGGTTAGGCCCTTTTGAAATGGATGAAAATATTTCACCTTTATGTAATGTGCACTTTCAAAACCTGAAGCAATCCTACCAGCCTCTGTTCAGCCCTGAAAAACCCAATTGTTACGAGCAATGGATTAGGATGAATGTTTCTACAGCACAGCTCCATCATTCTCCATTCTCCAACATGATTGTCCAAGCTAATATCAACCCTGACTCAATTTAGATCAAATGAGAGGTATAGGCACTCGTTGTCACGTGATAAGCAGCATTTGCAGCCCAAAGAAAGAGTCTCAAGCAAATTCTTTTCCATTGTTCAGTAGCCTGATCGCTTCAGGTATCTAGGATACTATTTCCTAATTGTAAATTATTAGAAAGGTCATATGCCAAATTAAAAGGTGGTGAGTGACAGCACGATGAGGTGATATTTCATATTCATGAGCATGAGCTAAACTTGTCTTGCCTATGCGTAAAGCAGTAACTCTGAAAGGACTAAGTAAATGAAATATTCAGATCTAAAATTTCAGGCTCAGATAAAGACTTGAGATGTCCCAAATGAATCAAAGGGTCAGAGAGCACAGAGGCCTCCACAGTTTATTTCCATGGAATAATTATTCCTCAGAGTACAGCTGTTCAGCTTCCAGTGAACCAGAAAAGAAGAAGCTTTCAGAGTGGCCCTGCATTTGGAGAGTTATTTCAGAATTATTCCCAATATTTTTCCTCCCTTAGGTTTAGAGGCCTTCCTTGGACGTGTTTTACTGCTCCAGAGGGCTAGTGGGGGGAAGGAAAAAAACAATCTTAAAACTTTTAAGGATTTTTGCTCTGCTCATGGCCTGTGGGAAGATCTGAAGACAATAGAATGGCACTGGCATGACTGCATGAAATGCTGTTTACCATGGTCTTCTGGGGGTACAAAGACCATAAGGCTTGAGCAGAACATGGCTGCACCTTGTGGCTGCTTGTGAAAAATTTACTTTTCCAGCAGCCACTTGCACGTTCTCTCTTGCTTCCTCTTTCAAGCACAAATCTTACCAATCCATAATCTAATCATTACATAAACAATAGCTTTGTTAATTTATTCTAACCTCATGAAGCACTCTCTGAATGAGAATTTTTGAAGGCTGTAATCTTGCAAAAGCTCTGCTGTGGATTGCCTGTGGCTTACTTAACTTGGGGGTGGGTTTTTTTTTGTTTGGTTTGTTTTGTTTGGTGGCGGAAAATTAAATGCTGCATCAGTTCAGAAGGGAGGAAAAACACAACACTGCTCTCAGAAAGCCAGCAGGGTCCTGGGATGCTGCTTTCCAGTTCTGTTTGTGTTATTTTAGTAGTGACTCTACGGAGTTGCTAATTTAAACAAGACGTTAACAAATTTGTTGAACACTTCACAGCCCTTCTCAGAATTTTCCCTCTGATACATTACCCTTTCCACTTATTTCCCCCAACAGAATTACTGGAAAAATGATGCCTTAGCTGGAAAAACAGCTCTATTGAATTTTTCTTATGCTCTCATAGGAAAGCCTAAACATATTTTTCTTTAGTATTTTCTTTAAATAAATCAATGCAATTCTCTATTAACTCTGAATCTGCACAACGTGTGCTTGAACTGCTTTTGCACATCATGTCATTTTCCTCTGAGACCTGATTGAATAACACCTCAAAGTCTGAGCAGCTGTAAATTGATCATTTAAGCTTTGGGTTGTTTGCATCTTAATATGCATATTGAATTCCAGGAAAGCCTGGGCATTTTAATAACAGAATCACAGGTAAAAATAGGGGTTAGAAAGATGTTTTTTTCTTCGTTCCTGCTACTAGGCAGGATTATTCCTTAAATTGTTCTTAACTTGAAAAAAAAATGAAATTAGTGGGACATTTTTGCTGGAGGCATACTTTTTGCAAAGTACCTTTCAAGCCTCTCTGAACTTTCTGAATAAGTCCCTGGAAGTTTAGGAATACTTGTGCTGGTCTTAGTCAAGGGAAGTGGATATGACATGGGAATTTGCTTCATTTCATTGTCTAAATTTATAGCCTGATTAAAGTAAGGCTAAAAGGAGACAAGCTCTCTTTCTCTCTCTCTCGTTTATTTGTGACCAGGTATTTTGCAAATATTCTGCACTAGAAACTGATTTTCCCTCATGATCCACTTCCATATCAAGGCACAAGTCAGAGTTTCCTTTCAGGTATTCAACATTTGTCTTTTATTTTAAGCTAACAGCTTTATTTTTTTGAATGTGATCACTGCAGAATACACCTTCCTCCTGCCTAAATTTGTATTTGTTTGGTTTTGGTTTTGTTTCTTAAAACCCAGATCCTTATAATATTATGTACACTTGTCCTGTGTAGACTATTTCAAAGTTGTTAATCCATTCACTTAATAAATGGAGAATCTACAAAAATTCAAATGAAATAATATTTTCAGAAAAAAAGTGGAAGCCAATAGAAAACAATGAAGTTAAATGCATCCAATTAAAAATCTAATCCTCAAAAGCTCCTCTACAATGACCAAAATGTCCTCAGTGCTAATCAAAACATAAATTCCTAGTATTGGATTGACCCATGTCTTGCAGTCTGTAGGAAGGCAGCAGACCATATTTAGCCCCAGTTTTCTGTTTCAAAAACAGGAACAGAAGTGACATCTTTGCAGCACCTTGCAGACATTTAATTCCTTTACCCAGGGCATGGTAAAAATTTTTCTCTCCCACAAATTTACTCCTATAAAAGAAGGTAGTAAGGATGTGACTTGCAAGCTACTTTAAATACTGCAAAAGTGCTATGAAACAAGGAGGTGTGTGGTGTTCCTTTAGCAGGGTTTCACTCCACTCAGGGAGGTGGTGGACAGACAGGGGCAGAATTCTCTTTGCTTGTAAACAGCAAGGTCTGTTTAGAGCCATCACACAGTTCTCCCTCCTTTTCCTCAAACAGACTTGGCAGATGCTGCAGTGAAAGAAATTCTTTTCCCTTCAAACAGTCCTTGGGTTAAAGAGGTGAAATTATACAGTGTTCCATTATATTAAACACAATGCATTAAAAAAGTTGCAAGAACCTGCAAAGATATACTTAAATTGTGCTTAATTGTACTGCTTGAGTTGCACTTTAGATAAATCTGGGACTGAACCACAGAACCTCAGAGAATTTTGCTCCATGTATGGATATCTATAAAGCCCATTGACCAAAACTCCTGAAAGAGCCAGTCACAAATGTAGAACTTTTGTAAATTTTTTGTAGACTTTTTGCACAGATTTACCTTTCTGATTACATTCTGGAATTTAGAGGTTTTCCGAGAGAGAGAGAGGTACCTGGCAGTTGGTCACTACATTAGGGTGTGTAAGGAAATTGGATAAAACCTGGAGCTTACTGGAAGTTCCAGGCAAAGGTTTTAATTGCAATAAACAATTAAACCACGTTGTGGGGGTAGAATTGCCTGGGAGAGGGGAAGCTTTTGTCCCTGCAGCTGCTAATGACAGCACTGGTGTGTCTGGTGTGGAATTGAGCTGCCAGAGCAAGTGGAAGGCACATGAGATGATGATTTGTCATTATGCTTTCCACCTCCAGGCAGACCCTGAAATTCCTATTTAACTGACCTGGCATGCCACAGCTAAGATGAAAATATGCATATACAGAGTGTAAATAAGCACAGAAATAATGAAATACAGTGTTCCTTTTGTCAGCCACTGCATCAGGAATAAACTTAAACAATAGCCTCTTTGAAATGTGGCTAATGCCTGAAGAGAAAAGGCAGAATGCAAGACCAAAATATCCACCCACAGCCTCAACAAACAGATAATTAAAATCATACTTGTTTACCATTACAAACTGGTTAACCTTTTTGTGTTGCTAAACCCCTACAGACTCCCACATTTTCTATTGTAGAAAGATATATTAGTTTAGATGGACTTGGTTCTGCTTCTGTGGAAATCAATACAAAAATCTCCATTGCATCCAGTGAGGGCAGGACTTACACCTAAATCTGAGCTACATATTTCAAAGTGCAATGTATGTGTGTGAATACACATATATTTACACACAAGCACACAGCCACATTCCATTGGTTTTGTATCCAAACACACTTTATTAATCCAAACCCACACTGTCCCTTAAGATAATACTAGAGGAACTCAGGTACATATTGCACTTGGTGGTGCCCAGTGTGAGCATGACTGGGTGGCTGAGAAAACCTAATTTAAATTTATTTATTTAATTCCTCTGAGGAAATTGAAATACATAAAGACATTCTAAACTTCCTCACCATGTTTTTTTCTCATCTCTGAATGAACAAGTTCATACTAACTGCAGTCAAATCTTGGAGATACTAAGAGTTTACCTTTTCATATATGTTTCTAAACAAGACATGCTGAGTAATTACTGTGTAATTAATTTATAACTAAACCCTCTCCCCCAGAAAAAAATTCTGCTGAATGCCAGTTCAGGGGGCATTAGCAGCAAAAAAAAGAGAAGTAATAGAAATAAAATTGTGTATGAAATGGTTACATTTCCATTTTTCACAAAACCTGCAATGTAAATGAATTGTCTTGATCCAAAAGTTACTTTCCTACTGAATATCATTTCTTGATTTTACACTGGTACAAAAAGCTCAAGAAAATAAAAAATAAAATGTCCCCATCTATTAAACTAAGGATTGTGAGGCTGGTATAAATCTGCTTCTGCTTACTCAAATTAAGGGACTTTGATTTTTTTGTTTGTTTTATTTCTGTTTTTTGCCATCACAATGAAAGTAATTTCCTTTGTCACCTGAAATTCACTTACCAAATCCAGGATTGGAATCTTCTCATGGAAATTGCTTTAATGATTGTTTTTGTGTTTTCTGTAAAAGAAAAGTGAAAGCTGACACAGATGTAATTTCAGGGTTTGAAGGGATAATTATAAAGAGTGCTTTACTTTCTTCACTCATGTTTTAAAAATAAAAGTTTTATGTCCCAGAATAGTACAGTTATAGCCAGAGAAGCCTTCTGCCAGTGAGGTAAATAAGAAATATTATACCTAGTTTGATGGGTTTGGGTAAAGCACTCAGCTGGACAATCTCACAGTCTGTTTCAACAAAACCCAGATATTTGGGGGTTTTTATACGTAAAACCAATGTTGTTTTGCATTGTCACAACCACAAGCAAAAAAATCATTGAAAATATCTATCTTACTATGAAGATATTTTATATTATGTGAAACAGTTGTATGCTTTGAGCAATCAGTTTGTTAGTGCTCAGATCCTCATGGCATGGCAATACCCAATGGAATTAAAGTCCAACTGTTTAGCCCAGACAGATTTTATGCACCACACATTATGTGCACATTAGAGGTGTCTTGGATAATCCTTTCTCTCTTGAGTCTTCTGTAGCACATTAAAATTATGCCCTTTTATTTTATAACTGTATGTATATTCAGACATAAAAATATGTTTTATATATAACTATACAGTAATACAAAATGTTTTATATATAACTATATAGTAATAGAAATGTAAATATAAAGATGAATATACATATACATTTATAATAAAATAACCATATCTAACAATATGAACATCTTTCATGCACAATGCCATTCTCCAAGTGACTGGAGCAGATGCATCATTACTGCACCCTTTAACCACTTTATAACCCTTTTTTGTAACTCTTTTATAATTTCTTTGCTTTTGATGTGGATGTCACAGTGACCTACACCTGTCCACACTGGAACTGCAGCTTTCATGGCTGTCACATGCAGCTACTGCCAGATTTGACTGGTTAATCACCCACCTTTGCTTTCAACATAATTTTAGAGTCTTGTGGTAGTTTCTTATCTCTTGACAGCCCCCAAGAAGGGCCAGAAACTGTTATGCAGCCCAAACAAGGCTCAGCCTCTTAATAATTAAACATTTAGCAAGAAAACTGTCTTTTTTTCACTGCTCTGGTTGCCTCAGTATTTTCTATACACACACACACACACACACACACACACACACACACACAAAATAATATTTCCATATCCAATGTTTGTTCTCCTAATCAAAATGGCTCCTGAGGGTTTTTTGTTTTGTTTTTCTCTGCTTTGTTTTTCTCAGCATAGTGTGATTTTTACACTCATTGCAAATTGTCCACAATGGGGTTGTGGGCAATTATAATGTCATTACAATTTTAAAAGAATATGTGATTATGATTTTGAAAGACTTAGGATTTTAACAGAGCAATGATTTTATGAGAATTATTATTTTAAAAGAGCTGTGATTTTTAGAAGAAGCTCTCTAATATTAGGCAATTTGTGTGAATCTTTGCTCTGTGAGCCTGACCAGAAACCACTTCCCATCTGTTCACAAGCAGGAGGGAAACAGTTCAGGCTGTGGCTTTCAACCTCACAGATGTCCCAGCTCCTCTCCATCTCCCATGCATTGCTGACGAGAAGATCACAACAGCTAGGCCAGTTGAAAAGACATTTTTGTTCTTGACAGGTTGTAAAACCCAAGTTCTGTTCCACGTGGTGGAACTGAATCAGAGAGATGAGCAGAAACAAGAGACATCATATCTCTAAGGAGCACATCTTGCAGGAAAAAAACATGGGGGAAAAGGTATGAAAAGTCAAAAACACAGCTCCAAACAGGCACCCTGAAAGCAAGGGTGATGCCAACTGACAAATTGTAATGATTTATTTAAAAGCTAACCCATGGGAGAAATATGCCAGAAGTGATGGTTTGCCAACAGAAGACACTGAGGGAACATCAATTTTCGTGATGGAAAACAGTTCTTCAGAAATGTTTAGAGCTTTCATAACAATGAGAAGATCTGTCATGATTCAACCCACACTCACTCATAGCTGGCAAGGCTGGTGAACACATTCAGCTTCAGTATTATATTATTTTGCTTTCAGGGAGAGACTACTTGGAATTGAATATTTAATGAGTGCAGCCTCCTTTTGGCTGATCAGAGGCATATGTCTTTCCTTTTGATTCAGTCACTGGTCTGAATCAATGAATTCTCAAAGCAGATCAGAATGAAAAAGCTATATGTGTTTATGCAAACCTAAAATTTTTCATCGCAACCCTGTTGTATTACCTCCTCCAAAATAATAATTTGGATATGTGTTAACTTAGTATAGGATTGGGGAGGGGTGTGGTATTTTTTTTTTTTTAATATTTTCTGCTTGTAAAAATATTTCTTAACCTTCACAAGTAATTCAAACTTCTGTTTCCTGAACACATTTTAAAATTTGTGTGGCTACAGGCTAAGAAAACTGTAGCCCAAAATCTTACCTTACCACTAAGTTGCTTATTCCACCATTTTTGAGACAAATTTTAAGCAGGCTGTTTACCCTAACAAAAACAAAAACAAAACAAAACAAAAAAAAAAAAAAAAAAAAAAAAAGTTGTTTTTGAGGAAAAAAATATATTACTGGCTGCCACAGGAGCTTAAGAAAGGGGTAAACTGCTAGGGCAAGGCAGTTCTGCTGACTTAGCTGCCACACCTATGTTAAATGTGACACAAGTAAATGCTAAAAGGAGTAACTCATAATTAGTGTGGCAATGGAGGACTAGGGCACAGTGCCAGAGTTTGCTGTGAGAGCCTGGAGATTCATTGCCCACTTTGAGCAGAAAAATTACTATATGAAAACCAGATCTGGAAAGGGATGTCTCTCTGTACAATTAGATTTGATCACAGGCTGCAAATTAAAATCTCGCACTGGCAAAGGCATAGGGATATTTATAATTCTGGATCTGCTTGGTTTAAAATTCTGTATATGGTATCCCAATCTCCTGAATTCCTAGAAAATCAAACTGATTTTTTGTATTTCATAAGTCATAAGTAGAAATACAATCTGTTGAAAAATCAAGCAAGATATCACACCCCAGAAAACTGCTGAGTACATAACATTTTGAAATTTATTATACTTTGCAAAAACCTGAGGGTTTCAAAATAAATATTCTGTGGTGGATCAACAGTGACATTGCCAAGCAGAGGTGAATTGTGAGATAATAAACTTTCCTCCCACACTCTTATATTTTCTGTCAGGAATCTGAACTGACAGCATATTAAAAGACTATTTGACAAGGCACTTTTTGACATTTAATAAACAAATAGGCTGACAGATTCATATCTTTGAAGTCAACAAACATACAGCAGTATGAGAGCAGAGAGCCTCTGTTTTATAAAAGGATTCTATGAATCCAGCAATACAGATTCAAAACCCACAGAGCATTTACTCTGTGGGTTTATTAATTTCTTGTGAATTCAGTAACATCATTAAAAACCCATAGATAACGCAAAATTGGTGCCTAATATTTTTTATGTTCAACAAGATGTAACCATAAACTTGCAACTGAGGACATTACCGTGCCCTCAGGCTCTCCTGAGGTGAGTCACTTATCAAAATCCTGGCAGACACCATCAAGTCATGACTTTTCCTCTTCAGGCTGGAAGCCCACATGGCCCTCAGAGTGTTTCTCAAGCCTGCCTGTATCACCTGAGCTCCACTGAGCACATTTGGACAGAAACAGAGAGACTCCAACAGACCGCAAGCCCTCAGCAATGAAGAACAAACTCGTCTGTTCTTCCCACTGAATGTAGTGTTGAAATCTCCCATCAATTCAACATGCTGGAATCCAGTTTTTTGTGGCTTCTCTGCTGAGGAGATTAGTCTTGTTTTCATGGGACACAATGAGCTGCAGATGTCAGGGCTTTCAATATTTATTACCCCTGCTTTCCTCTGGCACCTTTTGTGCTGAACATTCTTGCTCCAAGCTTGTCTGTGGGTTTGTGGTGTATCTTTACTGTCATACCAAAGAGTCTTCAGGTTCAGAACAGCTTTACTTCCACAATATGGGAGGGAAGGGAAATTTTGCTTCATAATTGTCCTCCCACAATCATTTTACTGGTCTGCCTCTAAGCTGACCATGCTGGCCACACCTGCTCCACAATAGATACCAAATGCCCAAAGCAGCATCCACTTTTCACAGTCCTTTGATCAATTTCTATCAAGAGAGCACTGTCAGAACAGCACACTGATAAGCCCTTTCACTTATCAGGGACACTGGATGAAAGCCACCTGAAAACAGCTAATGATGATCCCAGCTCTGACCCAAGATGGTTATCTGTGACATGCTGGCACCATCTGTGGGTCACACAAGACAAGCAGGTCAGCTATAAGCTCAGGACTGGCACTCTAAATGGCATTTAGAGCCGAGAAGCATCATCCATCAAGTCTCTTTAGCATCTCTGAAGCTGCTTTTAGCCCTATTATGTTACAAACATGTTTACTTACAAACATATTAGATTACAAACATATTCATTTCAAACCTTGCAGTGTTTGAATCAGTGCAGTGGAAACTACTACAAAAGTACAGCAATACTGTGAGATCTGGATTATTTCGCTTCCTCTGGCTAAACACACAGGATTTCATAGATGGCTGAAAGAGAATGAAAACTTTCAGATTCTGCTTACACATCTAAATTACAGTTGACAACATAAATCAAGATACACGCAAAATTTATCTTGGCCTCCTAAATCTGAAACGACACAGGAAAATTCAAAAACTGCTTGAAGGGTGCAGATACGGCTGAAGTAACTAAACAGTTTCACTGAGTTCTCTGGAGGCTGTACTTTTAAATATTCCAAAACCAGCTGATCTGCCATGGAATTCATTCAAATCTCTGCAGCTTTAAGTCCAGAACATGAAAGAAATAATTACATCTCAGACTCTTTTGTCTCAATAATTATGGCTATACTCATCCATTTTTTTGTCTGCCAAATTTTGCTTATCACGTGTTGCTCAGGGCTGTACAACCTTAGGGTTTTTTTTCCTGATAAATGAATTCTATTTCTCTAATTAATTGATCCAGGCATTGCTTAAACTCATATCATGCTATTGCAGGTGAGATATGAACAAGGACAACAAACTCATTTTACTTGCCACTTATGATGTTAACAATGAGAAACTGAGTGCTTTCAAAGTTCTGCTCCTCCCACCTGATTCAGGAAGAGGGTGCACATTTTCTCTCTGAACCTAGAAAATAAAAGACAATTGCTAGGATTTCTGTCATGAGTGGAGCTCACTATTTTCTAAGATTGATCTTCCCAGCACTGCCTCTGTTTTCACTGAGGAGTTTGGAGGCTCCAGCTGAGAACACATGGGCTGCGGTTCATAATTTACTGACATCAAATAGGTCAAAAGTGACTCCAAAGTATTTTTTCAAGTTCTTTTAGCATTCTAAAACCTGCAAAGCCATCTGTAATGTGTTGTTACACGCAGAAGACTGACTTCAACAGATGAGTCTTTGAGACAACAAAACTAAAAGGGCCTTCATTACTTCTCCTTTTTACTTGCACCTCAGGAATTCCAACTCATAACTCTATTGCCCACCAGCATTTTCTGATTATTTTATTTTTTTCTTCAGAGAGTTCCCTTTCACAGATGAAAAGACAGTAAGGGAGGGTTGATCTAAATGATCTACATCCCTCTCTGATCTACACACCTGTGATTAAGTCTTGCTGATGGCTACATAGAAAAGAACTCAAATGGATGCGATGTTAAATGGAATACCCTAATTAGCACCTTCTCTCTCTTCTACCTTCTGTTTCTGTGGAAACTTAACTACAAGATTCTTGGCCCCACTTTTAAATTCACTGAAAGTTTAAAATATCTTAATAATTGAGGGAGACAGGTCACATAAATGCAGAAGCTTAATTTCTTAGCTTGGGTTTCTACAACAGTCAGATGTGTTCAGCCAGGACTTAATCACTCTCCAAGTGGCAAGGAGGAATTCTGCTTATGAAATTCTTGATTAGGCAATGTGTTAGCTCAATAGACAACATTTTTTCCCCTGTGTCTCTGTCTAAAGAGAGATTTCTGCTGAGTGCTAGTGCTGGGCATGGTATTTTTCCATGTCTTCATAGCAAATTTCAAGAATAAAACATTGTCTTCTTTCCCACCCTTTCCCACCCCTTTCCACCCCTTCTGGGTTGACTTTTTAGGGGTTTTGCTTGCATTTCAATGAATTAATACCTCATTGACTTCTACATTGTTAAAATCCTCTGCATTGTTCTTGCTAATTAATGGTTTCTCCCTCCAGCTTCAAGGCAACCAGGCTGAAGTCCATTTTTAAAACAGAGATTTATATAACAGAAGATGCATGAAACCTGGGCAATTTATATAATTTTCTGAAGATCTAGTGTCTGGATCAGAAGTTCTTTTGGTCAGTTTGCCTTCCTTACCTGCCTAAAACATAGGGATCACCAGGTTCCTTGCATGCAGGCTTCTTTTTCCTGCAGTTGAAGCAAATCTGCAGTCTGAGTTATAAAGGATCAGTGCTTTTATCTAGATTATAGGAGGGAAAAATCACAGCTGTTTAATTCCCTGCTTTCATAGCCAAGCATCCTAAATTACTAGAAAGAAACAAAGCAATAAAACTACTGAAATCTGGTGGTGCAAAAGAAAAAAATTCTGATTCACTTACTAAGGACAAAGCAACACTCACCTCCTTCCTCTTCTTCTATGTGATCATTTTACAAACTTTTCACCATGAGGTTTTCAGTAGCTAAAAACCAACAGTTTACAGCTGCAAAGCAGACAGAACCTACATTAGCAAGTTCACAATTTATTCGCTATGGGCAAGAAAATAACATACGCTTTTACAGTATTTACATTAGTGCCTTTTCAGCCTTTGAAAACACTTTTCACACAGTAATTTTACCAGTGGGTAAGGTTTTACCTATGAACAGAGTTCTATTCAGACACAATTTTAGACAGTCATTGCTCTTCCATTTCACTAATAAGAGCACTTATGAAAACTATAACCACACATTTGCAAAGCACCAACTCATTATAGACCTATGTGTGGGCAGTGAGAGAAGCACTCTCCATGAAGGTTAAAAGAAATCACCTAAAATTGTTGGTTATTTCAACAGACAAAGAGCCTAGGAGGAATTATGTTTCAATCAAGCACAGCTGCTCTTAGAAAGTGAAAAATTTGAAAGGCTTAGAAAGTTATGTGTCCTATTAGACTAGTTTGTATATATAGGAATGCTGTAATTAAAAAATTTCACCTGTTGTTTGCAAACAGAGCAGGGATTTTTAACTGTTTGTCCATTCATATCCCAACCTTAGGAAATCAATAGTCAAACTCTTAGAGAAGAATCCTAACAGGATCTCTGGTTGGTTCCTTACTCCAAAGTGCTTTGACTCTTCATTTTAGTCTTGCTCACTCACGTACACCAGTTTGACCCCTCTGCACAGCAAAATAAGTAAACTGGGAATGCTGTGATGGAGAATTTAAATCTTAGCCACACTAAGATTGAACCAATTTTGGTTTTCTTGGACAACTTTACTGGTTTCAGTAAAGCTGAAAGAACCCCCCCAAAACCCCTGTTATTAGGCATATGTGTATACATACATGCCAAGAATTCTGCCTGGTTTTGATGACTGTGAAAAAAATAAAAACTTTTCCCTTCAGCTTTACCTATGTAAGACTCACTTAACTGAGTAATGGCTGCTGAAAAAGGATGGTCTCATTTTTTTTAGATATTTAAGGATGGAAGGCATACCCAGCAAGAGACCCATATAAAGCATATTCTTTTGACCAAAGTGCAGAATTCATCAAATAGGAGGCTCCCTGCTAGAAATGGTTCGACAACTACAAACAGTTCACTAAATAAAATTAAGAATGTAGAGGGAAAGACAAACTTTGATCTAAAATACTATTTGTGCTCGTTTATCATTCTGTTGTACCTTCTGCTGTCTCTATCACTATTCCTTGCCTAAAGCTCTCTTTAGATGACTTTCAACATTGTCTAGTAGAACATGCATGTGATTTTTTTCCCTTTTTAAAAAATCCTTTGTGGAAAAACGGATGTCCTGTTAAGTTTTTACTCCCTCAGTTTTCAATCTGAGCAAGACAGGGGAAGGAAGGATGGTTTGGTTAGATAAGGACTCAATGTGAGCAGAGTAGAAAATTTCCCTAAATGTTTTCATCACAAAGAAGACATTTGATAGAAATTTTAATAAAAGCTAAAAAGCAGGTGAAGGAAGTTATCATCTGAAGACAAGCAACAAGACCAGATTGAATGAGAGGAGTAAGACTAAAATAACTGTTTAAAGAGAAGAATGAAATGGGAGAAGTTGTAATACAACAGCTAATAGGAATGTTCTACATTTAACTGGAGCACAGAGTAGAAATCAATGCAGAACAGGATCAAGCAAAACCTCAACAGACAATTCTGAGAAAAAGTCACAGCCAGAAGCACCATGTGTGATCAATAACAAGCTTGCCTGCTATTAGGCATGGGCAGAATAGCCTTGTGCTGAGCAAAACTCAACATTTTCAACAGAAGGAAAAAATATTAATTAAAACAATTGAGAAAGGTAGAGACCTAGTCACTTGTGGAAAATATTACAAGGATAAGTGAAAACAGAGACTGCATACAGGCAAAAGAAGAAAATAGAATCATCATTTCTACCCCTAAAACAACTGGGATTTGCACCACTATATTAATTTCCTATGAATAATGTGGTTACCAAATGTTTGCAGCTTAGTGGGGCATCAGTCACTCCTTCCCCCGTGTACGTTCTTTCCTGTAAAGGTTATTACTCTGCCCACAGCATCATAGTTTTGTGCTCCAAATAAGATCTCTTTAAATCATCACCTACAAAAACTGTCTAGCTTTTTGGTAATTTGAGACCAGCTATTGCAAAAAAAGAATGGACCATCCTTGTATAACAGAGAATACTCTTCACACAGAGGAAACAAGGATTCATTGCAGACAGGGCAGAAGAACAATAGACTCACTGTTGAAGAAAGGCATAAATAATTGAGAACGTCTGCAAAGGGACTAAGTTCTCACAGGAACTGGCTTTTAGCCACTTGCAAATTAAGTGTGAAGCACACAGAAGTAGGAGGCAAACAAACCTGAAATGATTAGGCAAAAGAACAGCCAAACACAGGTCCCAGTGAGGCAGTCAGCATATCAGCTCTAGCTGTAGGTGGAGCACAGCAGACCTTTTGTAAGAGTTCTAAGGTATAGGGCACTATTTTTTGGCTCCAGCTGGGCAAAGCCTGGTTCTGTTTAGTGGAACATGTCCCACAGGGTCTATATATTCAGTTTGGTGTTTTCCTTCATATGTTCAGTGTCCACAGCTCCCTAACCTCATGAAAATCCAGCCAGATCTCAAGATCCCACAGCCTTTTTCTTCCAAGAGCTGGACCTTGACCAGCCTCTATGACAAGGTACCATTTTCTGGGACCTTCACACCCTTAAGCTGCAGCAAAGTCGGGACTGTAATTTCTCCTGGAGTCTGTCTCTTCTGTTGATGTTATGAAAAATAAATAAATAAAAAATCAAGCAAATGTAAACCACTTCTGCATTTCTCAGGAAGAGTCCCTCTTAGAGGCAGTGAGTATCCCAAAACAACACATTTTCTCCACAACTGCCTACTTTGAATGGGCACCCTCATGAATATAGCACCAGAAAGCCAGAAATTTCAGTTTACATGCAGATATCTGCCCATGCCACCCATTTTCCCCTCTGTCCTACCAGGACTAAAGATGCCCTGTTAAGAATCAGAGACATCTGCAGTTTCCCCAGCTTAAAAACAACAAGGCAGTGAGTCTGAGACTTTGGTTATCCAGAGCCCATTGCTGCCATGAGAGTGAGCCCCATTACTCTCATACCTTCTAGTTTATATACTTCCTTCTTACATCTTTTTGTCAGGTATACTTGAACCCTCACCATTGCATAGCAGCTCTTCAAGCTCCAGAAAAACCTCATGTGGGGTCGATCAGTCAGTATTTCCCTCTCACCCACACTCTTCACTCCCTCCCAGCTGGATAATGGTGTATCTTACCCTGCAGTTGAACATGTTTTTTTACTAGAAATCCTTTGTGACAGCTGGGCATGTTTTTTAACACTTTTCTGACTAGCTGATGCCAAGATCAGCTAGAGTGCTAACATGTGCAGGACAACCAGGGGATGAGGCCCAGACAGCTTGGATTTAGGAAAGGTCCTGCTTGACCAACCTGATCTCCTTCTATGACAATGTGACCCAGCTAGAGATGAGTAAAAGGCTCTGGATGTTGTCTACGGAGTCCTTATTAAAGTCTTTGGCAGCATTTCCCACAGGATTTTTACAGAGGAATTGGCTGCTCATGGCCTGGACAGGTCAAATGTTCTCTGGGTAAAGAACTCTGTGGGATGAGTCCAGTGGGGTGAGGGACAGCCAGGGGAAGTGCTGGGTGCTGCTCTTGGGGCACAACAAGCCCTGCAGCTCCAGGCTGGGGGAAAAGTGGCTGAAAGCTGGAAAAGGCCCTGGGGGTGCTGCTGACAGCAGCTGGACATGAGCCCAGGGGTGCCCAGGTGGCCAAGAAGGCCAGTGGTCCCTGGGCTGTCCCAGTCATGGCTCAGGGGGACCTTCTGGCTCTGTAAAATTCCTTGACAGGAGCAGACAGCTGGGAGAAGTCAGGCTGTGTTCCCAGGGAACAAGGGACAGAATGAGAGAAAAGTCATGCCAGGGGAGGCTTAGATTGGATATTAGGAAAAATTTCCTTGCTGAAGGTGTGTTGAGGCATTGGAAGAGGCTGCCTGGTGAAGTGGTGGAATCACCATTTCTGGAAGTGTTCAAAACACATGGATGGGGCACTTGGGGACACAGTTTAGTGTTGAAAATGGTAGTGCTGAGTTAATGGTTGGACCTCTTGATAATCTTAGAGGTTTTTTCCAACCCTGACAATTCCATGAGTCTGTAGTTCCAAGATGTGCCACTTCAGATAAAAGGTTTGCAGGGAAGAAAACACCCTTACTGGTGTCATAAAGCTGTTGGGTGGCATTTATGGAGAACTCCAAGTTGTAACTTTTCCTTGAGATAAACCTTTAATGTAAGAGGCTTAGCATCCTTTCTTACTAAAACACTCAACAGGTATCAGAGCACAGGCAATGTTTTGCACCTTGAGCATTCTCAGCCATCACCACTGCAGGCAGGACATGCTAGAAGCTGCTGCCACAGAGACAACTGTCACAACACCCAATTCAAACAACCATTTATGGTTTGAGAAACATCTAACAACTTCACAGGCTTGCATTTTTAAAGTTGGGTATACGCTCTAAAGAGTGCTTGGTTTGCTGAAATCTTTCTGTAACAAAAAGTACAGGAAACAATCTCTCCCCCACCCAAAGAAATAGGAAGCAACCTTTACTCTTTCTAAAACAGCCAGTTCTACATAAGACAGTACAGGACCTCGGTCACTTCAGCACCCCGCAGCTTTTATAACAAATCATAAACCTCTACAGATGCTGAGCTTCCATTTTACAAGAGCAGGTAGAGCTTTAAATGGTGCTTAGGCACTGGCAGGTAATGAAAAGAAATGGTTTGCAATGCTGGAGGAGATCTCAGTGTAACCACGTAGCTTCCTGTGGTTTCTTTGTGTTGAGGTCTCTTCTGTTACTCCACACTCTTTTTTTTTTTTGTGTGTGTGTGTGCATGTCAGGTTTGGTGCTGTTGCATATTTCTGTTAGTATGTAGAAGATTATTCCTTCTCTTTTCTTTCTTTCTGGCTATGCTTCCCTGTCTTTCTGTTGCATTTCTTTTCTCATGACAGAGAATTAACCCTTTTCCTAAAAGCATCTCTGAGCAAAGGGCCTCTCCATGGAGATTCAGTGCACTCCACACAGTCAGGGAGAGACCAGTGGCAACCGTGTGCTGCTCCTTAATTTTTGCACCCAGCAAAATGCATGGTTTCAAATCAAACAGCCTGCTGCCAGCACACAGAAATTTGTTTTGCACACTGTCATGCAACTGTTCCATAGCCTAAGTGGTCAGCTTCTCATTGTTCAGCAGAAATGCATGTTTCTGAAGAGTAACTGACATGATTGTCATCATACTTTAATTCATTCATTAAGCTCAGCCACCTTTATCATGAGTACATGAGTAGAACTGTCAGGAAGGATGATCACACCAATGAGCCAAAGGTTTTTTCCTACATCCCTTCCATGTTTGGCCTGCTGCCAAGAGTAATTTAGGTCACAGTTACACTAGTAAGGAACTGCACCAGTTTGCACTGGTATATCTAATTTTTTTTCTCTTTTTGCGGTCTAATTCATTGTTGAAACCTTTAACTGAATGGTAAATGAAGCCAAATTTAGTGGGTTTACTGAAATCATTGCACTTCTGATGTAACCATTTGGGCTTGAATATGGAATTTTCTGCTCAGGAAAGATTGAAGTTTAGTTTCGTAAATGTTAAAAGCTGGCAAAGAAATTCTGTCTAAATGGAAGCATTACATAGTCCATATTTGCGGTCCAGATGTGCCATGATTTGTTTTACATTTTGTAAGGAGAGGCTGAAAACCAAGGAGGAGAAATCTCCCAGTAATAGCATATATACAATGCTACCACCCTGGACAATGTAGTCACCTGTGGCAGCAGATGGCTGCTGCCTTTGTCCCCGAGGCCAAGGTTCCCCTTCAAGAATTTTGTTTCATCTCATCCTCAATAAAGCTTAAAAAAACAATAGAAAGCCCAGCGTGAGCTCAGATTACAGGAAATGAATGTTCAGAGAAACTGCTGAAATAAATGCACCAAAGCTATTTCCCATGGCACAGTTCTCCTCTCTCTGGAGGTTAGTGGCAGGAGTGATATGCCTGCTTTGTCCTCCTGGCTGCTTTGTGCTCCTGTCTCAGAATCACAGAATAAACTGAGTTGGAATGGACCCACAAGGATCCTCAAGTCCAGCCCCTGACCTGCAGCTCCAAGAATCACACCTTGTCTCCAAGAGCATTGTCCAAATTGTTCTTGAACTCTGTCAGGCTGATGCTGTGCCCATTCCCTGGGGAGCTGTTCCAGTGCCCAGCCACCTGTGGGGGAAGAACATTTCCTAATATCCAACCTAAACCTCCCTGACACAACTTGAGGCCATTCCCTGGGTCCCTGGTGCCCAGAGAGCAGAGCTCAGTCCCTGTCCCTCCTCTCCCCTCGCCAGAAGCTGTAACTGCAGTGAGGTTTCCCCTCAGTCTCCTCCAGCTGAACACACCAAGTGCCCTCAGCTGCTCCTCACAAAGCTTCCCCTGCAGGCCCTTCCCCATCCCCACGGCCTCCTTTGCACACTGTCTGACAGTTTAATGTCTGTTTTACACTGTGCTGCCCAGCACTGCACACAACATTCAGCTGAGGCCTCCCCAGCCCGGAGCAGAGCAGGACAATCCCTCCCTGGCCCGGCCGGCCATGCTGGGCCTGAGCCCCAGGACAGGGCTGTCCCTGCTGGCTGCAGGGCACTGCTGCCTCATGTCCAGCTGCCCACTGACCAGCACCCCCAGGCCCTTCCAGCCCCTCATTCCCCAGTCTGTCCGTGCATCCAGGGTTGTCCATCCCCAGGGCAGAATGAGGCACTTTCCCTCACTGAACTCCATTTGTTTGCTCAGTCCCCACGTGAGTCACTCTGACCTGTCCCTGCAGGCCTTCCCTCCCACTCTCTGGGCCATGTTTACAAGATCATCCTTTCCCTAGCAGTGGGCACTGAGGAGCACGACTCTAATAACAGCTGCGAGCCTCCTGGGCCCGATCCAGGCCTGACACGTTTGATTCATGGCATTTTTTTGGCACAGAAGCAGTGAGCAGGCATCCAGGCTCTCCCTGTTTTCCTCATAGCCTCCAGAGGAAGGTGTGTGCCTGGCAGTGAGGCACAGCTCACGCAGTATTGCATAGGCTGTGTCAGCTACTGACAGACAAAATTGTTCCCTGGGGCTGTGGAGAAAGCTGTGGAGAAATCAAGCCAGTCTAGCTGTACTTCTGTGCACCAAAGGAGATACTCTTGGGTCATGCTATAAGGAAGATGCAAAGAAAGTCTTAAATAAATGGTATTTTCCACCTCAGGTGCAGCTCAAACTGTGGTAAGGACTGAAGAGCAGGCTCAGGGAGTCCTTAGCCAGATATTGTGGTAGAAAAGCAAAGACATGCCAGCAGTGATCCAATTATATGTCTTAAAACCCTTCTGGTTCCAAAGGATAAATCTTGAGTTGTTAAAATATCCTAGTAAAGAAGAATGGGAGTCAGCTGTGTCATAACAAGGTCATTTTGCCACAGAACTGCCTTTGCCATTTACGCCAAGTGAGGTGAGCAGTTCCACAGGAATCAGCTGGGAAATAGTTGAAGCAGCCTCACATATGTTAGGACTGTGTATTTAACTTTCCAAAGCCTGCCCCAATCCCAAATATAGCCCCAAAATCAGGATAATTTGTAAGCAACACCCAGTTTTTAAATGCAGCACTGTGAAGACTGAAAGTTGGGCAACCTACCAAATTTACAGGCTTGTGCCTGTATTTTTCAATCCTTATACAATATTCTAAGGATAGACAATAATTACACAGAAAACCCCTCACCGGACATATTTGTTCATTTCAGTTTCAATTTTGCATTATCTGATTATTATGGGTATATCTTGCACAGTCATATGTTGCAAATGTGAATTATTATCATTATAATGTGGAGGAGAAACACATGAATTAAATGACAGCATCAGATGAAGTAGATAAATAGATCAGACACACTGGAAATTTTTACATCTTGTTTTCCAAGTTATCATGAAGGCCAAAAGATCTGTTTTATTTATAACTTTTTAAAAGTAGGAAAAAGCAAATTACTGGGTATACAAAATAACTAAAGGTATCTGCCTGAATATTATTAATAATGGGGTTCTCAAAAATTTGATACAAGGAATTTATAGTCTGCAGACTATAATCTGCAGTATGTCTGCAGATTACTAGTAATACACAACTTTAATCCTCTTTCTAGTGGGGGGAAGGGGGATAAAAATCACTTTACTAACTACTGTTTTATTTCAGTTTATAAAATCTCAGATGTAAAAATTGAATCAATGTTCATACAAATACTTACCAAATATCACAGTTATTCTCTTGCTTACACTGTGGAAGCACCATCTTTAGAAACATTATTAAAGGTTATCGATACAGTGTGAAAAAAGGTCTATTTTTTCCATCATCTCTCTGGACATCCTTCTCTCCCAAACTCTGGCTTTGACCAATTTGGCTTTATTTTCATGACAGACTTCTATAAAGACTTCTAAAAACGGTATCATTAAATAGACTCATCTAGTGATGAAGGAGCTGAAACTCTCCTGCTGCCAGGTCAGTCCATCAGCACAAACCCCAGGGATAAATGAACACTTCATGTTCAAACCATGACAATCCAATCTGAGCCACCTGAAGTGCCTCATTATGGCTCATTCCATAGAAGGTTTTTTATCTGCCCCACACACTTTTCAGGCAGAATTGTTGTAGTACAAATTGTTTAGCTTGGAGTTAGTTTTACACTATGCTTCAGCACAGCTGAACCAGATATGATAAACATGGGTGATGCTTTGGAAGAGGGTCAGAGAAAAACAAGCTGTACTCTGAACTGAATAGCTCTTGGTATATTAGACAAGAACAAGAACAATTTCTACAAATAATGAGCTTTTTTTCCTGTGTGATTTTTACTGGCAAACTGAAAGATGCAAGTGAATAGCTTGAAATGGTCTCCACTGTATGTAGAACATGTCCACTAATTTAAAATAAAATAGAAACAGAAGCTGTTTAAAAATTATACTTTTTCATACTCCATCAAATTTAGCACTGCATTGGAGCATCAAAGGCAGCTCTATGTTTCTGCAGACTTAGGTCAGCTAAGAGCAAAACAGTTCACTTTTTCCAGGTTAGGTTAGGGTATTCTGCAATTTCTCCCTGCCTCTTCACACCTCTGTAGTGTCCACAGTATGCAGAGCACAAGAGTCAATATTTGCCTCTGCCTCTGTTTTTATCATTGGTACATGCACACGCCAGGTGAGGTTTTTTGTTTCTTTCCCACAGTATTTTTCTTCCTGATTCATGCTGCTTCTGATATATTCTGCCTTGAGTTGGCAGTTTGTACAGTGTGTCACACTCCAGAGAATCTATGGACAAGTCTGCAGTTTATTTATGTAGAACTAGTAAAAACAATCAATCAAGTAATTTCTTTATCAAGGTGCAAAAGAGATTGCTTGATCTGGTATTGAAGGTTGGAAGAAAGGATCTTTTTTTTTTTGCCTAACAACAGTTCTCAAGTGCTTCCAAGTTACACAAAACCATAGTTTTAATTATCAAGTACCCATTGTTATAGGCCATCAGTTTGTACTGTCCTCGATTCTATCATCAGGCACAGAGTCCAATTTTGCTTTATTGTGCACAATTCAAAGGAACAGATGTGGGGACAAAAAGAACAGAGTGTCAGTGATCACACCTCTACGGTAACCCTGGCAGAAAACACCCTGGCAGAAAACACCCTGGCAGTCCTACCATTCAAAAGCCCTCCACTATAAACATTTTGTCACAACAAACAGGAGTTCTTGACCATTTTTCAGGGGGCATGCAATCCTTTCTGAAAGAAAAGTGGAGCTTTCATGGGTTCCCTTCCAGGCTTTGCACACACTGTGACTTTCAGGTTTTTAATGCCCAGCACATCCAGCTCTGCTCCTGAATCTATAGCAAACAGGGTTTCAGCTGGCAGGAGGGAAAATTTGTCTGCCAACTACCATGTGGAAAGTCCCTTATGTGCTCTCACCTCCACACACGCCCCCACCCCCCGATGAGATTTGAATCTCTAAAAATATATTTTGCATTCAGTGTGATAGAGCCTGAAGCTGAGGACACTAAGACTCAGCCATACGGAACTGACCTCAGGTGAACTTTTTTTACCCATAATGTGACTGCGTCAGTGAAAATCAGATGTGGTCCTAGAAGAAGCAAAGCCAAAATACAGGTCCTACATGCTTGTCTTGATTTGGGAACTGGAAAGCAGTGAAAGTGTTCTAGATCAATAGAAGCAATTGACAAATAAACTTTAATGGAATTACATCAGCAGCCCACAGGTCATGAACAAGCCACCCTCTTAGTAACTTCTGCTTCATGGTGTATTTGTTTGGCTGTTGATCTTCCTGTGTCGTGATTTGACTGAGATGAGATTTTCTTTTCTGTGGAGGGCTTATAGATTTCAAATCAACTTTCCCAGGGAAATAATTACTTTTCACAACTATGGAGAAATAATTACTTTTCAAATCAACTTTTGCCTAATGAGGCAAAAGGTGACTGAGACACCTCCCATTGACCTTATTCTCAAATTTGGGAAGGATTTGAGAAATAAGCACCTCCTTCTCTTCCCCTCCCATTTCAAATTTTTGAAAGAAAAATAGCAGAAAATGACAGATTTTCAAAAAGTATTTCTCTATGTTCTTCTTCTTTCAGGAAAAAAAAGTACTGGGGATCTGTAGAGGAAAAAGAAAAAAATTAGTTCCCTTGAAACTGAGGTATGTGGACCTAGCCTCACTCAATACAGATCTTTCTTTTTAGAAAAGCTGTTATTCAGACTATAGATGATAGCTGTACCTCTTCACATATAACAGAAAGGCACCTTCCCTGCATCCATAGAAGTATAAACAGAGTGGAAGTGCTGAAACCCTATGTGTAGATAAATAAAATCAGGAAACCTGTCCAGAAGTCTGTAGCATACTCAGTGTTTGACACATATGTCTGACTGGGTGAGGAAAACATCACCATGATTACTGCTAGGTACATTTCAGCAGCATTTCAGCAGCCATAATGATTTGTCATTAATCCTTGTTCTCAAAAGTCAGCCCCTGAAATGAAAAGGTGTGTAGGCAACATTCATCAAACCATGACATGGGAGACTCACCTACTCTGCTGAGGAAAAGGTCAGTTCTGCCATGAGCTGCTACACAATACCTTGGCATTAGATAGTTTTAATGTTGTTGATGACAAAAGAGTCAAAAAGGGTCTCAACACATCAGGCAGACTGCAGGGAGAGGCAATGAGCTGTACTAGAATAAGGAATATAGTTAGGTATTCAAGTCCCTTGAAAGAATTTACCAAATGGCTTCATGAAGAGGAGGTGAACTGGAGATCAGTACTCCTTCCTTTTCAGCTACCAGCACTAAGAAAAGAACTATTCTTGCATGCCCAAGGAACCATTGAAAGTGATTGCAGAAAAGGTTTTCTTATTCTGTTGTTCTTGTAGTTATCTCTGGATTTTTTGGGGGTTTTTTGGGAGGGATGGGGCAGGGAGAGGCTTGGAATTGCAAGGAGGATTTGAAAGGGGCTTTAAATAAAAGGAAATAGATTATTTTCCTATTTTCCATTTCTGAATCATCACATTATTCTCATACTTCCCCACAAAGAGAAAAAGAAGAGAATTAGATTACCTGCAATCAGCTCCCTGGATTTTTAATTTGAAAACTTGCAGATGAAAATGTCAAAGATAAAATCCCCCTACTATTTAATCTGGCCTGTGTGAAAGACCTACCCCTAGAAATTAACCTCTGTTAAAGCAGACTTCAGGCAGCTGAGCTTCTTCCAGTGTGATTGCAAGACAATGCACTTAGAATGACTGAACAGTTTTGCTGTGAAAACAACATAAAGCCAGCAGTGTGCCCTTGTGGTGAAGGCAGCCAAGCACATCCTGAGCTCTGTTGCATAATAACAATTCTCTGCTCTACACTGGGGAGAGCACGTTTGGTGAATTGAGTCTGTGACTCGATGTGTTTATCAACAACCTCTGCTAATGCTGATACTAATGTGCAGGTTGAAAAAAAATCCTTTCTTCACCTCTATGTGTTAGCATAACACACACTTCCCAGGCAGCTCCCAAGAGAATTGAGAGCAAGGACTTTTTACCCTGAGAGTTACTTGGGCTGTGGTGAGGACTACATGGGGATGTTTGTGAAGTTTATACAATTTAACTGTAAAGTCTCTATTTTGAGTATCAGTCCCAAGTGCTGACAAGGAGCTTAGTAAGGACTGCTGAATCAGTGTTCAGTGCTGGGACAAAACATGCTGTACTTGGGCTACTAGAAATCTTGTTACTACAGATTTTAGTTGTAAATAATTATTTTCTCAACTCACTGGAGACTTCCTAGTCTTGATATACTGACTTACATGGTGTTTCTGCATTATCTATTTGTTTTAGGCAAGCAGTTTCTCTGCCTGTGTCAATCTTGAGGATATATTTAGCATATTGTGGTTTTGTTTATTTTGTGTGGCTGCTGCTATGTAACCAGCAACGCATGGACCGATCAATGAAATTCCACAGAACTTAATACTGTGTTCAACTCAAGCCTTTCAGTTTAACTATTGTGCACACAAGCATTATCCTGCTTTAATAACACCCATTTGCTATGTGGTCCAGAGAGAAGCTCAGAAGAGTTGAGAGCATTGCATCATATGGTAAATTTACACTGTTTTAAAATAATTGCTAGTGAGATATGTAGGGCAAACATACCAGAGTACCTCAGGGAAATAAGGTTGTGCATTTTTGTGCACAGCCCAGTCAAGGATGGGTTAATGGAAGTGATTTCATGTTAAAGGAACTGATTGGTCCATGCTTACAGTAAGAATTACAATGGCTAAAAATAATTCGTTTGATCAGGTAGCCTTGGTAAACTAGTCTTGGGGAAAGGAAAGGCAGAATTAAAAATCACAGCTCTTCAACTGATTTAAAGCTCTGATTTTGTATTTGTTACCTGGGCCACTGCAGCATGACTTTTTCCTTGATTACACCTGACAGTGACCCTTCCTGGGAGAAGGAAAACTTTGGCAACAGGCAGACAGAACTTGGAATCCTAAACAGAAGAAAAAACTACAGGGAAAAAAAAGCCCTAAGGCATAAAACTCTACCTAAGTTAAGCCCTAAGGCATAACACACTGAAATGACAAGGTAGGAGGAGAAAAAAAGTTGCCTCATGCCAATCATGTTTAAGAAAGAAAAGCAGCAATATGCAGTGCAGCCTTCTGGCACCAAGAAATCCAGATGGTAAACAGAAGAGGCATCTCATTTTACACAACTGCTCCATACACAGTAATGTTTGATGGTCACTCCTTTCTGGATATCCAAATTTGCTGTTCACCATAACAGACAAAATACAGAAAATACCAGCAAGATTTTTTTAGACAGGTGGTTAAGCTTTGTGCAAGTGAGATATTTTTTTATTTATCCAAATTGATTAGAAAGCGGTAGTGAAAACATTCTGAAAACCTCAAATCAAGATTCTATGGAGAAAGGGACAATTTTCATGTATATGCAAAAAAACCTCCAAACTGTCTGAAGCAATAAAAAATAAAAAAGCAAAGAAAAAAACCAAACATCTCATTCTGTCGTAAAGCCTAACCAAAAATAGTGATAGAGAATACAGAAGTGGTGCTATCAATGCTAATTTAATGCCTGTTTTATGAGACTAAAGTAGTAGCCAAACATTATGAATAAAGCTATGTTCTGCTATATCAGAAAGCCTGTGAAAGCATACTGTTACCATGGCAACGATGTGGCATTTATAGGAGCTGTTAGAGCTTAACAGCCAGTGACATTGATCCTAAAAACATAAAATTAAAAAAATTGACTGCACATGTATTAAGTCAGCATCAGTAGGACAACTCAACCCTCATGAAGTTCCACTAAGCCAAATGCAGTCCTGCACTTGGGTTGGGGCAATTCCAGGCACAAACTGGTTCTCCCACAATAAAAACCAGGATTCATATAAAACAGAAAGGAGTGGGGCAGAACTTGCCATGTTTCACAATTTTGTTAGAAGCGAAGGATGCATTTTTCACTGTAAACTAGCACAAGGTCACTTCAATGTGGAAAACACTTCACACATCCTGCTGCAGCAGTGATAAGAAGCCTTCTTTGTCTCTACTGCCTTGAAAAAGACCTTTCACTCCTTGTTGCTCCTTCTAGACCATGAAGATGATAATGTAGGTAAGGGCACGATGGGGATTGTTCATTGGTGTGCCAAGAGGGGAAAAAAAGAGAAATTGCTAGAGTGTCAGCTGCTTTTAGAATGATGCTGACAAAAGAATAGGAGCCATGGCAGCTTCACATGTTAACACTGCTGAAATTTCACCAAATCTATTAAAAAAAGAGTCCAAAACTCTGCAGCAGAACTCCAGAAACACTGAAAACAGGATGTGCAAGGTGGGAAACCAATAGCTTTATTTCCACGCAGACAACGTCAGTGTGAATAGAACATTTGCCATAAGCACAGACATATGACTAAGCATATTTAAATAAACCAGGATGGAAAAAAAAATAGATTCTGTGTTGAAGAAAATTCAGGTCATGGCCACAGTCCCAGTCTTGCTATAGATCAAAAGTTTTCCTCTTCTTCTACACAGTTTGTGGGGGTCTCTGGGCTGCTTCTCCGTGGTCATTGACATGGGCAAATTTGTTGATCTTTGAGACAAATTAATATAAATTCCTACCAAAATGTCTCCAGATCAGAGAATAAGTTGAAATTCCTTAGCTAGACTCCTTGAAATTATCCCATGAGATCACAACTCATCTGTGTAGGTGTAATACCTCTCTGTAGGGCTCTGAATCTGCAAAATCCCTGCCACACAAGAGGAATCTCCAGGCCTCCTTCAGGGGGTGTGTGTGGTAAAAGCTGATTAATCTATGCTTCATGGACCACTTTGTCAAAATTAAGCATCACACAGTTGCCCAGACTTCACAGCAGGTAGAACAAAAAATACAAATAAGACAACTTTTTTATTCGTATTTCTTTTCATTCACACAAAATCCTCCATTTGGAAACATTAATTTAAAGTCCGTTCAACCTTAAAAACCCCATCTCTGGTTTCTGGAGGAGAAGTTTGCCCTGCTGACAGCTGCATCAGTCGGCTGTTGTGTTATTTTTCTCTCCCAGTCAGCTGTTAATGATGGATCCTTCCTTTGCAAGAGAGCTCAGATGCTGCCAGCTTTGTGCTGGATGCATTTCCCTGCAGGTCCAACACAAACCCATCAGTAATCCCCACGTGGTTCTGGCAGGGAGATGTGGATTTCCGAGTGTCATTCCTGACACGCGAGCTGCTTTAAAGGCAGTTCATGTCCACCCAAACCTCCTGCTGTATGTGTAAGACACTCCCTCTCTGCAGAAGAGACATCTGGAACCAGGGATCAAGCGCCCAGGGAGGAGATGTGAAAACAACACAATGCCATAAATCTACCAAGCAAGTGTGAAGCAGAGTAGGACAGCACCATAAATCCACAAAACTAGGAGATAAGGCAGGAACAAGCAGCTGATAAGGCCAAGCAGGAATTTGTACAGAACTTTTGTGCTAACCTGTAGTCATTGGCACAGAAAATTTCACACCCATCAGCTCTAGATGCTCCTTACTTACATAATCTCCTTCCCCACAGAGCATGAGGGGTAAAATCAATGGTACTGTGTCTTTAAATGAAGGGGAGTAGATATTTAGCCAACGACTGTAGTTTAATATCGTTTTCTGTAGGGGACATGTTGATCTGTCACTGTTTGAAGGGTGTCAAAGTGGGGAGCTGGCATGCAGAGAGGGGCTGACTGTGGATTTACCCCAGCATCCATCTCTGTGCAGACAGGGAGTAAACAAATATCTCTTATTCATCTGTCTATCTATCTATTTATCTATTATCTATCTATCTATCTATATCATCTATCTATCTATCTATCTATCTATCATCTATCTATCTATCTATCTATCATCTATCTATCATCTATCTACCTATCATCTATCTATCTATCTATCTATCTATCTCTCTATATCTGCCTATCTGTCATCTATCATCTATATCTATCTATCTGTCTATCTATCTATCTATCTATTTATCTATCTCTCTATCTATCTATCTATCTATCTATCTATCTATCTATCTGCCTATCTACCTACTAATCTTCTTGCACTCTGGGTAGAACCCAAATTTGGGACAACACTGACTGCAGTACAGAAGCAGCACCAGGGCTGTTCTCACACACACCCCCCCAGACGTCACTGAGAACAGAATCCCATCTCAGCTCCCTGCTGTTAGTCCTGCACTTTCATTTAAAGGTCATGGCTGAGATATAAAACTCTTGAAATCCTCACTGGAGTAGAACAGCTTTGCTCCCTGGTGTCTTCCAGTAAAGAGTTTTAGGCTGTCCTTATTTGGCCTCATATCTCTACAGTAACCCTTTCACTTAAGCTCCTTGCACTACACTGAAGGAACTAACGTAAATGTGGAGTTTTTTTTTAAAATTGCATTGCAAAAATTACACATATTCCTTCCAATTCCAATTAATATTAAGAAATATTAATTCCAAAAAGCATTTTTAAAGACTGAACTGGATTTTCTACAGAGGATGTTAGAATAAACAAAAGCCCATAGTGATGCAGAGCTGCCTGAGCACAGCTGCATTAGCACACAGGCCCTCCCTCTCCAATCTCATTAATATTTCAGTCTTTCCAGAGAAAATACATATCCTTGTGAGGCATAGTGATGTGCCAGAACCTCCTTTGAGGGCTGGAATAATAATATTTCCATTCAAAGTCTGGTCTGTTTTGTCAAGAGGAGAAAAGAAAAAGTGAGTTGTCACGAGACTGAATCACCATCATGTTTTCAGAGAGCCTCTGCTAGACTTTGAGAGTGTGATGGAAAAATTCTCTGCTGCAGTGTGGCAACTGGTGTGAATTTCCTATCTTTGCTACAGTCAATTTAGCAATATCCACAGATATGCTGACTTGAAGTGACTGCCCAGCAGTATTAAATTACCCTTAATAGACTGCCTTATCCCAGTGGTTTACAAAAATATCTCCTTAGGACGCTCCAAACATACCAGAAATGCTGGCCAGCCAAGTTCTCCAAAATAGCCCTCAACTTCCAAACTCCACACAAGAATCAAATTGCCTCACTTGAACACTGCTCCACATTCCCTTGATCAGAGTCATCACCTCCCCCCTGTGGGGTGAGATTATGAGGAAGTGTCTTTCTCTTTTAAAAGAAAATAAAATTTATGGAGCCTTCAAATAAACACAACCTGACACAGGAGAGAAATCCCAGGCGAGTGGGAGAAACGCTGTTACTGCTCCTTCATTAATGTTATCAACACATGGCTTTAGGCAGCATTTAGTAACCAACAGGAACACTTCTTGTACACCACATTGTCACTACTTTCAGGAAATTATCTGAAAGCTTCAGTTTGCTATAACCTTGGTGCCCTGGCACTGATAGGTATGTAGCCAGTGCCAGTACCTCATGGTTTCTGGAGAAGGCTGCCGAGTTCTTATTCACTTCTGCCCAGGTCTTCTTCTGCCAAAGCTTATCACCCCTGCAGCGAGCCCTGCTCGTGTTTCAGTGGTGACAAGTCACAGCTTCTGGTTGTGAGCTCAGCAGGGAGCTGTGTTTGGGGCTCTGGCTGCCCTTCTGTGAACCGCGATAGCCAGAGCTCAGAGCCACCCCTCCTTCCACTGCCTCTGCCACAAATAGCAGCAACCTTTACCCCATGGATGGGACATGCAGCAAAGGGAAATAAATAACTCCGAGTGCCACAGCCAGAGCCAGAGCCTCGGCTCAGATGAGTCAGCACAGCCCCAGCTGTACCAGCGACAGGCCTGGCTTTGTTTCTCCACTTGCAGACTGCCAGCCAAAGCACAAAGGAAAAGCTCCCAACTGCTTGTCATTATTAGAGCACGAGTGAAACAGCTACATCCAAAGCTTTGTCTCAAAAGAGGCAGCATGTGCCTTCCCTCCCCTCTCCGTGACGTTTAAGAAGCCTGGCAGCACTGAGAACTTTTTCAAGGCTCATCTGTGTTCAGGAGTTTGGTCTTTTCCCTCCTGGCAGGACACCAGATGCTGTTACTGCTATAGTATTCCAATGGAATACTATAGCAGTAACATTGGAAACATCCACTTGGACTACAAATAGATCCACTAAATTTTAGGCAATGTTTTAAATCTTTCTTTCCCTGATCAATCCTGCAAACAGGTTTTTGTTTACGTTGGCTTCCAGGAATGGATCTTCATTGTGCAAATGCATTCAAAGCATTTATTGATAAAAGCGTGTGCTGGTTGCTTGTTGATTCTTAGCTCTAATGTCTCATTCATATCAACCAAATAATCAGACTGAGTGAATGCTGGAAACACGGGGTTTGAAACACATGCAAGATTGAAATTCATTTACAAATGCTCTTGCAGGAGCAAAACAAAAATCTATTTTAGTAGAAATCAGTTTGGGCAGGAAAAGACAAAGATAGGCCAAAATAATTACATATCTTATTTGCAACAAAGATTACAGTGATTTGGTAGTATTAAGCACTGCTTAATGCTAAGAAGGAGCATCTTGCTGAATACAAGGGAAAACATGAAGGATTTTCTTTTTCTCTGAAAGTCTTCTAGCTCTTTTAATGTTCAGAATGAGACACTTCCCCACTTGTATGTGGATATGGAGTAAGAAGAGCCTTGGAGAGCTTGAAAAGCTAAGTTATAGCTTTTCTCTGCAGACTCCTGTTGATGCAAAAAGACTGTGCAAGAGCTGATGTGTTCTACTGTCTCTTAGCTTTTTTAAGAGATCACATACATTACATAATGTTTCGACGCATTCTGAAAAAGAGTCCTGCTAATGCAAACTTTGTTCTCCACAGTGAGAAGACTCTTTAATCTGTTTTCAAGAACTTAATTTGCCTTTGTCTTTAATTAAAATAATTCTCTGCGTATTTGTACATTGCAACTCCCGCAATATCTGGAAAAATGTGAAACAGAAACAAAATAACGAGGCATCCTGGGATATTTATTTTTCAGGGTGCTAAATAAGCCTCCACAATTCTAGTCTTTAAGCAAGAGCAGTGCTGCAGGATGGATGAACTGCAGCTGATGCTGCTCTGAGCTGGGGGGAGAGGCTTGAAAAGCAAACGTAGCTGTGGTTTTATACACAATGACCAAAAATATTCGGATGCGGGATGGACCAGGATCTGCTGCAGGCTGACAAAATGCTTGTGCCTCCACGATGGAAGGCAGCAGCCACTCAGTGCCTGCAACACTGCAGCATTTATGAAGGAGAGGCATAAACAACTTGTGTTTCAAACAAGAAAAGATTTTGGAAGGCAGCCTGAAGTAAGTCAAGTAGTAGTTTAGCTCAAGGTCAAAGGTCTCCTCTTCTTACTTAAAACCAGAATCAGGCTTACAGACGCAGTTGGCAAGGAAATATTTTTTACATCACCAGATCTGCCACATCAAGAGAATTGCCAGGATTTGGGATTCAGCTTGACTGTTTCTAGACAGCAGAGCATATGCTGTGCTATTGCCTGCCTGGCTCCCTAAAATGTCTGTCTGGGTGTTTGCCCAGCTCTGCTTTCTCCTCCCTTGCAGGCTGGATCTTCCTTCCAGAGGGAAGGAGGTACTGCTGGATGCCACAGCCAGTCTAGGTCTGGTCATTGGCACCACTGAAACCATCTGCAAAGTGTTCCCAGGAAAAGAAACGCCTCAAAACTGGATGAAGAACAGCACTGTGTCAGCTGAACGTTGTGTTAGTGATAGGAGGAAGGAAAAGAAGTAGAACACAATGCAGATACAGCTTGGACAGGTGAAACTTTCATGGGATTATAACCACTGTCACTGAGCTGGGATCAGTAAAGATTTATGAACCTCAGTAACAACAGTGCCTCAGCTACCAACTGATAAAAAATGCAGAGGACTGACTAATAGAAAGAACTAAACCTTTAGGAATAATCAGTTTCATGAAACTGCCTTTTTTTTTTTTTTTTCCCTGAGGGGGTGGCCACCTGGTAAAGGAAATACAGAATTCTGCTGATAAATAATACTGTTATTAAAAAAGAAGTAACCTATAAACTGAGACAGTGAAGGCCAAAGGTGGTGGTACCCCATTCTAAAAGTTCTCTGGTGTTCTGGCTACAGGAAGCTTTTCAGCACACACATTATGTCACAGCCTTTAATGTTATTTATATTATATATATATATATATATATGTATATATATATATATATATATATATATATAACATATATATGCTTATGCCCTCAGCTGTACACACAGTTATCAGTCTTTCCTAAAACTGCAATCACACAAGAGAGTAACTGTGCTTGCTTTCACAGATCAGACTGTTTCAGGAAAGGTTTTCCTAACTTTTTTTTTCTTCCCTAGGCATTATCTGAATGCAGTTAATAGCCATGGGAGAAAAGTGCAGCACATGGAAAATCTGTGACTGCCAGGAAAGATCAGATTTTGATATGCTGGTTTTAAATGGCAAAACTTAGAATAGACAAAGGATGCTGTACACAGTATCTTTCCAGTTTTGAAGAAACTTGATTTTAAAAAGATAAACGTAATTAATGACTCAGTGGCAAGCAAATGCAGTCCGTTATTTTCATTATTTTGCTTTTGGGATCAGACTAAACACCTGAGGGGGACAATACCTATTCATCCTCATGTGTAACTCCACCCATGTCACTGCGATACACCACACACACTCTGAGATACAGAAGCTCTGGAGCCGAACTTCAGCTGACATAAATTGCCCCAGTATAATCAGAGTTACATAGAGATCAGCAATGGTGAGGTACTGGTAGCTGAAGAAACTATTGAAGGCATCCAGCCTGAAATGTGACACACACAATGTATGTGTGCATGGATTCAAAGCAAATATTTTGACTAGAAACATTAGCAATGGAACACCGTATAGAGTGGCAGCACCTATTTGTTGCACAAATTTGTTTCTGTGTAAATTATATGCAACAAATAGAAAATCCTCTGAAACAAGCAAGTTTGAAGGAGGAATCTGAGCAGCAGAAAATCATTTGAGGCACAGGGGCCTGAAGTCTTGCTAAGTAGACTTGTGGGCATTTCCTGCTGCTGCAGTTAGTTATGTAGTTCTGCTGACTTAACCACCATCTTGCCCACATACACTTTTGGCCTTTCAGACTTTGATGGATAAAAATAACAATTAATCAATGAGCACATCGAAGAGGATATTCTTCTCTCTTTTAAGTCAACACCTAGGGACTTCTGCCCATTTTGTGGACCTGAGATTGACTGGCCAGATCTGTACAATCCCATGACTTCTCTGGGTGCTCCACAACACACAATCCTGATATGCAGGTATCCTATATTAGTGGAGCAATTGGTTTTCCATTATGAAATATCTCATGGAATGTAGCAAGCACACAGCTGTGCCAAGTCCATGTGCATGATTTTCCTATACCACCCATACTAGTTTCACTGATTACTCACTTCCTTAGCTACAAAAACACATGGCAAGTTTCTTCAGGCTCAAACATCTGTACACAAACTATTTGGGCAAAGATGTTTTCCATTCACTCACACCTCGGTTGCTGTGACTGACATTTTAAACATACCTTAACTAAACAAAACTTAATTGCAGAAAGTACCAGGCCAACAAATTAAATTACATCCCTCCATAATGTATCCCGTGCTGTAGTTTGCTGCACTGTACTCTAAATGGATACAACAGCACTGCCCTTTTCACCTAGGTTTCATCCTTTTCTTCATGAAAATTCGATGTCAGGCTGACATTGCCCTCCTGCTGCAGACACATATTCCCCTTCTCTGAGCAGCTTTAAAAGACAGATTTTTGTGTGCAAAAAGCGCCTCTTCATGCACCATTCAGATGCTGACATTGTTAAAGGAAGTTATTGGATTTAATTTCAACAAAAAAAACAGTGCTAGATATGGATCTGCTCTTTTTTTTTTGGGGTAGACCCTCCCCAATACCATTTTACTAAATGCACCGTGGAATGTTTAAAATGCAAACTCCCCTTTAATGTGTACATGTATTCACACAATATTTTGAATTCTCTACATAAGCTGTGTGAGGATGATTTATACATAAAAAGAGTCAAAGTTATCCCAAAAGCTTGAATTACTCACTGCATTTACTAAAGAAGTTGCCAGCTCTATGGGATGCCTCTTGTGAAGAAGATCCAGACATGAGAATCTTCAAAAATTCAATATATTTGCACCACTGAGGAATCTGTGCAATAGTTTGGAATATGCACCAAAAAGGCTGCTTTTTTCCCTCTGTATACACTCTTATTTTCAAAACAGGGTGTGCAGCTACACAAACATCAGTATTGCAACCTTTCTCCACTGCAAATACCTTAAATGTGTACTAGTAATGACATAACCAAAAATGCTAAAGCTTTTAAAGGCACCAACATGGCTGACATCCAGATGAATCAGCAAGTTGAAAACTAGCTGTCTTGCCAGTCATACATCCTCACCAAAACAATATCTGCAGCTCAAAATTTCAAGCAATTGATTTTATATGCCCCTTTTTGGCATCAGTGAAGGATGAGCTGTAATATACTTTCCAAAAAATAAACAGGGACTACACAACAATATAGTCAGTGCACATTAATTTTTTTTTTTTTTTTTTTTTTTAAACCTAATGTCAGTATTTTGCTCTGCTACATAGGACACAATAGACAGGCATATGCAGTATAAAACTTGTTGCTTTATTAAATAAATGAAGAAAATTAGACAACTTCTGTGAAACAGACAACTTCATCTAGTTGTGAGGGAACTTGAACCATTTCCCACAGCAGCTAGAGGTAGTTAAAAGTATCTTTAGTTTCCATTCTTCTGCACTCGTACTTCTAAACATAAATGATCAGGGACTCTCAAAAGAATGGTGAATACACAAGTTAAAAAGCTGTGTTTTAAAGGCTAAGAATTTTCCAAAAAAAAAAAAAAGCCCCACAAACTCAATTGAAAATCCTATTTGTGTGTAAGAAGCAATTAGCTCACAGTGCTGTTGTGAGGCTATAATTTCAGCCCTGCCTCAGCAGCTCTGCAGTGGATCCTGCTTGGCTGCAGCATCCACCCTACAGACTGCCTGAAACATTCTTCAGCAGGATATTAACATTCAAAAGGTGAACCATGAAAAAAAAACCCACAAAAAAACCCAGAAAAACCCAGGCAAAAACCCCCACAGGATATTCCCATACCTTCACAAAACCAGACCTAAAATCTGCCAGTGCTTCTCTCTTCTACTCTATTGATTGCTGCCAGTAATCAGTCTTTTTAACTGCAATTAACACAACTTGTATCAGTCATTCTTAATACTGATGACAACTTATGGTCTCCGGACAAATTCCCTAATCCCTTACACACCTTGAAATATAGTGGATTACATGGGTGTCAGTGGTGTACTTTAGAAAATAATGTGACCATACAATGGGAGAGGTATAGGCAGTAACATTTGCTGCTTAACTTCTGAACTTCTCTCTAGGTATTTTTGCCCTGGGAGCTTTTACTTTACTAAAGCTGCACTTGATCTAGCTGCTTTTTATTCTGAGGGGAAATATATAACTAAAGCAAAAAGGTCCCTGTTTTCTTTTCCCATGAGAAAAATTAAGTCAGTTTTAAAATGTCAATCAGATGCGCTATTAAAAAATGTAAGGGGTTTTGGTTTTTTTTTTTTTTTACTGAGAGGTTCTGCTTAAAAGCAGACAGATAGATAAATTCTCACA
Source organism: Entomyzon cyanotis (assembly GCA_024500445.1). Classification (NCBI taxonomy): domain Eukaryota; kingdom Metazoa; phylum Chordata; class Aves; order Passeriformes; family Meliphagidae; genus Entomyzon; species Entomyzon cyanotis. Next base: position 3,480,738 of record JAKEPQ010000044.1, read on the forward strand.
CAGACACCCCAAACCATTTTAGGTTTGTAATTTGTTTTGTTCTCTACAGGGAAGTTCAGCTTTCAGATGTTCCATATTTTCACGGACCAAAGAAAGAATGTGGGATATTATTCTTCTCCCGTATTTCTTTCAGACCTCTTTTATGGACAATAGACTTAAAGCTCACCAGAACTATCTTCCTCCTTCTGCCCCATGAGGATTTTCCCGTGGAAGCATCTTTTATTTTTAAACGTTAACTCCGTGGACTGCATTGTGGCTGTCAGGGTCAGCCTTGTGGAGCGTGGGACCATGGTTTTGTGCACGTAACAGGACAAAATATGCTCTCAGAGATGATGCAGAGCTGCCACCCAGATCACCATGGTGCAGAGATGCTCATTCTGTGGACACCCATGTGCACCCCGTGGGTGGTCTGGCTTGATCCCATTTGCAGCCTGGCTTCCCATGCTTTACATAAATATAAACAAAGCAAGCACCTCCCCTGCTGTCACATAAAAACCTCCATGCAGAGCTCCCTCAGAGCTTTGTCCTTCCTTCCCAGGTAGCCAGAGCTATCCAGGGGTGTAGGCCTGGCACTGACTGAGTCAAGGTGACCTTTATTTCAGCTACCAGCACATCTCTTTGCATTTACACATTTACACGGCATTTACACAAGAACACACCTCAGTAAAGCTGCAAGACTGCCGTGAAAATCCATTAATCTCACATCATGGTGTGCCTTTGCCTCTGCAGGAAAATGGTTCAGGAATGATTTTTCAGCTCCTTGTTCTGCCTCTTCAGGATCTGTTTCTCTAGACAAGCTTCAAAAAGGGTGTTCCCAGGCCCCTTTGCTAGAGGAAGCAACTCCTGGAAGGGTAATTCTCAAGGTTTAGAAACCCTTCCTTGTCTGGAAGATTCATGACAAACCTTGACAAAAGATGCTGTGCTGCTTTCCCAGACGATTTCTGGCACAGAAGTTTCATAACATTGGACAGAAGCTTTCTATTTTGCCTTTAAGTACTCTCAAATCACTCAAGGTGTTACAGACTCAATAACACATTTCTGCAGTGCTGCTGCTCTGTGATCCTGGCAAGCTGTTCTTCCTGGGAGTACCTTTTTGTTAGGAAGAAACTCATTGTCACACACTTCCCTTTAAACAATCCTCATTGTGAAAATATTGTTATCCCCTCATCTCTGGGAAACCAAGCAAGTCTGCAAGAAAAAAGGAATTATTAGTTTCTTAGAGGAGAAACTACCAAAAGTGAGAATCTATACATCCAGCAATGAAGGAATTCCCAAGGAAGGGGAAATTTGCTCCTATCACTTTAATTAAGTAACTATTGGATTTAAAAAAAAAAAAAACAACACAACCCCCCCCCCCCAAAAAACCCTAGATCATAAATAATCCCGGGAGCCATCTTGTTAACATGTAAAAGCTAAAAGCTAAAAGTTTTTGCCACACTGTGAACAAAAATCTGCTTTTTTTGCCTCCTCAGAGGAGGCAGTGCTTCTGCTAGGATCTGGTCCTAGTAAGTTGTAAAGAAGGAGCCAAGAAATAAGAGGAAAAACCTGAGGTGCCTCTGACCAAGTTGGTCAGAGAGGGAAGTCAGGAAAAGAGTTTAGTGATTTCCAGCAGTTATTAGCCAGGAAGGGTTTGGGATTTCAGAGTTATGTTCATATAGTCCTCTTAACATTGCTTTAGGCATTTAAAGTTTTTGGGGGTGACTTTCAGGTTTCACGGATGCTGTAGGGTCAGTTGTTGTAGGGTTTGCAATGAGTGCATCATATGCTGGCTTCCATCCCCTGAGATGGCAAACTTCAAGATTCTCACTTGATTTGAAAATATTATGCTTCACAGATGCCTTTGAATGAAAATAATGTAAAATTCATCAATAAATACCATGAAACATTGGTATTTCAGGTAATTTCCTACAGCACTGGTAATAAGGTGAATTTGCATCTCCAGGTATTTAACAGAAAAGTTCCTTCAATGCTCTTCAAAAAAAGCTTGTTTTCTCTGCCAATATCATTAAAATATTTTCCATAGCCTTTTGCTTTGCTATAAAGCTGTGTCTTACCCTTAACAACTTTTTGGAAATGGAGACTTGAAGATAACTATGTTTAATATTTAGATGTGCTTCAGTTCCAAACTCTGTATCCATTTCAAATAGTGTAAATAAAGGCAACCTTCTGGGAAAAGGAAAAAAACAACTAATTTTGATTAAAAGCCATAACTGCAATACTGAAGAAAGTGCTGCAGCTCCAGAGACTCTCCTGCCAGCTTGTTAGTGTGATTCTATTTTTGTCTGCTCACAGAATCACATTTGGGTGCTGGAGATCTGGGCCCCAAATTTCTGCTCCCCACAAGCAGATGATGCAGCACTGTGCCACACACTGCACCAGCTGTCCCTCTTGCAGGTCCTCTGCCACCCACCCACTCAGAGGAGGAAAGACCATGCAGATCTGATTTTTTTCTGCAGAGATTCCCCTCCCTGGTGTTTTTATTGAGCTCCCCCAGCACCCACAGCCAAGGCCAGGCTTTCTGTGTCAGGCTGGCAGAGATAACACAACAGAGGAAGCTGATTTGTCAGCATTCACACCCCAGCACAGCTTTACACTTCTCCCCTGGGAAAACAGGGATGGGATGGCTGCTTTTAGTCCACGGGTCACCATTTCAGCTGCATCTTTCTCCTTCCCTGCAGGGAGTTTTAGTTGCCACCAACATCTGCAGGGATTCTTCCCCTGTGTTGGGCTGGAAGGAGGAAAAGATTCCTGCAGGTGCTGTGAACATCCTGACCACAGGCATCTCTCAGGGAATATGGACATTCCCATCCCTTCCCTCCCTCCCAGGCCATGCAGTGCCACTGGCTCTCTCTCACCTCTGCCACAAAACACATTTTGCAAAATAAAGGCACTTTCTAGGGTTCTGTGTCACCTCTGAGTTGGCTGCACTGTGTTTTCAGGATAACTCCACTGTTTTTCCTGTTTTGTGCATGTTTCCTTCGGCAGGTGCATTAATATCTCCCTTAATAAAACCATTCAAAATGTAGCTTAGACATTGTCTGAGGGTAGTAAGAAGGCAATATGACTCCTAACTGGTCATTTGTGGAACCGTCTGGAGCACACCTGGCTCCCCCATGGTGACCTCAAAAGAGCTTGGCATGGCACAACCTGTTTTCCTGCCCTGTCTGTTCAGCACACTTCTACACTGGAATTTCATCCCTGTGATCCAGGTATCAGCCAGAGTTTCCACAACAATTGCTTGAGCTCTCCTGCATATGCTCAGTCTGCCAGATTTTTTTTTTTTTTTTAATGAATCATGTAAAACTGAAAACAGTAAAAAATTGAATCATTCAAAGTGGCTCAGACTGGACAGCAAATATCTACCTTTGAGAAGGCAAAGTGGGAAGGATAAAATATTGGGAAGGGTAAGAATGTTCAGAAAACTGAAAGAAAAGTCATACAATAAACACGATTTACTTTGGATGCTTTAGCTTCCCTGCTCTCCTGTCCTAACACAAGTGATTTTCTCACTCTTGCATCCACTGCTGTAACTTTGCCTCAAACCAGAGAGCCTGGAATCCTGGCTTGGCCAGAGAAAGCCATGAGAGATTTTGTTTTGCACTCAGTGTAAATATAATTCACAATCTGATGCTCAACCCTGGCACATGTTTATATGATCACAACCTAGGGAGACTTCTAAAATCTGGATAACAGCAAGGTGAAAGCAGCAAATGTTCTGTCTGTCTGCAGAAGGAAGGGAGAAAAGGAAACAAGGATAAATTGTGGGGTGACATCTGCTCTGGAGGGATCTAAACCATCAGTACTAAATCATCTTAACCCAGAGGTGGCATTGGATGCAGAAGTAGTGCTTGCAAATAATCTTGCACTAATACTGATTTATTTTCCCTATTCAGTGCGCACTGTGACAGTACCAAAAGCATCCCTAACATCATTTACATAACTCACCATAAAAGCCACGATTTTGGAGTTAATTTACTTTCTCCACATTTTTCTCTACCTCCCAATTTCACCTTAATGCAGCCTAGATGTGAAAGCTAGCATAGCATGACAGCAATTCTGCTGCCAAAAGATAAAGGTTTGTAAAACCTTCTGCTTCTCTTCCTTTAGGTGGTTTATGCAGGCAGCTGTGCAAAATTTGGGTGGTGTGTGCCAGTAAGAGATTGCTAGATATCTGGTGGCTGGAAGTTCCAGAAAAGCACTGATTTAAACTTTCACTTTGCATGGACACAGCAGAATAAGAGTATACAGATAGTTCTATCTTTAATCCATAGGCTTTTACTGGTAATTAAACGAGCAAATGTGCAATTTTATTACTATAATGCCAAAGATTGCCTTTAAAGATACCCTCCAAAAGGCATTATATAGCAATTGTGATTTGGTGTGATGCAGTTCAGTAATGTCAGCCAAGACACATTTTATGTCCAACCCTCATTAAAATAACCCCAGAATAACATCACTGAACAGATTTTAGTGAGAAATTATAAACACTGCCTAACATTCACATTCCCACATTACTTAGCTTGCCTTAAAAGTCATCTCAGAATAACATAAAGGCCTTTGGAATAATGAGGATGAAGAGACATGTGAAAGCTTAACGAGCAGGCTGCTGGCTTTCTTGCAGTGTGATTTTGCCCTGATTTTCAATAACTCTGCAGAGCTGAGAGCTGCTGCTGAGAAGTGAGACAGGATTGTCTCAGCAGAAAGGTTGGCTGTTGCAGCAATACAATTGCTGACCTTTGGAGCAATCTGGAATGATGAGTATGTTTTTCCCTTTCAAGAATCCTGCTTCCCTTACAAAGAAGAGCCCTTTCTCACAATGATGTCATCCTTTGAGAGTGTGTCATGAAAGAAAGAGGCAGCTCCCTGATATAATTAGCTAAAAAAGCTAAAATTTCTGTACAATGTGCTGCAGAATCCCAGACGAGGAATATGGAATGGAATATCAGGTATTTAGGAAAATGGTCATAAAAGCAGTCCTTTAGTGTAAAGAATACTCCTTGAACAAAGGCTGAAAACATATGAAGTGTGAGCATAAAGATCTCATGTGACAAAAGGTTAGTTACACAATTCTTTTTTCCCAAATAGAATAGTAACCAGCATATCTTAATGCTTCCACTTAATGTCCTGTATCCTGGGGTTTATAATTCTCTAAAAGTAAAATTAGTCTCCTTAATTAAAGCTAAAAGCATGTGAGTCCACATAAGGAAACATACACAGGCAGAGCTATTTACCACTGCAGTTAATTTACATTAAAAATAAGCTCACATTTTCCATGACTGGGGCAACTGACTTAATTCTATTTTAAAATGTAGTGGGTTTTCTTTGAAAGGCCCATAACACATTAATTAAAATTAGTATGAAGGATTCTGCACTATAGGGAGTATGCTCTTGAACTGTGACAAACAAGGGAAAAGTATGCCAGCTCCTCAAAGATACATTGAAATAGATATCTCAAAAGCAGCAAAGCTTCACTGTATACTACTACATTTTACCATGTCAAAAACCCCTTTTCATTTAGTAATAGAAATACATTAAAAATGTAGAACTATTAACTGGAATGATATTATAACTGCCCATAGACAAAACCCATCTACATTCCTATTTTGAAAAGCAGTTGGCTATGCAGCCCTCACTTTGTTTAGGCTGATATTTAAAATTATCTCAGATCACAGTATTTTTTCTGCCTCTTTCCTTTTCTTTGAAGCGTTAATGAGAATCCACGAAGGCAATCAACAGGATCTAAGTTACTGTAGAAAGCTTTTGGACAGGCAGCACTGAGAAGAATTCCACTCCCTGCTCCAATCTCCTCCAGGTTGTCCACATCTTGGTACTTCCACTGCAGCCACCAAGGAACTGACGACTTTTTCTCCTGGAAAAATCTGCAGCCAGACATTTATCTCCCTGCTTCTTGCTTTGGGAGAGGCTTGTCCCACTGCAGCACAGTCAGAGTGACAAAAAGGGGTAAACTCACCCCCACCTGTTTGCTGCTGTGCAAATGCAGCATAAATCAGGTGTGGAAAATCCACCCGAGGAATTAAAAATGAAGCAAAACCAAAGATGTCACCGTCAGAGCAATGAGCATCTCAAGAGATGGGCACAGAGGGGGAAAATGAGGCAGAGGAGCAGGACTGCCTCTTCCAGCAGCAGCTGATTATTAAATTTGCTTTAGGCTGTAGATTGAGAGCACACCCTAAGCCTTGATGCAGAGCTGGGCAGGAAAATGTCATTTTTCTTATGGTCTCACTTGAAATCAGGAGAAAAAACAAGGGGAAAGCTCCAGAGCCAGGATTTTGGGGAATTATTTATCTACAACATACCTGCAGGTTGAAAAGTGAGATTGTGGTGTTTTTAAATTTAATGTGAAAAAGCTAAAGCTTTAAATGGTTACTTTAACCACTTAAAGAAAATAAAAGGAATATCTAAAGGTCATCCTCGTGCTCTCTGTCCTTTTTAAATTATTTTAATAAGAAATGACCACCATTCCATCCTGAAATAAGACATAATATTTTTACAGTGAGAACAATCAAACACTAGAACAAACTCCCTGCAGACATGGTGGAGTCTCCATCTCTGGAGATTTTCAATATGAGATTGGGCAAGGTGCTGGATAATCTCCTTGATCTGCTTTCCCAGGAAAGAGATCTCCCAGCCTGGCCTATCCTGTTGTTCTATGACTCATTTGATACATCTGATCTGTCAAAATTTAAAAACAGAGGGAAAAAAAGAGAGGAACAATAAACCTTGTTCTGGGAGATCTTGTTAAACATCATAAAGATTAAAAAAAAAAGTCCACAATACATATTAAAATGTTTTCAACACTCTTTAATTGTCCTGATTAATCTCAACCACTGCATGATACTGTAGTTTGCAAACTATCTTCCAGTATCTTGAATTTCACTGGTTTGGTGGGAGCTAATATTGATTGATCAAGTCTATTGCCAGCCAACAATGAGAAGAAATGAAGAGAGAAATGAGATATTGTGGAAAATCCTCATTTGACTTCAAATAGACACCTCGGATTTTTCTATTTAAAATAAAATGTTCATTGGGATACACACTGCACAGCAACACACAGCAAGCCAATACTGCTGTTAATGCTGGTCAGAGAGTTTGGTTTTTTTGTGATTGACAGGTATTATTTGAAATACTTCCTTTTGAAGGGGTGAGGAATAAAAACTCACAGCCTAGCAGTGCCTGGTGATGTGTCACAGCCTCTTCTCCTGAGCTCCCAGCACATGCAAGGGCAAGGCAATGCCCTTACACCACAAAAACCAGCTTTGCTCTGCCACTGCTGCAATAGCTGTGGATATTAGGAGCAGCTGCAAAATCAGCTATTTCTCTTGTTCATCCTGCTATGCTGCTTGCCTAAGAGTCATTCATTTCAGAGAATTCTAAATGCTCACGTGAATATTTCGCCTAAAATTTAGTATCTTCAAGGGTTCACCTGGTTCTTCATCACAACTGATATTATTTTTTAATAATCAGTAATAATATATTATTACACTGTCTTTGATTTTTTTCCAGTTCCAGTTCACACAAGAACCTGCTGTGCTTGCAGACCTGAACTATTTCATTTTTATGCACATCTTTCCAAACTGCTAAGCAGAGAGGGCCTCTTCACCAAGAAGGGGAAGACACTCTCTTTTGACAGATATTTATAATGGGAAGCTCTAAACTGTGTAAAGACTTCTCTGAGTTTACATTTATTTCAGAAATATTTGGTTCCCTGCAGAGAATTTTGATCCTGCAGATACTACATTTTCCAATGAAAGGCATCTCTCTGAAAATTCTCATAGAAGTTTCACATTATATGACTGAAAATACCAACATGACATCTTCATTAAAACATAAAAATAGGGATGAAAATCTCACTGTCCCATTCACAGCCTATTCCTGTCATTACAAACAAAACTTGAAATCGATGTTTTTTCAGTGCATTATTTGAACATGAGTTTTTCCCAGGGCAAAACCAATTACAGCAGAATTTCTCTGGTAGAAGTTTGTCTGGCATTCAACAAAGAATGTTTCTCCTCCTCCTCCTCCTTCATTTTGTGAGCTGCTTGTGAGCATTTAGGTCCCACTTGCCCTTAAACCCTGCCTTTGATGGCCAGAATATTCATTTTTCCCTAAGTGGAAGCTGAAGTTCTCACGTGGTCAACACACCAGTGGGAATTGGGTTTTAAGTGAAACATCAGACAGCCATAATTGAATTGCTGGAGCTGGCAGCACCTCCTTAACTCTCTGAGAGAGAAATGCAGGCGAGTTTTGCAGTAGCTGGAGGCTCTCAAGTGGAGCTCTGACTCACACACGGAGGGAAAACACACGACATTGTTTTGAGAGCTTCTCTGTGCACATTATTCTAATTTGGCAGTCCTAGGGCTCAACTGGGTTTGAGAAGAGCAGTGTCATTAGTCACTGTCGTTCCTCTCCCTAGCCACCAAGAAAAACAGGCACCATGTCTTGGGACTGCCTTACACCCCATGTTCTGGCACAGGTTGGTTTGGAAATGCTTTGAACTCCGCATCAAATGCCCTTTACAAACATACAAACCTCACAGAAATATTTAAACAGGAACAGTGTACAACTTACCACAAATCACTAAATCTGTGACTTACTGACTGACTGACTTACTGACTTTAAGGTGCAGTTGTGATGCTGTGATGAAAAAGGATATGTTTTCATCCTAAATATCCTAAAATATCCTCCAGACATCTGTGGATGTGTTCTCTGTTCTCCCAGAGTCCTTATGAAGAAAAGTAAAAATTATAAAAGAACGTAAGTTTTATTTTGAAAATGTCTCATCCTTAAAGAAAATGCCATAGTTTTTCAGGAATTAGGGCAAAAACACTCCAGTAATGACAGCCCCAGTTGGTCCCTCCCAACCCAAACCATTCCATGATCTTTTGACTGTCTAAAGGTCTTCCTCATGCTCTCTATCCTTCTTAAATTATTTTAGTCAGAATAAATTTAAATTAACAATTAATTAAAATAAATGAAACAATTGGTTATGATTTTGACAAAACAGAGATTAGGACTCAAGAAAAGAGGAACTGGACAATCAAAGGTTTAAGGGAGACCACAACACAAAATGGCATTTTGACAGTGAGGACATTAAAATCCCAGTCCTGCAGAAGAATGTGCCAAGCATAAGTGTGTTGTGGAAGACTGACAAAAAAGGATTAAGGTTAATTTTTTTTTATCTGGAGGTAAAACAGCAGAAGTAGAACAACAGAATGAGATATGGCTGGTGGTCAGTTTTACCTTCTCAATGGATGGACTCTACCTCAGTCCTAAAGTCTCCTAAACTTGCCTGAAAGTTCTGGAAGAAGAGCCCAGAAAAAACAGAAAGTGATTTTCTGCTTTCAACTCATGGCCTTACTACAGACAAGTGCATTTGCAGTGGGCTTTTGCTGTGATAGTGTTTGGTAAAGAATAAATCTGGACATTGGCTCAAGGAATAACTGAGCATGCTGATGCTTTATTCTCCAGTCTGGATGTAGGAGAGAAACAGTGAGGACACAAAATCTGAAATACACTTAGAAAATAAAATAGGAGAGGTAGAGCACAAAGATATTTGTGAAGAGAGAGCAACTTGTCACGTAAGAAGTGAGTAAACTTGAGGACATGAGTAACTGAGGCTTTAATTTTAGAATAGAGACCTCTGCCATGCACACAGGGTCAAATGGAAAACTTGTGTTGCAAGCTGAGAATTGACTAAAAAGTAAAAGGAAAGACCTGAAAATATGCTTCTGACCACCAGATGAGTACAAGCACTTGAAATAATGACTTGGAGCACTTAAATTAGATTATTTAGATGTCCTTTTATATGGTTATCCAACTCTAGAGACCACAAAGGAAACTCTGAGTCTCATAAGCCCTTGTTGGTCATGGGTGGGCCAGCAACAAAAGATAGTTCAGATATTTATGTGAATAATAAAATTAACCAATTAAATCCTTACTCATTTCTGTGGGAGAAAAAAAAAAAGTTGAACAAGCAATCAGAAAAAGCTGTGCACTACTAAGTCTTGTCAGATGCTACACTGATTTTTCATTATTTGCCTCTTCCTCAGAATGTCCATGCAGCCCTGGGAGAACACAAGGATGACTGAGTGTAAACATGGCTCTACATAACTGATTTAATAAAGAAGTGCAAGCAGAACTTTGGCATTAGGAGAGAACCATCCTCTCTAGTTTCCACAGCCCATCCTAGGTGCCTATATTTAGTCTGATTTTCCCTGTTTCTACCTACAAAACTGGTTGAAATCAGTATTTTTTTAAATTAACATACTAAAAGTAAGACAACATAAAATTTAGGAGGCAGGATAGTGCATTATTCTAATTTTATGACTCCTTACAGCAGTCAATGAAGGAGAGATCACAACTTTGCTCTGAGAACATGCCAGACTGGTGGGCAAGGGGGATCCCTGTGGGGAAATTAAATTCCCAAATGGGTGCCCACTGGCATTTTTCCCTTGAGGATGGTGGTAGGAACAAGGTTTCCTCCCTCAAGGTGGGGCAGCCTCTCAGCATTCACTGCAGTGGATGTGAGGCACACATTTCCTCACCAGCTGTGCTGCAGCCCAGGTGTTTCCTCTTGTTTCAAAGGCTGCACTGTGGCTGTTTGTGAGCCATAACTTGTATTTCCACAGCAGTGACAGGATGGGAGTGAATGGCACAGAGAGTGTCTGAAATGCTCTTTTTTTTTTTTTTTCCCCTGTATTTTTTGGTGTTGTTTCCCAAGATTTCCAGCCCACTCTGGAGGAAGTGGAGGTTTTGTATCCATTTCTGCATTTCTGAGCAGGAATAGGCATGGGGTTAATAGGAACAGAAGGAAAATTGACATTTACTTTTGGATTAGCAGAGAGATAACTTGCTGAGGCTGATGGCTGAGCTCTGAAAAACATCACCACCTACCTCCAGTCAAGTGAAATATTCAGGCCAAATGCACAATATTATATAAATGTCTTTGCAAAGAGCCACAACACCGAGATACTCGACAGCCTTGCCTTTTCTCATGCATATTTATTTTAAAAAATGCTGAAAACTAGTACTTTCTTTTCCACCTAGTTGAAAATCCAAGACAAGGAGGTCTCTGCTGCATAAGAGAGAGAAGAGTTCTGCAAATTATTTAACTTCCAGGAGAAGAAGCACTGCCAGTGCAGCAAGGCTGACACTGACATAGTTTGGAGTCACAGCTGGAAGAGAGAGAGGTGACACTGATGCTGATAAACTTCCACCAGGCTGGTGGAAGTTATGTGCATGGATTCTGTCTGCCACAGATTCTGTTGAAGACCTTTTATTAAATAAGCATTATTTCCAGCATTTTTTTTTTCCCCAGAAGCCTGAAAAAATTGGCAAAATACTGCTGGGATTAATTATTCTTCCCCAATTTTTATATGCATTCAAACTATCGAAGGATGTCCGAGGAGTGGGTTAAATCTGAAACACAGAGGACTATTAAAAAAAGCTGGTTTTAATGAATTTCTTCAGTTTAAAAATACCTGTCCACTACTGTTGATCCAGTTAATTTTCCTTTTTTTTGAAACTACATGCTAAAAGATCCACCCAAGACTTAACAAAATCCAAGGGGGAAAAAAAAAAGAAGCAAAGACATTTCTGAGACTCTGAAAAGAGCTGAAAATTTCAATTAAAGAAATATGTTCAGGATCAGGAGGAAGGATAAGAGATTGTGAGATTTCCTGCAGATGGAAAGGTGCATTATCTCAGGGGAATGATCCTTTTTGATTTTTTAATCACTTTTTTTAGTTTGTTTAGCTATAAAGCAACACTGTCTAAGAAACCAGTTTTACTTATGAGATCTTCATAGCTAGATCTAAATTACCCACCCAAATACTTTTGGTATTTTATTGTCTCTTTTGTCCAGAACTTACTCTTTGACCATTTCCTATCAGTTCATGAGAAACATTCAGCAGGATTTTATTACATTCCCATCAAACTGCATGAGTACTTTTTACAAGTACTTTTAGACCAAGGTACAGGAAGCAGAACCCGAGTTAGATAACTCAGGGTTATTTATTATTATAACTCAGGTGAGGTGTTGTCTCAAGGGCAACACTTCCAGTGGGAAACAATTTTTGGAACACATCAAAATCTTTTTAGGCAGCAGTTACTTCACTGCTAACACTGAGCTAAATGTGCATTTTCATTATCATTACCGAGTTCTTCCGTTCAGATTCATGACTGCCCAGGAGAGCTCAGGTTTTTAAACCATGCCTAGCATTTTTATGTGACATGGCAGGCAGATTTTCTCCATACTGCTGGCTAATGAAAGCAATTTTTCCCTCGCAGGGCTGGACTCTGCTGTCCCCTGACATGCACTGCCATCATGTGGAGACACGAACTGTTAATCTCTGGATGCCTCAGAGGAGCTTTTTCTAGGGACAAACCACTACAGTCCCTTCAAATCTTGTATTTGCACTAATGAAACCAACTTTTTTTGGGGAAAAAAATCACATTCCTTAAGGCACTTGGTAGTTAAGATTTCCTTGGCTGTTAAGAACCTCTTTAATGCCTCAGATCTATACTGCTAGCTGCCACATCCTCCCCCTGTGTTAAAATAAAAAAGCCCTTTCTAAAACAGGGAATCTCTTCTGTTCTATTCTTCCAAAATGGTTTGAAAGCATCATCCACTGGATTTCATTTGATAATATATTTTTCACTGTCTTTCCTCAAGGACAAAGCAACAGATTCCTTCCTCAAGAAGAAAAAAAGAAATCAGCTTTATCGTTCATTCATGTACAAATATACACACACACACACACATATATTCATATGCACACATAAACACACACAAAAATATTTAACCTTGAGAGAGAATCTGGGGGAGATGATGGTCTTCTTGTGATCAATTCCACATTTTTCTTATTCTTTCTCTTCTCAGATATGGAAGCTTTGACAGCATCTCTCATGCCTGAAGCAAACACGTATTTTGCAGAAACTTTCCTTGTCTTGGAGCCCAAGTCACCATGAATAAACATTTATTTAGAACTGCTCTTGCAATACAGTCCCTTCCACACAGCTCTTATATTTTATGAGGAAAAAAAGGGCAAAGCATTCAAATTAGGAGGCTGATTTGTCTTCTTTATACATACCCTTTTTTATATAACATAGAAAATATATAAAACCCCCTAATAATTATGTATACACATGATCACATATCTATGTGTGTGATCAAAGTAATAGAAAAAGACAGGCTTCTTAATGAGAATACAATTTCTGCCCTTTTGTGCCCAAGCTTCTACAGGTAGGACAACTATGTCCTGTGCCAGGGGAGGCTTAGATGGGATATAAAACAATTTTCTTTGCTGAAGGGTGGTCAGACATTGGAATAGGTTTCCTGGGGAAGCTGGTTGAGCCACCATCCCCAGTGCAAGAAAGTCAGAAATCACCAAGACTATGCTCACCTAATATGCATCACACGGCCTATGTTGTTTTTTATTTTTAAATGTTCATTCATCAGCTGTGCTTGTACAATGGCCAAAGAACTGCTGTAAACCTGCCCTTGGCTTTGGCTAAAGCAGGACACAGCAGATTTACGCAGGTGCTTGTGCTCAGCAGGGAGAGACAGACAGACTCAGCTGCTCCATCTGCAAACCCTCACACAGCAGTCTGGCACCTCTGGAGATTTCCCTTTCTCTTTTTCTGGCCTCTGCATCCCTCAAGTGGGTAATTACATGAGTGTCTTTCAGGGTAGCTCATCTCCCTTTCAGAGAAGTACACAGAAGAAAATACAGTCAGGGATTACAGATCCAAAATGTAAAATACCAAAATGCTTTCAGCCCAGTACACGGCATATGCAACCCAGAAAATTAATACAGAATTACACCACTAAAGCTGATTATGAAGAGTGTTAAATGCAAGCACAGAGAGAAGATGTGAAGACACAGTTACATCCTTTAGCAAGAAGTATTTCCCTCTCATTGTACAAACCTAAGAAAAAGATATGCACTGAAACTGTATTATCTGTTTTCTTCACACCAGATTATTAGAATTTTGCTAGAATTTTCCCCTACAAGTAGCAATTTTCTGAGTAAGTACTTCGAGTGATTTTAAAAAACCCTCAGCAACAACACGTCTTTCATTAAAAAAAACTAATTTTAAAGGTAATTAGGCAACTCCACAGTTGGAAGGATGCAGCAGATGCAGGATGTTCTGCTCAAGTCTATCCTGAAAATGTGTCAACACTGCCTGGGAGGATCTGCTCTCTCAGAATGGTGTTTATTCAGCTCTTCTTTCTAATGCCAGATGAGTTCAGCTGGCACCAAGCAGAAGGGTGGGTTTGATCACAGCCAATAAGCAGATTAATTTCTGGGGAAATTCTGGGCAGCATTTGAACACTCAGTTCTCAAAACTAAGAGAAATTTGCAAGCTTAGGTTTCTGTGGGTTTTACTAAACTTCTTTTTCTATGTGGATTCAAACTCAGTTTGTTTTGTTTTGCCGTAACTCAAAAGTCAAAACAAACTGTGAAGAAAACACTTTTTTTACCTATTCAATTAAATATATGGGAGCAATGATTTGGTGTTAGTTCTGCAGAACTTGGGAAAAATCTCTCATGACCTGCTGTACTTAAATGAAATAAAATTAAAATCATGAAAACATGGAGCTGCCCTATCATTCCACATTAATTGCTGTTTCCACTTATGGAAATACAAAAACACCGATTAAAAAAACTAGCAAAGGACTCTGACTGAAACCAGTCATGTTTCATTCCACAAAAAAAGTGAGAGGTGGGCTTCCATATGAAGAAAACAGCAATTGGCATACAGGGAATATAAACAGGCTGCTGAGAGGAAACTAAGAACAGCAGAATAAATTGAACAGGTAATTCAAAAATGCTACAGAGGTCTTTTGTGGGCAAAAGGGTGAAACTTTCATAGCAAGAGAAACTTCACCACTAGAAATGAATCCAAGAAAAGGCACCACTCTTTCTGTTTCCTTTTTCTAGAAGTGTGCATTCAAACCAATGACTTAATGAAATTAAGGTATGGACCTTGCCAGTATTGCTTCATGTGGATCAGATAATGGGAAAAAGAGAGCTTACAATGCTTCTTTTATCACACCTACAACCTTCTAAACATTGGGATGTTTAGAATATATACTAATATATGTAGTATATATATAGAATATATATACTAATATTATGTATTAGTATAATATACTAATAAATATTAGTATATGAAATATATACTGATATATAGAGCAAATACTTTGAGAACCACAGATAAAAAGAACCAGGTAACAGTGCAATAATTGATTACAGCAACTCCCATTATGTTGAAAATACTCTCCTGCCCTTTCCTCTTCAGACACAGGTTTGTTGGTTTTTGGCTTTAATGAATTTATCAAAATAATTAATTTCTGTATCTGCCTTGCATGTGTGTAAGTCTATTATCCCACAGCAACATCCCAAGTCCACCATTGTTATAATTATACATAATAATAATAGTAATAATTTTTATTATGTATTATATATATTATTGTTGTTATAATTATATAACTGGTCTGCCTGGGAATTCTGTCTAAGCTTGCTGTTCTGCTAGATTTTCACCTCTTGTAGGATGGCAGAGCTATTCAGAATTCCACTACTGGTCAAAACACACAAAACTCAACTTCCTGCACTTTTGCAAGAACCTGCAGAACATTCAGCACTTACTTGCAATGGTTGCTCCTGCAAGTGTAAGGATGAGGTAATGAAAATAGTCCCTGAGTACTGAGCATTCATGTGTTATTGTAAAAGCAGATAAAAGAGATGATACTTGAGAAAAAAAATTAATTAGGGTCCTTCTCACAGCAGTGAGCTCAACTGCAAGACATGAATGTATGAATATTCAAACTAAGGCAAGTGAAAACTTTCAAAACTCAAGAGAACTCTTGATGGGATACAAAACTAAACTGAGGGAGGTACTCAACTGAGGGGTTCAATTCATTATTCACAACAAAGCTGAAGCAGTAGCTAATTTGGTTGGATCTTTATCAAATACAGGCTGTTTGCACTGACCTGATAAAATAGATTAAAACAAGCTTGAAAGTTTTGATGTGTAATTTCCAATACCAGACTTTTTACCAAGAAGAAAAAAAAATCAGATTCACTCCTGTCATGGAGCATCCTTAACAGGAAGCATGTTCTGTGGTCAACACCAAAAAACCCCAGACATAACACAGAATTCCATGTAGTTTTGTGTTAAAACACCCAGCATAACCTTGGAAAAACAACTTGCCTGTTTTCTCCTCCACTATGAGAGAAACTTCCCAAAGATAGCTGGTAATCACTTTCTCAACACAAAATATTTATTCCAGTAACCTTGATGTTACATCTCCTTTAATTCCAGCACATGACAAACCCTGGTGTTAGCTCAGAAGCAGCAGAAGTTGAGTGTTTCTGGACCTCTACAGCACTGTGTATTCCCAATTTAATTGACAAGTCACAGTCTGGCCACTTCACAGGATCAACTGGCTGGAGTATCTAAAGCTTTGGCAGAATTGTGCACAATGAGATGATAAATCAAACCAATTGGCTCCTATTCCTTTTAGGAACCCCAGATCCATTCACCATTTTTTTAATAGGAATAGTTTTTCCTGAATTATGTAACTATGGATGGAACAGAGCCACAAATGAAAAGCCAAATGGCTCCAAAATTCAGGATGTCAAAATGTGAGTCCTTGACAGGTTACACACAGACCTAACTGTTGAAGTTAAAACCCACATCAGGAAATTAATCAAGTTTTACGCTATTTTACTCTTGTCTTCAAGTCTTTTAACAGCTTTTGAGAGGATACAGAATGTTCTAATTTACTACTTGTTCCTGTGTCTGCTAACAGTAGGAAATGAAGAAAAGCAATTTAAAAAAAAATTCTTGGTCAAAATTATTAAATGTAATTGTAAAGTAGACACACAAGAAATCTGTGTTTCAGAGAGACCAGTATTCAGTAATAATGTCTTACTTTTGTCTGCAAAATTTACTTCCCGTTATATTATGATGAAAAAAAGATACTTTTACAAATACCATTAAGAATTGTTACAAAAATTCTCATTTTCACAGGTTTATATTCACAGGTAAGTCCTTCAGAAATCCCCCACTTGGAAAACACTCACTAAAAATCCTCCCCCATGCTACATGGAAGGGTAAACATCAAAAGCAACTTTTAAACTTCATTACCTTTTAAAAACCTTTTGTTGAAGGAGAGCACTCTGGCAAGTGTATGACCAGTTACTGAGGCTGTTTTGTTTCTGATTTTGGACCAAGATGTTCCACCAAGCTGTAGTTGCTTCATCACACCCCACAGGCCCTCATTCTGCCTTCAGACATGTAGGGCAAATCTTGAGAGGGGCAGCTGGGAGAAAATTAGCAGACTAATTTCAACAGAAATGTGTGGGGAATTCTATATCCACGACTTTTCTAACAGAGCCACACTGTTCTGAGCAGTGCTGTGATGAGAAACTGAGGCCAGGCACAGGGCAGTAACTTCTCAACAAAAGCAGTAGCAAGTGCAGAGCTAATGAGCTTTTTCCAGCATTTTAAAGAATCTGTTTAAGGACCTCATAGATCTTTTTAATGTAATGCAAACTCAAAGAGCTTGGTTGTTTCTTATGTGAAACACAATTTAAAAATGATAGTGTAGTAGTAATACATAATAAAGTACGTAAAGCTACATAAAAGTAGCTTTCTTGACCTTTTCTGACACTCAGATTGCAGCAAACTTAGCAGAAATGGCTTCTGAGCTGCACTTAAAAGTGATGTCACAGTTGAGAATTGTTTTTGTGTAACAAAAATTTCATGTCCAAAGTGTCTCTGCTTTTTCTAAGTTCATCTCAACATAAATTTGTAACAGGATGGTGGTGTCTCACTTGTTGAGCTTCCTCTCCTATTACTTAGTTTTAATTTTAAGTCATGCTGGGGCACCTAAAACTATTGAAGACTTCATGTCCTCTTCCTCTGCATCCCAGAGGATGCTGCAAGCAGAGGATAAAAGAGAAGCAATCAACCTATTATACACTGCAAACTGAAATTACAATTAAAGCAAAGATGCCTTTACTGCACAATGGCAAGCAGAAGTCCCTGTCAAACCCCTTAGGTCTGAGAGAGAAAGAATGTCGGTCCCAATGAGGAACTTCAACACTCAGGTATGTGACAAATCTACAATCTCACCATGTAAATACAATTCCAATAAAGAAATGTTCATCATATGTAATAAAAACAAGCCTTTAAAATAGATGCAATTCTCTAGGGAAAACATTTATTCAACTGCTTTACAGAGTAAGCCAATTAAGGCCAAATATATTACTTGGAAATAGACAGGCTTTCACTGGGTACAAACATGAGCTGGCTTAACAGTATATTGTATACAAAAATGTTCTTTGAAAGCATCTAAGAAAGGTAAGGGTGGAGCAATATAAGCTGAAAAACTGCTTTTCTTTAAGGCAAACAGAAAGTACTTGTTTATTCTTTGTTTCTTAAAAAGTATTATTACCAAAATATTTTTTCCACAATTACTTCCGTATTTCTAAATAAAGATTTAAGATTGTGTGACCTTGGATAGAGGATATTTATAGCCACGAAAAAGTCAGACACCACTGAAAACTTACATGAGAAACAGTGAGCTCATGACATCAAGGAAGCATTTAAGACTTAGAAGTGTTTAGAAAACCCAGAATAGCAAAGCAAGTGATGCACACATCACTGTTTTCCATAATCAAATTACTGACAACTGCAACTACATAGAAAAAGTTACATAATTCCATATAACAGCTGAAGTTTGGAAGTACTGGAGTAAATCATGTTACTGAAACTGCTGAGATGATTTCATGTGGCGAGCGCAGTACCTGGTCTAAAACCCACTGAAGCAACTTGAAATTTTGTCTGTGGTTCTTCAACTGGCCACGGATTTCATTGCTGTTACATAAAAAGCAGAAAGATGCAGCACAGAAAATGAGAATTCAGAATTATTTAGCAACGACTTCAACTAACAGGGCCTGGATTTGTGCTCTTCTTCAGCAGCTCACTGTTATGTGCTGTAGAGACTACTTGGCATCGCTCCTGAGAACTATGTACATACACCAAATCAATGAGGTGTGTTAAGTATCCCCTAAACACATGCCCCAAAAAACACATATAATACAGAAGGTAGCCTCTCTGGATTGAAATGCATATATAACACACATGTTATGCTGTCATCATGTTTATATTACTAATATAATAGAAATAGCTAAACAAATATCCCCTTTAGAAAGAATACTAACTATTTATCTCAGCAAATGCCTGGTAAGGTGTCACACCACAGCACATTCCAGTTAAACTGTAACGCTGCCTGTACCACTTACAAATACACATTTGCTTTAGTGAATCACACCAGAAATCATAGAGTAGGTAAAAACTGCAATCGCTCACTTCCACTCCAGGAAACCACCTTCACTTCTCAAGAAGGAGGAACGGTTTAGAGTTAAGATTACAAATCTGTGCTGCTGAGGATGAGAACACATGGCCTTCTCTTCAATCCCAGACCAAAGCCAGCGTTCCTGGGCGCGGTGGTGTCACCCTGTCACACGGTCCTGGGTGGCAGCTGGTTTTTGTACATCCCTGCCAGGGCCTTGGCCGCGCTGTAGATCATCTGCCGGCGGGACATGCCGGTGAACGCCGCGTGCCAGTCCGTCCTGTTCACGTTCAGCATGCTCTTCTCCAGCACCTCGCCCACCGTCACCAGCAGCCCTGACCACCTCAGGTTGTAGTCCTGAGGGGTGAGACTCTTGGCCTGCGTGAAACAGGTTGAGAAGTGATCATTGAAATGGTTTGGAATTCATAGGTTTGCTTATGTCTTCAGCATTAACCCACTTGTGCAAATTAAAGGGTAGCAGAAACTTCAACCTGCCCCAAAATTTGCCCCAAGATAATTTTTTGGATTTTTATGTATCATGATACAAGCAACATCTCAAGAGTATAAAGTAAAACAGGATATTTAAGAGGGTAAAGACATACTGCCATTATCAGGATGCAGTTTTATTTTTAAAATAAGCCAACAGATGGAATGAATAGCAACATATATTTATATAGTATCTGCTCATCCCTAGCCTGGTTGCCTCAGCCCAGGGGCAGCACCAGCCTCTGGCCTTGTTAAACCTCATGAAATTCCCATGGGCCACTTCTGGAGTGTGTCCAGGTCCCTCTGGATGCCATCCTGTCCTTAAGGGGTGTCGCCTGCAAACCTGCTGAGGATGCCTCAATCCCCCTGTCTGTGTCAGTGATGCAGATACTGAACCAGTACAGACCTCTGAGGGACACCAATGGTCGCTGATGTCCACCAGGACACTGACCTGTTGACCACCCAAGCAATTCCTTATCCACTGAACACCTCCAGTTTAGACTGGGGAACCATGTCAAAGACCTTCCAGAATTCCAGACAAATCCAGTCCATCTGCAGCCCTTCCCTTGTTCTGCAAGTGGAACCAGAAGGGCAGCAGTGGGGGAAGTTTCACTGCATTTCTCTGCTCTGATGCTCATCCTGGGCAACCACCTTCCTCAAACAGATTTTAATTTGGGTTAGTCTGTGTCCAGTGTCTGCACAGCAGGCCAAGTTCATCAGCATGTTCCAGCCTTCCCAAAACTCATCTCTTGCAACAATGACAGCATATGTAAGTCTTTCAGAATGTGCAGAATAGCTTGGGTTGGCAAGATATTGTTAAAGATCTTTTCCTGTCTTTCTCCACTGTTTTTGGAAAACATTTTGTAAAACTAGAGAGACAGAGCCATATTTCTCCTTTTGCCACTCATGGGCTTTTCAAAGCTGTAAGAACACAGGAAAATAAGAACTAAAACCCATCCCACAAATGTCACTGAATTTGGTGCTACTGAAAAAGAAAACTAAGTTACTATTTGTTCTTCCAAAACAACATCTGAGGATCAAACCCCAGTTTTAGTTATAAGTTCTTCATGGAAAAACATCTATTTAAGAAGAATTTTCAGACCAGATTTAACTAATGAATGACTCATACCTGCTGTCAGGCAACATGCAGTGACTGGAGTAATTCCCAGTCTGTGCCCAAAGAAACACAAACCACCTCATGAAAAACTTCTGTTGGTGACATTTCAGAACTGCACTGTTGGAAAGCACAGTTTTCCAGAAAAACTTGTGTTAACTAAATAAACCTGAACATGGTCTCAGCATACTCAGGCCTCAGTAAAAATCCTAGTAAAGTGTCATGAGAAGCTAAAACCTGAGAACACAGCTGTGTGTTTCTAAGCTGTGAGAAAAAACGTGATAAGATAGGGAGTCAGAAGTGTTATGAGAAAAGAATAAGGGAGTCATCAGGAAGAAACCTGTAGATGTGAGAACAGACTGCAAATACGTGTGTAACTATAATTAGTAACATCTGTAACAGTATATATGTTTCTCGTTTAGTGAAATAAATGGAAGCTTGCTTGTATCTCACATTGAGACTGCTGTGAGTTTCCTCTCGCCATATCTCACTGCACGCTACTGCACTTCACTCCATTATTTCCAATCTGATGAATCACAATATTCCCAAGATTTAAATATTTTGATTTCAGAATTTTACACCCTTGTCAGAACAGCACACTTGAAATCAGCCTTATCTTTTAGGTGGGACTCTGTATGTTCATAGGGGACTTAAATCCAAGCATCGATCTGGAAAATGGGAATCTTTTGTTTTTAGGAATGACTTTTGTTTCTTGGAATGAGTTTTCAGAGAGTACAGCATGCTGCCTGCTTGGTTAGTACCTCCTCTTTTTAAATAGAAAGGTAAAACTTGTGCCTCAAAGGGACAGAATGAAACCCCCGACCAAGAAATGCTTTTCTATAAATTCCTGAAAATTTTTAGGTAATACATAAACATGATGCAAAAAAAATCTCATCCTCATTTCTTAAATGAAAACACTTAAGTGTACTGTAACTACCAGTAAAAACTAACATAAATAAAATTAAAACTCCAGTCTTATGTCTCAGCTGCTAATTGGTAACAAAACTGAAAACTCACCTGCTGAACATATTCCAAAGGCACTGGTGTTGCTTGGGTAAATGTTTCCAGGTGAATTCCATGAATTGGATCCTCAATGATCAGACATCCAATGTCAAACCACCTGCAATGATGTGCAAATTGTTTTTTGTCTGAGTATCACTGAATTGAAAAAGAACACGTCAAAAGTTGAATTATGACCATTTTACAAACTCTATTAAAAACACACTAATAATGTAATAATGAGACTCATCAAAGCATTGTGGTATTCTTCACGTGAAATCTGCATGTGTCAGTTTTCATATATGTATCAGGATCTCATAATAGTGCATATGTATGCATGTAAAATGTGTAAAATGCATAGAAATATAAATTACATGAAACTTACAAATCAAAGAAACAAAGAAAGCTGGTGGGGTGGGTGTGTGAGCAGACATAATCCTTTGGCCATAATTATGCTACAGTTTTCATTCCATCTTTCAAAGACCATTTCTGATTAAAATAACCTTTCCTAACAATTTTTAGGAATATAATCTATTTATCATTCATGCTCAACATTCAGAAGATTTTTTGGCAAGCCTAATACTGAAACAATCATTTAAATCATTTATTCAGAGAAACATTTCTGCCTGTCTGGGCCACATAAACTTCATGGTAAAGAGTTTAGTGGAGCCAGGCAGGAAGAAGCACTTCCATCATGTTTGTAGAAGGGAACAGAGCACTGGAATGTTCTCACTTACAACTGCTAAAGACAGCTGAGAAAGCTTAATGGTTGAATATAACTTGCTTCCAATTAATAAAGAAGTTACTGCTATTTTTCTAGTCTTCTAATGTCTGCATTTTTATGCATGTGATGAGTTTTATTTATTTTTCTGACAGATACTCTACTTTTGCTCTATTTTTAAAGATGAATTTAATATATTTAATGCAATAGGGATGTGGAATTTTCTAAAGTAAATAGAAGTAGGAATAGTTTTAATTTTTGTTTAGTATTTATTTCCATCTGGTCTGATATAGATGTTTTATTGTCTTTTCACAGAGGAGTAACTATTACATACATTACTGATATTGATGAGTGGTTACTTGCAACTCCTCTCCTTTGGACATGCACAACAGAAGAAAACTATTTAAGTTTGTATTAAGAAAAACACAGCATTCTGCCTAATGCTTTGGAAATTGATTAAAAAGTTGCTTCAAGAACTGCCTGTCAAACAGTATGTTACAAAATCAGGTTGCAGTGTATTTTAAAATACTATTTATATGTCTGTGCAGTGCAAGTTAAAAGCAGTAAGTACATTCTTAGTGAAAACAGAAATACATTATTTGATAAAACTGTATTATTCTAAATGCCAGAATATCTCCCGATACAATTTCAGAGAGACAGAAGAGAGGATGCACACGAGACTGCAAACCTATTAACCAAACTCCAAATTTTCCAGCTCCTTAATTTTTTCAGTTCACTGCGTTTTTATATTGTGAACCTAGAAAAACCTGACAAGGATTTTTACTTATAATAAAGCCTCAAGATGCCTGGACAAAAAGCTGAACATCATCACCAAAACCAAGCCTGCCGAAATACTGCAGATGAACTGCATACTCTCCCCTCCTCTGCTCCAACTGTCACCAGCTCCTTATAAGCTTTGAGTCAACAAGGAATAATATTCCCAACATGTTCCCAAACCCCTGGAATAAATTCAAGGCTCTCACTTGTCAGGAAGCAGCTCTTCAATGAAGCTTTCCACTGACACAGCAGGCTGCTTCTCGTGGATGACTCCTGTCCTGCGCAGGCTGTCTATCCTCTCCTGGGCTCCCTGGGCACCAACACAAGCTGTTAGACAAAACTCTCAACCACGTCTTAGTACAATGCTTGCAGATTCTTCCCAAAAGAACTCTAGAATGTACTTTTCAAAATGACTCAATAGGAAAAAACCTAACAACCCAAACTCGTGAGAGGCCAGGAATCCCAAGCAGTAACAAAACCTATGATAAAGCTAATTAAATATTTTAGGTTTTTCATTTTCAAAAAATGCACCCAGGGTAGTATGCAAAGAATTCCTAACTGTAACTGTGAGAAGTTTCACTACAGTTAAAGCAGCAGTATATTTCTGTGTTACTTTGGCATTTTTACAACTTAAATCTTCTTGGTTTTAGCGTCTAAGAGCTTTAGACCAACTTTGTAAGTGCAAGGGAAAGAATCCATTTGTTGTGGTACATATCCAGATAACACAAAGGAATTATTCCCTTGAAAACTGTTACCACTCTGAAGTTGTAACAGAAATACACAGTACACAGCAATAGCTAAACAAGGAAAGGCACGTGCACATTATTCTGCTTTATCTCAATATAAAATTGCACCAGACAATACACTGCTGTAGGGACAGGCTTCACAGCTTTACTCCTCTGCAAACACTGGCACAACAGTTAGGAGGAAAGACTTCCTTTTCCATGAATGTTTGCTTCCATTTAGAAAACAGAATATGGAACAGCTGTTTTCAGGATTTCCAGCTATTGGCCAGAAGTGGTGAAGCAACCTTTGCTAAGCCTTTCTCTGGGGCAGCACTGCAGTTTGCCAGGCTGCACAGGGAATTCTTATTTTTCAAAGAGAACACAGATCTGTTCAGGAAGATCAAGTGTTGATCAAATTTTGATCTACACAATCAGTGGGGAGAAAAATCAATCTTGAAGAGACTTTCTTTTAATTTCTAACATTCCCAACATGATGTCCTAGTAACAAACTATTCAAAAATGCCTAATAAACTTTGAAACCACACTAATACCACCATCTATGCAAGATGTGATGGCAATCAATGACAGTATAAGAAAACTGACATAAATGGCATAATACACTGACATAAATACTCTTCACTTGCTGTGAATGTGTCTGCAAAAAACGTCAAAAATATTTCAAAGAGAGAGCTTTAAACTGATCATCCAGACTGAGCAAAACCAAAACAAACCCAACCCCTTAACCTCTAATATAAGAACAATGAACAAACAAAAACCCACCAAAAAAACCCCAAAGAAAATGCTTCCCTATCCCAGAAACTGACTTTCACTTTACAGAAAATGAAATTCTTCTGGGTGAATCTCTCTTTGGTATTGTTATGTATCAACTTACTTTTAAACCTGCAGCATAGCCCACAGGCTGGGGTGCAATGTTGGACTGTGCAGCCTCTCCAGTCACAATAGCCATCCCAAAGACTTCCTGAAAGGCATCCCGAATTGCTGCAACTTTCACCTCTTTATTAGAAGTAACCACTATGTCCAGCTCTCCCCCAGTTCCTGAAAAATAGTTTAGTGAAATAATCTGTAAAAAATACATCCACCCATGCAATTTTCCTCCTTGCCACAGTCAGATAGTTCAAATACATTCTACATCTCAACGGTGCTCTCCAGCTGCTCTTCTCTCTCTCATGTGCTGGACAATAGCTCTCCCAGGAAGCAGAAGTCACTTAAATTAGGAATTAAAAGTCAGATAAATAAGTAAGGGATACATGGATGAAAGACAGGCAGCAGGAACTGACCTATTTCCAGGTTCAGTCCCTGAAAAAAAAAAATCCTACCACTCACTGGACAGTTTAAAGAGATTTAGAAAGATAACTTAAGGCATCCATTTCCAAGGATGATCTGGTGTTCTGGGAAGCAGTAAGGAATGTCGGTGTGACACACAAACTCTTCCTCATTAAGGGGATTGACAACACTGATGCAGGTTATAAAATCCAGTGAACAGCTGTCAAATTACACAAGTTTCAAAAGAAAGGCTCTCACTACTTTGTAGCTGTCCTTGGAATGTGAACTTCAATGTAATTTTACTGCTCTTTTTAGGTATTAAACATCTATGGAATCAAAAACTTGTACACAGTTCTGAATGTTTTCCATAGGTTGGAAAACATATGTCCATAAAGAAGATTTCACTCCGCTTTCTCACAATGAAACAAAACAATCAAAGAATTAAAAGAAATCTGAAACTACTGTAAAAGACTCAATCACACCTCACATCTGTCTACCACAGCTGGATCACTTTTACTGTGCAGAAACACATCAAAAAACTCATCCCTGTTATGAGAAGCTTTCTCAAGAACAGCTAAATATTTTCTCAAATGTGGAATATGACATCAGAGAAAGCTGCTAAAGTAAACTGCATCAATCGAATGAGCTTACAGAGTTTGCAGTATTTATCCTGATTGAAGTTCCCCCACTGATAATAGTAAGCCCAAAGCTTAAATTTTAAAGAAAAAAAACAATTTTCTTTTTGGCTTGTAGTACTCAGCAGACCTCACCTACAGGAATCATCTTATTTGTATGAATAATCACCAGATATGCCAGAACAGTAGTGAAACATACTATTCTGGGGTTGTAGGGTAACTTTTTATCACTTTATTTATCAATTGCTTTGCTGAATGGAATTAGGTGTACAGATTACTGAACCTGGAGCAGTTGTTTTAAATGCTGGGCAACTACTGGACTAAAAATAATTGAGAGTATCTTTTTTCATTGATTCCTTATTGATATAAATCAATTTAACATAATTAAACAAGTGCTTAGAATTGACTGCAGGCTTTTACTGAAGTTAGCCTTGCCTGAGTGCTCAAGAATAGAAATGCTGTTAAAGAGCTTTTAATGAAACTAAAAACTAATCCACAACATATCTAGTAAATCGTTTCTTAACAACTTTAAGTATGGCAACCCCATGTTTGGTTGCAGAATACAGAATACATTCTCGTATATGAAATATCATCAGTATCAAAAGCATATCTTTGCTCATCAGAGATAATAAAATACTGAAAGATAATTCATGGATTAAAAGAAACCTTTTGTGAAAAGATCGGGTAATATGGAAACCTAAAATGTAAGACCTAGATGCATCCTGGTAAATTCAGGGGTAGAGCTGTTAGATCAGGTTAAGCTCTCCTATCTGAATGTGAAAATTTCATTGTACCTTGTGTGTTATAAAATGAAATGACAGTTCCATATTCCATACAAGATTCCCTATTGTCTTTGTCATAAAAGCACTTTGTTTATGCCTATGAGGTGACCATTTCCTGTGCAAACAGAAATTGTCTATTCCAGGAGCACAGCTCAGATGACATCTTCACAATGTGCCAATGAAAACAGTTCAGCTCTTTTCAAGAAAGATATTACAGAAAGACTATTTGCTCAGATGACAAAAAAAAATAAAAATCAACCACCTCATCCAGAAGCTTTGGTAATTTCAGATTTTGACATGAGGAATATGAAATTCCTTTGGCATTGCAGTAATGGGGGGAGAGCAGAGCAAAGTGGGGCCTCTTGTTGAGGACATGCCTTTTGCCGATCCCAGAATATATTTTCAGAAGGAAGTACCTGCTAAGTTTACAAACCTCTACCCCACTTTCACAACCTGCAACTACAAAAACAATGCAGTATATGAATGGCCAAGAAGTATACAGATGTTTCCCCTTCCAACAGGGCTTTAAGAGAACTCTGAGGTAAACACTGACTTACCTTACTTAACCCAAATCCTACAAGCAAAGCATTTTATTAGAATTGCTTCCTCCTCTAGATAAAATTGTTCTGTCAATAAATACTGGGTGTCAAACTATCCAGGATACTGACAGATCTTGTTTTTAAAAAGGGACAGTCACGACTACAATAGAAACTTTAAATACACTTTGCCAAACTGTGCATGATGAACACTTACTGTAGCTTTGCACTGCATCCTGCTGCTCTTCTCACATACCTCTAGAAGGCGTTGCTGGCTGGCCTCACTGGTTTTATTCCCACTCTTTCCTCACTAGACAGCTGCTGGAATATTTTCCCTTGAATGTGAAACAATTAACTACTACTCAATAATTAGGTCATCTTCCCCTGTCCTCTGAATTAGTACAAAAGTGCAGCAATGTAGTTAGCTGGGTCACTGAACAGGTCCAGCTAAAAGAACCGAAAAGCTCAGAAAATCAAAATGATAAAGAAAAATGTAATTGTTTCTCCTCAGTCTTAGCCATTTCCTGACCAGCTTTGTTTACAGGCAGAGCAAGGTCAATTCTGGCACACCTATGAGAGAGAACTGCTTATCAGACTGCTAGAAAAATATAAACCATGTCAGAAAAACCAAAACCAAACCCCCGTCCAGGGCCAATGATGCCTTTTATTTCCTCATTTTAATCCCAGCTCAGCTACATGTGACATGTAGTGTCCTCCAGTAAGATAAAAAATGGTGAGTATTCTTTCCTATTAATTTTCAAGCTGTAACTGAAATGTTTTTACACTTCAGGTGTAGAAATAGTGTGGTATTGCAGCAGCTTCTCTAGCATTTACAAGCAATACACCATGGTTTGTCACAAACACTTACTGATATACGGAACCATGCCAGGATCCAGCGTTGTGATCATGCTCTCCACTGAATGCTTGGTTTTATCAAGAACAGACTTCACCATGGGATTCTCAGTTACACCCTAAATTTAAGCAAATACATTTTCATATTATCTTCTGGTTTGTTTTTTCCCTCCTCAAGAAATTAAAAATGTTACCGATTAAAAAAGGAGCAAAATAAAATGAATATCAAGCTGCTCTGTAACATCTACTGTGCATTACTCAGCACAAACACTGCAGGATATGAATATCAGTGCATGGCTTTTCAGTTACAACCTCAAGTTTAGATATGACCTACCTCATTAATGCAGAAACAGCCCCACCATCTTCCAAAGACAGGCAGTGCTTCTCTAATTAGCAGCCTGGCTGCCTAACTAACATAAAGTCATTATACAGATGGTTCCTGAACATCAAGACTATTTCTACCTGTGAAAGATGCCTGTATGTGTTTATCTCTCCACAAGAATGGTGAAATAATCCATATTTTTATACCAATCCAAAATATGAAGTTATTTCAACCATTATGTAGAAATCAACCTTGGAACTGCAATGGAACTGCTCAGGTATCTTTGAAAGATTAAAGAAACAGAAACAATCCCATTCAATTCCAGACAATTGATCCGTCAATTTTAATTTGTCATTGTTTTGAATATTACTGAGATTGAAGGGAATCTGAAAGAAAGGTGTATGATTTCTTAACAACATCAGAGGAAAAAGGGTTTATCAAATTACTTCAAGAACAGCAATAATAAAGGTAAGTGTGGCAAGTACTGTATAAGCTCTTCAACAGGAAATTCAGGATGCATTTCTGTAAAAATTACCACTGCATGTCCCAGATTGTGGCTCATCTTTAAAAACACAGTCTCTGATTGGTGCTTGTATACATCAAGAACTTGATGGTTTCATTCTTTCACTTAGGAAATTCTTAGTAAGAGGTAACTGAATGTACAGTGCACACGGAATGCTAGTACTTCAACTAAAATCTGGGCTTTGTTACTGACCTTCTCCATAAACAGAAATAGGACACCTTTTGGATCCTAGTGGCAACACTAAAATGTGGATGAGATTGGCTTTTCAATTAATTTGCAATTGAAAGCTCTGGTACTCTAAAAAACTTGTTACTCACGTTACAGGAGAAGACACTTCTCCTTGATAATGGCAGCATGACAACTCTGCTCTCATGGTACTGCTGGAGAATTAATCTTGCTCTTCAGGACTATTTCACTGTCAAGATGGGCATCCCTGAAGTAAGGCAGGGCTCAGTCTGCCAAGTCAAACACTACTTTTTCTCCCAGGTTTTCACGCTTAAAAGGGATTGAAAACCCCTCAAAAATTTTGCAAGCCCACTGTGACAATGATTTTCTTTATTTTTCCTTCACATTCAGCATGAGATGGGACAGAATGTGGTCCTGTTCTTTAAGACAGCTCAGTGTTCATGTACAGCCCTTAGCTCTTTATGCCACAATCTTCACAATGCTACTTAAATGTAGCGTCTGTTACGGCTCCAGAAAGAGTACAGGCGAATGAAATTCTAGTCGTTGATGCTGCTGCTTATTTCCTCTGTCTGATGGGATAGCATCACAAGGAAGGTATGCTCTGCACTGTACATTCCTTGCCTTCAAGCAGAATAATCTTACAAAGTATCTTAGACACTTCTTTGTGATTGAAAAGATACGTGGTTTGTCTCTCCTTGAAAAGAGACAAAATATAACTTGCTTGTTACAGAACAAGAAGGACTTGCATCCCACAGGAATCAAACTCAGTTAATTAGGAAGTTATAAATGGGCTATGCAAAGCATTCTGGTAAGGTAAAACAGACTTTATCTTTTTCTGCATGCAGTCTTTGTGAAGTAAAAATTGCCTTTCAGGTCTTAAAGAGGTTCTAAAGTTTAGTCTGATTTAAGAACATGTGGCAGAACCTGTTACATACGTATATGTTCCTATCACAGGACTAAAATTAACCTAGAACTCCTGCATTTGTCTAGTCCTCTTTCTTCCATACAGAGGAAAAGCGAAAGCCAAGTTTTAGTAAACACCACTATTAGAAACAGCCACCTTGCACATGAGAGTGGAAAAAATAAAGGACTTATAAAAAGGTGAATTTTAAGAACAAAGTGGGCCTTCTTATAGCCACTAAAAAATGGAAATTCCTCATGAAGGTAACAAAGGCCCAAACCTTTATAAACCCCCAGAGTCCTCCAGAAGGTGCTCCACTCTGGGAAGCAGATAGTGTGGGATCTTCATGCTCCTCTGGAAAAGAGATTGAAGAACCAGTCCCAGGAATCGGAGATACTGTTAAAGTTGCAGACGTATTAATGGGATCTGCCAAAATACCTGCAAGGGGGAAAAATAAAACACAAGTGTTCACTCATTTTACTGCAGTTAAGTTGTTATAATGAAGCAATATGCTTAACAGGAAAACAGCAGGAAGAATACAAAAATTCCAGGCTAACTCACCTCACTTCTTGAAGGCTCAAGAACAATTCTGCTTGTTAAAGGCTAGCAGGTCTAATGAATGTAAGAACTGAGACTGACTGTACATTATACACAAAGTCAAGCGATTATTTTTTTCCTTATCACTCTAGTTTCAAAAATTGCTCTTTGTATTGTATTTAAATTTTCATAATTAACTCTCAGTAGAGAAAAGAGAGGGATAAGTGGCAGTCTCTGAACAAACAGACAGGAATATTCTCATACAATAGGAAAAGCAAGAAATTTTCTAATACCAAGTGCTGGAAATTAATATTAGAAAAAGGAGAAAGCTTTATGTATTTTAAAGGAAAACAAAAGAAACTAAAACAGTAGAAAAATAAAGTGTGACCCTTTGGCCCATTACTCAAGACTGTTTTAACAGATTTTCCAACACTGGCCTTAATTGAGAGTTATTTTTATTTTACACTGCACAACTGATAGCTATTTTTAGACATGTTCCTAATATAGACTACTTAAAAAGAGGCATCACCAATAATAATAATAATAATAAATAATAAAAGCTTGGCCCAACTGCAGCTGAAGGGCCAAGTTTCCATTCCACAAGCTGAAAATTACATCAGTTCAGCAGCCACAGCAACTGTCTGCATGGAAGGTATGTATTTTTAGCTATCCCAAAGCAATTTCGTGGCTGGAAACAAGAAAACAGAAGCTAGTGCCATACGATGGACTAGTTGTTAGGGATGGATTTTCAGAGCAAAAACCTGGTAATTATGAGTTTACTGCCTGTGATGTATCATTCTGGGGAAATATAACAGTTCAAGGTGGCTCTCTGAGCTACAGCTAGGAATATGTAAGAAAAGCTGGGCTTTCCGGGGCAAGGTAACAAAAAAGATTTCTGAAAGATTTTCCTGTTAGAATTGAATGCCACCAGAACTTAAAGTGGACTCTCTGCCCCAGACCATGACAGTATTTTAAAGCCTATTATCCCTTCTTCTAAGTACAACTACATTAATTAAGAGCATTATCCCTTCTTCTGGGTACAACTAATTAATTAAGTGTACCCAGAATAATGAAGAAGCCACCCAGGAGATCCCCCATCCCGTCCCACAAACAGGAAAGCAAATAAACACAGAGTTACCTAAGACTGAAGGTGCAGAAAACGAAGGCATCAGTGGGCTCTGAGGTGCTCGACCAGCATGACCTCTGGTGATATCATAGGTAGTGCACAAGGAAAACCCTGCCATGGGGGGAGCACTGGGAGGTGCAGAAAGACCAGAGCTCAGTGGAGAAGAAACAGGCAACTGGGGCGTGGGGGTGCAGAAAGCCAGAGGGGAAGCAGGAAGTGGGACAGGGTTTTGGGCTGTTGCAATTGTAGAAATGGTTGGAGAAGGCACAGGTGGAAGAGAGGCTGAAGTCACCACGGGAGGAGGAACTGGAGACACCGCAGCTGGCAAGAGTGGTGAGTGGGCAGGAGCAGATGGAATGCTTGGTGTGGCAAGGGGGCTGGAAAAAGCTACAAAAATAAGAGAAAAAAAAAAGAGACAAAAAGAAAGTATTTTAGAAGCCTTAATCTCAGAGATTCAGTTAAATAGTTGTTCAGACATTTCACAAGTAAGTTTTGACCTGGCCTGGTTTGTTTTTTTTCTTCAAAGAGAATTTTAGTTCTGCTCGAGTTTTCACACACCACCAGTTGCACTCAATCTTTGGTGTCAGTATCTTGTAAAACACATCTGTTCTTCTTGCATGACCCTAATTGTCATCAGCTTAAAAAGACAAGTCAACATTTGACTACTGAGTTTAGAGCAGCTGAAGTCTGCCTCAGAAATTTCTAGCTATCTTTGTTCTTCCTGAGCAACTGCTGCATCAACTGATGACACAGGAAGTGCTCATCTTCAAGAATAAAACACACACTCCTAGTATCTGGGAGGGTGGGAGTTGTTTCAGAGCTGTGGCACTGTAAAATGGACTGAACTTAAGGCAGCCCTCTCTTCTCTGGTACTCAGCATCTTCCTAATCCCTCTGCTTTCCCTGTTTCAGTCAGACCTTCATCTGATCCTTGGAGAAGCCAATTTTCCTCTCTATAACCAACTTTAGCCAGGAAGCTAAGTCAGAAAAACAGAAATTGCCATTTTTTATGGCAGTAACATGTTGGATCAGCTTAAGCATCTCACTGGCCTCAGCCAGAACACCAGTCACAGTCAAAATGATGTGCAAATCACACTAATGCCATGGTCTCCAAACTTTGTCAGACACACCCATCAGTAAAAAATAAATGGAACATGCCCCCCCCCCACCATGTAAATTTGCTTACACACTTTTTACATGCACCACTGTATCAGTATATACATTTATATATATTTTACAAAACACATGCAATAGAAATGTATAAATTATGATAAAGACAAATAACAGTCTTTTTTTCTTAGAAGCAAAACAAAAAATCTGCTTCCAATGAAAACTGCTTTGATAATATACTATCAATATATTACAGTATACGAATAATGGTTACCATACAATGGAATACAGTCATTGATAGTGACTTTTTAGGCTGAGCAGTGCAACTGAAGAAACCTCACTTTACATCTTGGTTTCACACCTCATGATTCAGGAATTTCAAGTTCTGGTTGTACATTCAGACTATTCTGAATTTGGCTATAGGGGCTACCACGGCTGGAAAAGAGACCTTACACAGATGCACATGGAAGAAGTTCCTCACTGGTTGTGCTTGCTGTATAATCCTATTAATATTCCACTCCTACCCATCAATCGTGCAAAAGTTTTCCTTGAAATTTAGCCAGCAAATTTTCATCTTGCCTGATGTCCATCAGCTGTCCTTGCAAACAAATGCGCTGCATTTTTGTATGTTTAACGAGTGGGATCAAATCCCATGGAAATTGTTTGGAAGATCTTTACACAGGTCAGGAAATTCTCTTTGCAGTTTGATGTCTACAGATCTGACAGTTTTTACGCAACACTTGCATTGGTTTTGGCTGCAGGAATTAATAACGATGGAAGCATTTCCAAATATCAGTTTTGGGAATGGTTTCTCAGAAACATGACTTTCTTACACAAGTACTTCCTGTATCACTCCTTGTTGAAATGTCACCTTTACCCAGAAGGGATAAATTATGAGTGTGTATTTTTTTTTTTAATATCTAATAGGTCATACACTGCTGACAGCCTCTTACCACCACAAAAAACATCAGCAAATCTGGGACACAGTTTGTAAAAAAAAAAACCTCGAAAAAAACGTAATGTCCACATTAAGTTCAACAACTCTTGCAGACCTTGCCACTGATGGCCAGCAAACCTGTGTTATACTAAAAAAACACCCTTTCCTGGTGACTCCCTATCTCATTGCAAAACACTGTAAAAAAAGAAGTCTACTATTTAAAGACCATTTTTATAAAATTAATCTCATTGATTCATTGATAGCATCCTGTAGCACTTTATGCCCTGCTGGCTTTGGTTTCTTTGCTTGTCTATGAATGAGGCAGTGCATATATTCCATGTGTGGTAACATCTCTGCAACTCCACTGTAGAATCCACTTTTATTCTAGTTAATGCAACTGCTCTATCAGAGGTTATACTTCCACACTTTTGATTTTAAAAGTTGCTTTTATTATAGAACTCTTTTAACGTTGCTTCTCAGTGTATTCCTCCTTTAGCACTTGACAGGTGAGACTGCACAAGTCTGACTCAAGAATATCACATATGCCAAAATATTCAGTATCTGGTACTCAAATATGGTGTTCAGAATCTTGAAAAATCAGAAAAAGTGCTCTGATTACCACCCACAAGTGAGACCTTAGAGCACCTTCCAGAACCTGAAGGGGCTTACAGGAGAGCTGGAGGGACTTTTCACAAGGAGACGGAGTCACAGCACAGGGGGAATGGCTTTAAACTCACAGAGGCAGGTTTAGATCAGGTATTAGGAAGGAATTGTTCCCTGTGAGGGTGGGCAGGCCCTGGAATAGAACTCCCAGAGAAGCTGTGGCTGCCCCTGGATCCCTGAAGTGTGCAAGGACAGGCTGGACAGGGCTTGGAACACTCTGGGACAGTGGAAGGTGTCCCTGCCCATGGCAGGAATGGCACTGGATGAGCTTTAAGATCCCTTCCCACCCAAACCATCTGGGATTCCAAAAGTATTAAAACAGAAGTGATTATTCAGGTTTACCACTATCCTCTAGAGGCCTGTAAATCTGTTTTAACTCCCTCCAATGCTGCTCATCTAACTGTGCATTGCATTGCAAAGTATTATTTCCCTGGCCCTGCATCCTTACAAAAAAAAAAAACACAAGCGCATCCACATCACTTCCTACAATAGTTTCAATAATTAAAAAAAAAAAAAAAGTTTAAAATATTCAGTGTGACACCAGATGTATGACAGATAAGGAGCACACTTCCATGATTAAGGAACAATTTAAATCCTTCCAAT
Source organism: Entomyzon cyanotis (assembly GCA_024500445.1). Classification (NCBI taxonomy): domain Eukaryota; kingdom Metazoa; phylum Chordata; class Aves; order Passeriformes; family Meliphagidae; genus Entomyzon; species Entomyzon cyanotis. The sequence goes on from JAKEPQ010000044.1 coordinate 3,515,946, forward strand.
TAGCCTGGAGAAGAGAACTGCAATTATGCTGATTGCAACGTTTTTGTAGTACTTCAAAAAACACGAATAAAGGTTTCTGTACCTGCTGTTTCAGATGTGACAGCAGCAGAAGCCACCCCTGCTGTGCTTGGAGGGGTGCCAGGTGGAGTTGTCTCTATCCCAGTCTCTTGCATCATTTTCCTTCAGCTACAAAAAGCTGTGAGGGAAAAGAAAAATAGAGTGCATCTTGAGAAACAAGGGAAAGGATTTTAAATTAGAATGCGAAGGCCACAACAGAGTTACTTACATTCCTGAACAGAGCACATAATTCAAATGCCAACTCAAGATGGAAAAAAAAGGAAACCACTGACTTATCTCAAGGACAAAATTATCCAGTGTGTCTCCCTTCTCCTGTATCCTCCCTTTGTTTTTAGCACTGTGATAATACCTCGAACTTCAAGACTCGTTCTAAAAACTTTGCTGTGCATGCCCAGCTACTGCTTCCAATATACACTGGTGGTACTTGAAAAAGTAACAATAAAGAAGTAAGTACAAATCAGAAACCCCGTATCCCACTGCAAGAAAAACGTAACTGACAGGGTACAGTCCTGCTGCATTACTGAGCTGTGGTAATGCCAACCAGGACCTGTTACTTCCAGCATGAATAAAATCATAATGAAATTAATTTACACCGAGCAAGTTTTCCAGTATGGCCAATTCCTGTCAAATCTGCACACCACACTTCTCCGGTGATGTTATCAAAAACAGGAGTAATTGAAGACTTTGGTTTTTATTCTGAAGGCCAGAAGTCTTATACATATTTGAGTTAGCCTTTAAAATATACTACTTCTAAAACAATAAACTTATATGCTTTTTTAACAATCTTAATTGAATGTAAAAGGGCCTGGGAGAAGAAAAGTGGAAAAATTAAGATTTTCATGAACACCAGGAGGTTTTCATTCTTCAGTGCAGTGGCAGCTTACAAAAAATCCTGTTTCCTCACAAGTCTGGTAATCTACACAGCAATGAACTGCACAATTCCCTGATGGAGCAGTTCTTAAGGAAATTTTACTGCAATAAAAATCCTACAAAACGTAATTATATATATGAAAAACATTTCCCACCACATCCATTCCATCAGTGGCTACTGCAGACTGCCATCTTATTCCCTGCAAGAATTTACAGAAGAAAAGGTTTAGACAATATGCTGAATAAGAATATTCACATGTATATGAAAATGAACTCTGCTTACAAAAATACTGGGTCTTTCCCTCTTTTTTAAAAAAAAAGTAAAAATTCCTCATTCCCTTATCGTCGTTTCAAATGTATATACAACTCCTAGTTTAATGTGGAGGGAAAATTACTGTTTTTACCAAATTGAAAAATCCAGACAGCAGGACATCAATGTCAGTCTTGACAAGTACAGAAAGAGTTTCAAAACCAAGTGAAAGCATCAAAATCACACAGGAGAAATCACAGTCCCTCTGACAAATCACTATGATTTGCATTAAGTGATTCAGGATTAAATGCTTGAGCCCAGCCACAGAAAACAAGTAAACGTGGCTTTTGTGCAGCACTCTCCACAAAAACTCTTATGACAGATGGATTTTGGGTTCTGAGCATCTCTAATTCACTTAAAGGCTTCTCTTCAGATGGGATGAAAGGGTCAGTAATTGCCTGGTGGGGAACAGACTGTCCTTGCGGAATAAGTACATCTCATCATTCCTCAAAAAGGAAGTGCAGTGTCTTCCATTAAACTTTACTGAATGCAAGAATTTGCAATATTAAGATTTTTGTCTTTTAATCAACCTGCAGGAGTTTACATTCCTCTGCACAGAGACATTTCTTGAATTATCTTTCCAGTTATACACTGCAAAGCATGAAAGAACTTTCCATTGTGCAATTAAAGTAATCACTGTCCAAAACCTAGAAACATTTTTTCAAGGCTCTTCCAATCTTCTGCTTGATTTCACCTAATGCCATGATTAAAAGCTGCTGAGAGGTACTTACTACTTAAAATAAATTTTATGGCCATGCAGAATGACTGGTAAAGTTCCACAGAGAGCTGCTTTTCAAAAACTCAGTGCAAGGATTTTTGACAGCTTCAGAAACCTATTACAGTGGTAGTGCTGTGAGGAGAGAGAAGGGGCAACCTCTGAAGAAGTCACCTGACATCTGCAAAATCAGGAATTAGTAGATATATAAATAACTTTGTTGTTGTTTTTCTCTATTAACTTTGCAATAAAAAAGATGAAGAATGGAAACAGAAATCCAAAATGTGCAAAAAATCATGTCAGTTGCTGAAATAGGGTAAAAATCCTATATGGAACTGACTGAAATGATGTCTTTACTAATATGAAGCCTGCACAAGTAACAGCTTTCTGTACATTGATTTTTCAACATGAGCCAGTTATAGTTTGCAGGTACAGTATTAGCAAAAACGTAAATAATTTTAAGAAAAAGTTAAGGGTAAAGACAAGGCACGGGAACAGGCAAAAGACAAGCTAAAAGTACAACAGGTAAACTGAAGCTAATAGCTCATCATGTTGAAATAATCCAGCAGCACACATTATTAAAATGATCCTACAGGATATATATGAACACAAATGGCCTACCCTAAACCAGCTGTGTGTGAGGAATGGGGAAGCATCCGGGTGGAAGAGGAACACAAGGGAAAAAAGCCAAGCAAACCCATTAACAGTGCTCAATCCTCAAATATTCCAGCGGGGATTCCCAGCTTCCCTCACGGGAGACGCAGGGAGAACATTTCCCAGTAAAATCAGCCTACAATTGGTGACACAACAATTGCTGGGTGCAGAACTGGGCTGTCTTTTCAGTGATTTGTGAAAAAAATCACAAAGTTATCGTAACAACTCTTCATAATCCAAGCTACAAATACGTAATTTCCAACAAGGAGCACCTGAAAACTCAGCCTAGCTTCTTAAGGAAGTGACTTTTGTGCTTTCTTGCAAACTAGAACATTTTGGTTTACTAAACTGAAGGGGCAAAGGGAAAACCCAGAGACAGGCAAAGCGAAGCACATGGAATTAGGTGGAAATAATATCAGTACTGCCATCTAGTGATTTGTGACCATAAACTGCAAATTTGATAATGCTGCATTTTGGCAGAAGAAAATCCTGGCTGATTGTATATGGAAATAAAGAAAAAGGGATATGAGAAAGAGAAATACAGAAAAAACATATTTCCAGTAATCAGTCATCCTTAAAACAAACCTTTTAAGAAGCAGAAGCATGAATTTGGTTTAAAAAAACATTTTTAATGTTTTTGATTTGGTTAAAAGAACATTTTTCAGTACAATGAAGACACTGTAAGGATGATGCTAAACCCCCATACGACACATAAAAAATAATATTGTACCCACAAGGTCTGTCTCTAGAACTATTTCTCCTGATTCTCACCAGCTGAACCTCATCCATTAACCTAAAGCCAAATCTCAGCCATTAACCTAATCCCAAACTAGGGAATTAGTCTGTGTACACTGAACAGAAAACCAGGCTAAACCTCTGACTGAAAATTTTAACAGGGCTTGTGCTAAAAGCAGGAATGAAATAATTTTATTTAGAGACTAAAAGGCTTAGCTGACAAATTATTCATCTTTTCACTTTAGTTTAATAGGAAGTAATTACATTTGTGCTAATATTTTGCCATAATCTTAATGACATAACCACACTTCAAAAGCATTCTTCAGGTTATTACTCCAAAATACAGAAATTCACAGCTAATGATAAGATTACCTACAAATGGAGATTAGCAACTTTTATGTGGATAAGACCACATTATCTAGAATCAGCCATACTTCAGAGTTTATAATGAGGTGTATTTTCAGTCATCTTTAATTGATCCCTTCTTCTATTTCAGTCGGTGCTCCTGCTAATAAAAAAACCCCAAACAAACAAAAACCAAACCAAAACAAAAACCACAAAAAAGAAACCACAATGTATTTAAGTACACTAAAAAGGGAAATTGCTTTCTAAATAGAGCCTAAAATAAAATATAACCACTTAGCTGGAACACTAAATTAAAATGCCACTAAACTTCCTGACTTTCATCACAGTAGGCATAACTTTTAATTAAGTTTGGACAGTGCTGGCTGCATACACTGCTCATGGCTAAGCACAAGCTGACAAATGTCCAGAATTAGGTGCAGCTGACATCAAACAATTCGACAACACTCTTCAAAAAAATGAAACCTAAACAGAGCTAGACCCTGAGCACATTTAAAACTTTCATCTGAAAATTCCCTTGCATTGTTTTTTTCAGCTCTAGAAAGGGAGAGCACTAAGTTAGGGATAAAAGTTCCTTCAGACTCTGGTCTGGAAAATGCAGGCAGGTCCCAGAGGACACACGAAGTCTCAATGAAGCCAAAGGCATCATCAGTTCAATCACCTTGTGATGAATGACTTGTTCCAAAGTCTAAAGTCTTAAAGACAGGTAATCAGGAGAGGTGAAAAAACAAAACAAAACAAACAAAAACCCAACCAAACAAAACAACAAACCAAAACTCCAAAACTCCCCTATACCTGTTTTCTGAGGGTTTAGGGTTCTTTACTGATGCCACACCTTGAACAATGCACCTGTGTGTGAGGTCATCCCTTGACTCGAAACTGAGGTGGTAACTTGATTAATGCTTTTGTGTAGGAAACTGAAGCTAAGTCAACTTTTCTCCCATTCATCATGAAGCTGATTGCACCAGGTAAATACACTTTAAACACACTTGTTATTTCGTTTAAGCTGAGCTTCCTCCAAGTTAACACGGGCACACCTGTGCAGTGTGCCAGTTTTCATGTTTTCCTGCACAGCTAAACGCAGAATCTAATGTATTTAATTAACCATGGATAGTGAAAAATATTCAAACTGAAAGAGAATAGGCTTAGGTTAGATATTAGGAAGAAATCTTTCCCTGTGAGAGTGGTGAGGCCCTGACCACAAACCCAGCAAGCCCCATTTTCCCAAAGGTTTCCTAACCTTACCAGAATTATTAGAAATCCTTTTAAAAATTTTTTTCCCCCCACATTCTCATTGCCATTGCCACTGATCTGCAGCAGACCACACCCCCTCCCTCTTCCCTTTGCTATCAAATATTTCAGTGCCACAAAACCCTCACTAAACCAGCAATGGCTACAGGAGAACTACTGATTTGTGACACCAGCCAGCAATGCCATCCAACACCACCACGCCACCAAAAAAGAACCAAACACCAAGAAAGAACCAAACACCAAAAAAGAACCAAACACCAAGAAAGAACCAAACACCAAGAAAGAACCAACCATCCCAACAATCTGCACCAACCATTCCTATCATAATTTCCAGCGTGTAGATATCACAGCATATGATGAAAAGCCTCCAGCACTTTCAGAGGTGTTTTCCCAAAAGAAACAATGCGTTGTTTTTTTGGTTTTTTTCCCATGTGGTAATACAAACAAACAGATCATACACAGAGCAAATTACGCCTCCATAGACACCGTACAAAGCAGCAAAGCTGGAGCACCATTTCTCTCCGGCTAAATGCGGAGATTTCCGAGGGTGAGCAGAAGCCGCAGGGATTTTACCAGGAGCAGCACTCCTTCCCTCGCTGCAGGGCAGGAATTCCCACCGCGGGGCTCCCGAGCTCTCCCTCAGGAGGCAGGAGCAGGAGGACACCGCGGACCCAGCGAAACAGCGGGATAAATCCCGCCGGGAATGCTGCTCCCTGAGCCTCACCTCGGAGCAGCCGGGGAGCGCCGCAAGGACGAGCCGGGTGAGCAGCGCACGAGCAGGGAGAAACAGAGAGAGAGGGAATTCCGCACCGCCCGCACCGCGCCGGGCCCGCCGCCGCCCGGCCCAGCCCTCCGCCCGCTCCTCCCCGCCGCCGGGCGCCACGGGGCACAGCGCGGCGCTTCCTCCCGCGCCTCCTTGCCCTCACCGAGCTCTACCTCCCCGTCCCGTCCCGTCCCGTCCCGTCCCGGCGTCTCCTGTCCCAGGGATACACGGAGGGAGGCCGCGGCCGGCGCCACCTCGGACTACAACTCCCAGCACGCTCCGCGCCGCTGCCGCCGCGCCCTGCCACGTCTCTCTCGGCCGCGTCCAAGGACCCCTCGCCGGGGGGGGAACACCCCCGTCCTGCGCCCTCAGCTTGGTTCGGTCCGAGCCCATAAAAGGGTGGCGGCGCGGGCGGGGCGCGGCAGTGCCACGTTGGCGGTGTGTGGGACGGGTGGCGCGGTGAGCTACGTGTGCGTTTGTCTCGCAGCCGAAACAAGCCGCTAGGCGCCCTGTGTGTGGGGACTTGAAGTGTGTCTCGGTTGACGGGGGTTGTTCTCACAGAATCAGGTTGGGAGAGGGGTTATGGAGTCAAGGCTGTGACTGAGCACCACCTTGTCACCCAGGCCGTGGTACTGAGGGCCACGTTCAGTGTTCAAGCAGCTTCCTCAATTCCCTCTCTCTGGACAGCCTCTTGCAGTGTTTGATCACTTTTTTAATTAAGAAATTCCTTCTGACGTCCGACCTGACCCTCCCCTGGCATAGCTTTCCTCTCCTGCTGTCCCTGGTCCCTGGAGCACAGCCTGACTCACCCCCGGCTGTCCCCTCCTGTCAGGAGCTGTGCAGAGCCACAAGGTCCCCCTGAGCCTCCTTTTCTCCAGGCTGAGCTCCTTTCCCAGCTCCCTCAGCCTCTCCAGGTGCTCCAGCCCCTTCCCAGCTCCGTTCCCTTCCCTGGACACTCTCCAGCCCCTCAGTCTCTGGTCGGGAGAGGCCCAGCACTGGACACAGCACTCGAGGTGTGGCCTCAGCAGTGCCAGCACAGGGATGGTCACTGCCCTGCTCCTGCTGCCACACCATGGCTGGCACAGCCCAGGGGCCACTGGCCTTCTTGGCCACCTGGGCACCACCAGCGCTATCAACATGTTAATTAAATTTTGCAGCCTTGACATGCTATCAGGCACCCATTCCAGCCAATAGTGGGAATTTGAAGTGTGTCTCAGTAAATATACTCTACTGAGTCTATGTATAATATTAAGGAAAAGTCAGCAGAGCCAAGTATCTTTAAATTACATTAATTCCAATTTTTTTTTTTTTCCGGAGGTTGTTCCTTCTCTTTGTGATTTCTGGATTTTATGATGAAATTTAAGGTTAGAGAAACAAGAATCAAAAGGGGACATAAGCGAGGAACAAAATCTGGAGCTTTTGTGTGACCATTATCTCTGAATTTCAAGAAATTGTGTTACTCCAGTGACAAAAAATGCCCTCAGCCTTGATAGCACTTTCAAGCCTCCTTGAAAAACAGCTGTATATGTGAGAATCCAAAGCTTGTAACATACACTTGAAGCTGTATTCTGATAGAGCATAAATCTGTACATTCACTACACCCTTAGAGAAATACACATCAAAATACTGCCAGAATTCTTTGCTTTACTTAAGACCAACTGGTATACAATTTTAACTGTTCAGCCGTTCATTATCTTCCCGGATGTATTTATTTGTAAGACGTTATTTAGAATTCTCTGTGAGAGATGCTGTGAGTGAAGTGCCTCTAGAGTCAATGAACTCTCATGCCAGGCGTGCCTGGAAATGTCTGCTGGAACAAATAAGAGTCTTTTGTTCCCCTAGCCCAGAGTGTGTTAAACTAGCTAGAAGCATTCATTGTATTGCTGTAGTAGTTACTCACAGCATTTATTGTTTTTCACAGAAGGAAATTTTTTTTTTTAAAAAGCAAGCTCTTGTTTTCAGGGTTCTGTGATGCCTCTCTTGCAGGATGCCTTCCTGTGGGCTGGGCTAGGAGCATCACTTTGGTGAACTTGGTGGTGTCCTGTGAGAGGTCCATGCTTCATCCCTGAGAGAAGCTCACCAGGAGTCAGAGAAAAAGATATAGTGTATGGGGGAAAATGGAATAAAATTCCCTCCTGACCCCCATTACCTACCCAGGTGCTGCTTCAGAATAGGTATGAGACCTAGAGGGTCAGGCAGGTGACACTGAAGAAAATAATCTGCCTGGAGAGACTCCCAGTTGCACTTTGTCAGACGGATCACTACCTCAAGTATTAAGAATAAAAGGGTAGTGGTGGTAGGTGACTCCTTCTGAGGGGAACAGAGGGTCCTGTGTGTTGACTAGCCTCATCCCAAAGGGAAGTCTGCTGCCTCCATGGGGCCTGGCTATGGGATATCACCAGGAGACTCCCTGGGCTGATTCAGCCCTCTGGTTATTACCCACTGCTGGCTGTCCAGGCTGGCAGTGATGAGACTGAAAAGAACACCAGGGTAGTTAAAAAGGACTTCAGGATTCTGGGTCAGCTGGTTGATGGGGCAGGAGTGCAGGTGGTGTTCTGCTGGGTTCCTTCAGTGCCAGGGATGAATGATGAACAGGAGAATCCACATCATCAATAAATGACTGAAGGGCTGGTGCCATCAGTGGAATTTTGGGTTCTGCACCTCGACAGGCTGGATCAGGGGCCAAATCCAAAATTATGAAGTTTAACAATGAGTGAGTGAATGCCTGTGTGCTACTCAGTTGCCAGCTGGGGTTAAACCATGAGAGCAAAAATGACATTTCGTACATTTCCCATGCTATTAGAAGATGCCCAGTAGGCAAATGAAAAAAAAAAAAGGGAAAAAAACCCCAAAGCACTTCCTGTCTTTCATTAGAAACTTTATTGTATTAACCTACAGGTACGTGAAGTGAAGTGAAATACATGGTAGTGAGAGGGAGAGTGATGAACATCAGTCATCTTTGGAAAATATATATATGTTTTCACAACCAAACACTTCTTTGTTACAACTAAGGAGAAAAAGCCAGGCATACTTGATAGGTTTTCTTTAAAAATATAATGCAGTTCAATCATATCAAAGTGAAGTCTTGTGGGCTGAAAAAACTGAAGATAAAAGAGTTATGTTCAGTGCTCTAGCACGAGTGTATCAAATGACAAGGGTGTTTTCTACAGTAATTGATAAACATACACTCATTTGTTTTCAGTAATTTCAGATACTGTGTATACAATCTTTAATATAAAGCATTTTTTGTCAAAACTAGCTCTGTATTCTTCAGTCTGGACTTCAGGGCTTCGGTGTAAGAATTACTATTTGGACACATATTGGATAAAAAATTGTAGCTAGCGCACTTGAAAATCCAACATATATTGAGTAACACATTCCTCACTTTTGATTTTATCCTAGCTTCACTTCAATATGAACTTGCAGATTGTCTCAGCAGAAAGTGTGAGTACAATGAAATCTTCCTTCCCATAATCTGCACGTGCATCTCCAATTAAAGTTAATGGGAGTTCTCTGGGTAGACCAAGATAAGGACAGATTTTATGAGTAACAGTTTGTTGTGATTAAAAATCTTTGATACAGTAAAAAGCCGTGAGGTTCATTATGCTTCTAAGTGGCCTGAATTAATAATGCCTACAGTGTTTAAAGCCTAAAGTTTATACTCACTATTTAAAGTCAGCTATTAACTTCGTGCAGTATTTTATTAAAATGGTGACACATTGCTAGAGGAGAGCTACCTCCATTTTCATGCTCTACTTTGTCACTATTGTAATGTGAATAGATAGAGGCAAGGCATCCCTTTCCATTCCTGTCTGTGGTGAAGCCAATTCTCTGAGTGTTTGCTGAAACTGCTACATCAACTGACTCATTCAGTCTCCTCCACAACACAGAAGGAACTTCCAGAAGCATTTAAACTGAGTGAAGACCACAGTGGGACCTACAAGAAGAGCTGTCTGGCAGTCACGAGGATTGAGCTGGGGATCTCTGAAGCTGAGAGCAGAGCACACTCCAGGAAATCAGTGTTCTGAGCACCTTGCCAAGGATCCTTCTCTGAAGTAAATTCACAAGCCAGTTGCCTGTCCTGTATGTACTGCAGATCCAGCTCAGATTTCTGCAGATAGTGCTAAGGCTGACTACACAGCAGGAGTTTTACCCGCGTGATGAAAGGCAGACCTCAGTAATGTGTGTACTTGGAATACACACAATATGCAAAAATACAGTAAATTCATCTATTTGCATAAATATTTGACTGAATATATCACTTGAGGATACGTGACATACTGGAAATTAAAAAAAACCTCCCAACATTTATTCAGCTCTTCACTTCTCCATGTTAAAAGGACTGTTTGTATTGTGAAGGTAATTTATTTAGTGGTCTTCAAATTTTGAAAGAGCAAGAAAGTTTTTATGAGCTTGCAATTGTTAAGTGCAGCATTTTCTATTCATGGCTTTTGAGAAGAAAGGTTTTTATTTTAAACTCTGTTTCACACAATACAAAAAAAATGTATATACCAGTAGATCTACATTTTATCTATATGCACACAAACCCAATCAATACTTCATCTTAGACAGGGATTAAGTGGCAATTGGCCTTTGAAATCTTCTAGTTAGCTTATGCACTTGCAAAATCCAAAGATAATGGAATTATTTTTTCTGTGTATGTACATGAAATGCCCAGGGAATTGCAAAACAACCACTATTCCTTTTCCCCATCCATCAAGGACACACCAGCCCTCGGGACAAGGTGCTACAGAGGCACTGCCAGGTCACGGTAAATGCTGGCAGCTCACTCTCAGGTTCCTGAAAGTACCTTTCCACTGAAAGAGGATGTGTAGTCTGTAGCAATAATTTCATTTTTAAGTTGACATGTTTGGGGAAAATTTTGTCCAATGGATGGTGAATTTAATTTCCACCAAATCGTGCAGTTCATAATAGACTGTTCTGGAAGGAGTGAAAGCCTCTCTTGGGAAAAAGGGCTCTTTTGGAAAGATGGTCTTCATCCACATGGTCAACAGAATAAGCTAAACTTTAAGGAGGAACTGTTTTTTAGTTTTCTTCTGCGTTCTTGTTGTCGTTCTCAACAAAAACACCTTGATTTTTTTCCACTGAATTAATGAATTAAGCTAAATGATTCTGTATTTGCTAATTGCCTCTGACAGACATCAGTATGACATGATTTCTTACTTTGATCTTCTTGCTCTGCCCAGAGGTCCCTTGAACTGGACAAAATAAAGGCCAGTTGGCAAAAATGCAAAAGAAATGGACACACACGCTAGAATATTTTTGCAGTTACAATCTAGTTCACTAAAAACACAGACACACAGCGTAAAAATGGAGACAGAAGTTAATGAAGGTGGGGGGTACATGTGTCACATTATTAGCAATGCAAAAGACCAGCTTAAGCATGTGTTTGCCTACATCAACTATAAAAAAGAAAAGGTGCCTTTTTAGCAAGTATGCACAGAGTTTGCTTAGTTATTTCTAAGAAAAAAAAGAACACTTTACTATCTTTATCCTATATTACAGTCATTATTACTACCTTTTTTATAAAATGTAAACCCTTCCTTGCAGTTAAGATTTACAGAAGTCATCACCTTTGTCCACTCCTTACATAATCAGTCCATGGTGACAAAAATAAACTGATTTCAATTTATATTTTCTTTTGAAGTAATTACTGATATGTTATGGATTATTAGTTTGTGTGTGGCAGAAATAGTGGTCAGAACTGCAACATGTGAAGCTGAACTGTAGCAAAATGCTTGCTGAAGACTGGTGCTGGGTCTGCAGTACTAAGAGATCTTGAAGCATCGTTTAATATTGATGTATGCAATTACTTTATCTCCAGAACTATTCAAGCAAAGTACATCCACCACCAGCAATGGATAGCAAAGCCTGATGATGGATTTCCCAAACAACTGCAATATTGTGCTTACTTATCCCCATCAGATGTTGTTTCTTTATAATATGTCTTGACTAAAGATAAGAACGGAAGGTAAAATTTGGCAAGGCAGTTTTCCTTCTGCTAGTGAATAACTGGTGAATCAGATCACCTGCACAAAGTGGTATTTGGTAAATTGCACCATCCTGGGAGTATTACTACTCTGAAACATGACAGACATGAAGCCTATATTTGAAGTTGCTAAAATGTGATGTTATCAAGACTAAGCTACTATTTTTTTAAGCCAGTATATTACAGTATAAATGTGTTGCATACCTGTTTCTATAAAATTTACTGCCATGAAAAAAAGAAGAATAATCAGGATCCCCAGAGTGTGGCATTTGTCCATCTGTCACTCATATACTCAATACAGACCTCGTGCTGAGATTCTGCAGAAGGTACAGCAATTATCTGCCGGACAGATCAGGAGCCAAGAGAGATGGTAAACCAGAGAGGAAGGAGCACAACCATGCCACTCTGCCCCTTGAGAGTCCCGGGGCTGTAGGCATCAGCTTGTGGGGTCATTCGCTGCTGACCCCATTTGTGGAGGGCGTGGGGCTCTCTCGGACGGGCAGCAGGTCATAGTGGCACGGAATGTGGCTGTTTTTTGGGAGGTCATAGGGATCCTGGCCGAAGCGCCCGCCGCCGCTGCCGAACGCGCCCTGGACAACGCACACCGTGGGCTCTGGGAGACAAAACAGCAACACACCCAGCATTAAAACACCAAACAGAAGGAAAACTCTGGTATTTCATTGCAGTTTCTTTTTCAGTGAAAAGATTCCTCGTCATGCTGAGTCCTGGAGGGCAGGTGTTGAAACTCAGGTTGGTGTTTTGGCTTCACCCTGCCATGAGTGCATGTACTGGCAGAACCATGGGGACCAGGATCTCTTCTTTGTGTGTTTTATTAAAAAAACAAACCAACAAAAAAACCCCAAACAAAAACAAGCTTAACTTGGGGCTTTTGATCAAGGCTTTATAACAGTCCTTAAAAGCACAGTGGGGATGTTGATGGATTTCAGTGATCTCTAATTGCAGATGGGAAAGGACAATATATCCTGTCACACAGGACACAATTTATTCCAGCCCAGAGATGAGCAGGACAGCCACCACTCCATGAGAACCCAAAGTTTTCTGCAACTAAAGAAATACAGTAACTAGGTAAGGCCTGTATTAGTGGAATGCTATGTCTGTGGGTGAAGATGCCATTTTATTCTGGTAAAGGGAAGGAAACAGAACTTTTCTGTCCCTCCTATACACTTATTCCAGCTGTGTTCAGTGTAACCTAGAGCTGAACTATATTGCAATCAAATGCTAAGCTTATCTTACACTTTGGTTTAAAGAAAGGCTTTCAGACCTGGGAAATTCCGAGGTATCTGTAGGTTACAGAACAGAGCTGAAGGTATTTCAAACCCTTTTTTGTGTGAATTACAGCAAGAGAGCAGGGTGGTTGTTCCAGCTTTTGAGAAGAACACAGAATCGGAACATGTTATTTTGATTTTTCAGTGATTTTCACGTGTTTTTATTAAACTGGATCCAAGAATGAGAAGCCCTGTGCTCTTTGTTCTTAACCCCCAGCATTTAGAGGTGGATTTTGTACCTACCAACTTCATACACGTTCTTGTTGGCTGTGGCAGAGCCGGCGATCTCAGCATAGGGGGAGTCACGACGTATTGGGGACTTCATTTCCACGTAGCCACATTCTGAACTCTTTGGCACCAGAGCTGGTGGGTCTTTGATAGTAGCATAGGGGTTCTCAGAGCTGCTCAGGGAGCAATTACTTAAATTGTATTCTGAGTTCTTCACCAGATCTACAGAATGAAAAATGTGTTACTGTCTCAAGCATGCTACATGTTATGGGTGTTACTGCCAGAAAAAAAAAGTGTTCTTTAATGCTGAGTTCTAAAAAGTCAGTCAGAAATAAATATTTAAATGGAAACCAGTCGTAGCACTTCAAAGTTACTGTACAACAATCCATGAAAGCACATCAACTACTATGCTCTTTAATGGACTTGATCTTGCCATCAGCAAATTACTGTTGCAAAGTCTGAGCATCTTCAATTCTGGTTAAAATAGCAGCTAGCATTACATACAGATAATGTGCAGAATCACGTTGCACATTGTGTTTAACAAGCACTTCAGAACACTTTCTGCCCCTCCAGGTGCTGAGACACTATTAAAATAAGGGACCTGTGACTGTTCCCAGGAGCAGTGTTTGGGTATGCAGCCACACTGAAAAAATTACCAGCTCCTTGTAAGTTTCTGTAAGGCACACAGAGGAGAACTAAAAAGGAAACATCAGGTGGCTTGGGATATCAGGATTTAACTGAAGGATGTATAACTGGTTTCAGAGAAGATGTATTCACTCATGCTGGGAAGTGCTTTTGTGGTGTGTTACTTCATTCTCTGTGCTGCTTTATGATGCATTGTGTTACTTAAACTGAGACTTCCTTAGCTTATTTCTGACTCCATATCCAACAGGAGACTGACCTTGGTGGACCTTTCAGTGGATAGGTGCTCGTAGCTTTGTGACTTACTTGAACTGTACTTTCTCTAATCACAGAACTGTGGAATCATTTAGGTTGTAAAAGATATTTCAGATCATAGAGTCCAACTTTTAGGTAGCACTGGCAAACCCACCACTAAAACATGTCCCTAAATGCCAAATCTTCCCATCTTTTAAATCCCCCTGGGGATGGAGACTCCACCACTTCCCTGGGCAGCCAATGCTTAGCAACCCTTTCAGTGAAGAAACTGTTCCTGATATCTAGTATCTTCAATGTCTTTCTTGTCGGGAGAGGCCCAGAACTGGACACAGCACTCGAGGTGTGGCCTCAGCAGTGCCCAGCACAGGGATGGTCACTGCCCTGCTCCTGCTGCCACACCATGGCTGGCACAGCCCAGGGGCCACTGGCCTTCTTGGCCACCTGGCCACCCCTGGGCTCATGTCCAGCTGCTGTCACCAGCACCCCCAGGGCTTTTCCAGCTTTCAGCCACTTTCCCCCCAGCCTGGAGCTGCAGGGCTTGTTGTGCCCCAAGGGCAGGAAAAAAAACAGGTATAATAAATCACTCTGTCACTTTAATTGTCCCTTTATACACAAGGGGACAAACCAGCTGCTTTTGTCTGTGTATTTAACTCATTATTCATATGGACTTTGCTACACCTTTTCTATTGTTTGGATATCCAGGCAGCCTTGGCATGCCTCCCTCAGGTACCACAAACAGTGACATACCAGCATGGTACACTGCAAAGTCTTATGAGAAAACCGAGTAATTCAAAAGATCAAAATATCAGATCACTACCCTGAATTTCTGAAGCTTTTCATTCCTGACTATGTATCTGTATGTTGATATTCTTTCCAAAGGCCTGCAGTGGATGTGGTGAAGGTTTTGTGGTCATGCAAACCATGCCAGCTGCAACTGGAATTATCTCTCTTTTAAAACCTTTCAGTAGAGACAGCATGAGTCCTCTTCTGCTGCTCTAGAATTGAGCTGTGCTGTGACTCAAGCATGACAGAAACATTTGATCTATGTGATATATTGGAGACTTAGTATGTCTTGGTTTGGTTTTGGTTTTTTTAAAATCCAACCCTTCAAAAAAGAAAAAAAAAACCCAAACCAAAACAAAAAAACCAAATCACGCTAGCAAGCAAACCAACCACGCATTTATTCAGTGTCTAGGAAAAATTTAGTCCAGAATTATTTTTATACTCTCTTCATCCAGAAACCAAAGGTAATTTAGAAGAGTAAAAGGAATGTCTATGTCATTTTATCTAAATACATCAGAAAACAACCTCACCTTTCAGGGACTTTCCCACATATCCTCTATCGAGTCCAAAAGCACCTGAGAAAAAAAAGATACAGAAACCAGAGCAGTTGTAAAAATCAAAGAAAAAGGGAGGTGGTTAAGGTCATAAGGAAACATTAAATTATCAGGTTTTGACCTCACAAATCACAGGCCATTACCTCTGCCCCAGCTGCTCTTGAATTAGCCTAATAAGTGCAGTTGGATTAAAACTCTTTTTTTTTGTCTGGATGAACCCTATCTACCAGAAAGGCATCCCACCCTGACCTGAAAATCCCAGGTGTGCAGAGTTCACTCCAATTCTTGAGGCTCTGCTTCCAAATTTTATCACTCCCAAATCAGGGTCTCCCTGTTCCAGTCCCAGTGGCCTCAACACATCACACCTGAGTCTACAACTCTGCAATTCCCTGTTACTAATGGATTTCTCTCAATAAATGCAAACAGCAGTGCATAACAGCTGTCTTCAGAGACCTGGCACGTTCCTGGTTACTGATCTATTCAAATTGCTTTGACTGATATTGTGAAGAGATGATTTTTTAATTAGGCTGTATCACTGTACTATGCTAGAAGCTTTACAGAAGACTAAAATCACTTTCTTTATGCATTATCTAAATAAAATGCATAGTTTTCAAGAGAGAAATTTATTATTTAAGGAGACCTAACCTAATTAATTTTATTCCTACCCCATCTTTATTTATTAGAGCTCATGTCAGCTGTTCTGTTGTTTTTATAAATTTAATGTTTAGGTCACCAGCCTCGAGTTACCCAAGTAATCCTATCTGATCTTCTAGGAAATCAGACATAATATCAGCATTCATCCAGTCCCCTGGAACCTCCCTGTTACTTAAGATCTCCTGCCTTGGGTTAACCACAGAAAGTATCTCTGAGGAGTATTTAGTGTGAACACAAATGCTCTAAGAAAATAAAAAGCTGAATATTGAGCATTGTGACTGAAACCCTTTCCTGAAAAAAAAAACCAAAACAAAAATCAACCAAACCACAAAGCAAACACAACAGATCTGAGCCTGAATTGTGGTTTGTCCAAGATTGGGGAAGAGCAGGAAAAAGAAATAATTATGGTGCATACTGTTGTTCTGAATCTCAGAATGGGATATATATGTAAGTACCAGAAATGAAGGTAATTAAATTTTCTGAATAACACTGCCACTGAAAGTCCCTTTTAAGGCTCTCACTGGTCAGTGCAATACAGCCTTTTTGGAATGCATGAGACTGTAAAAGGGTGAAAAGACAGCATAAAGCAGGATACAGCAACTCTCACCACTTCTTGAAAATTTTTATTCTTAAAGACAATGCTTTGTCTTTTCGCAGACATGAGGCTTAGCTGGGAATTCTAGCATTTACATATGAAGCACCTCAGACAATGAAAAATACTTTTTAAACGACTGATTGCATTTTGTGGTGATTTAAAAAAAAGGAAAGAATATATGCAACCTTTCATTTATTAAATAAGAGTTTGTAATTTTGTCCAAGCAGACCCTTGTTGTACAATACCAATTTAGTTTTATGAAACTAATCCATAAGTGAGTATTTTAATAAAAATATTTTACACATTATGTCTGCACTGGGCATCAAACTGTTTCACCATTCTTCACTAGGGGTCAGTTTTTTATCTCTAACTGCCTTAAGGGATGCATCCCACACACAATGAATAGCATTCACATTCTCCTTTTTTTTTCTTTTGTTTTATTTTTACCAAGCTCATTGAGGTAGCCACCGTGTTTCCAGTCCGCTGGCAGTGTTCCTGTGTAGTCCATGACAGCACCTCTTTTTCCAGGCTCCATATTTTTCAGGTTCACAAACATCCGACTGGTTTTTGCCTATTGCAAAGAAATACATCAAATAAAACTGGGAAGCTGCTGAATTTCCAGGTGGTAATGAGCAGGAGCAAAACTAAAGCAAATAGGCGAGGTTAGGGAACAGAGTAAAATAAACTAAAGACTGATTGTCAGAGAAGTTTCCATGTTTTTAGGCTTTACCTTTGCCAAGGTCAGTCTCTCCATGTTGGTGACATGAGGTGGGCTGGAGCACTGAGTCAGGGTGTGGTAACTGGGGTTAGAGAAATAGTGGCTGTTGACATTTCCACCGTTGGTGTGAGGGATGGTTTCTGAAGAGAAAAGAAAGGAAAATTAACAACTGGAAATAACATGGCATTTCTTTCTTAAGATATGTTTTTGACAGTGCTGCACTGATTTCATAATCTCATCTAGAGTTTCTTGAAAAAAGCAACCAACAAACACAAAACTAAGTATCTTTTATTCATTTGAAGAAATTAGAGATACGGGGCAGTAAGTGACAAATCATGCCCTCCCTTTCAGCAAGGAGCATTCCCAAGTGTAACCTGCTAACTTCTCTCTCTGCTGTGGTCCCTTGCAGTCATCATTACTGTCACTTGTATTGTCACTTGAACATCCTCTCGTGCTTCCAGAACAGCAGGACCCTCGCTGGTTTGCTTTTTCTTAACTCTGACAAGTGTTCCTGCTGCCTTCCTCAGCTGCTCCTTTCCTTCACTGTGGCATTCAGAAGGCACCATTGCCTCAAATGTCCTGTGCCCACTGAATCCCAACTCACAGGCACTTTAATAGGTCAGAAACTCCTGTTTATTTCCTTGCTCCTTCCCTTAATTAATTTCAAACTTGAGCTGCTTTGCTCTCTGGTTCTCTGGAGAGTCTTGCCACAGATAGTGTGAAATCCTGATTTTTCTATACTCTTTCTGTTTTCAAGCTGTTGGCATTGAATTTAAGGGCCCTTGTAGAAACCAGATTTTGCCACACTGCAATTGTATGTAAAAGCAGGCACAGAGGAATGGAAATGTCCCTGTTTAATGCATAAAAAACATTTGAGGGTGCAAAATGTTGCACAGTAAAGCAAGGTATGTGGTCACTTTTCCTTATAATTAATATATTTTGCCAGGGTGGGCCACCTTCATGGTATCAAAAGCAAAAATATGTGAATTCAATCCTGTTGGGGCAGATCTGAGCACAAAGCCAGCATGATGGAGGAAAACAAAACAATGTCCTAAACTTACCCGAAATGGTGTAATCTGCATTGATGACCCTCACGGCAGGGGTGTAGGTCACAGTGGGCATGTGTGTCTCCTTCCCTTTCTGCTTCTGCCTGTAGATGATGAACAGCACCAGCAGGAAAAGCACCACCAGCACGAGAATGATGATGCCTGCTATGGCCCCTATCTGGTAGGAGTCAGCAGGGAGGGCAGTGCTGGTACGGCTCAAGCTGTTCAGGTTCCCCACGATAATTACTCCAGCTGAAACAGAGGAAGAAATGAAAATATGCGGCATAAATCAAGTGTCAGGAGCAGGAGACAAAAATTTCACTTCTAAACTCAACTGGGTTTAATAATGCCAGAACAGAACTATGTCAGTTCTAATCCTAACCTTAGGGAAAATACTCAGAAACTTCACAGAAAGAGATGTTTTCATGAATCCAAAAAAGCAAAAACATACTCTGGGCAAGAAGCACAGGGCAGGTAAAACCCATGCTCCCTGAGCAGCACAGGCCTTTATTTCATGCAATCTTCACTGAAATACTTTGCTCCAATTAATTATCACTGAGGCATCTAATTTAAAGCCCGCAAAACAGACATAATTTAATAGAAAGGGCTACTTACATACACCTGTCAGATTCATTTAGTGAATGATACAGAGGTGGTGTTAATAGGTGAATGCAGTTTGTGTGTCAAACAATCACAGTTGATTTTATTGCATCTGGGCTTTACCTTGATCACACCTGGCTCCTTTCCAGCCTGGGCTGCAGTAGCAAGTGCCTGTGATGTGGTCACAGGTGGAGTTGTTCAGGCAGTCACAGATCTGGCGGCATCCATACCCATATGTGCCCTGGGGACATTCTGCACAGAATAAAAGCAAAAATACACTAAAAGCTCTGGAGTTGCAGGTCTGCAGCACCCCACTGGTCCAACCCCACCCACTGCTGCCCGTGGTCAGCAGATGGCAATGTGTCATTAGCCTCAGATCTCTCCTGGAAGAGTTCCTAACAGGACCCCTCTGTGCAGGAGAGAGAGATATTGTATTTACATGTGTGTTCATCAAGGCAAAAAAAAAAAAAAAAGCGAAAAAGATAAAAAGGGTAGAAGGCAGTGAAGGAATGGGCAAGGTGTGAACAAAGAGCCAGAAAACTCAGATCCCAGTGCTTGAAAAATCACATAATCACACAAGTGGAGCCAGACATCTGGATGATGTCCTGTGGTGTGACAGATGTGCTGATGTACAGCAGCAAGAGGAAAGGGCTGCAGCAGTGGGTCTAAAATGCACCATGCATTTGTAGAAAAATAAAAGTGCTGCGCATAGCATGCTCTGATACTGTAAAGTAGACACTGAGAGACTACTGCCTGGAGAAAAATGCTAAATTATGGAGAATCAGTAATTGGGAGAGTTGTACTTAATTATTTCTCTCCCCAAATGGTTTGAATACAATACTTAATTACTGATCAAAGCATTTCCTACCTCATGTAAATAGTCTGGTAGAGAATTATCCTACACTGCTAAAAATTACATCTTTTATACTGCCACCTCTTGGTACTGTGTGGCCTGTTACATGATAGTAGTTCTGATGGTTTTAGCAAATGTATTTCTTCATTTGTTGAGGCTCAATTTTCTGAAATTTCTCAAGAGTTTTGCAACTATATTTACTTCTTTTTGTCTTTTTAGAAGAATCTAACTCATCTCCCATGCAGTCCTAGTTTGGAATGGTTTACAAAATAACACAATGGGTGCCAGGGAATGACAAATCCTAACTCAAGTGAAAAACTTCATGTTTATGTACCTCTTCCTTCTCTTGATTACATTCAGTAAAACAAGGTTATGAATACTGAAGTAAATGGGTGGGCAATGTCATAATATATCTTGTCCTTTTCAGATGTAAATTGGAATGAATACCAAAACATTTAGCTTAACATTGGTAAATCAGTATTACCAACTTGAAGAATAAAATACAACATCTGTAACAGAGTTAGATTTGCCAAATTATTCAAAGCGATGTTTTGACATCAAGACACTATCTTAAAAAGTTATCTTTTCCTGAATGTCACTGATGTTTTGAGTAGAAACACAGACATCATCAGAATGCACAGATTTGGGAGCACAGCTCCATGAAGTCAGCAAAGGTTGGACAAACAGTCCTGTGCTCATGGGCCTGGTTATTCTTTTAATGCTGTACAACATGACACCACCACTGATGTCAGTGGTGTTGTTCTTGATCTTCCTGAGCAGAGAACCACACACAAATGAAAACAAAACACCACCTACAACGCTTCTGCAATCCAGCTGTGCTGCAAACCCACACTGCAAACACTGATTTCATCCACTAGCACTGATGCGCTACTTCTTATCTCTGGTTTTCCAACTATTAGCTGTCATTGTGGTTTATACTAATGGCTACATTTTGTTGCTTTCACAGCATGCTAATGACAACTCCCTGGATTTATTTTCTTGCTTTTACATCACCGAGTAGTTGGGTGTTCCTTTAGCGTTGCGCCCAAAGCGACTAAAACGCAGTGCAAAGAAACAGCCACCAAAACCTTAACAACTAAATTCTGTTGGGTTCTAAGTGCTTGGGAAGAGCCTGGAGCCAGCTGCTGAAGCTCTGTGCCCATCAGCAGTGCCCCTGGAGCCCAGAGGCTGTGTCCCAAGCCAGAAGGGTGTGCTCACTGTGCTCGCAGTGCCGCCCCATGAAGCCTGTCCGGCACGTGCACTGCCCGCTGATGTGGTCGCAGTCGGCTCCGTTCTGGCACTGGCAAATCAAGGCACAGTCCTTCCCGAAAAACCCCAGGGGACACCCTGAAACACAAGCAGAGGGAGGGGGGGAGAGGGGTGAAACAGGTGCCCTGGGAGTGGAGCATTCTGGTTCCGTGTGTTGCTGACAGCTCCAGAAACAGACCAGGACCTGCCTTGTCTGGAGTGGTTCAAAATACACATTAGGCAAAAACTATGGAAAAATGTATTTTTCCATTAAAAAAACCTATGGCTGTGAAATTGTGCAGGCAGCAGAGGTTTTGAAAAGACAGCAGTGACAGCTCCTTGAAGAAAAGGGCTTAGAAAGAGATTTGAGGGCAGTTTGTGAGTCTGTCCATCACTCAGTGAACCTTTGGACATGTTTCCTTCACAGTTTGTGCTGAAGCCTTAAAAAAGCAAAAATTCTAACATATTGTACCTGAGCCACTCACAAAGAAAGCATTTCAGTATGAAGAAGACACCACTGCAAAGAGATCATTATTCACCAGCAGGAAGCAAAAAACCCCTGATAGCTGACAGCTGAACCAGCATAGTGAATGTCTTCCAGAACTGCATCCATATGGTCCTGTAATGTATCTGTTATTTCTTGCCACTATGACATTACTCATTTGGAACAGGAGAGTTCTGATTTCATGGAAAACACGTATTCGAACACTGAATGCAAAACACAGTCATATTTTTCTTGAGGTCAAAGATAGGGGTTGTGGCCAGGATTTCAGTTAGTGAGACAACCTGAATGGAAGGTAAACCAAACTGAAAGTATAATATGATAAAGATAAGAAGCTAATTTTATCAACATTTATTTCTAAGAAATGTTTATTTCTCAAACTTTGTATGAACTCTTAGCCAACATGTAATGAATACCACGTACCTACACCACAGCCCTTTAACAAAAAGCTCTTGGAAAAAAAAAGAAAAAAACAGTATAAATGTATTGTTAAATGAAGAAAATTCCAAAAGAAATTACAATGTTGCAGTCTAGTGAAATCATCTTTTAAGGCTCTAAATTAAATGACTTCTGTATCAGCATTTGAATTGCAGGTGCTGAGCTAGAAGCTCTTCTGGAGGCTGATTGTGTCACTGAGCTGCAGACTGAGAATGAACCAAAAATTCACTTACTCTGTGTGCAGTAAAGGCCAGTCCAGCCCGGGGTGCACTTGCACTCCCCATCGTAGGCACTGCAGAAAGCTCCATTGTGGCAGTTGCACGTGTGGATGCAGTTTGGTCCCCAGTGGGAAGGTGGGCAAGCTGGAACAACCCAAAGCAATTAATTAACCTCGAGTCACAAAGGTTCCTTGATGCACATGAATAGAGCTGCTTCCATTCACACATGAGCACTGCTTTGTTTGGTGTTTGCTGTTTTTCTCCCAAGTGCATGTTTTGGGCTGCTGTGTTCTGAGCAAACAGCCCCAGATTTATTAATTTATTTCAGCTAAGGATTCATTTTACTCCAGGTAAAAAGTGCTGAAAAATATTAAATGTGTGAAAAATGCATACTTGATACTCAGTAATTAGGACATTCATAGCAGCTTTCTCACAGAGAAAGCCATTAAATTTCCTCTCTTCATTTATTTTTTAATCTGCAAACAGTCAAGGGCTTACAACTTTTAAACCTCAGAGGTGAGAAAAACTAGAGAAGGTTGAAACTCCTGTACAGCCTAGAGCTTTCAACCCAATACTAAGCTTGCTTCTTGTGTTTCCACCATTAAATTCTATGTATTTGCCTAAATGTGGTGAAGATAATCAGGTCTGTGCCTTAATCTGGTTAACTCAGTTGGTTCCATGAGTCCAATAATCAATGTAGTATTTCTAAACCCCAAGTACTTATCTACAGAGTGGAGATTATTTTGCTCACAATCATGTCGACTCATTATGAGACAGAATTTACTGGCTGCTTTGGAAATGTCATGATGGATGAATCTGATGCTATGTGCTGCCACTAGAACTGTGAAGTGGTTCCAAAATACTAATTACTATTCAGAGACAGCAAAAGATAATTTTCTTCATGCTGGAATATCACTAAGTGAAGAGGGTACTCTAAGAATAGACCCTTTCTGTTGAGTAGGATTCTCATCTTGAGGGTTTTTTTCCTTCAGTAAAGAAAATACTACTTTAAGTAGTACTGAAGCAGTATTTTAAAAATTAGTAGTATATAAGTAGTTCTTTACAAATAGTTTTATGGAAGTACAATGTCATAATTTCACAGGAGAGAAGAAACAGGTCAGACACTGAACCCTTGGTTTTACTCCTGTGTAAATTTAAAAGGCTGGTAACTCCTTATTGTTTTGTAGTGATCTGGTTTTCCAGACACCTGCCTGAGACCAATAAAACTCCTGAATCCTTTAAACATTTGCATAATGATTCATGTATATGTGGGCTGCATTTGTTCAAAGTATCATGTTTTTTTCCAAATTTCAGTTCATTAAGAATTATATTATGGTGCATTGAAAAAAAAGCACCAAGTTTGTTTTTTTGTTATTTTCACTTCAATTCTGCCTTGTAATTATTTTTATTACTGTTTTGTGTTTGAAATTAGCGCTCAGCTAGGAAGGAATGTAAATCACATACAGGCGAAAGGTTAGAAGTTTAAAAAAGGTCGCTGGTTCTGAAAGAAATTAATGGAATCATTATTTTCCATGTGAACGAAAGGCCTTTATACAAAGCAAATAAACTTCCTCTGTTACGGTCCGTGAGCACAGCCTCAATAAACACTTCCATTCATATTGCTGGCACCATTTTCTTGATATTGATTCAGTGAGTAAGTCCGTCCTCCTGCTAAAAACCCCTATTCTGCTACTCTCCCAGCTACCTACTTATTTTACCATAAAAACAGGGACTGTTGTAGCCTCTGGCTTCCACAGGAATGGGCCCAAGATTTATTTTGGAATCACACTGGGTTGTGCATGCTAATGACTTCACAGAATTTAGCCAGGAAAGTTGTTCTTTCAGTCTTTTTCCCAAACTGACCAGATGTTACCCTGCACTTGCACAGAGCCAGTTAACCTGGGCCACTCAAACCGTAAAGGATATAAAACAATGAACCATGTTATTAAAAAATGCACCTCCCTGGAAACCCCAGCAAAATGTCTCTTGAATTCTGGTGTATCAGGGTATGGTGCAGCTTCTTTCCTTCACAAAAATACGTTGACTGAAATTCTGGCACGTGTGTATTTCAGGCTGTGTGGATTTTAGCACCTTATGGGGTTGGATATGCTTCTTTGAGAGTTTTCAAACTCTCAAATTGCCTTAAGACAATTCTTTCCTCTGATTAGGAAATTGCATAGACCCATCCAGGCATATGGAGAGTGACTATTTAATAAAATAACTTTATAAAAAATAGTAAAATTAGGGTCTTCCCATCTAAGTCAGTAATGAAGAGTCCAGTGAGTTTAGAGCACCAAGACAATACTCACTAAGTGAGGCAGAATGACACTAAAAATGTCTGTCTGTGAAAACATCTATAACAGGTATAAAGAGAAAAATCCATCACAAAGTTACAAGCACTTAAAAAAAGGGCATAGTGAAAAATTTCACAAAATGTTCAAATGCTTAGTGAGAACAAGGATGGTTGTGCAGCCAGAGCACTAACCTGTGTCTGAGAAAATCTCAGCTTTGTTCTTGGCCTGGCCAGAGAGGTTTAGGATCTCTCCATTATTTACCATGAAGTCCTAATTTCTGACTTAAGGTAATTTAAATAGCTGGACCCTGATTATTTGTTCCAAAATTAAAGGGGGAAAATAAAGTTTATACTTACGCTGAGAGCAGTCACTACCAATCCATCCAGGGTAGCACTGGCAGGATCTATCAATAGGATTACAAGTCCCATTATTGGTGCAGGTGCAAATTCCAGCACAGTTCTTCCCAAATCTGCCACTGGGACATACTGAGAAGGAGACATTGTCAGAATTAGAGCTCATTAGCAATCAGAAAAAGATTTTATTTTCTTCATTTCAGGAGAAAACAATATTTGGATCAAGAGAGGTATTGCTTAGTGTAACATTAAACTGAGGCATTATAAATCCTGGTGAGCACAATATCCACAACCACTACACAAATAACACAGAGGGTTTCACACTTAAGGATCAAACGCCTTAAGCTTCCTGATTTATAAACTGAACATCCCACAACAGAAACTGTCTTTGGTTTCACAGCTTCCAAGCGATGGGATGGAAACCATTCCAGCACTTGGTGGTGTTTCTGTCAAGCTGTACCTTCGTTGCAGAGGGCTCCTGTGAATCCAGGCAGGCAGTCACACAGGCCAGTGATGTGGTGGCAGGGGCCACTGCTGTGCACGCACTGGGGACAGGTCTGGCTGCAGCGGTGTCCGTAAAACCCCGGCGAGCAGACTGCAACCAGAGAGGACAAGTTGTCACTGCTGCCTGCCACCAACCACCCTGCAGGGCTCTTGTTCCTGCCCTGAGCTGGCTCTGCTTTCCAAGCCCACAGCAGCTGCAGTGGTGGTTGTTGTTATTTGTCCAGCTTGTTGATTTACATTCCCTAAACAAGACCTGCTCCTTCTCAAGGACTTGGTGTGTTCTGGTTCATCACGACTTTGTTGACATTCCATCTCATGTCAAGCCACCCTGAACTTGGCTAATGTCTGCAATGCATACATACTTTATTTGGCTAAACAAGGAAATCTTTTGAAGCACATCTGAAGTAACACAGAGAATAGCTTTATCCCTAAGATGAGTAAGGTCATCTTAGACCTTGATTCCTGATGTGTTTCCTAACCAGGAATTCAAATAGCCATTACTTCACCGGATAAAAAGCACAGATGTGATCCAATCAACCTTTCTTTTACATGGTACAGAGTCACCCTAACTTTCTGAGAACCTGAGACCAGAAATGCAGAGTTGTCCAGTTAATTCTGATGCTAAAAGCACTAGTTTCTCGAAAAGAAAAAGAAAGAAAAGGAGGAGGGGAGGGGGAAAGGCTGTTGCATAAAATCTCCTTCTTTGTTGATCTAATCCCTTTTGGCATTTATTTCCTATATTTATTTAATATATTTTATTCAATATAAATTAGAATATTAGGTAATAGATCAAGAGAAATACCTGCACAGCTGCAATTAGCACTGACAAAACTACCTTGGAATCTTTTCAACATTTTAATTTCATTCAAGATTCAGTCTTTTAATTACACACTTGATACAAGTTATATGCCCAGATCTCTCCAGAGAGATTAACTTTTCCAAGTGAAACACTGCCAAAAAGTCTTCCTGTTTACTGAAAAGGCACTTTCTGACCAGGATCCAAATTATTCGTATGACCTTTGTCTCCCCAGCCTACAGACCGTGCCTCAGAGGGGCACTGGACTGGAAGCCTCTTGTCCAGGTTATTGCACAGCTCCAGAACACAAGGGAGCATTTTTACATGGCAGTGTTACACTTGGTCTGCCTTTGGATTCACTGACTGACTGCAGGGCCCTCAGAGATGAGATAGTGAGAGTAATTACTGCTCATAGTCAGAAATGCTCAAGGAATGCTAATGCCACACCAATGTGGGATTTAGCAGTGCCATGTCACAGCCTTCTGCTTGAAATTTTGCTATTCCTGGACTGACAGAGCTTCATCTTCCTCTGGTTCTCCTTCTCCCTGCCAGTGACCATTTCAAGGTTGTCTCCTGCCTTTTAAGCCTCTTTTGGAAGACCCAGGAGCATCTCTGTGTGTCCTTAATCCACCTGCTCCTGGATCCTGTTTTTGGGAAACCTGCTCTGGAAACTGGGCTCCCCTCCAGTTCCACACAACTCACATTTCTCTTCCTTCATCTTAAATGGTTCAAACTGTAGACAGCAGGACTGCTGGCAAACTGTGACAAATTTGGGAGGCAGACTTATTATTTACCTCCCTGATTCTGGTATGATTTGCTTTAGTTCATATGTATCTCTCTTCCTGCAATTTGAATTTTACAGAGGCAAGTTTTCCAAAAGGAACCACAGGTACATTTGACATGCTGTACTTACTGTGAGGCCTCATCCCACTGACTGTTCTTAAAAAGTAACTGTTAAAACCCCAAGTATTAACTAAGCCAGTGATTCCTAGCAGACTCAACAGGAAGGTTTTTAGTTTCTGAAACTCATGTATGATTTATTTACCTGTATTACAAACTCAGCATTCATCGATCACGTTTGGAAATGCTTTGGAATGGAATCCCCTGCTACATTTCTTGGAAAGTCATGTTCACAACAATGCCACAGCACAGAGAGTGAATAAAAGTAAAGCTGTACCATAACAAGAACAGCACTACTAGATGGAAACACTTGTTCATTGCAGAGAATCCTTTTTATCTATATATTAATATATTTTAACAAAATGTGCAATCAAGGAGTCTTTCCCAGCATTTCACACTACAATTATCAAAGCATTGTGATGTTATATGATATGTATTCCAAGCAACAGAGGTAGAAACAGAGATTTTTAAAGCACTTATGTTGTCCTTACTTCTCTGGCAAGTGGTGCCTCTGTATCCTGGTGCACACTCACAGATCCCATCATCTGGAGAGCAGGATGCTCCATTTTTGCAGTAACAAGGCAAGGAGCAATTTGGACCCCACTGTCCCTCGGCACAGACACTGTCACAGTGAATACCTGCAACCACAAATAAATAAAACATCTGAAGATGAAAACAAATGAAGAGCTCTCATGCACAGTTGTGTTAAACCTTTGCTTCTCAGAGGACTGAACTTTCAAACACAACTCACACAACCTTTTCATGAGAACATCACTGACATCAGGACAGTACCACAAGATAAACTTGCATCTCCCCCCAGAAGAGTGAATTTCCCTCATATTCCAGTTTTGATGAGATGTACATAAATGGCTTTTGCTTCCTCCATAATGGCTGTTTCAAAACAGCAATAGCTTAGTTTCAGATTTTATGTTTGGGAAATGCACGACAAAAGGTACTGCAGGAACTTTTCCTTCTGAGAATTCTTCGTGTCTGACATAATTTTGTATAATGATGGGGTGCAGGACGCTGAATGATTTCTAATTAGTGGTGAGCTGATTGCTGCTCAGCCTCGTACCAAATGGAAAAATGTAGTGCACACAAAGGGTTTCCAAACACACCATGTGAGCATTCCAGAATGCTTAGCTGCCACAGTGTTAAGGATGCTGGTCAGTCGGTGCTTTGTTTAACCAGTTTTGGTATAAAATTGATTGAAAAATGGCCACAACCTGAATCTCTGCATGCAGATCATAATACAAACCACTCACTATAAATCATCCAATCATGGTTTGTTTGCTGGGTTCTTTTGTTCGTTTGCTTGGCATTTTTTTTTCTCACAGTGCAGCAACATTAAATATAATTTTCCTGCTTTTTAAGAAGCACTGTGCATGTGAAATGCCAGCAGGCACCACCGTGGAACTCAGACCATATTGTGTCTGCAGCACTTTGCATTAACAATCAGGTTTTATTGTAATGCCTCTACTGAATGAACCCTCCACTAAGGGAAAAGTGGACTGGATCCAACCACAAGCATGTCTTGCTTTGTAAGTATTTCCAGCAAAATATGCCACAGGTTCACTGGCTGCCAGAGTCCTAAAAAAAGCAAAACAGTTTTACATGTGATGAGGAAAAAAAAATCTTTTAACTCTGAACACCAAAACCTACTGTTTGTAGAAATCTTGAAAAATAATTACATGGTTTGCTGATAGATCAGACTCAGAGGTGATTCCTCAACACCCCCAGCCATGTGCCTTGCAAAGCTGCCCATATTTAAAGACCGACTCTCTAATTAGAGGAAAGGTAGAACTCCAGATTCTTGAACTGTTTCTCCGTGCAGGACAATCACCAGACTGAAGAATCAAAAATATGTGTTTCAACAGATTGCACCAACCTGTGCCAGCAAGACAGAAAAGCACTTGACTTTAAAAATCCAGATACTGACAGACAGTACACAGGCCACCTCAAAGCCCTGATTGCACAATGGTCATTAGTACTGACCTGAAACAAACCCACTGCCAAAAAACAAAAGGCTGCTTACATCACTCCTTTTTCACTTTTTGCCTGCCTAGACAATGTCATCCTCCTGTCCTCATCCACCTTTGAGAGGTAGTGCTGACTTGTTTCTCAGCAGCCTGGTTCAACTGTTTTATTAACTCCCCATTTATGGATAAATAGAGTAAAAAGAGTGCCTTGATTTTGAGAGATGCTGGTGCACATGAGTAGTATGACATCAGTGGGGTTTTTTGTTTGGTTGGTTGGGTTTTTTTGTTTTTTTTTTCAGAAACAAGACTACTTCTTTCAGCTGCTGCTTTGCCTGGGGTTCCCAAATCTGAGAATTTGGGTCTGTAAGCCTGTGAAAGCACATCTCAGAGCTGTGAGGGTTATTTGCCATATCACACATAGCTGCACTCAGTGCACCCTGCTGGAGGAAAAACATTTTTCACAGCCTCAATGGGACTCAGCAGTGCTCAGTGTATAATGGTCACTGTTAACAAGCCCGTGGTTGCCAAGAGCTACCAAAGTGCATTATCTGAGATTATGTAGACCAGTGACATACAATAACACCAGGCTCAATTATTCTGTCTTGATCTGTGCACAGAGGATGCTTTATGACAGCAGAGTGTCCGAGGGTGATGCTGGGATGGGAAGACAATGAGTCCCATGCTGCACAGAGCCACAGGGCTTAAAACAGGCAACAACTACCACTAAAAATGAAAAAAAGGGGGAAAAAGGCTCATTCAGTACACATCAGGGAGAACCACGCCGTAGGGAAACTGAAAAAAACCTGCTTTTCCCACTTTCATCCCTTGTGAGGAGGTGAAGAATGGCATCACTCTACTTAGGAAATAAACAGTGTGCACTAAAATATCACTGAGTAACAAGGATGACAACATAACCTACTGCAACAATGCTGAATACGATTCTGTTTCACTATAATTTTATAATATTTGCTGCTGATCATAAGCAAAATCAGTTTCACTTCTGTGAATGTCAAGAATGAATGTAGCAAGGCAGAAAAAAATTAGTAATTTACTGCATCTCTACTTATTAAAAGTTTTCAGTGTCACTCATTCCTATTTAGATAAGTTCACAAGGCACTTAAAAATAACAAGTTGAGTTTTGTGTCATATAGCTGTAAAAATTAAATGTGTATTTTTGAGAAAGTAAAAGTTAGAAATATTAAAAGGATTAAACCAAAATTTAAAAAAATTAATTTCCAGAGTGATGCTTTATATTATATTTTGGCAAAGAAAGCTATGCACTGATAGAAAAGCCAGAAATTATTCAGGAAAAAGAAGCATTTTTACTATAACTTACAAAGCAAGATTAGACTCCTCTTTTACAACAACGTTACCAACTGGTTTATGACTGCCACAGTTTCATGCAAGTATTAATCTCTTGCAGGATAAAATTGTTTTTATTAAGTTTTCATGTTGGTTCTGATACTGATAAGGGTATCTGCGAGAAAATGTTTTTGCCAGAGCTATGGACAAAGAGCTCTTTGATGGCCTTCACGAGTTGCTAGGCAATAGCTGAATGGTCATGATAAACTTCAGCTAAGCTGCTCTGAAGAAATGCTCGTGCATTTAATGCCCAGTGCTTTATGCTGGGGGCCTCACATCCAAATCAGCATTCCCCCAGCATTCATAATTGCATGAATGAAGTGAAGAATTCTTGAGGGATACCACTGCTTCTGCCCGTGCTAGCAGAGTATTTACACACTCCCTATGCTGCATTTTTAAGTTGAGACTCAATGATCCATCCGAATCAGATCAACGACAGCTAATTTGTTTTAGCACTTGAAGGGGAAAAAAAATTACCAATTATTTCTGACTGTCTTCCCAGGCAAATTTATTATTGGAGTAAGTGCTGTTTTCCAGCTTATTATGTTTCCATTATTCTGATAAAAAGTTATCCCAACTTGAAGAATGTTTTTTAAAATTAAGAAAATGTATTTGCTGTCCAATTTATCTTAACACACAAGGAACTTCCCAGTGTAGCCCCTGAGCATTAAAACCTATTTATATACTGGTGTACTTCCCATGTGTCAGTGCAAAATTGGATATTTAACAGCCCAAACTAAAGAAGGAACAGGACTTTCACAGGCTGGGGAAATCTTGGTGTCATTAAAGCTAATGACACTTCCCATTATGGTCCAAGAACTCATTCTTCATATGTGAGAGAAACTAACACTTCTATTCAAGGCAGCTGCAACTTCTGATGGTGAGAATTAGTTTCCTAATTTCTCTGTCAAATAATGGATGGCAGCCCAAAGAAAGGGAAGTGGTGAAAAATGTCATGGGCACTATTTAGAAGTACCCTCACTGTCTGAAGGCTGTGAAGGAATTAATAAAAATGTCCCAAATTAAGGAGCTAAATGTCAGAGATTTTTCTCTGGAAGTGCAGATTTCAGCTGCTACACTGCAGCAGCAGGAGAGACTGTGGCTGCAGGTTTTGGTAGGAAGGCAGCTACAAAAAATTGTCCACAAGAACATCTGAGTTTGAAGGCAAATATTGTTATCTGCACATTTCAGTAGAAGAATCCCTTTTGAGATATTTCTAGTATCCTTCTGAAGGCCATATTCTTGCCACATACTGCCATACATTCCAGAGGTGCTCTTGTTTTCTTCTATCAATCTTTTTCTTCTATCAATCTTTTCTTCACAGGTGGAGAAGAGATACACCTAATCACTGATTTAAAGCTGTTTTAAATAAAAGAGTGGTATTTCTTCCACATAAAGATCCATCACAATGCACAGACAACAGAGATATAGACAAAATTAAATCCAGGTAGAGGGTGGGGCCAAACCCACTTTCCAATTCTATTGGAGAATTTGTCTCCCTAAGTTTGAAAAGTAACTATGTCATTTAACAGTGGAGAGTGCTCAGATATCATTTAATTTTGCAGCACACTAAGTATTCCTCCCAGTCAGGCCTCATCCTTCAGGAACCCAGGGTAAACTGCTGACAGTGGAGAGAAAATCATGTTTTTTCAAGAGAATCTTGGCTTGGGTGCACCGGGGCTCCAGCAGCAGCTTGATTTTTGGTCTAGAGGTGAGGAAGACCCATGACAGAGGGGTCTTCTAAGAAAAAAGCCAGACTTCTAAGTCTGTTTTTTCCTTTGAGGAGGAGAAAAAATGCATACTCATGGAAAGCTGAGGGCCAAGACAGAGCTGCAGCCTCCCTGGCTGCTCGCATCAGCAGGGTGGGTGTCGGATGGCAAAGCTCCCCCTGATAATCCAGCAACAAATGTGCCTCTCAGAAACACTGTCAGGGGCACATGGAAGGACACAGAAACAACACATCTGGTGCTGGGTGATCTGAGTAATGCCAGCAGGTGTCCAGTGCAGAAAAAGTCACTGACAGCCTTCCTGCTGCAGCCTGCGGGTGAACGCTGGTGAAACGCAGGCTGGTATTACTGCATCTGTCTTCTCCACAAACCAGTGCCATTGTTTGGGTACAGATAGCAAACCGGTGGTATTTCATAATCCCTGGCATCACATAGCCTCCAAATCGATTTTGAAAGTAACAAATGTCGCTCCACCCTGACGTGACATCTCCCCGCAAATGCGAAGGTGCGGCGGAGCTGCTCTGATGTGTGATCAGGAACTCCCACATCACTGCAATTACAGGAATAAACAAACTGTCTGGAGGAAAAAAACCCTGCCTTTTTAATTAATTAATCAAATTACTTTAATTAATTTAATTGATTAATGCTTTAATGTGAAACCTCGGTCTGTGGGATTATGACTTCTCTAATCTTTCAGGCAATTTGGGAAAAGTTTGTATTGACAGCTGCTTGCAGAACGGATAAAATTAAGGGATGAAACTCACAGTTATGGTTTGCTTGTTGGGAGAAGTGCTAGATGTACCTTTTTAATGGAAGTTAACCTTTTTAACTTGAAGTTTTGGTGTAATTTAATAGGAGAATTATCATTACCTAGGAGGAGAGCATATTTTCTGTGTGTTTCTTCTGCTTTCTATTTTAACGGTTCTAACTCTTTTCCACTCTCTAGCTACTGAGCTCCCTCCAGATAAAAAAAAAAAAAAGTTATTTATAAGATGCAGTGAAAATGTCAAGGGATGAGAGAGTTTGGGGCAGACATCATCCTCTGTGTGGGCGGATGTTTCTCATTTGTGCCATCCTGTCATGTGGCTCCTGGAACGTGACGGAATGGTCAGACTGCCAGGAAAAAAACATCACCCTTAACTCATGCTCTCCTGAGCAGAATTAAGCTGCTGCAGAGGGAAAGCATGATGTGAACTGCAAAAGAGGGTAGGATTTCTAACACGGATCCTATAAACTAAGTCATTTTTTGTTTAGGATGAAACAGAGCCCAAAGGAAAACCAGAAACCAAAAATAAAAATAGAGATCTAATGAAAGCCAAATCTAATTGTTTCTTGAGTTTTTCAACACAGTACTCAAAAACTGAACTTTTGTTCCTGAGCAGAAACTAATAAGGAAAAGAGAATGCACTGGGCATGCTCAAAAGCAAACTGAAAACTACTTTAAAAGACTAAACCTTAGAAAATCTTACTGCTGACCCAGTGGGGAGCTGCAGCTCTGTCTGGAGGATGAGGCAAAGCCCTCCTGCCCACGTCAGCAGCTGAGAGCTCCCTCACACCCCGAGGTCACTGACCCACCCTCCCCATCCTTGTGGGACAACTGTGTCACTCCTTCATTTGCTTCTGCAAAGTTACATAAACTATTCCCTCTGACGAAATTCCCTGGGGGAGCTGTAGACAACTGCTCTGTTCGCAAGGCTGAGGGAAAATGCTGCTTTTAAAGTACGTTTTTGGAAAGTCTGTGTTATGTTGGTGGCAACAAAACATTTTGGGAAGTTCACCTTGGCACATCATGGACTTACTGGTGCTTAAAAAGAAAAAGTACTCACAAGTTCACATTTTTAAGCTTCCTCAAACATATTTGTTTTTTAACACTACCTTCCCAATGGTTTGAAACAACTGAATCCTTCATTTGGGTTAGATAAGCATTAGACTAATCAAAAATCAGTTTCTCCCTCTCTCTGTTTTTTAATTTGGTAGGTAACACTAGCCACCCAAAAGTAGTATGACTGATGGTTACTTTTGCAAATCCAGCCAAGAAAAAAGAAAAAAAGAGCTACCCTAACGTAATTTCTTTCATTTTAGAATCTTCCTGCATTTTCCACACATCCTCCGTCTGCTCCTCCCTACAACTCCATGCACAACCTCTCTCCTTAATCCCACAACCTGCTGCTATTCCTGCAATGCAGCGTTACAGCACAGCTATTTGGGAGCCCTTTCCTGAAGCATTCCCTCCCTTTTTTAATCATTCCAAATATAAATATCTGCACAAAGCCCGGATTCCTCGCGGGTGTTGCTCTGACACGTGAAGTGTGGGAGGAGGATTTTTCCAGACACTGAGTGAGCTATGTTGTAAAGTGTGTCTAGACATCACCAACATGTCAAAACTAGTCTGTCACACACATGCTGCTCTGATGACATCATCCAGGGATGGGACTCCATTTTATCAATTATTAGCCCCAAAGTCTCTTTCTGGTGAAGTCTTTTTGCTTTCTGAGTAGCTAGGTACAGTAAGGTTTCACTAGACAAAATTACTATGTCTTTATCATATTATGTATTATTATACTATGTATTTTATAATATATTATGTCCTTTCCCATACTGAAACCAAGCACAAAGTTTGTGTTGCACTTGAAGCCTCTGTCACATCCTGGGTTAGTTAAATCATACTATCCAGCTAATTTTTATAACCTGTTATAAAACGTTGCCAGATTTTTAGTCTGGTCTTTCAAAACTGCCCATTTTAACCTGGATCCATTCATTAACACACCTTTTGACCCTGATTATTTGTCTGAATTTTAGAGGACTCCCAGGACGTATTTCAAGCTGTGCATCTGGGACTTTTCAACAGTTCTACCTACCTGCACTGTGGCTGCTCAAGATCAGCAACTGCTGACATGTTTTTATGCTGGGTATTCTTTGATTTATACATTTAGTAATTTACGAGATCACATTTTGAGCAGATCCTAATGTAATTTTGTGGGAATGTGTGCAAACACACACACAATTACCTGAAACTACCTGACAGTAAGGACATTAACATCTTAACATAAATAAACACAAAGTAGTGTCATGAAAAATAGCATTAGATGGCATGAGACTAATACTATTTTTCACAATCACTTAAGTAGCTTCTGCTATTTTTTGCCCTCCTGAGTGGCTGATGGCAAGTCACACTGCAGCTTGTGAGAAGAGAATTAAACCAAAAAATCCTGTCTCAGGTGAATGCTGGCTCTGGAAGCCTCCCTCACTCAGGCTGGCAGGCAATGGTGAGACAGGCCTTCTCGAAGAGCTAATGTACAGAAAAGATTAGCAAATTATAGATAGAGTTGGTCTCCCAGAGCAAAGCAGGAGCTCTTCCTGCCTGTGTATCTGTATCCCCTAGAGATTTCCACTTCCTACCCCCAATAATCATTAAAGTCATGTTCATCTGAACAGAAAGTAGAAAAAACAGCAGGTAAGCTGTAATCAGCTACGACTAATCAACCTGAATTGTAGACAGAGTATTAGGTACTTCAAACAAGATGCTTGCAATCCATCTACAAAGCTAGGAAGAAAGAGCAGATAAAAATAAAGGTTTGGGGAAAAAACAGTAATAACACTGTATCTGTCTGAGGAAATCATAAGCTCACCTCCACCTACTTTGTCTAAAAGCACCACAGACAAAAGAAAACAATTCTATCATGAACCTACAAGTCAATTAAGAAAAACATTAGTGTATAAAAGAGTGGATGCTAAATAATAATAGCATGTATCTGAAATCACAGATAACACTAAAATTGCTGATTTTCAGAGCACAAACATGCTTTGCTCATTTAAGGTTTGTTTTTCATGCTCATTGTTAAATGGAAGGAGCCCACACAGACAGGTGATGTGAAATATGGTCAATTCAGCATCACACTGAGGCAGCAAGTCTGGAACACTCCAAGAGGGGCAAACCTACAGTGTCAATTAAACCTTGAAAAGATCAAAGAGTTCTCCCAACTTTAAAGCTTAGAAATCCTTGTGGGAACTCAAAACTAAAAACTCCCTCCTAGATTTAATAACAACTGCCTTTCTGCATTGTTCCATCACGTTTTCAAAATATCCTGCTCCCCACCAACAACAGGGTGCAACAATAGTGCCAAATACAAATTTTGGTGAAGGATTAGACATACGTAGTCATTAAAACTATGATGTAAAAAAACCCAAAAACTTTGTGAAAAAATTTTCATATGGGACAAAAAAATTGCAGAGAAACTTAAAAAAGGTTGAGAGACTGAAATGGCATGGTTCATCTTCTGCATGGTTCACCTTCTTCTTGGCTGCTTTAACAAAGCCTTCTGAAGTCCTCGATGCGATGCTTTACCCCAAAGCTGCCAGAATAACCTTGGATATTTACAGCTGATCACCACTTCCACAAGGGACTGAGTTGTGGAGGTGCCCAAGCTTCAAGGTTTCCCTTTCCACCCCAGTTTTCTGCAGATCCCACAATGAGCTTCCCCACCCGTGACTCACAGAGGGAACACAGCGACCACAGAACGAGTCCTTTCCCCTTCCAACCTCACAAACTCCTCCTTTACCCACAAAACCAAGTCCCACTGGGGTGGAATCTCTGTCAGAGCGTGCCCAGGGTGTGTGCTGTACCTGACCAGCCCGGGAGGCAGCGGCAGTAGCCCGTGGTGGGGTGGCACCCATCTGCATGGCTGCAGTCACAGCGCTCGGCGCAGTCCAAGCCATAAGTACCGTCCTGTGGCAACAAAAAACACAACAGCTCAGAGAGTATGACAGCTGGGAGTTAGAGGGGAACAGGTTATGGTGATTCCTGACTCAAAAAGCAACCATAGATCTCTCCTGAATCCGTGGGCTGATCTCAGTGTGAAATACTTGGGGCGTTTGGAACACGTCAGCTCCCTACACTTTCGTTCTTTCATTAAAGAGGGGAAGATAAAGAATGAATTATGCCTTCTTGAAAAATCCCAGACTGAAGCAATTAAGTCTCCTTTCTGCATCACACCCTGAGATCTCTGCTTTTGGGTCAAAAAGGGTACCACAGAAAAGCATCATTTTTAAGAAAACGAGTGAAAACCATTAAATTACAAGATACCTTCAGTGTGAGGTTCACTCCATAAATAATGCAAACTATCACTTTCTTTTGATTAAAAACATTTCTCTTTTGATTAAAAACATTTCCTTCTGCAGTACAACATATATCTCATCAAAAAGAGCTAATCATCTTTGGCTATGGGACATTACACAAAACAAAACTTTTATTTTTACCTATGCAACATTTTTTAACCAACAAGACATATTAAGAGATATTAAGTTGAAACACCCCTATTGGTTTATGCAGCTGTGCAAAGCATGGCTGATTTCCATGGAAAACATCTAAACATTTGAATTTGCTTTCCCTGCTTCTTCCATATGTATTTGTGGATAATTCCACAAAAAATCAACCTAAGTAACTGCGAAGAGCAGGTTCTTTACAATTGCAATCTCCAAACAAGGCAAAGTACAACACTAAATTGATCTTGGATAAAAAGTGTAAGAACCAAATAAAGAAAGAAAAAAAGCATGTATAAAAAGCCAGTATAATTTACAATAATACTTCAGGGTTACCCACTACAAAGACAGAAAATGAAAAAAGGAAGAAACATTTCAGGTTTAAACCCCAATCATTTACATTCAAGGCTAAAAACTGGTGCCAGTCACATTAAAAATCTGAATAAAACCTATATGAAAGTTCATCTGCTGTTCTTTGATGTTCATGCATACATTCCAACCAAGTGCCACAGGATTTAGCTATTAAACTGCCAGTCTTTCAACTCTAAAGTAGAACAAAATCTTACATTACTTCAGTGTAAGGAGCCTTTTGCTCAACCCAACAATACGTTTTTATATACAGAAAAAGGAAAGATTAAGCATTTCCTTTGCATATAATCAGATTTGGAATGAAAGGAAATCCTCAAATATGCTGTTGAAAAGCAGTATTTTTAGCCTGCTATGTACTTGGACTGAAGTGCAAACTGTAGTTCAAATCTTGAACAACAATCTGAGCAGTTATAATAATGTTCTGAAGTTACTGAAACAAATTGAAACACATTGATTTAAATAAATCTCTGCTCAGACAAGAAAAACAGCTCAGACAACTGGAAGTATTTCAATTAGTTTTCTGTTTACTCTCCTGCTCTGGAATTTTGAAGCAGAATTTGCATTTGAAGTAGGTAAACTTATGGACATTGTTTGATGCAGATGGAGAGAGGGAGAGGAAAACAATGAGCATGGGCATGCTAAATTATCTGATACAGAAATGCTTTATTTTACTAAGTTTGGGATAGGGATGCAACTGCTCTGAAACAATATATGTCTTTATTTAAATGTCAGTTTTGGAAGAGCTAATGGAGCTTGGGAGGTCTTACTATCCTTCAGAATCAGGCACTAAATGATAAATTAAACTGCTTGAGGAAATAGACAAATTAGTCTTTTGATGGAGCTGCATTGTTGGAAACTCTGCACAGGTGGCACTGCCATCAGTTTCCCAGAATATATTCAGTTTTCTTTGCCACTTCACTCACTACATGAGTGCTTCATCTTAAAACCAAAAGCAGAGCCCCAAAAATCACTCCTGAGTGTTCCAAGTGCAGCTCAGCAGAACAAATTTTCATTCAAAACAGGGGGTGATTTTCAGTTTTCTGCTGTAGTTCAGCTACTCCCATACTGGTAAAGCTCAGCAGGGTTTGTCCAAACTGAAAGAAGTTTAAATGTGATAAGGGAGGGGAATTTACAAGGTGTGTGTTCACTTCGGGTGATTCCTCTGCAATTACATCAAACCAACAACCTGCTAAGCAGATATATTGCAAAAGTGAACAAATGACAGGGGAAGGGAAAAGGAGAGCAGAAAGCAGTTTGTTTTGGTGATTAATTTTGTTTAAAGTTTCCTATAAAATGGAAGTCCCTCACTGAAACAAGGGACCCTGGAAAACCCTGGCTTTTATGAAATATTTCTCTTTTTTTGTGTATGAAATATAATTAAACTGAACAGTTACAGAATTAAAAAATGCATTTGGAATTTTACAGTTTAAAAATTTTTGAAATTATGTATTGGAATTTATATATTTTATGTTTGGGTGGTAAGAGTAGCTTCTCATTTTTGACTGAGAAGGAATGAAAGTTCTTTACTCATACAGTAACACAGACATATGAAAAAGGTAATTAAAATGGCATTACTTGATTTGGGGTGTATTTTTGGTATGCTTCTCTGATAATTTACACTTAAAAGTAGTTGAACAGCAGCAGTTTGGTAAGACTTGATGAAGAATTGTTGGAAGAATTGTTATTGCATGTCTCTGACCCTGTGGACTCATCCCATGAAGACAAAGAATGACAGACACCCCTCCCTCCCTCATATTCTCCTACAGAAATTCAAAATTCAGTGGAATTGTTGAACTACCTGGCAAGGGAGTTCACATTTCTCTCCTCTCCATCCCGGGGCACAGCTGCAGGTTCCATCCAGAGCATTACAAGCCCCTCCATTAAGACACTGGCAGGTCAAGTTACAGCCAAGTCCCCACGTGCCACTGGGGCAGTTTATGGAGCAATCCACACCGTGCCAACCTGACAAAAAAAAACTGGATTAAAGCCAGAAATTAATCAGGTTTTCCCCCTGATTTTTCTCAGAGGATGCTTCCCTCTGCCTGCCATGGGGCATTTCTCTGAGATGGGCAATCTGGGGTAACATTCTCTGCAGGATTGATCAGCAGCCTCAGCTGAGGGCTTGTCCAGGCTGGAACAAAGGTGTTCAAGGGCACCTTGTAACATCTGTGCACAGCACATCTGCAGA
This sequence comes from Entomyzon cyanotis, assembly GCA_024500445.1. Classification (NCBI taxonomy): domain Eukaryota; kingdom Metazoa; phylum Chordata; class Aves; order Passeriformes; family Meliphagidae; genus Entomyzon; species Entomyzon cyanotis. The sequence continues at coordinate 3,556,046 of JAKEPQ010000044.1, forward strand.
TGGGTGCCAACATGCAGAAGAGACTGATGGAAGATCTGAAAGGGAAATAAAGACACCTTGACGTTTCACTGAGAAGTGCTAAACTACACTCAAAGTGTTAAGGTGGAGCCTGAAAATAATTAGGAATATTTTCCTAATTGCTTTCTTAATTGTTCCACTAGCATTTGACACAGGCAGTCCTGTAACATGGCTTTAACAGGTATCTAACAAAAAAAGAAAAGAGGAAACATTAAAGTATTGTATGAATTGGATTCTCCAAGGAAACACAGAAGACCTTTTAGGTGATTTCTGTACTTCTTGCCAAATACAAAAAGAAGCGTAATGGAAAATGGCTCTAAATTGCAGCATTCACCACTGATCATGCCTGATAGCAGTGCTTTGCAGACTGCACACTGGATAGACTGGGATGTGAATAGATTTTTTAAAATGGGATCATCCATTGGATTCAAGAGGAGCAGTGTGAGGCAGTCAGTCATTTGTTACCACCACCAGTGACACAGACAAGTTTCTAATTTTGTACCTTGTTTACAGTAAGTGGAAGGAAAAATAATTCTGCACGGAGCCTGATCAATAGGCTATGCAAAACACATGCACAGGAATCAGGCTGCCTCGTGCTTCATTGATAACTTTAAATTTAGGGGTCATTTCAGGAAAAAATACTGTACCACACTGGCTAGGAAATTGAGACACTTTCCCTCAACTGTCTTCCTGGGATCTATAATTTTCCTTTGTTCATTTGACAAGTACCTAAGTGTAGTTTAGCTTTACTGTTTGTTGTCCTTTTTCACCGTGGTATGACTAAAAATGCATGGTGCACAAGAAGATAGGATTCTGCTTCACCCAAGGAATATTTTTCTCCTCAAAACCTAGCTGCTTTGCAGGATCTACCTCAACAAGGTTAAATTAGCTCCACTGTCTCTGGAAAGAGTAAATGCAGGTTTAATAGGGTGTCAGTCCCTGAAAAACTTAGTGGCTATTTGTCTGGGAAACTCTTAACACTTCTCCTCAGTCTCAAACTTCTTGTATTTTTAAGAAAAGCTTCTAGATAGGAATAGTCTACAACACAGACTGGGCATGGGATTTGCTTGGGAGCTTTCAGGAACCTGTTCCTCTCTTCTCAGCAATCCCAGCACCACAGCTGAGGACCACAAAGGGTGGTCCTAGCTGCCTAGGAGAGCTCAAGAGGGACTTTTTACAAGGGGAAGCAATGATGGGACAAGGGGGAACAGTTTAAAACTAAAAGAGGAGATATTCAGATGGGATATTAGGAAGGAATTGTTCCCTGGCAGGGTGGGCAGGCCCTGGCACAGGGTGACAGAGAAGCTGTGGCTGCCCCTGGATCCCTGGCAGTGTCCAAGGCCAGGCTGGACACTGGATGGGCTTCAAGGTCCCTCCCAAACTAAACTGTTACCAAATCCTTCAAAATCCTTGGTATAGATAAACCCCCTCTTTTTATATATAACTCTTGGTATAGATAAACCCTTTTACTGTCAGCAAGTCAGGCATTACTTCAACCCTGGTCAGGATTTGTGTGTGCCTGACAAAATTCTGGCCTCCACACAGATGCAGATACAAAACTTTTTCACCTATTTATACAAAATTTTCAGTAAACAAAGAAATTATTATTCATTGGTTCTAAACTATTTAATTCTCTTCCATTAATTAATGGTCCTCTACTGGTTATTGATTTTCTGCTTCTCATGCTAGCTAGTCTGTATTTTTAACTTTTTTCATCTTTTCCCCAGGGAAAAGATAATAAAAAAGGTAGGGAGTTTCCAACACACATATACTGAGCCTTTGTTATCTTGTTGTCTTCTTTATCTTCTGGTTTCTGCAAAATGTCTTTGTAGCCCATAAATTCTGCACTTCTTGTATCCAATTTGAACAACTCTGTCCCCCAGGCTTTGTTCACTGAAGCATATCAAAGTTAGCTAAGGAAAAGTTAGTTTCAGTAACTTTTCCCAAGCTGTACTCCCACAATAGCTGCTCATCACAAACTTTGCTAAATTCTGGATAAAATTCACCAAAGATTCAAGACACGCCGCTTATAGTTAACATCCTGGTTATTATTAATTACAAACAATTATTAAAAGTTAATGAAAACCATTAATTAAAAAAAATTAGAAAAGTTGTATGATTTCCAACTAAAGTGGAATTCTGTATGATTTTGATTAGGAATGCTGATATCAGATAAAGGGCACACCCCAGGGCACTCCTGGCAGAGCACATCTTTTCCTTGTTTTTGCCTCCCAGAACACCAGAATCATAAACTGTCTGCATCTCATTAAGTTTCCTCTTCTCTACTTTGAAAATCCAATTTCATTTTACAGTTACAGAGAAATACAATCAGTCTGAGGAGACACCTACCTGCTTTGCAGGCACAAGATCCATCCACAGGTGAGCAGGTGGCCCCGTTTTTGCAGTTGCACACGGAGGAACAGTTCACTCCATATGTTCCAGGGAGACAAGGGGTACCACAAGAAGCACCCTGAATTAGTAAAAGAAGAGTCTAAAAACCACCTGAGGAGGTTCAGATAATACAACCTAGACTGGCTGAAGTGGTACAAAAGCCAGAAAACACATAGCCCATGCATGTCCCAAGCTGTCAGTAAATTATCCTTATATCAGGGGACAAGGAGACCTTCATACTTTTAATAAAGGTATTTTAAGTAAATATTAGTTTTTTTATGATTTGCTGTGAGAGCTCAGATCACATAGGAAACAGCACTGGGTTAGATCAATATAACAAAGAAGCTCTTTATGAGTCCAAAACACAGTAAGAAAACAGTTTTATGGTAAATGATGTGGGTATGTAAAATATTTTTAAGAGCTAATTTGGCAGAAGTTTTCAGTTATTACTTGTACAGGAACAGTCATACTGTAAAATGTTAAATTAGCATCCAAAGCACATGTAACAGCAAATGTGTGTAAAAGTTGCAGAATAATCTGTCCTGAACTATAAAAAGAAGTGCTTTGGCTGGAGTTCCTGTGGATGGAGCATGAGGAGCTGATGACTGAAACCCATCATTCCTCCCTTCACTTACACCTCGACAGCTCACTCTCATTCTCACCAACATCTTAGAAAGCAATTAACTCCTCTAAAAATTCCCTTATTTCAGTGCTGAGAACCCATCAGAAATGTTGCCTTTTCAGGGTATTATAGCACACACAGTGACACCCCAGCACCCTCACTTCTCTTTTACTGTGGCAGAGAAGAATTTGCTGCTCGAGTAGGGGCAGTGGGGCTGAAAACTGTGAAACTATGGGATTTATTCACCTTAAATCTCACCAACATCCTATAAAGCAATTCTCTAAAAATGCCTTTATTTCAGCACTGAAAACCCATCAGAAACGTTGCCTTTTCAGGGTGTTACAGCACACACAGTGTCACTCCAACATCCTCACTTCTCTTGCACTGTGGCAGAGAAGAATTTGCTGCTCAACTGGGGGCAGTGAGGCTGAAAACTGCCAAACTGTGGGACTTATTCACCTTAAATCTCACCAACATCTTATAAAGCAATTAACTAAAAATTCCCTTATTTCAATGCTGAGAACCCATCAGAAACGTTGCCTTTTCAGGGTCTTACAGCACACACAGGACACCCCAACATCCTCACTTCTCTTTCACTACATCTCAAAGAATTTGCTGCTTGACTGGGGGCAGTGAGACTGAAAACTGTGAGACTTATTCACCTTAAACCTCACCAACATCTTATAAAGCAATTCTCTAAAAATGCCTTAATTTCAGCACTGAGAACCCATCAGAAATGTTGCTTTTTCAGGGTCCTACAGCACACACAGTGACACCCCAGCACCCTCACTGCTCTTTCACTGCGGTGGAGGAGAATTTGCCACTTGGCTGGGGGCAGTGGGGCTGAAAACTGTGAAACTATGCGATTTATTCACCTTAAATCTCAACATCATCTTATAAAGCAATTCTGTAAAATGCCTTAATTTCAGCACTGAGAACCCATCAGAAATGTTGCTTTTTCAGGGTCCTACAGCACACACAGTAACACCCCAACACCCTCACTTCTCTTTCACTGCACCTCGAAGAATTTGCCGCTCGACTGGGGGCAGTGGGGCTGAAAATTGCAGGGCTGTGAGATTTATTCACCTTAAATCTCACCAACATCTTACAAAGCAATTAACTCCTCTAGAAATTCCCTTATATCAGCACTGAGAACCCATCAGAAATGTTCCCTTTTCAGGGTCCTACAGCACACACAGTGACACCCCAACATCCTCACTTCTCTTTTACTGCCCCTCGAAGAATTTGCCGCTCGACTGGGGGCAGTGGGGCTGAACACTGCCAAACTGTGTGACTTATTCACCTTAAATCCAGGGGCACAGGTGCACTTGCCGGTGACGCTGTCGCAGTCAGCCCCGTTCTGGCAGCTGCAGATCTGCTGACACGACTCCCCGTAGAAGCCTGGTGAACATGTCTCGTTGCAGTAGAGCCCAGACCAGCCTGGCTTGCAGGAGCATTCCCCAGACATGGGGTGACAGCTGCCACAGTGGGGGATGAAAGGTTTAAGTCAGTCATTCAGGACTAAACATGATATAAATGTTATTTTCTTTCCGCAGGACAGAGTGCTGGTGTAGATGGGTTGTGTGAAGGGACTTGCGTGAGATAATTTACTTCCCAAAACATAATTTTGTGTGTTTATATAAAATATATGACAATTAAGATAGGAAAAGTAACATTATACAACATACAGACATTTTGGGAGGACACAGAAAGAAATTAAGAAGCATCATTTTTCTGTATCTGTTTGAAAAGAAACCTTGCTGAAACACAATTTTTACCATAAGATAGATATCCATGGTTACCAATATTAAGAGGATGAAACCATTAAATTCCCCAAAATTTGTTGCTAAGTTTCCACTCTAACAGGATAATTTTCATAACACTGCACAACCTCAGCAGCATATTGTCTGAGAAACATGATCAAGAAAAACAGCATGGCATCCAACACAAAACGCCAACACAGCACAGCACAGCAAAGCAAGAACACTCTTTCCTTTAAATTTCCTTTAACCCGAAGGAGGACAACTGGCATCTTTCAGGGAATGTTACAAAATCATTAGCACTGGGCAGAAGCCAGCTATTCCACGAGAGCAGTGACCTTCTGGGGAGCGTCTCCCCTCTCTGCTGGCCATACCTGGTGGCAGAGCAGCTGCCTCTACCTGGAACAGCAGTTTCATTGAAGGGCCAGGCAGGCAGCTGCTGCCTCCTAACAAATGGACATCATCAGCTGTGCCAAGATATATAGGCTGGGAGAGGGGGCACAATGGGGTGCTCTGTAGAACTCTGGCAGACAAAGCATTTGCTTAATTCTCACCAAAGGAAAGCCTTAATATCCAAATCCGATATATTTACAATGGGAAGGCTGTTTGGAGATGTTTGCCTGCCACTGATTGAAGTGAAGCTCCTTTAAGAGTGCTGGAAATAAAAAAATAAAATAAAAAAAGCCTTCCTCCAGACAAATTAAATGACCCATGACAAGAGCCTGACTTTGCAAGACTTGCTGACTCTGTCTGTGGGGGTGTGTTGGAAACTGAGTATTTTTCTGAGCATTTGGAAGTTTGAAAAAATACCTGCTGCACTTGTAGGTGTTCTAACTTAACAGCAGCAGTCTTTGGAAGAGTTCCAGCATAATGAGAGAACACAACATCAGCTGCAACTGCTCTCAGACTTGAGGGCTGCCCTTCCCAAAATAAGAGTTTAAAACTGCTGAAAACAGCCATTCCCAACCAGGGAAAGCATGAATTGTAAAAACTGGAACATCACTGTGTATTCTGATTTTTACGTATCACTGCACACCCTGTAAAAATCCGTGGGCCCTCAAGGTAATAAAATACCTTTGATAATAATAAACTGGTTTACATAAAGTGAGAAGAAAGATCTTTCTATGCAGAAAAGATTCAAAACTCATGGTGCTCATACTGAACACTCCTGGTTATTTGTTCACTTATGAACATACCTGCCATGAAATAGGATGAAATGGAACTATTCTCATAAAAAACACATGCAAAATTATGATGCAGTAAGATAACCTGGTTATTCCCCTGCCCTAAATTCCTGTAGGACCCCAACTGCCCATCACTGGAAGAATGCAGAGAAGGGAAAATTAAAATAAAATTTCAGTCCACAGCTAAATAGTCAACAGGATAGGAATCAGGAGATATTCATAACATAAATTCAGTAGCACTGGCACTTGAAGACATAAATCCCAGTGTTCACAGAATCCTATAAATCTGTGATTGGAAATGTGGTTTATTGTTGGGTTTTTTTTTTCCTTCCAAGAGAGAGAGCCACACGCATGAGGAAACATTGGATGTGAGGCAGAGGCATTGATATTCTGTGCCCCGCAGTGAGTGTTACTGAGGCATCATGTATTGATTGACACCAAAATTAGTATTCCGTGATTCGTAATTAGATGTAGGAAGCCAAAGCACTTCTGAAGGTTTTTGATGGGTTCTCACGCAGTTATCTTAATTGGCAATAATGTTTAAATATTAAAGTAGGGAAATAAAGAGATGCTGAGAAATACTGGCAATATATACTCTTTTATTCCTGGTTGTCTGTTTGCACTTGCTGGAAATGCAACTCTACTCTGTACAGAGAAAAAGAAAAATATCTGTGCGTAGCTCATATTATATATTTGAAGGACTTAGATGAAATTACTTATTCTCATATGCTTTATGCAGTGTTTTGCTATTAAAATATCCAACCAAATTGTGCAGCACCCTAAAAAAAATACATAAATATAAAATTTCCATTAAAAGCTCTTAAACAAGCCCTTTATGTACAAGCCCATTAGAAAAATGGAAAATTAAAATACCTTCATCTTTTCTTTCAAAACAGAGCCAAACTACATGAACCAAACATGCATTACACCAATAAAACTGCAATCAGTCCTACATGTGTATCTCATAAAGGGCACAAGACAGGAAAAAAACCCCACTAGTGCTCATGTAATGAATAAATCTTAATTGAACTGTACCAAGAGTGTTGGTATAAGAGGGCTGTTACCTGTTGCTGTCCTCTGGGCCCCTCAAACAGATTAAAATCTCTCAAGTTAAGCTATTTTTATGCTCTACAAAGCATTTAATAAAGACTGCTGGTACAAGCAAGAGCAAGGAATGGCTTGCCTTTCATCTCCAGGAGCTGCCATCAACCAACAGCAGCAGCAAAATCCCTGCAGCTGAGCCCACCCAAAACACAAATAATGAATTATTGTCAGAGCTGTTTTGATGCGATTTTTGTCAGCCATAAAACTGTAATAACAAAAAATAACAAAAAAGTGAAGAAACTATGCTTATGTTTATGCTATAAACATAACTTCATCCTGGAACTTACGTACACTTACTTTAGAGCAGTATTTTTTGGAGCTAAGCTTTGTATTTTTAAATTAATTTCCATATTGATTAATACTAATACTAATACTAATACTAATACTAATACTGATAATCTAAGCCTACCAATAGCTCCTCTTTGGGGATATCTAAGCTAGCAGTGATCACAATCCAGATGAAAAAAGCTTTTATGGTATCAAGGGCCCCCAAAACAGAACCCCAGACCTACAGACACACAAAGTTTATTTGCAGAAAGAATTCCACCCCTTTTTTTCCCGTGCCCTGGGATTACTTTGCTGCTAAATGGATTAGTGCTATGAAGATCCTCTGGCCACAGCCAGGCCAAGCAGAGTTTGTGGAAGGCAAGAGAGGGCTGAGGGTATTCCCTGACTTGACTAAAGAGTTGCTCGTGGCTGACTGACATCAAGAGACGAAGACAACCAGACACAACTGGCTTCTAAAAAGATTCTCAAAAGCCTCAAATGCCCACAGGGAGTTTTGTCTTCTACATCATTACCAGATGCCCCCTGATTCCTGTTATTTGATGGTCTTGGTCACTTCCTGACCCAGGGGGAAGGAACTTATGCATGTAAAATACACTTGTGAAGCAATGAAAATACTTGTTTTTCTCACACATTATCATGCTCTTGCAAATATGCTCCTGCACCTTCAGGGGTTGTTGAGTGCCTTTGGAATTGTGATACAGGGGGGTAAATGTCCAAAAAAAGACCAGCCATATGCTGTTGTTTACTTGTGAACATTTGTGATCTGATTTGACCACGAGCTGTCTCTTCCAGTGGTATAAATGCAGGAACAGCTGTGTTGAACATGAATCAGAAGTAATCCCTGTAATATTAGAAATGGTATACAGTGCAATGCATTCCCGTTAAACCAGGCTACTGCAACAGTCTGGAGACAGATCTTCAAGGAAGTAGCTAACTGTAATTCCTAACACAATAGTATTTGGTCTGCTAGCCTAATTTGAGAGCTGGATGGGCCCAGCATTATGGTGCCATTTATTCTGGAAAACATTGCCCTAATAATAAATTCCCTGATTTTACATCAAAATAACTCTGGTTTGGTTTTTTTTTAAGGTGTTTCAGGCAAACAGGACCTGAGCAGAAGCACAGGTACACAACTGTAGAAGTGTATGACTGGAAAGGGCAAAGAATTCAGTTTGCTGTCACACAGTTCATCAACAAAAGGTGTGCTGAACAACACTGACAACCCAGAAAATAGTTTTTCACACAGTATTAACAGAGTACCTATTGCTGAATTCTGACTAAAGGCTCTTATCTATGAGGAAAAGTGCATCTTTTATTAATGTACAGCAGCATTCTATGTGACACTCAATAGCTCCTGCAAACTCCTCTCACAGCTACTTCCAGCAGCAAAAATTTAGATTGTGCTCACAAACCTTCATCAAGGTACTGTTAATTAGTAATGCAATTAAGTGTAAGTGAATACACAGTATCTGATCAGAAGAACTGTTTTGTAACAAGAGAAAGCTGTCCACAATTGTTCTATAAATATGTTGGCTCGCCTCAACTGACATCTGACATCCCTCCCTCACAGCTGAAACTCTGTCTCCAAATAACTAGTTTTTATGTTTTCATAACAACATACTCAAATGCTGTCAAGTCCACAAAACTCAAAAAAAAGGGCTTATCACTGCCTGAATCAGGAGAGATGGTAAAAGCTAAGCTAATGGGAAAACTATTTTCATTTGATTTCCAGGGATTGGATTTTACCTGCTCACTAGAAAAAGCACTTAAATCACAAAAAATGTGATTTTCAAACCCAGATTTACAATAGGTAAGGCTTCTGAAATTTCGTATTAAAATAGTCACCTACAGGAATTCTTACATTCAGAGAGAGACTGAAAGAGAAGAATGTCCAAGCTTCTAATGCCCAACTCAGAAAACTTTAGACATCCATTTATTTCAGCTCAGTTATTTCTCATCTACAATAAACTACAATATGTGAGGGACAGACCATGTGTACTGACTTCACTCAGTGAACAATTTAATGATTTATTCAGATGTTAAATATAGATGAAGGTCACACTTTATCTTAACGTTTATTTCATGGGTCAGAGACCAAACACAGCAGTGACCATTATGATCAAACGTGGCTGAAAGTAAAAATTCAAAGGCTATTTTGGGTTGGTGTTTTATCAGATACTTACAAGTCTTCAGCTGCTTCAGCATGCATGAAATTATTAGCAAAACCAAGAAATACTCCTTTTCAGCTTACACTTGTATTTCTGTGTCCTATTAAGAAAAGAGCAAGCAGGCTGAAGGGCACAAAGCCTACCTCCAGGTGTTGGGCATGTGGCAGGGACACTGTTTGTCACACTTGAGGCCATAAATCCCCTCGGGGCACAGCCTGGTCTCGCAGTGCAGCCCGGTGAATCCAGGCTCACAGATACAGGCACCACTGATGTGGTAGCATTTCCCACCATTCACACACTTGCAGGTCTCTGCACACAGCAGCCCGTAGCTCCCCACTGGGCACTCGTCCTGGCACCTGGGAGGGGGAAAAAATGAAATAAAAATTTAAAAAATTGGTTTGTTGGTCATAAACGGCCGTTTCTGGGGGTTTGAAGGAAATGTGGTTTATGAGGAATCTCTTCTGCTGGTCAAAAATGCTGCTTAAATAGAGCAAAAATCTGTGTAACTTGGAAAGACCTTCAGGAGCTCTAACCCCTTCTTTTCATCTGGTTTTCCTGACAGGTGAAAATGAAAATCAGTAAAGACTTGAGTTTAATGCACATGGGGAAGTAGAAATGATTTCTGTTGCTGCTTAAGGAAAATATATTTTAAGAAAGAGACTTTTTCAACAAACTTTTCTTCTCTCATTCACAGAGTTTTGAGAAGATAGACACTTTAGCCAACAGACTTACTTCTTTAATTTTTTGTACATGGAAGATATTGTTTAACCTAAAGATCAGTCTCTTTAGCCTGACTACTAAAAAATAAAATTTCAGTATCCTGCTTCTAAAATTTGCAACTTGTTAACTGATGATTTTCTGGATGGCAATTCCATTTGGCTCTGTCTTATGAGTTTGATGTTTTCAGCTCTGTCTTTACTGTGTTCTACAAAAGATTTGTTAAATTCTGAATGCCAGTCAAGTCACAGATTGTACAAAAATACTACTTGATAATACAGCACATTTTTAATGGTTTTATTTCTTTTTGTTTGTTCTTTTTCTGTTTTCCTACAAACTTGGCTTTTTGTTTGTTTTTATGTATGACTGGTGGTTCATTACAGGAGAATTTCAAAGACACATCATACAAGGTACTGCAAAATGTAACAGAAATTAGCAGAGCCCTCTGATTGAGGCAAAATAGGTAGATATATTAATTCCATGCTTCTGCAGTATTTGTCTCAATATGGTACTGATATTCAGAAGTTTCAAGGTATTCATAACTCTGTCCTAACTGAAGTCACCAATAAAATCTTCTCATCTTGGTAACATAATAAAGTAGTAATAAAATCTTCTTTCCTTGATGTAGCATAACAGAGCTAACTACCCTGTATCAGTGTTTTCTGATGAAGTTATAAAAATAAAAGTGTGAAAGAATTTACTTCATGTGACAACCAGGAATCCCAGCCGAACTAGACCAAATCTAACCTTAAAATAGATTTTTTTTTATTTAACTAGTAAAACCATCCCATTGGAGGTGGTGTGTATGGGCTACCCCAGACAGTGCCCACATAGTTCTCTGACATGAAGGTCTACAACCTTGTCACTGACCCCTTCCTGCCCTTGGAATTATCTCAAAAAATGAAAGAATTGCAAATACAGCCTCTTTTGCAGGCAAAGAGGGAGGCTCAGACTTGCAGAAGTGATCAAACACTGCAACCTGTTAAGCATTTCAGATGAAAGTCATATTTGAATTATTACAATACCAAAAATTTAATTACTTTTAGAAACACCAGCGTAGAGCAGTGAGTAGACATTTGTATGGTTACTCCTTTGATTTTCCCTGGAGCCTAGCCTGTGTCTGTCTAAACCCATCCACCACCTTCTGCACTGTTTCTTCACAGACACAAACACAACTTTGGCATGCAAATGGCTCTGGACTAATTATGTCTCTTCTTCGTGAGGTCTTTTTCCACATAACGTCTGGCAGAGCACTTCCCACGTCCTGTGAACACTCACGTGGGAAGTGCATATGGTTACAATACCCACAGCTGCTGGCAGGGATCCTCTGGACTGACCCCAGTGATCAGGCTGCTGCTGACTGCAGAAAATGAGTTGTGTGATGCTTAAAATACACGCAGGAAAACCTCCTTTCATCGCTTTCCACTGCCTTCAAAAGCCATGTCTCACTCTACTATCTTTCCAATCTGCCAAAGCTGACTTTCAGCCATCAGAAAATGCATGTTTCATTTCATTTGAGCGGAATGTTTTGGGAGACAACTCTCCAGCCTGCTGCCTTTGAAGAGGGATGGAAGGAGCCTCCCTTGCTGCTGTGAGTGCCAGACATCTGCACAAACCCACGAGCCTCCCTCCTCACCACAACCCATTCTGTACCATCCTGCAAGACACTCCGTGGGAAGAAGACACACAGGAAGTGCCAGAGCACAGGAAAACACTGAAACCCAGCAGTTCCTTCACAGGGAATGCTCTTCCACATGGACACTTCCAACACACAACCCAGCATCAGCTGAGCGACACGGCAAACATTTCACCATCAAAATCACATCTTTTAGTGATATCTCAGATATTTGCATTGTTCTTTCTACGAGCTTCTGAGCTTTCCCTGTTGTAGCAGAGCCCTCCCGGGCTCAGCAGCCTGGCAGGAGTGTTTTTCCTTACCGTTCCCCTGTGTAGCCTGGGCTGCAGTGGCATTGACCTGTCGCCGAGTCGCAGGTCCCTCCGTTGTGGCACTGGCACTCCTGGGAACAGTTCTTCCCAAAACGACCCTCAGGACAAGGCTGGCCACAGACCATGCCCTGCGAGTGCAGAACAGAGATCCTAGTGTTAGAGCTGGGACTGCAGCTGAATGGACAAGGAAGAAATGAAGGAAGATCAGGGAGATCCTGTATTACTCATCCAGTGCTGATCTTGGAAATGTCAGACCCTTTTCCTCCATGTTCCAGCACTGAAGGAATAATATTCTAGGATTTCCATGTTGGAAGCAAAAGAACATGAAAAACACTCTCTCTAAGCACCTGTAAAAACACTTACACATTCAAGACTAACTGATGTCAAGCTCTTCCCCATTTATTTACCAGGAGTACTAAATATCAATACACCCAGGAATGCCCTCCAGTGAATAGAGGTGTACGAATCACCAATTGCTCTAAAGCCCCAATTATATTCCTTTATGATAAGCTGGGTTTTTTTCCGATGAATGGAGAAGCTGTTTGTAATTTCACTTAAAGCAGCATAGCCTAAAAGCTTAGGTAGGATGATTGCCCCTTTCAGTGGGTTTTGAATTTCTGCACTGCCTTTTACATCCCTGCAATTAATTACACCTGGGTGGTGAGGGAAACATCAGAACCTAAGACTTTTAAGAAGTCATTTCAAGAAAAAGGTATTTACAGGCATTTCATCAAACAAAAGACATGCAGGTCTAATATAAGACACTGCAGAATTTGCACCTGGCTACTTAAACCTCCCTGACAGGAAAAGCAGAAAAAAAAAAGGTTATACTGACAAAATAGTATTCCACAGAACTGAAAATTCTAAAATTCAAATTTATGCTTCAATACTAACTAGGAATGGAAAATTAGCCAAAGGTCTAAACAGTAATGTATTACTTAACACACATATTAGTATAAAATTTTCCTCACTGCTTCATGTGCCATCTTATTTTTCAGTGGCTGCGTTTAGGCAGATAAAGGGAGTCAAGAATTTATGCAAACATTTATATTCTGTGACCAGTAACTTAGTATGAAATGGAATAAAAAGTAAAAATGGCCATAATCCAAGCTAGGTAGTTAGGTGTGCTACTCAAACTCAGAACCAGAGATTGCCTTTTATAGCCATGCTTTGGCTATAAAAAAGGTAGGTGAAAAACTGGCCTCTGCCAAAGGTTATCTCAAAATAATATAATCACAAGACAATTAAACAATCAGTAAATGTGAATTTTCAAACAAAATGAACATTTAAACGGAAAATATTATCAAATGCTCATGGTCAATACTATCAGCAAATGTGTTTAAAGAATTTATTTGGGCCTTGATCACCTTCCAACTGCATTATCTGCCAACTCAGAGTAGGCAGCCTGATAGCAAGGGAAGGCAGCTGGCAACACCAAGGTCTTCTTTCCCCAAACTCTGATAAAACAGAAGGAAGCCTAAGGACAAAGTCAAAGATCTGATGTCTCATCTCCTCCCCAACAGTGAACACAGTATGTAAAGTTTTGGGTTTTTTCCATGCGTACTAGACATAGGAAAATGAGCACAAACCCCACTGTTAATACAGACAATGGTGTCACCTCCCTATAGTATCAAACTACATGTAGAAATCAATGACTTCCACCAAAATCTAATGGGTATTTCCTTGTCAAAGCACAACTCATGTCTTTTGCCTCCCAGAATCCGATACAGTTAAAAAGGCAGTGCGGAACTGGAGGCTTTTCAGTAACAGATGGTTCTGCAAGTATTTTATTTCAGTCCCTCATGCTAAAATATGTTTCTCATTACTCCTGGCTACAAGCAGACCGCGTTTGCTATCCTCGTTTGCTACCCCTTTTCTGTTTTTTTCCCGACGAGATGTACAAATATGGAAGTTTTGGGGTTTTGTGCGGATTTCAGAGTGTTTTTTACCATCCATCCCGGCGGGCAGGAGCACTCCCCGGTGACGTGGTGACAGACGCCTCCGTTCTGGCACGGGCACCTCTCCTCGCACTGCGGGCCGTGCTTCCCGGGGGACACAGGTCCTCGCAGCTGTGCACAGGGTGGGGACAGCACGTTAACACAGTCCCCAGACACCTTCTTTTCCATTGTTTTTAGGGTCGTTTTCAATGATATCATGGTTAGCCCCCCAGCCAGAGAGCCAGTCTGACACACAAAGGCATCCACACAACAGATCTGAGGAAACAGACCTGGCATTCTAGGAATTGCTCCTTCCCAAGCTGATTCTTTACACACAGTTTGGCGCTCATTCGCTGCTGCTGACACAGCTCTGCAATGACCAAGGCCAAACAACTCCATATTTCAATGCCATTTTTCCATACTTGGGGCCAAACTGTTTTCGTGACGGCCATGAAGAACCCCCTGCTGCTCCTTTTTGTGCGTTTTTACTGGTCTGGGTCAAGGATTTTCTTTCAGCTGCACATCCCAATGTGCCTTGCAACATGGGTTTGCCCAAACCTGCTTGCTCAGCACCACACCAACAGCATGAAGATCATCTAAACCCTTTAAAACTTGTATCAACCCCCCAAAAACGACCCAGCTGCTGCTTACAAGGTGCCAGTGTATCCTTTTGGTGCGTTTTTACCAGTCTGGGTCAAGGGGTTTTTAGCTGAACATCCCAGTGTGCCTTGCAGCATGGGTTTGCCCAAACCTGCTCGCTCAGCACCACACCAACACCATGGAAGCTCATGTAAACCCTTTAAAACTTGTACCCCCTGCCCCAAAAAATGACCCAGCCACTGCTTACAAGGTGCTGGCTTATCCTTTTTGTTCATTGTTACCAGTCTGGGTCAAGGGGTTTTTTTAGCTGCACATCCCAATGTGCCTTGCAACATGGGTTTGCCCAAACCTGCTTGCTCAGCACCACACCAACAGCATGAAGATCATCTAAACTCTTTAAAACTTGTATCAACCCCCCAAAAACGACCCAGCTGCTGCTTACAAGGCACCAGTGTATCCTTTTGGTGCGTTTTTACCAGTCTGGGTCAAGGGGGTTTTTTAGCTGAACATCCCAGTGTGCCTTGCAGCATGGGTTTGCCCAAACCTGCTCGCTCAGCACCACACCAACACCATGGAAGCTCATGTAAACCCTTTAAAACTTGTACCCCCTGCCCCAAAAAATGACCCAGCCACTGCTTACAAGGTGCTGGCTTATCCTTTTTGTTCATTGTTACCAGTCTGGGTCAAGGGGTTTTTTTAGCTGCACATCCCAATGTGCCCTGCAACGTGGGTTTGCCCAAACCTGCTCACTCAGCACCACACCAACACCATGGAAGCTCATGTAAACCCTTTAAAACTTGTATCAACCCCCCCCAAAAATGACCCAGCTGTTGCTTACAAGGTGCTGGCATATCCTTTTGGTTAATTTTTACCAGTCTGGGTCAAGGCTTTTCTCTTGGCCACACACCTTGCAACATGGGTTTGCCCAAACCTGCTCGCTCAGCACCACACCAACACCATGGAAGCTCATATAAACCCTTTAAAACTTGTATCAACCCCCCAAAAACGACCCAGCTGCTGCTTACAAGGTGCCAGTGTATCCTTTTGGTGCGTTTTTACCAGTCTGGGTCAAGGGGGTTTTTTAGCTGAACATCCCAGTGTGCCTTGCAGCATGGGTTTGCCCAAACCTGCTCGCTCAGCACCACACCAACACCATGGAAGCTCATGTAAACCCTTTAAAACTTGTACCCCCTGCCCCAAAAAATGACCCAGCCACTGCTTACAAGGTGCTGGCTTATCCTTTTTGTTCATTGTTACCAGTCTGGGTCAAGGGGTTTTTTTAGCTGCACATCCCAATGTGCCCTGCAACGTGGGTTTGCCCAAACCTGCTCACTCAGCACCACACCAACACCATGGAAGCTCATGTAAACCCTTTAAAACTTGTATCAACCCCCCCAAAAATGACCCAGCTGTTGCTTACAAGGTGCTGGCATATCCTTTTGGTTAATTTTTACCAGTCTGGGTCAAGGCTTTTCTCTTGGCCACACACCCTGCAACATGGGTTTGCCCAAACCTGCTCGCTCAGCACCACACCAACACCATGGAAGCTCATCTAAACCCTTTAAAACTTGTATCAACCCCCCCAAAAAATGACCCAGCCGCTGCTTACAAGGTGCCAGTGTATCCTTTTGGTGCGTTTTTACCAGTCTGGGTCAAGGGGGCTTTTTAGCTGAACACCCCAGTGTGCCTTGCAGCATGGGTTTGCCCAAACCTGCTCGCTCAGCACCACACCAACACCATGGAAGCTCATGTAAACCCTTTAAAACTTGTACCAACCCCCCCAAAAAACGACCCATCCGCTGCTTACAAGGCGCCGGTGTATCCGGGGGGACAGCGGCACTCTCCGGTGACGTGGTCGCAGGTGGCCCCGTTCTGGCACTGGCACTTCTGGTGGCACTCGTTGCCGTAGGAGCCGGGGTCGCAGCGCTCCTCGCAGCGCCAGCCCTTGAAGCCCGCGGAGCAGTGGCAGGCGCCCGTGATGGGGTTGCACAGAGCTCCATTCTTGCACTGGCAGCGGCTGCTGCAGTGGGGTCCCCAGTGGTCGCTGTCACACGCTGGAGGTGGCAGAGGGAGGAAAGCGTGGCGGTTTTAGAGTGGGTTTTTACGTTATGGCGTTGGGGGTGTTGTTGTTCCGTGGTGTGATAAAAAGGTTATGAAATGGAAATGGTTATTCCCCCCTTGGTCCTCGAGGATTGCAGCAGGAAGAGCAGACTTAATTTGTGCAATTTATGCCACTGATTCTTCTCTTCTCATGCCTGATGGTTTTTTGTCTTTCCTTTTTATACCCTTTTAATACATTTTTTATAGCCTTTCCCTTTCCTTGTACCTTTCACTCCCTGTACCTTAGCACTACATGTCTATAACCCTTGTACTCTGATATTTAGCCTAGCTGGGGGTTCTCTGGGGAAGAGGAAACATCCCTACTCTCTCAAAACTAGAGGCTCCAACCTTGGATGGAGCCTCCTCTCTGGAACATGTTTTTGTAAACTAGACTGTAGCCTCATTTAGGGGGGGATAATTAGAATAGGGGGACAATTACTTTTTTTTTCAAGTTTCTTATTGGGGGATTTTACGTAGATATGCTAATTTGTAAGGTCCATAAAATTGCATATGCGTTGTACACGGGGTGTGCTCCTCAGTGTGATTCCACCTTTGATGAGGAAGCACCTGGGATCCTATTAAAACCAAGGTAATACCCTTTTTTTTCCTCCTATACTGCTGTGTCTGCCTCTTATTTTTACCAGCTTTTAAGGCATCAGAGGAAAGCCAACATTATAAAATGTGAGGCTGAGAAGTGAATGCAAGTTCGAATCTCTTAATTCTCAAAACTCTTCATTATGTCTCTCCATCATCAAACCAAGAGCTTCCCTTTACAGAGGCAAGTCTCGCTAACTTTAAAAAAATGTAGTCTAAATCCACCAACAACTGTCTGAATCCTGCAAGGAAGTTGCAAAGCTTGCTCGGTGTAGACTTACAGTTTTTACAAATCCAGAAATTCCTACTGGTTCACATAATTGCAAATACTTCCTTTGCAATCTTGCAATATACTGATAGGGGAAAAAAAGCCCCACAAGAAGCATTTAACCAAGCAATAGGAAATTAACAATTACATGATTAAACTTAATCTGGATGTTACAAATTTGCTTATCCAATGTGTCTTTATAATCTTTCAAATCCACCTTTTCTTGTCTGCCCAAATGCATCCCATTAAAGCCCTATAAGCAAACCATTCAGAGGGTATTTCAGCATCAAAAGAAGAACTTAATGTTAAGGAAGCAATTTTATCCTAAGGAACACAGGAGATCTGTGAAGAGCCAGAAGATTAGGGTCACCTGGAGTTCAACAGGAATGTGTTAATCATATGGTCAAATGATCTGATTTTATTTTTATGTTCTGTTGATAACAGCAGCACAATGGGAAAGCCTCAATTGCAGCGACTGTAAGCCCAGGGTCTCCTCTTGAAGACTGACAACCATTGTTCTCCCAGTCTTCTCCTGGGGCAAAAAAGCCAGGCAGAGAACAGCCACACTTTCCTAGACTAATGCAAAGTAATTCAAGAATGCTCCTCAGGGTAGGAATTATTCAGCTGTGAGAGCTGTTCACCCAGGCTACACAAATGAAAAGGAATTAGGGTCTTTTCAAGAATCTACTCCTTCAGGTTTCTTTTTTTTTTTTTTTTTTTTAACAGGACAGGTCACTAGAACATGCATCCTTAAATGGAGATATTGTGAGCAGTTAAACACAATAAAATAGAGAGCAACAGAAAGTAGTGTTATGTGTTATAAACACCCAGCAATACTCCTGGGCTGTGAGAACAACTGCCCATCTTATTATTGGCCTCCCTCTTTAAAGATGTGTGGGTTTTGTTGTGGACAAACAACAGGTCTACAAACAACAGTTTTATGAGGCACTGCTGTCTAGAGCACACTGCATCTCACAAATTGCTTTTTGCCATGATAACTTTCAGCATTTTCAACGTATCTGCATAGAATAGAATGTGTAATCCTCATGCTCAAGCAGTCAAGAAACCAGGCTATTTTGGGATATATATAAATACATGTATGGCTGTCGAGATGCCTGAGACAGTCACTTGCTCTGTCATGATTGAGCAGAACACCCTAATTTTTTTTTTTCTCAACACAGTAGTCTGGATTCAGATGAAAGTCTTCTTCCTTTCAGACCAAATTTCAATGTCTCCCATTACTCATGGACAAATTAATTAATAAATAAAACAATAAAAAACAAAAAACCAAAACAACCCCTGTCCTGGCAAGCCTGATAAACAGGAGAATTCAGACTGATTGCCACATCACAACTGTTCCAGTGCAGAGCTCAGTCAAGGATGAGAGCAGCCAGAACATGCCCTTGCTACAAAGATGGGACCGGCAGGAGAAGATTTATTCTTGGTTGGTGAGAGGTTGTGTTCTTTCACCAGCTGCTGGGAATGGGGTTTTTGGTGCAGCCAACAATATTCCTGCAGCTTCCAGAAGACCCAGTGCAATGAGTATGGGAGTCACAGAGACCAGAAACTTCTCCCACCAAGCATGCAGCACCCAGCCTCGTTTGGGGAGCATGTACTGCCCAGTGCATAACCATTTAGCAGTTTCCTGGCGTGACCTTTTCATTATGTTTGCAGGAAATCATTGAAATTAAAGCACATCCTGTGGCTGGCAATAGGATTCCCAGTCTCAGGACCATTCTCCCTGCAGGTGAGTAACAAATATTGATTCAAATATTTTATTACGTTCCACCAGGACAGTGGTGGTCCCACCACGGTGCAGTTTGGGCACAACCCTTCACACCAGCCAGTCACCAGCCTTCCATCCACATGGGACCTATGAACAGAACTGTGCAGAAATGTGCAGGATTAAGGGGAATAAATAATAATACTGAACAAGATGAATAATCACATATTTTACCCCTATGTCCAATGACTGAGAATCAGTAACATTCTCCGTAGGAAATTAGAGTGATTTGTCAGAAACTGATGCTCAGTTTACTATTAAAAAATAAGAAGGCAAAGGGTAGAAACGTTTCCTGTGGCGAGCTGTTTTGGAGCTTAAATTTACCATTATTACATCAGGCTATTTTTGCTGCTTTCTAGGATTCAAACACTGAGAAAGCTGGGCTGGAAGTCACACATCTGCTAATTTGGTGGAATGGGATAGCCTTGGAGTTAATGGCCACTGTCAGGTTACAGAATGTCAGCTGGAGTTTAATGAGAATAGCTGTGCTGGCTGCACCCAGGTCACAGAGCACATGCATCTCAGCCCCAACCACTCCTGAATCACTCAGAGGTGCAGAACCCAGCCAGTAAACCAGCATTAATTTTCTGTGCTGATCATACGAAACTGGCCTGTTGTCGTTCTGTCTTACACAGAACACCTTCCTGACAAAATACCTTCTTTGCCTTCCCACTTTCACACGTGTTCTATTGAGCTTCTCCCTGCTCATCCTCAGGTTTTTATGTTTTAAAGAAAACACTTAGGCTCCCTGTCAGCTTTTTCAGCAGATTCACAGGGTCCTTTCTGCCTTCACCTTATGCTGTAGGGGGGAAAAAAATACACAAGAACATCACTTTTAACACAGTGATATTAATGCCACATCTTCTTGCCGTTTTTTTCCCTGTTATACATTCTGTTCATTGGGGAAGATCATTTTTTGCCCCCACATTATGCACCATGCACATCACACAATGCCACAGACACAGGAAGGAGAATTTTGCTCTCCTCCAAAGGCTGCTTGGCAAAAGCAGGAGTTCACCTTTGGAATAAGGGCACTGCATTGTATAAAGTCTATTTAACACGAGCACTATGGTAGGAATCTCTGAGGCTATGCAGGTCTACCATGATAAAAACTCTTGCTGACACTGAGGGTCAAGAGACTTGAGAAAGAAGGAGAAGCTCAAGGATTCAATGGTGAAAAAATAAATCACCTCTGAGGAGAAACTGAAACCTGTGATAGAAACTGCTACCAATTTTGGGGCTTCTGTAGTATCTTTGAAGGTGTAAAGTTCTGTTGTATAGCGTATTATTTCCTTGCAAAATAACTGTAATGCACATTGTTATTGTGCTCGGCTCAATGTGTTTTTATGTAAATAGTTTTTGTGAGCAGATGGTGATTTACAAACTGGGGTGGTGGGAGCCCTGATGTTTTAATTAATTTTTTTCAGTGATTTTTTTCTAACAATCTGGAACACATGTGTACAATTTGGCAACTACTTTATTGCTCTTTATAAACTAAACCACTTTTAACTAAATACGGTCTCATGATTGTAAGGTTTTTTCCTGTTTTTTATAATGTTGATTTCATTAAAGGTCAACAGAAAGAAAAGTGCAAACAAGTCCCAACTTATTCCTGACAAACACTCCTTGATCACCTAAAATTCTGCACTTCTCTAAAGGCTGGCTTATAGTAAGAAAAAAATAAGGTTATCAGATCAAGCCAAAGAACAGGAGAAAAACCTCCCTAGAAACTCTAACTTGCAGCTATATTTTAACTATGCCAAAATTTCCCTTATAACTTTATACTCAAGCCAGACAATGTTTATTGCAATACTATTTTTAAAGATCTTTTCTTTTTCTGTTTTTAGGGAGGCAGAAGAACTCCAGAAGAACTACAGCACAACTAAGATTTACTGTCATTGCTATCAGTTTTTTGCAGGTGTCTCATATGAGGCACCAAGACAACTAAATGAGATTTTATTCTATCTTACCCATCTTTCTTCAAGACACATTGCAGTGTGTTCCTGGCAATACATACCACTGTTTCAAAACAGAGGAGATTCTTATCACTTCATTAGACTTATGTATTTTTATGGTCTTTTAGAAAAACTGAAAGCAAAATTCCCTACCACAGACACCAAGTAGTGAATACTCCCTCCCTTGGAAGGCAATATTGTGAAGTATAAATTTAAAATAACCTAACACTGGAAAATATATATATTCCTATCTCTCTGCCCTCAAAACTTCCATCACAGTTTCTTAAGAATGGTTCAAGGAATTACAGCCTTTAGTAAGTGAAAGGTGATTTCCCTTGCTTCAGCATGTAAAACAAACTGAAGCTGCCCATAGCTTTAACATCCTTCCTTCCTTCTCTTTCTTTTCACTTTGTCTTTCTTCCTCCTTCCTTCTCTTTTCCCTTTCATTTCCTTTGTTTGCCTTCTTCCTTCTTCCTCTCCTCTCCTCTCCTCTCCTCTCCTCTCCTCTCCTCTCCTCTCCCTCTCCTCTCCTCTCCTCTCCTCTCCTCTCCTCTCCTCTCCTCTCCTCTCCTCTCCTCTCCTCTCCTCTCCTCTCCTCTCCTCTCCTCTCCTCTCCTCTCCTCTCCTCTCCTCTCCTCTCCTCTCCTCTCCTCTCCTCTCCTCTCCTCTCCTCTCCTCTCCTCTCCTCTCCTCCACTTTTCCTTCTTGCCTTCCTTCGTTGCCCCATCAAGGACCACTCTAAATCTCTGTGCCACCCTTTGCATCCCTCCTTTAATTCTCAGATCTCTACTGCCTCATCCTTACTCTCCTGACCTCTGTGGTCTCCCCTCATCCATCAGTTTCACATTTATATCATCCCTGACATCAAACCCTTTGTTGCATTTCCAGCCACCCCTATTCCTCTTCCACAGCTCTCAGCACCCCAAACCTGCCATGATTTCGCCCTCCAGCTCCCTACCCTGCCTCTCCTCCTTCTCATGAAGTCCACAAAAGGCTGATGGGTCAAAACCACCACCTGCCATGCCCATTTACCACTGTTTCCTTCCTTCCTTCCTTCCTTTCCTTCCTTTCATTCCTTTCCTTCCTTCCTTCCTTCCTTCCTTCCTTCCTTCCTTCCTTCCTTCCAGATTCATGTTATCAGGCCTATTTTCCTCCAGCCACAGGTTCTCTGGGGCAGAGGAAGCTTTGCTTTGTGATTTTACCTTCAGGAGTCCACAGCTCCCCATAAGGGCCGTGAGGATCTACAAGGAGCAATATGACTGTGATCTACAAACTAAAAGTACAGCAACTGTAAATGACCTGTATAGAAATCACTTCAGTCCTTTGGAGCACAGGATATAAATAAGAACAGAGTAATATTTCTAGGATGTCCCATAAGTGATTTGCCTTCACAGGGAATAATCACCTCTAACAGCCAAACATAGTGTGAGTAAAAGAGGCCAGTATTGAGAAAACCTTGATTTATCCAAAGGAATACCCCACTGACAGTTTGCTACATCAAACAAGATTGCTAATCCCTGGATATGCCCTAAGGCATGACTTCCAGAAGTCAACAGAAGGGAAATCCATTGATTCGCTGAGCAAAAACCGTGACAAAAACATGGATATTATCACTAATCTCTACTCACGTCACACCTGCTGGAAAGTTTAGAGAGTATTTCTGAAACTATTCCCTGCTATTTTCATCTGGTTAGCTGCAGATCTGAATGGATGGCATTTGCTTCCCCTAGGATATTCCTGCAGGATAGGAAACAGATAGTAATTCTCCCAACTGGAATTTAAGCCAAATAAAAAGAAAGTCCCACTGATTTTGAAAGCAGTAAATACTCAAGTGTGTTTAGAATTTGACAAGATGCATTAAGCCCCAAGTGACACCAGCCTGTATGTCAGCCTGGACAGCAAGACAGCAAATGTGGAACATGGAAAACAGAAATTTCAGACATGAGTAAAAAAAGCCAGGAAACAAAGCCAGCTACTCTGAAACTAGAATAAAAACATCCTTTAGAAAACCTTCCAAGTATTATTTCATACAACCATGGATTATTCTCCATGTAATTTTTTTATTTTGCTCCGTTCCAGTCATCTCAAAATGCTATGAAAATATAGGCACATGCATATTAATTTTTTTTCTTTCTTTCAGAGAATCACTCATAGTAACTACAAAATACCAGTGTCTTTTAGAAAAAGACCTACTTTACCTACATCCCAGACACAAAAATGCATGGAATTTTTTTTTTCAGAATGCCATTTCTATTGGATCTGGTATTTTCTTTCAGTCTTTTGTTTCTATCTGATTGCATTTGTTATACTGTAGGCCTTTTACCCTGTGGCATATTTTTCATTGTTACTTTTTGTTTTGTGTGTAAGAAAGGATTTTTATTCAAAATGCTAAGCTTAAATTTAATTCAGGGGTTTTTCTTGTTTACTCTATAAAAGCCTTTTGATCCGTGAAGTGGAAGAACAATGAAAATGTGTTTTTCAGATCTTATGAAAGACTGGAACTATATGCCTTTCACATGCCATAGATTTCCAAGGCTCTTTAAAGTGCTTTGGACAGCAGAATACAAGGATGGATAATTGATAAGGAAAACACACACAGATGGCTGTTGGTGTCCATTTTATCATGTCACTGAGATAAAACCTGATAAAAATAATCATTATTACAGGAAAAATTTTAAGAACCTGCTTGTATGACGTGCTGTCCATGACCCTGATTTTGCACAGATGTCCTTGTAGAACTGTAAGTTTGCTTTTTGCCCTTCCTTTTCGCAATGACTTGAAGGTCATCTTGATTTTTAAATTAGCCGCAAATGGTATCCTTCACATCCTGGAAAACCTACTAAGGGAGCCACTGAAAATATATAAGCCTGCCAATATATAAGGCATATTGAAATTAAATCAGCACTAAAAATACTTATGAACTGTTATTAGGAAAAAAAAATCCAAAAGGATTGCCTTATTAAAAAAATCAACTTGGGTAAACAGTATAAATTACTGAGTTTCCAAAATGGTGGAAAGCAGAAATGAAAAGTTTCTCTGGTCTAGAAAATATTAACAACACAATAAAACTATCACCATTTACCGGAATGTCTTCCTTTAGGTAAACCTCAACAAAAGGAAATTTAATAATTCTGTTTTGTAGAAACCCATTTTTTTGTTTCCACTTTTGCTTAAAGACTAGAACTGTAATTCAGCAAAATGCTGAAGCATGGCCATAAAATCTATTCATTTCCCTAGAACTTCAGGACCAAAATGGTTCCTAGGACCAAAAATACACTAAACATTAGAATATCATTATTTCAATTGCACAGTTATACTGAACTCTAGACAAGCACAGCTGCTATGTAACCCTGGAAATTTTGATGCCACCTACCACAGTGACACTGTGGTGACTTCTGTTAAAAATGAAGGTGATGGCAACTTCCATTAATATCTGTTTTTCCTATTTGCACCTGATCTGACTTGCTGGTGGGTTAGCTTCTCAACTCAAAGATATTCAGCCTTGTTAGGGGAGAAAATGAAGTGTTCAGCTGGAAAACACTGAGAAGTCACTCAGGGAAATTACTGCAGTAATAATTACAGAAGAATTACAGGCAGCTAACATGAGGAAGACACATTAAATAAGAACAGGTTAAATTTAAGGACACATGAAATAGAATAGGTTAAATTATGACCTGCTGGCACTTTTGCTTGGGAGCTGGGCTGGGGGCAGTTCTGCCCTACTTGAATAAGCTATTTCTCTGTATTTTCCATAAAAGTAAATAGCTCTCTGCCAGGATACTCTGCAGTTTTGCCTGTGTGTTTACCAGCTCCTCAGTTCTGGGAACCAAGCCTTTCTAATGCAAGGATGTGGTTAAAACCAGAATTTATTTCTGCAGCCTGCTGGATGGCCTGGAAAACTCAGGGATGAGCTAACTCTCTAAGCATATCTTGCAAGCTCCATTAGTTAAAATGCTCTCGACAAGAGAAAAAAAAAAAAAGAAAAAAAAAGAAAAAGGAAAAAGGAAAGCAATGATTTGGTGAAAAAAGAAAAGCTCAATTCAGGATTTTGTGCCATCAGAGTGTGCAAGGTGGTTCCAGGCATCAGAATCAGAAAAAAAAAAGCTAGAACCAACACATCCTCCTTTGCAGGGTTAAAGGAAATCAGGGACTCCACTGGGAAACTGGCACTGCTCGTGGCTCACGTGAGTGTCTCACACACAGTATGCCAAGGGATCCAGTTTCTGCCACAGTCTGCATCTGCCAAGTCCCATGGAGAAAGCAGCAAGATTTTCACGGAATTTGCGAACTCTACAAAACACCCACGGCTGTGAAGGAAACCTGATAGTGGCAGAGCTACTGTGGTTTAGAAGTTACCTTAATAAGCCCATTTAAAGGTAAAGGTTTCTCTGAGATGCCAGCCTTAAACCTGCAGCTTAATGTATTAAGGAAAAATCCAATTTTCTTCTCGTGCTTTAAAAAAGCCTGGAGACAAATTATGTCTTTGTGACACCTTTTCTACTCCCATGACTTCACACTATAGTCCCAGTAAAGCCCTACTAATCGCCAACAGAATCAAATTACAAATTAAAACCCAGTGATTCAAACAAATCTCAAGATTACTTCAGCACAATAAAAAGGGAAGAATCCTCTTCCCATTTTCACAAACAATCCTAACCATGCTTTGGTCACAAACCAAAACCAAAAATCCTTTTTGCTTTACCACCCAGGCCAGCTGGGGGGATCACAAGGCTATAAGCATTTCAGACGAATCAGTGTAATATTGATTTTTGCCTCTGCTCCAGCTTATCCAGAAAGTGTCCTATTGATTTTGAAGGAATTATTTGCGGGCTGCTAGGCATGAGAAGAAAAACAAAGTGGATGTCCTGGTTGGTTTGTGGCTCTCCACGTTAGGCTGCTTGTGGATCTGAACTGCACACACACTCAAAACTAACAATCAGGTTCATATATTATCTATTGTAATAAATAATGTTGCAAGAGGCTGGGCAGAAAACATAAATTACGAGTGTACAACACTGATCATTTCCACATCTACACAGGCAACTATTTCCACATGTACCAACTTATACAGAAGACTGTTTTATTCTCAACCTGTAGTCAAAAGCACTCTTGAAACAACCCAGTATGACACATGCCAGTTAAAAATTCGATAAAACAGCAGTCATCTAGTTTGGGAGGGAAAAGTTGTGTTAGTTCGTTTGTTTTTCAATAAAATCTATTTGTTTAACCTACAAACATACCTATGTTTATCACTCTGTGTGCTTTTCTAAATTTTGCCCTTGTCCCTAACCCAGAATTGGCTGACTTATATTCCTGGAATTCACAAGTATTTCTTCAAAGGGGAGCTGACAGCTTGTGGATTGTGCTGATTCACTCGCTTCACTCACTCAACACATCTTCTGTCCACTCACTTGTCCTGACTATTGTGTTTAGTCAATAAATCTTTATCAAAATAAATTGCTTTGCGTGACTGTCATCTCTCCCACTAGAATGGAAGCGAGTGATCTCTTGATCCAAGCCGTGTTTCCTCTTAGATATATGTATCTTGTCATCACCTTCTTCATCCATCACACACTGACTTTCACTGCAACCAAACACTGCCTAATACACTATATTTCCTTTAAATAAAAGGACCTGAAGAAAAAATACTTTTCACACAGAAAATGTTCCCCAAAGAGACATTATTTAATTAACAAAACTCCTAGGCTACCACTTGGGTTTTCCTTCCTGTAGAATAGATCCAATCCTGTTTTCCACTCACTTGGGAAACTAAGGTTTTTTCTGATTTTCTCTGATTTTTTCAGAGAGGCAGAGGATGTGGTGGGGAGCAGAGTTATGGTCTGGGTTAGAATTGAGCACTGAAAAAAGACAGGCTCAGCACTCTGGTCAAACCTTAGGCCTCCTCTCCCTAAACTGAGCAGCCACTGACCTAAGCAATTTAGGAACTGGCAAAGAGTCATGGCAATGAGGAGGTAATGTTTGCTACAAAAGGAAACGGGAGTCACCCAAAAAATTTATTCCCTCCTGAGAAACAACGGATAAAAATCAGTCTGGGGGGGCTGGCAGATGGACAGATGCTGCTACAGGACCAAATCTGTTCTCAGATACTTGCAGATAAAATTCCTTTGCAAGGAGAATAAACAATTCCAACAGAGACAGGACAATAATTTAGAAGGAAATGTTAAGTTCTGCAGTTTTACAAAATGTTTGTTCCCTAGGTAGAACAGTTCCTTCCAACATGCCTGGGGCCATGAAAATTAGCAGATGATTACATCTGGAAGTTGGCCTAATGCCTCACACTTTGAGGAAAATATCTCCTTTTCAGTCAGGGCATTTTATCTGGTCATCAGCAGCTATAAAATCCCTCAACCTTTGCCTTACAAAAACACTGGCCTGTCTTTCAAATATGGTTTTACCATTAAGTTAAGTAATGAAAATGTTCGTTTGATGGACGTTATTACAGTAGGTCAACTTGCATGTATTCCTACCGAATTAATAACCTGTTACATTTAAAACAAATATTTCAAAAGCGTGCATCTTTATTTTATATCATTGTACCTTTGTGTTACTAAAACTAACCAAGTTGGGGATCATGCAGAAAATACAGCTAAAGGCAAAATATCAAAATCTTTTACAGAGGGCAAGCAACAAGAAAGCTTAGAATGTCAAATCCCTCTCACTTGCTGTCTTTCCAACACTATACAATATTCTTCAATTCAGTTTGACCTGTGCTGTGGCAACCAGCTGAGAAAGAAGCAGAGGAAAAGAGCTTCCTATGTACTTGAAGTGAATTATACCAGACAGGTAAGAGAAATGGACACCAGAAACCCTGTGAGAGGAAGGGTTATTTCCAAAGGCAGATTTAAAGGTTCCTGTCTCATCTCAAGCATGCTTTCAGTGAGTTTCAGACTCGAAAATCTCAATAAATAACAGTATTTTTTGCAATCTGTGCTGTCTGATGATTCACATTTCTTCTGCAAGTTTGTTGAGTTACAGAAGATCTCAATATGTAAGGTTTTCAGAAAGATAGCATGTTTTAACAATTTATTTTGACAATTGAGTATATTAGATTGAGATCAGTATTACAGCAACACTCTGTTGTGAAAGAACAATGGCTCTTTCAGTTTTATGCCTTATGCAAAACTTGGGTGTTTCTTCAGAGCTATACATGAATCACATGCAAGCATACACAAATACTACACAACAAATGGAGTAAGTAATTTTAAAATGGTTAAATTCTTCCTCGTGCCACCAAATATGCTGCTGGAACAACAGATCAGTTCCAGATGAATGGAGTTATGATAGCACCATGTTTGAAAATGAAAAGAAAAAGAATATTTCCCTATTTTTTTAAGGAAAAGTAAATGAATGTTGGTAATTTTATAGGAATAACATACTAAGTAAACTAGCAGTGTAATATCTTTGCAAGACATCCAGCTCTGGGTTGTGTGTTAGGAATTTATAAGGTCTGTGAAATTTAAATTTTACATACAGCTGCTTTTATTGTTGGCTAAAACACATTAATTTCAACTGGATACTCACTAGCAGCAACCCACCTTGAACTTGATTGTAACAAAGTATGTGGTTTTATGTTAGCCTCAAAAATACGTTTTTGAAGACTTTACAGAGGGGGTCAGAAGGATGGAATAAATAAAGAATTATAATGAATTGAAAAATTACTCTGAGAAACTGTATTTGAGCCAAAAGGGAAGAAAAAATAATGATTTCTGGTCTGCACCATTCTGCTCCCCTCACCTCCTGCACATGCTCTTGTGGCAAAGAAAAAGAAGAAGAAAGTGGGAGAAATTTGACGGAAGTACAATGGAAAGACAGTGAGAATACAGGGAGTGAAGAATGAAGGGAAAAATGGACGAGTCAGTGGCAGAGTGAAAAAGGAGGACAGAGTTGTTAGGAAGGCTTTGCTCATAGCTTTTAAATGTGACCTGGCACCATCAAACTTTGCACATTATAAAATAAAAACTGTGAGATTCTCTTCTATGTAAAATAAAACCACATCTTCACTCCAGATACTGTGCTATCTGCATGTGTCTGAGCACAAAAAACCCCTCATTAGTGCTGCTACATGGAAACACTGTTTGCAAGCAAATGAAGAAAAATCAGGTTACACGGAGTAACCTGATAACTCAGAAAAAAAAGCCCTGATCGGAGAGCAGAAGCCCAAGCACAGACCAGATGATTATCTATCCAAAAGAGAGGACAAGAAGAGCTCAAGACAGGCAGAAGCAGGTGAGAACTCACCACTGGAGCAGTTGGGTCCTCCCCAGCCAGGCTCACACTGACAGGTGTTGGGAGCAATACAGCGGCCGTGGACACATTTATCAGCACAGTGAGCTGTCACAGAAAGGAAGAATAAAAACAATTATTGAGCTCCTACCACCAGGAAAAATATTCCTGAAAATATTACAGAATATTCCTAACCCAGATATTTTGTGTGTCAAGTACCTTTTAAAATAGAAATAAACATCAGTGCATTAATCTTTGGTGGTATCTCTTCAAACTGTGTTTCACTTCAGTCCCTTCTATTTCTCCTAATTTGTAAAGACTCCATCTGAAACCGTGTTGGTATTACTCAAGTACTTCTGGGGAAATTGAATTGAGTTTATTTTAATTGAAAAAAGAGTCAAAGTATGATACTTTCTGGGTTGGAAACCCATCTGACCATGGTCCTGGGCAAGAGCCTGAGCAGGGAACCTGGACGGGATGAATTCCACAGCTCCCTTCCAACCTCAGCCATCCTGTGACTCTCTGAGGCAAACTCTCATGCCAAGAAAAAGAGGGGAACTTCATCAGGCTACCAAAGAAATGCTCTTTTGCAACAGCATGGATAAAATGTGATTTGCAAAACACCAGTGTTTTAATATCAATTTTTCCAAAAGATTCCAACTGAAGGATAAAGAAACAGTGCTAAGCAGAGCTGCCTGAAATTTATTCTTTTCTTTTTTTTTTTTTAATGATTTGCAAGGACCTTTTTAAGTTAAGCCTTACTTTCAAACAGACTTTTTGTTTGAAACATCTAAGAAAAAGTTTAAATGGCTCTGATATCCAGCATTATCAATGACAGAATATAATACACTCAAGAGAAAGAATCTCTGACCAGCAACAATTTGCTGGCATCATATTAATCACAAAATACCCCGAACTTTCCAAAATATACACACTGTGATACTTTCATTCTACTCTGAACAGCAGTAAAACTTTAAAAATGTGCACAGGATGAGATTTTTCTTAGTACCAATACTTCCAGAGAATCTAAAGCAGAAATCTGACTGCTATACCAATGAACACAAAGTCAACAAGGGGAAAAAAATAAAGTGGATGCTAATGAGAAGGTTAATGGGACTCCAATGTGGCTCTGAATTGATTGAAACTGTTCTAGAGGAATTAGCTATTTAGGTAAAATACTAGCAAATGTCCTGAGTCTTTTCCTATTTAAAGATGATGAAGCACACTGGTCATCTTTACTTCCTTACATTTACTTTTCTTTACATCCAAGTACTTACTTTTACTTTTCTTTACATCCAAGAAAAAGGAAAACCACACAAGGATCAATCATATATAAAATAAAAATCTTTCATTATACAGGATCCCAACCATTAACTGCTGATTTTTACAGCCTTTTCCATTCTCAACATACAGTTTTCATTCTCAACTTTTATTTCTAATGAGCTACTTCTCAGATGTGCACTAAAACGATTTTCATTAGAAATCAACAGCAAGAATAATAATTTTTAAACATCTGATGAAGCAAGCATTAACACAAAGCATTGCTGTCTATTTATTTGCTACGGAAAGACTGAGTTTAAATAATACATCACAGTTTTCCATTAGTCTTGTAACCTGACGTGAATTCCTTGTATCTTTGAAGATTCTTTCCTAGTTAGTGCTGCCTGGGGCACTGAGGCTCTCCACAAACCAAATGTGTGAAAAACCTTGCCAGCAAACTGTGAGGCAACAGGAGGTCACTGTAAACATGCAGCGTGTGCACTTGTATGAACAGCCCAGGGAATGCAAACATGCTCAGCCCAAATTTCTGAGCACCGAGCCTTAAATACAATAAAGCAACGCTCCACCACCTCCTCTGTGAGACAGCTGGAACAAAATGCGAAAATAAAGAAGTTGCAAGAAACCAGACCCATCTCCTTGAGTGACTCTCATGCTGTGCTCATCACACAGATCCACACTCTGGGTTTTCAGGAAAACCTATTCTCTAACCAAAATAAATTATTTGGGCACCTTTTGGGCTAGCTGACTGTTGGCAAGTGAATCCCACACCTGTAAGAGGCAGCTTATGTAAAAAAATCATTGCACTGGGTATGGGGATGAGAGAACTGAAATCTACTACAGGAGCTACAAAAAGGTGAGGACAACATGAAAAGTACTAAAAGAAGCTGAAAAGACATGAATGACACCAGGAACAGATAAACTGCTTTCTCCTGGTTTTCTGTGGAATTGCTGGGCATGGTACTAAAAAAATGCTTACACGCAAGAGCAGGTGAAAAACTTAACATGAAGTTTATTTCATACCAACCAGGGTGAAGAAGCACCAAAAACTCCCTGTCAGAAATTGCCATGTCTTCTCTTGCAAGGGAAAACTCAATTGTTGTATGAAAAGCAACCTGAGTTAACTCTTGCACATTTGCTTTTGCATCTTATCTGCCTTTTTTTGTCTTATTGTTTCTTCAAGATCTTTTCTACACTCTTGCCTTCATTATCTGATGTTAAAAGAAAACTTGAAAAATTGTATTTTTATCTTCAATGTAAGTTCATGCATGCATTTTAGGATCTGTTGCTTTTCCACTTTGAAAAGCCAGCCCTAAATCACTTAACATAAAGCTTGAAATATTTTGGCTGTAATTATGCACATGAAGTAAATGACTGCAAGGTTTAACTCAACCTTCCTCCAAATTAATTAGAACAAGCATTTATGGTGGGGGAAAAAAGTCAAATATCTACTAAATTACATTATAAGCATGTTTTTTCAAACAAATTCCTCAATTCCATACTGTATGCTAGAACATAGCATACAGTTGATCCTTTTTTCCTACACTTGATGACAATTTGCTACTGAAGTGAGTGATACCCAGTTATATGTTAAGATAGATGATTCATTTTCTATTTCATGTTTTGAGGAATTTCAGCAGGCATTAAGGTTCTCGGAAATGTACTATGCTGTCAGAAATTGTGAAGTGAATGTTCAGCTGACAGAAACAATCTACCTTTGCTTGTGTGTCCATCTACAAGAATGCCACTAGAAGATGTCTTAAAACCTTTGAAATATTTTTTTCCAGAAACATGCTAAAAAAAAATTAAATTGCACTTTTGGGACAAGTTTCTATCCTGTAGCTAAACCTAGCATCTATATGCCAAATCACCTAGGGATTGCTACTGATATAGAAGAAAAATAACAAGAAATTCTCTGGAGTAAGTAAGAAATTTAGTCAATCACTCAGCCTGGGGTAGAGTTGTTAAGGCCAGGAGTAAACTCCTTTATAAAACCTCACAGAATTATTATTCTGCCTTTGTATCTGCACATAGACTGAATTTAGATCAACTCAGAAAGTCCATCAGATCTAAACACTGCTACACACAACGCAATTTTTAAGAGCAAAAATAACAACCTGAGGTCCAGTTAACCTGCTGTTCTACACAGATACTGGCAATAAGGAAGGCAGAGGTCAGAAATTTGCACGTTTTTTATATCCTCTATAAACAGGAGTTTCATGAGGATGGCACAAAGCACTCTTTGTTAGGGGAAGTTAATGAGTAATTACTAACAGATATCTACACTCTTATAAAACAGTCCAAGTATTGACCCTGTATGATGCTGGATTTAAAATTGTGATTTTTTTGTCAGCCCACCTGAAGACAAACTGAAACTGCACAACTAATGAAACACAGATTCCTACTATTTTTGTAAAGAAGCAACGAAATTTCAATTCATGCAATGTTGAACCATAGCAAAACCATCTACCAGTAGACTTTTCAAATTTACCTTTGTGACTGGGAAGTCAAATAAAGGAACAAACAACAAAACATCAACAGCACCACGAAGATTGTAGCCTTTTAGAGGAATCTTACATCCTCCACTAAGTAGGCAAAATAATCCACACTGCATGGAAAATAAAATTAAATGGAAATGCTTCAGCTGGAGACCACCAAGAGTGAAGGTCTCTCTGTGCCTTCCAAGGACAAATAAATGCAGTCAGCTACACTGAAGGATCTACGTTTTCACAAAATTTGAAGTCTAAGGCATTCCACACTCACTTCAAAAGTCAGAGCAGGTATGTCCTGAGTATCAGCATCTGGCATGTTTTTATGTAGCAACAGGAAAAATTAGTATGTCCAATGGGATTTGAATTTTTCAGGTTCTGAGTATCACTGTGTTAACACAGAATCGATTTACTGCTTACGCTACAGCTATGTAAAAGCTGTAGTTACATTAAAAAATCATCATCACACTTTCATCACATGGTGAGTCAAACTGTAACACATTTCAAAGAATATTCTACCTAATAAAAAAATTAAATATCACAAGTCATACAGCAGTGTAATAACCAAATGTTGTCAGACACTGGTTCTTTAAGTCTAATAAATACATACCACAAACCAAAAGGCTAAAATCATTGCCAATCTGATATCAGATATATCAATTTTTAAACAAACATTTTGACCTTGCTTTTGCACGTGCAGAAAATGTTTGGAATCAAAGCTGTATTTTCAAATTCCAGGACATAAAACATGCTCTAAACAAATACCATTTTCAGACCTCCCTAGGTCTGTACAAGACCACACAAGAGAGGGAAAGAACTGGGCCAAGGTTGCTGCCAGACTCTGGACACAAATTTTCCCAATTTTGGGTTAGAGAAGGAGACAGGGGTGTGTGCCACCCAAAAAAGGTGGTGATGGCACCTCCAAACAGTTGTTACAGATCTCTGTATCTCCAAGAGAAGTTCTGCATGAGGATCTACCAGGGTCTGTTCCAAGGAGAAAAAGCTTCCATTTCCCTCCTGGTTTTAAACCTTGTGTTTATTTACTGTGTTGGAGAACGCAGTAAATTCTTGCACCGTGCATTTTCCCCACAATCATTAGTTGTGATGATTGTGTGGAAACCACACATCCAGGTTGGTTACTTAAGACATCTGAAAGCCAATCATCCTCTCATTTGCATATGCACAACCCCAATTTGCTCCAACGAGAGCTGTACTGCACCACTGATGAGTAACTGAGCTCCTGTAACTCCACAAGTCACCCATCAGAGAGGGGAGTCAAACCAGCACAGCGATGGATACATGGAATTTCAATGCAACCAAGAAAGCTGAACTTACGGACACACACATCCCTGCTTTCATAGAATCCAGGGCAGCACTGGGATTTACGCCTGTACATCGTTTTTTCACCATGTCTGTAGGCAGTACGGTAACTGATCCTAAAGGAAAGAATAAACATTTGTCACATACCTTGGTTCAGAAACAAGACAGTATGTATTCTTATACATTTTAAAAAACATTCAGGTGTCACGAGAAAAGAGGAAAAAATGCTTGAAGTTGTTGAAGTCTTGATTTATCTGAGAGTTCAAGAGTTGAAGGGGTTCCCTGACATGCCTTAGTTTCATGGGTGGTCAGAAAGAAGGAAAAGAAGGGAGACTTTTTCACTTGTGATGGCTCATACTTATGGGCATATTCCTCTAAGGAAAATGCACTTTACACCTGTCACAAGTTTTTAACCATTCACCCTGTGCTTGCTTTTTGCTAGGGCAAGAAGTTTCCTTTAACAAATCTTTTTACTTTCCTTCCAAGCAGCATACACTTTCCTCAGAACACAAGGAGTCTTCCATGGTATTTCTGAACAAATACACCTTGCAGTGTCTGGAGAATTTAGTTTTTCCCAAGCAATTTGCTTTCTATTAGCACCCCATGGGATGGTACATCCCAACCTAATGTGACATTGCTTGGAGAAACATCTTCCATTTGACACAGATCACGGCAGTTAGACAGGCTGGACACTACAGCTAAAAATCCTATGTACTGTGCTCGATTTGAACCAAGAACCTTAACAAGTATCAACACTATCAGCAGATTGACAATATTAGGATTTATACATCACCTGTGTCGTGTGCACTTGAACCAGTTCAGGATGTCAGTACAGCTCGTGTAGTAAATTTGATCAAAAGGATGTGGATATGACTCTTGAACTGTAACTGAGTAACTGGGGAGAGACAGAGAGAAAAGAGAGATTATTGAGCAAGTCCTTATAGTACAGTCTTACTGTAAAGACTGTTAAGTCTGGAAAAGACTTGAAGTCTTTTCCAGAGTACTGTTATAGAATGGAATAAATGTAACAAAATACTCATGTGTAACAAAATCACACAGAAAGCTTGTAAAGAAAAATAAACATGCAGAGAGTCATCAGGTTTCTGCTGTGTAACATATCTGATGAAATTGTACTACTAGACATTTAAGGAAAACTAATGTAAGCCTAATGTTTTTTTTTAAAACCAGAACACCTGTATCTCAAATAAGCAGCAAATTGAAGTAGTGTGTAGTACGTGCTCTCCCGTGGAAAATTTTATGAATGAAAATGGGTAACTGGACAACTAGTTAAGGAGCCAGAAAATGAGGTTTCTTCTGTTATCACTCAAAACAGAAGACCAGGAAAAAAAGGACTTTCTGAGAAATTTCTTGTAAAAACTGCATCTGCAACTTGATGAAGACATCCAGTGTACTTAGATACCAAGTGAATGTTAGGAGAGAAATACACCTAAACAGTAGTTACTGGGAAATGACATAACAGTCATACCTCCAAACAGTCTATTCAGCAATCACAAATTAATTTTAAAGACCATATTTTATTTTGCTTACTGGGTAATTTTTAACGGAGAATCTCCCACACCACACTCCCTGAAATACTACATGAAATCCCACTGTTATTTTCTGACGAATTACACAATTGCACAGTGTACTAGAAATAACTCCACGCTGAGAGCCTCCAAAGCTGTCAGTAGGGCAAGAGGAGCAGAACTCTTGTCGCAGAAGGGGAAAATATTGAATCATCCCAGAAAAACTCTTGGGGAGGCTGTTTGTGCTGGCAGGCAGTCCTGGGTTGCGCAAGGGAGTTTGAAAACACAGGAATGCGTGGCCAGCTCCTGCAGCAGGACTGGCTCCCAGGAGCAGCCAAAACACTGCACAGCCTGCCCAGCTCTCCCTCACTTCCACTCACACCCTCTGAGACCTCACAGCTGCAGTCCCCCTGTCCTGCTGTCACCACCCACATCCAGACCCACTCACACTGCACACACCCTGTTTTCCTATGAAAGGCAAGCAGCCCTGACCACCCAGCTGTCCCAGCCCAGCAAAATGTCAGTGGGATGCTGGTGCTTGCCTGAGGCTCTGCTCTAGCCCTTCTCACAGCTCATCTGTAAATATGCTTTATTTAAAGCCTAAGGCAGTGACAGTGGCAGTCAGGAGCTTATATCTGGGGCTTTACCCTTTCATATTTCTGTCCCTTTGTCACCTGCTCTGCGTAACAGCGTGGATATTTCATTAAGTTTATCTGGAGTTCCACTCTGTTTCTGAGACACAGCAGAAGGAGGAAAAATGTTCATGCCACAGAATGGACATGCTTGCTAAATACATTTTTAGATAAATTTTTTCTTCTGCAGACTTTGAATAGCTTGTTTTAAAATACATTACGCCCTGTAAATAGTTGTATTTGGAGTTTCTTTCCCATTTGGCTTTTGCTATGTTGTAGCTTCCCCCAGAACCACTTTTATCTACAAGCACTGTAAACAAAGCACACACAATATAGAACAGTGTACAGTAATATCGTAGACAAATGCCTGACTGCTAAAAACAGGTATTTAATATTGTGACTCCTTCACATACACATTGCTCTATGAATTGTACACAGCAGCTGAGGCAGAGGCACCAAATGCTTCACATGAAGCCTCAGGGAAATTCCCAAGGAAAGTCCTGAAGTGTTGGGTTTTTCTAAACAGAGAAACTGCAAGTTCAAGATTCAATTTTCTTTGTAAAGATTCACTCATAACCACCACAAATAAATGTACAGTGGCCTAGCAGCACTCCCCATGATTAAGCATAAAATCCAGTTTACATTAAGTGCAGGAAATACTGATGTCCTGGAGTGAACTGTGAAAATTAGACTTTCTCATGGACCAGCTGATCAATCACAGGCATAACTGTAATAATGAGACACAGGGTCTTGTTTTCACTATCATAACCTTTACACAAGGAAAAAAGTTCAGCAGATGCTCGAGGCTCAACCTCTCCTACCCATTGTGGCATTTTGCAATTCACATGGAACTGGATGAACAAACAGACCAGCTACATTGATGATGAATTTCATTTCGCATGTTATAAATTTTTGAACCTCATCAAAATAATTAAACAACAAATCTTAATTCAGATCCTGTGAATGCTGAATAGGAGAGAATCAGCATAATCAAATTTGGCCAAATTCCAAAATGGTTAATTATATTTTGCATATGTAAAACTTCTTTTCACTTAAATTGGAAAGAGCTATTTTTACTCACTTCTTGTACCCAGCTGGTTGTATAACACTGCTGGTACCACTGTAGTGTTTTTTACTTCCTAACCCCCATGATTGCATTTCAGCCCAGTGTTAAATTGTCTTTTACTTATCTGTGAGCTCACCTGCCCATGCAGTAAAGGCAAATTTTCCCCCATTTTGTAACTCAGCCAAAAGCTTTCAATAATTTGAAGTGTGCCAAGTAAAGCGAAGCAAAATTATTACATCAGAATTTGCATCATTGATCTTGCAGAAGGAAGTATTACCTTTCCCAGTGGCTGCACACATTGGGATCTTCCAGATTCAAAGACAAACTCGAACCCATCCAATGGTACAGGAGTATGACAGGGAAGCCAAACAAGGAGCTGAAATGCAGAACCATCTTTCCAAAGAGATGGCTGTAAGAAAAAAAAGTTTAAGATATTATTATTATCATACAGAATATAAAGAAGCTAATAATTTTAACCCATCTGTAATCAGTCTACAGCAAGGTGTACTTCAAGGAAAACACACTGCACCAACATCACACTCGTAACAAGGAAGTCTAAAAAGATTATCCTAACACTTTGACTAAGCAAATTGTTTTAATTTGCATGCTGAGACACTCTTAATCCAACTGGTTGTTAATCCACAAATGCCAGAATGAATGCTATTAATATGTAATTTATTTAGAATGACTTAAGATACATTTCTGTTTCAGTGAACATTTGACTTTATTTTCTCATTTACACACAAATTCTAACATTATATGGCTATGGAGAGAGGAAAAAAATGTGATCCTTAAGTGGAATCTGTAGTATAAGGAGAAAATAATTTCTAATAAATATGTTTAATACAAATACTTTTAACAAGGCAAACTAATCCAGAAATAGAAATTTCTCACTTTAAATATTAAGTAACAGAATAAAACAAATGACACCAATAACTTTATTTTATGAGAAAAAAGTCCACGTGGCCATAAAAAAAAATCAAAAGAAGACAAAACAGTCTTACTTTACCCTCACTTCAGAAGTAAACATAAAAAAGCTTACAAGAAGAAACTATTGTATTTAAGGTATCTGAGGTACAGAGATGATCCCATTTAGCTAAATTGTTCTTGAAAAATCAGGGCTGCTGAAAGATATTTCATGGTCTGTAACTATTTCTCTGCATGGAGCCAAGTAGTCAACGTGAAGTTATTTAAAGAGCAGCTGTATTTTCAGCTAATAATTCCAGTGAAGTGGTGATTTCATTGAAAATAGTCAGTCTGATTAAGCAGACTGTAAACGGTATTTCCTTTTTTTTTTTTTCTTTTATTCTCAACTTCAGCAACTTTCCTTTTCCAGGACACATTTAATAAAATTTAAAATGAAAAGAAAAAAAAATTTGCATGAACCCCCTAGAGCAAAACTTGATTGCATTCCAGATCTTTTGCTTAATTATTAAGGAAAATCAAAACAGAAAATCAGTACAGCTGATTAGCATTGCTAAAGTGTTGATATTAGCAATAAAAGATGTAGATGACTCATTTAACTCTTGCTGCCTACATTTTGCTCTAAGAAAAACTGTTCAGAGATTCACTTCTCATACCATATATTGCTCAAATTATCTCACCCAATAACACAAGAGTATTTTCAATATCTACACATACACAGAGCCTGTAGTTTAAGTACTGAAAACGCTCATTTTGGGCAATGCCTTCCCTGTGCAGATTAGTGATTAGTGGATATATGAGACAGAAAAAACTCCAATAAATTTAAGCTAATCCTCGGTGTTTCACCACCAGGACTTTTTTCCACAACAGAATACCAAAACCATATTGCCTGTTAACTCTTCCTACAGCCTTTGAGGCAAAAACTCTCGTTGACAAAACCATATTTTACTCATCTTTTGGGCAGGAACTTCAAGACAGGTCCTGTGTTTAGCTCAGACTTGTCTTTCCCCTGACTTTAATCCAAACCCCTGACTTAAAAACATTAACAAGAAAGCAGTGCAGCTGCATGAAGCATCTACAGAATACTTCCCTAAGTTTCTGTAAACTAATTAAAGAAATCTAACTCATTATATAGCTTTTATATCAAAATCAGATGATCAGTAGTAGTCATATTAAAAAATTAACCTGATCATCCCAAGGTTTACAATAACTACTAAGAAGCTCATTTTAAAATGGTGTAACAGGTGTACAATATATACTCCCATAAATTACAGGTACTCCCCTAAAATACATTTAAATGTGGGAAACTACATGAATACGTTTGTAAGCAGGTGAAAAATCCTGTGTGTGCACTATATAAACACAGACAGTTAACCACTAATGCCCAATATTTGAGATTTTTAGGCACTTGTCTGCCACTACCAACTGTGTTGACAGTTTTGGTTTGGTTTGGGTTTCTTTTCCCAATGTAGAGTTCAGGATCAAAACCAGAGAAAGAACAGACAGAAAGAGAGAGAGAAAGAGAGAAAGAGAGAGAGAGAGAGAGAAAGAGAGAGAGAAAGGAAGAAAGAGAGGAAGACAGAGAGGAAGAAAGAGAGGGAGGGAGGGCGGGAGGGAGGAAGGAAGGAAGGAAAAGAAAGAAAGGAAGGAAAAGGAAGGAAGAGGAAGGAAGGAAGGAAGGAAGGAAGGAAGGAAGGAAGGAAGGAAGGAAGGAAGGAAGGAAGGAAGGAAGGAAGGAAGGAAGGAAGGAAGGAAGGAAGGAAGGAAGGAAGGAAGGAAGGAAGGAAGGAAGCTTCTTCTTCATGAGGTGAAAATTAAGACATGATTACAAATTAATCTCTTCACCCACCCAGTGCAGAGCCACAGGCAAAACTGAGGGCATGCAGCTCTTCCTCAGATTTGTAGTAACAAAAGATAAATATAATAAATACAGGTGGAACCTGGGAGCAGGGGACGGTATGATGGACACTGTAAAAGAAATGAAGGTTGCTCAAGGCTGCAAACAAATATTTTTTGGTCAGCAAAATCAAGTGCTGCCAGTGAATTAACCAGGATTAGAACTGCATGAGCAACAGAGAATAGTACGACACAGTTGCTAACATGACATAATGGACCCAAGACCAAGGGAAATGCTGATGCAGCTTTCCCATTACTGTTGCAAAAGCATTTTTACCACTGAAACATGAAAAATGCAGCAGGAACAGGCCATTTAGTTAGAAGACAAACTTCAGAGTAGTGAGAGCCTTTTGTACTCTGTCATGGCATCTCCAAGGTTTTTCTAAACATTTTTTGGTGAAGAATTGTTTGGTCTTTCACTTCCTACACAGTTTTTTGGTAACACTGTTCACTCCTAAAATTGCTTCCCTACCAGGGGTACAATTTGCTTATAAAAACATCTCTTTCACTACTGATGTCAGGCAGAGCAAAATTTGAATCTGACCTAATCTTGTCAGTGATGATTAATCCCATGTTAGCTTCTGTGAGAAAAAAAGAAACCACAACTGATTGCTTTTATCGATTACATTAGAGAATTAATGGATGAAGAGCAGAAGGCATTTTCCCTTCGGAAATCAGTAAATCAGTTTGACACTTTGTCACATGAAATCTCACTCATAAAGCAAACACAAAATAACCTGAATTAGGAGCATTATCACACAGACCCCAGGCTGGCTGAAGATGTACAACCACAGCAAATGGAAACTGACTGGTCTTTTCTCAAACCCTCAAAATGTGTCACACCAAAGGCAGCATTGATTGTCACTGCCAGGGGAGCTCAGGACAGACCAGTGTGCTGGCAAGGCTGAGACTCTCCTTGACAGAAAATGTGGGATCTGGACAGCCAGCACAAGAGTTTGCTAAAGGATAACCCAATACTGCCCTAAACTGAAGGACTCTTTCACACTCTCCATGATCAGAGATTGTAAGGGCTCTTCTTGATGCAGCTGAATCAAATCTGACCCTCTTCCCTTGTGCTGCTTCACTTTAAAATCTCACTGTGAAACAGACTTGACACATTTGGAGAGTCCAAAGGTGCTGAAGATGGGCTGAGCAAGTGATGTGGGAAAAACAAGAAAAATAACTCATTTAGACTGGTGTCTGAAGAATAACACAATCAGGGGCTGAGTGTGCTGGAACAAGTCTCCTTGATGAAGACAGATATGCTGCTACCTTTTTTTCATGTTACTAAGAAAAATAAATCAGTGATCAGCTGCTATTTTTCTTCGGTTAATAGATTACATCATTTTTATTTTTCAGTCTCTCTTTAATCATCAGAGGCTTCTAAGAAAATGAGGTTTATGTAATCACAGTGTCTATGTGCTCTGGCCTCATGCCTAATAACTTGCAAATTTATTGGTCACTTAAACTGGAAGTAAGAGAGGTGAAGAAGTGTTTAGTTGTGGAGTTCCAGAGAATCCAGTGATAATGCACAAGCCTGGAGGAGACCAGGCTTTATTTGCCATAAGAGATAGAGTTACCAGTTTTCAAGCATCACAATCCTTAAGTAATTCTATCATTCACAGAATGAATCCCTCTACCATTCCTACTACATATAAATACAGTAATACATGATCTGATCTTAAATAACAGAGAGCACTCTTCAAACTGTATTAAAACTGTAAACTGGAGTAAATTTTGAGTAAATTTTGCAGTTAATAGCCACTTATCCGTACTCTTCTCCCCCAAATTAGCATTAAAAGGGCAGGGGAAGACAGTTCAGTAGAAGTCAGGTCTGCAAAAGGCAAGGAGGCATGGTAAAGACAAATACCAGCATGCCAGACACTTTGCAGATGGACTCATTATTAATCCTCAGAGGAAGGCTGCCAAACATCACAAACATGGGGTCACTTCACTGTAGCTGTCATTGTCTGCTAAATTAGGGCCCTTTCACTTAAAAATATTTCCTTTTTTTCAGGCAGATGGCAAGTATAGGTGTTGAACCATTAAGATTACCTATAGCACATGGTATTGTGTGTTTAAAGATAATTTCCATAGGAAACCAGCAGGATGAGCTGTTAACAAAAATCCTCTGGTGAAATGGGCTGCCCATTTTTTTTTCCACCCAGACGAAAAGTCACCAAATAAAGACAGTTAAAGCTGTGTAGAATCCAAAGCAAAGTATCTGAAAGATACGCTTGGAGAAGATGAAATAGCATCTCGAACATAAAATCCTGATATGCTTCTTTTATAAAAGACACTTGAGGTGAAACATAAAAAACTATGTCAGGTCCATACACAGATGGCACTTCTCAGCCCTGGGCATCTTTTCCGGGGTGGATGTTGAGAGTTAGCTCTCAGAAGAAAAAGTAAGTAACACATGATTTAATAGACTCTATATAGTATACACTTGAGACAAAAATCATATCCACATAGACAGACCGTTCCCCCCCTTCAATTTTTTTTTAAAGTAAAACATTTTTTAAATATTTTTTCAAATAATATATTCCTTACTGAAACAACTATTTGTATAAATCCCAAGTCTATTTTAGTAGTAAGGGTGAAGACTCTAAGTAAAAATGGGTGAATGCCTGATGCCTGTGTTTAAGGATATTTATTTCTGAAGTCAGGTATTACTAGCAAGTATGAAAGCTTTGTTATGGAGTTACATGATAAGAAATCTGTATTAAATTTTTGTCAAAATCTCTCAGGCATATAGCACCCCCAGACTCCTGATACTTCCTTTTTTTTTTTTTTCTAGTAGGAATCTTAAGAAAGGCCATTGCACTAGTGGATGTAACTGTGAAAACTTTGTGGTTGCTGACAAGCTGCCTGGGACAATCCTGCGGCTGCCTAAA
This sequence comes from Entomyzon cyanotis, assembly GCA_024500445.1. Taxonomy (NCBI): domain Eukaryota; kingdom Metazoa; phylum Chordata; class Aves; order Passeriformes; family Meliphagidae; genus Entomyzon; species Entomyzon cyanotis. Next base: position 3,599,754 of record JAKEPQ010000044.1, read on the forward strand.
TACACCAGTGACCTGGTTCCACCGCTGTGGAAATTATCATTCATGGTTTTACCCTCTCTTGGACAAAGTTTCTGTGACCCCTCTTTTCCTATCACCAGCCTTCCAGACACTGTGTCACTTCCAGTTTATTGCCAGGATATAAAGCAGTACAATCAAAGGACTCAAACAATTCCTTGAGCTTCCTGTGCAATTTAGGATCAATTTCAAATCTGCCCATCTTCCTTTAAATGTCTTCTGCTTTTCAGCCCTCTTCAAAGACAGCCTCTGTTTTCTTCCCTCCCCCATCACATGCATGTTCTCTTTCTCCACATACATTTTCATCATACATTAGATTTTTCCCTTTCCTAGACACAGCCTCTGTTATCACTGGAAAAATTCTTCAGTCTGCAGCACCCTGCACTTGTCACAGCCTTTCACTGGACCCTTTCATTATAAAAATCAAACGTACGAACTCCTCCATTTGTTTGTAGCTTCTAGTTGCTAACAAGATGCTGCAATTTGTAAAAAAATTTGCTGGTAACTCTGCTTCAGTACCTTTGTCCTTGTGTATCATCTAGTGAAATGCCATTTTGCATATAACACCAAACAAAAAATAAAATTTTCTTTCCAGTTAGCTCCTGTTTTCATTATTTACACCAAGGATTACACTCCTGTAAATCTTTATCCCAGCTTACAAACTTCACTTTTCAAATTACCTGCATTAAGAAATATTAATTAATTCTGATGCCACTTCCCCTTAACAGCTTCTGCAACATTTCAGTGCATTACTGATCAGTTTTTCCACCTCCAGCAATCAAGGCATGGGTGATTCACTGCACAAAGCCTCACATGCCACCACCACCCCACAAAGAAAATTCAAAACATTCTAGCAGAAGAATGGGGAACCCAAAGGTGTTTCCTTTGACAGTTCATTCACTCAATTCTATCTTTTATTTTGGTTATTTGTCAAGATTGGAATGGATGTAGTACTCCTGCATTTGAAGGGGAAAACGGAAGAACATAATGCAAAACCGAGAGTGACTGGTTAATTCTAGTTTTTTTTAACCAACCCACAATTAAAGGGATAAATCCTATCTCTATTCAACTCTTGAAGAACTTCCACCTTGAAGAACTTTCACTGAGATTACAACATAACCTGATGAGTCCTATAGAGTGAGCAACACCAAGAATGTGGCTTTCACAGTAAACTGGCTCAACACGTTACATCACTTATAAACAATAATACAAACGTAAAACCATGTTTGTAGTGTTTGTAGTTAGTCTCCCTACATGCAGGCAAAAGGGAAAGAAAATCCTGGGGAGAAATTCAGCTTGCCAGGTGCCAGGGGTGTCTGCAAGTTTTCTGCACACTGAGGATATATAAACATGCAGGTGAATGTACACAGGCACAAACTGGTTCAACACACCAGATTATCAGTACAAGCTCTAAAACAAGTTGCTGTGCTTTAGGGAATAAACAGAACCTCCAAGAGTTAAGGAGGTTCTTGTTGGTAGAACAACAAGAACAGCAGGCAGTAAAAAATCAAGTTCTAATGATGACCAAGTAAACAACTTTGTATTTTATGTGTTTTATGCTAACAGAGTCATTTCATATCAAAGCTTGTTGTTCTGATTTCTATCAGTATCAGTTTTCTCTTACCATAAATTTTAAGACACCTCAAATCATTAAATCCTTTATTTCCTTTAATGATCAATCAGAGACGTTTACAGAAAGAGTGCCCAATACATCAGTAGAAGAAATTAATGATGGTAAATTCCTTAGAAGTTCTAACAATCAAAGACAACGTTTTTTGTTTGCACCTAATACTGTTTTTCAAGGAGATTTCTCTTATTTCAGTGTGTTAGTTTACCTGGGTTACAGGTTATCTGAAACCTTTTTAAATGTCTGCTGCTAGTTTCAGCTGAGGGCAGTGCAATTTGAACCGGGAAGAATCAAGACCACGATTTTTATTAACTTGAATTTATTAACTATTAAATCCCACAAAATATTATCCTTCAGGACACATGTTGACTTCTTTAAGCCTGTACCTCTTTGCAGTGTGCAAAAGGACAGCAGTAGCACAAGCACATATTTGTCATCAAAAAATGGTCTGTTCATATCATTGTCTGACAAAGCACCTTTAGTAACAAGGCACCCTATTCAGAAACCTAATTTTTGCAGACATTCATATGCCAAATTAAAAAAAAAAAAGAAATCTCTATGATGGTGGGTTTAATGAGGTACTCTGTTATTCTCTGTAATAAAAATTAAACGAGAGAGACAGAATTCTTCAGCTTAATTGCCACATCTGTTATTAGGCACTTTACTTTGATTGACTGGAGTGTATGTGTCAGAGACTGTGCCAGAAAACAGGCAAACTTTGTAAAGTAGACTTATAACTTATAGCCCAACTGGCACTAGCAGCATCTCTGTTGCAGCTTCTGCTGCCTCTTGGTTAAAACTAAAGGAACGTTGGCCTTGGTTCAGTTATGCATTAAAATTTGAAATTAAAGTAAGTATTGCAAATTGTGTCTTTTTTTTTTTTTTTATTTTAATAAGGTGAATTAAAAGCAGTCCCTATTTTCAGAAGGAAGAGCAGTGGTTATCTGAATGTGTGAATGGGTCATTTGTCATTAATGGATGAGAGAGACACAAGCAACCCAGAGTTTGCAAATTGCTCAATAAGAAATTTCTCATTTAGTGGTACATCCGCTGCTTTACTTTGCCAGCAGATGAGCAAAGGGCTGAGGGGACAGTGACAAACAGCACAGCATTTGCAGAGGGACTGGACAATCACAGTGAGGGAGCTCCTGGGAAGAGCAAAAATGGAATGGACACTCTCCTGTGATCTGCGCAGAAACTTGGGATGAAACCTGAACTCACTCACCAAACTGCTTGTTACCTCTGAAATCCAGAGATCATAACACCTGGTAAAAACCCCAAGTATCTTGCGCTGGTCAATAACTCATTTTATGACCAGCTAATCTTCTTTTGGCTCTAGAACCCAAACGCTGAGCGTTCACCATCCTGACATAGCAAAATGACACTTTCTCCCTCAACTAACTTTTTTTTTTTTTCCAATTTCACACAGGCTTTCTACCAAGAGCACAGAAATGTATGTTGCTATTGTCAGCATGAAGACAGACAGGCCAGCTGCAATATTGCTGAAAACTACTTTTCATCCACTTTATTCCAGTAAGGAGCAAAGGGATTATTTGACCTTCCTTACCAATTTTCTCTGCTGCTCCAGAGAGTGCAAAGAAAGGTAAGAGTGTGTGGAAGAGCAACAAAAACTGCACCAATATCCACTGCATCCACTCCTGAAAATCAGAGGGATGCTTTTGTGCTGGAAGCTGAAGCAAAGCTGTCCACCATGGGCACTTGGCCTGACCCAACCTGTCAGCTGCCCACTGAACTAATCCACATATAAATCTTCCTTCTCCCTGGAGGGCAGATTGGGACACTGTGATTCTCCCCCTCCAGGAGAGCAAGTGACTGTTTTTTGGAAGGAGTCTACCCTGATGGGTGAGACAAGCCAGGGCAGATGCTCTTTGTCACTGTTTGAAGGTTTTTGTTGTGCTCTCAGTTCAAGGCTGCTCCATGCTTTACAAGGAGATCCAGAAATTTCCACGTGGCTGTCTGTCTCTGGAACATTCTTCCCTTTGCAAATATGTTTTCCCTCAACCTAGTGAATTTAGCAAAAGGTAGGATTCGCTTAAGCACATTTATTTTAGATACACGTTCAGTAATAATCTTACATACAGTAGTTTAATCAACATAACTCCCTACAACATCCAAAAAACTTCTTCTAACACTGTACAAGGCCTTTTGTTCTTGAGGTTATCCTTAATACCTGCACTGTATGTGGAAATTATTCACGTCCTGTCTAAATGTTTTATCTTGTTTCACAAAACAAGTCAAAAACAGAGCTGAAAACAGAATTCAGGTCTGCTAGTCTCCATTTTCAACCCACCCCTAAGACCCTTGCCTCTAGTTTGATTTTCTGCCACAGTGGCAATGACATGAGCATCATGCTTACAGTCCTAAATGTGGGTGCAGCAAATAATGAAATACAGACTTTTTACAGATTCTTTTTACAAAAGAATCACTACACCCAATGTCATGACTGAGAGAAATTTTTTACAGATTTGGGTCACCTCTGAAGAGGCCAATAATGCCCTCTTGTCAATCTGCTTTTTTGCTTCGTTTTTCCCACTGGTGTTCTTGTTGGAAACAGCAATGAAGGAAAACACACATATGCCTAAGAGAAAAACATCAATGTACTGAAGCTTTGCTATTTCCCTGGAGATAGGCCACACAACACAAAGCGGGGTAATTTTCAAAAGTGTACTGAGAGACTCCCCCAGGAGAAGAAGAAAAAGTTTAAAGCATATATCTAGAAGGCAGGCTCCAGAAATGATACTCAGTGGCACTAGACATTTTTGGAGTGACTGCAATGGATTTCTGCTAAATTCCAAAAACCCCCTTGTGCAGACCTAGAAGCAGCAACCTCAGGCTTTCTCCAGAACTTCTCTCATTGCTGGATGAGAAAGAGCATTTCCTCCCTGCATCCCGGCACTACTTCAGCAAAACAAAACCAAGATCTCCTTGCTGAAGTTGATCCACTGTCAAAATACACACAGAAAGTCTGACAGCCTGCAAAAGCACAAAAAAAAATTTCTCCTGCATATTAGTGGTGCAGACCAGAACCCCAAGTCACTGCATCCTTTGAGGTTCACTTACCATGAATGCATATCCTGGCTGTCATTATTCATACATAATGCAAATTGGCATGGACTAGTGTTCAGCAAGAAAGAACGGGGCATATCTAAAAAGTGCATTAAAGTTGCAGAGGAACAATATTGTTCCAGAGATGAGATTAAGTCTCACAGCTCTCTGAAATGGGTTATGGAGATGGAAAAATCTACTGACAAGCAGTGGGGATACTTAAAACAAGGAAGCTTCTCTCTTGCTGTGTTTTTGTTTTACTCTTTCAACAACTACTAACCCAACCTTCTTATTCAATAATTAAAAATGCAGTCTTTTGTGGGTTCATATACAAGTTCTTTGGAAGTAGTGATTTTTTTATGGAGGCCTGTGGCATACCTGCACAGCAGAATCTGCCATGTGTAGTGCCTTTAATCCAAACCAACCCTAAAGCAAAGAGCACCATATGCATTCTCACCAGAGTCCAGGGCAGTGTTGGCAATTCTGCTTTTTTCTAACAGAAAATCTAATTGTCTATTAAAAGAGGCCAGTTGTTCTGGCTTTGGTGGAGGCTGCTTTGGTGTATTTAGATGACACAGATGTGTGTGTCTTCACAGATCCTAAAATGGATGAACAGAGGGTCTAGGATATGAAATTTACCTCAGTTACTCTGAAAGTTCAGAGATCTCACTCCTGGTTTACTCAATGAAAGTAAGAAAACTGGACCTTCAGCCATTGTACAGTTACGCCTTTTAAAGAAATGAAACCAGCTAAAATGAATTTATTTAAAAAAAGAAAAAAAAAAGAAAGGACATTTTTTGCAGACTGATAAAATTTTCATGACCTCTACCCCTCAATTTAAAATACGCATTTCAGTCTCACTGGCAGGTACCTTTCAGAAACAGTTGTTATTTACAATATCAGTCTGGGGGGGTGGGGGAAAGAAGGGAAAAAGAAAAGATTAAAAGATCAAGTTACTCTTCACTTCCAAACAAGCCCAGCCACAGCTGTACATCAGCTTCCGAGCAACTGCTCTGCAAACACACAACAGGGCTTCTGTCTTCCCACAGGGTTTGCTGGGGTCACCCGCATGTGGCGTGGATTAAAAAGGCAGGAAAGCTCCATTACGGGGCGAGCAGAGCCACGAGTTAAGCAGGGAGCTGGTGGTGCCGCTGGTAAATATCCTGTCCAGCCCTTCGTCCCGAGGGGGCTCCCCCAGATCCGGGGGAGCCCACACACAGATCCTGCTCTCTCCGCGGCCAGGCAGGGAAAAAAGGGCCCAAATCATCGCTCTGCTTTTATCCTTTCACTGTCTGAGCTGGAGGAAGTCGGAGGGAAGGAGACCAGAGAGTTAAGTGGTGTTTTCATAGGCAAAAAGAGGATATTAAAGAGGCAGCCTCGGATTTTCAGAGGTAGTGACAGAGTGATGGATTCAGGCAGCCTGTGCAAATTGTGGAATTCTTCTTTATGTATGTAAACAATAAAAAGAAAGTGACATACAGCAGTAGTTAGGGAATAAGGGCAAGCCTTTTTGCTGGGTGTGATCACCAGTGACTTTGGCCATCATCAGGTGCCACCTCCCATGTGCTGGAGAAGTCAATCCAGCCCTCAAAGCTGCAAAGGCAAACCAGTTGTTTTTAAACAAATACCTTTCTAATTGAAGAGCTCTCCACTCCAGCTGCTGTCTCCTACTTACTCAGTAGATTTCCAGCCTGCTGCCTTTGGGACCAAGACTGCCACAGCTCACAAGTTGTCAGAGACATTTCTTCATGTATCAAGTACTCTTGAACCCTTTGAAGAGGGTTTATAAATCACCAAATGCTTCCCACAAACACACGCAGCCATTATTTGTGCTTAAGTTCCACTGATCATAACATGTGTGTATTGACAGACCAGTGCGGTCCAAAATTTTGTAAACACTTTAGAGGAAACTCAAACTCAGCTATACATGCTCAAAAGCACACAGAAGCAAGCAATGGAGAAAAGGAGCAAGGGAAGTGGAAGATCCACTTGACCTGTTGGCATACCCAGTGTTATTCCCACTACGTCTGCTCTCTCTGCTGAGTTAGGTTTTTTGCTGATTCCTGACAGCAGCTTCCAAAACAACATAAACAAATCAATTATGTAATTTGGTACTTAAAACTTAACCAGACCTTGGCGTGTACACACACACACACACATATGCACACATGTCTTTTTCTTCTTTTTTAACATGCAAGTGCTTCCAGTGTGCTCACATTCTCAGGGTGATCAAGCTTGGTCTGACTATTGGCTTTTGGAGGATCTGATGCCAGTCAGCCGTGCATAATGGCCTCTTTGTCTCACTGTCACATGAGCAGCATTGTGTTACAATCATTGTCACTCTGGGCTCAAACTGCAAGGCATGCTTTCACACAAAACACTCACTTTGGGGGCTCCTTTTGGCAGAGCCCTGCGATCGAAACTCTTTTGCTGCTCTTTAGTTAATCAGCCCAGCAACGCCGAAACTTTAAAAGTCAGGATTCAGAAGCTCTCATCCAAATCAACCGATTATGAAGCTTCTCTAAAGGCCACATGAAGAGCGGGGCAAGTAACGTAACATAGCCATCATTTATTTAAATCACTTTAAATCACTTTTCCTAAGCCCTTTTATAGTGTGTTTTGCTTCAAATAGCAGTGGGGGGATGGGGGGGGGGGAAAAATCCCAAGTCAAAGTTATCTCCACCTTGTAACATTTTTCTCCCACACTTCAGAAGAATGTCTGCAAGATAAAATCAAAGCATTTCTACAGGACAAAGATGAGTAACTTACTAGGTGACAACATTATTTTACTCTTGCTCTGCAAATTCTTTAAATTCACCAAGTACACCCAACCCTTCCCCTTCCAAAAATATTTTTAGAAAACAGATAGACAAGATTTCTGTATAGGAGAAACTTCAAAAGTTGATTTAAACATCCTGAACTCATTGAAACCCTGCACGGATGTCTCTGTTTTCATTAATGAAAAATATTCTCACAGGGCTGAGACAAAACCATGTTAGGAACAACATCCTCCTGCCCATACTGTCTCTTGAATAATTTTGTACTGGCAATTTTTGTCTTGTAGAGTTACTCTTGTAGAGTTACTCCTGTATTTTTGCCTTGTAGAATAACTCTTGTAGAGTTACTACTCACTCTGAAAATGACTTACAGGATGTACCTCTGAAGGAAACAGGCACTCTGTGGAAAGAGCTCATTCATAATGCTTGTGATGTGCAGAAAACTTTGGGAAGCTATGGCTTCCTCCCAAAAGAAATGGGGCTCTGCATGGAACAACAAACTACCAGCTTGTGTACCATTTTCCAATTAATTTTTCTTTCCTTTGCAGTCCATCAAAGTAACATAGCTTCTTCCAAGACCTGGTTTGGTGTTCCACCCTGGTACCGCTCATATTTTGGGTACTGCCATATTTTGGTACTGCCAGTTGCCCTAAACACACACTATCCCTCTCTGGATCATTTTTCCTTATTAAGCAGCCTGAGCCAGCCTTCCTCTTTCCCCACAGCCTCCGTTACAGCTTTGAGCAGAGCCTTCCTTCCACATGAGCACTGCCCCTGAGAAACACCACCAGGATGGGTCAGGGACACCCAGGCCACAAACCCCTGCTGGTCTCCCCTTGTCCAGCCTGACAAATTCACCTTCTACATCATCCTAAGGTCATGACTTGTCTGAGATGTCCCTTGCCTTTCATGGTCTCTTCCCATGCCCAACATTTCTAGTGCTTTACAAGATGCTGACCCCTTTCTTTGGCAAGGCTTTGGTTCCAGACATCATTGGCAATATATTGGTATTACAGAGAAATAGTTCTTCACTGTCTCCTATCTGAAGATTTTCATCTAAAATAGCCCCTTTAAATATATGAATTTGCACAACTTTTGATGAAAAATAACATGACTATAGCTTGACACCTGTTTTCATTATTTATCCATCTTTCCTTATTTCCTCTTGCCTTTTGTCTTGGAGTATAGACTATAAAAGGCAATTTTGCTATTGTTCTTCTACTGTTGTATATCTCTTCTGGCCGCAGTGGTGGACACTAAAGCCATACGAGCTCCAGCTCTTTGTGCCAGTGATCCTAATTCTAAAATGACACACTAATATGAAGTCTTTATATTCAAGTTTCTTTGAAAGAAGAATTTTGCACACATTTCCACCTCTGTGTGTTCAACAAAAATAATTTGGTAGGCTTAGAAGAGTGTTGTTTTACAGCAATAGAAAATAGATTAAATTTATTTCCCTAGGTCACACAGCAAGTCAGCGTCAAAGTTAAAATTAAGTTTTCTGCTGTATCTTTCCATTGTCTTGCACATCAAAAGAGCTCAGAATTAGTATCTCATTGCCATTGATGACTATGGGCTAATTTCTCTGACAATCAGATACCAAATGCAGATAAGACATGAAGAGATGGCTGTCCACATTTTAATATAAACCCAATGTGTACATCCAAAGGCATGAACTGCAAATCCTTACAGAGGCAAAACATCAATTAAAGACCAGACAGTTTGAATGGGTTAATTAACATGAATGCTGACAAAATCAATAAAGCTATTCCAGTAAAGCAAATCCCTCCCCAGAATATTTCTCCTATTTTTCTGACAGATGGCTTTAGATGATACATACTCTTTTCACAAGTAAAAAAAAACATTTGGAATATCAAGACACAGATTCTTCTCACAGATGAAAAAATACTGCAGTTATATCTACGTTTATGCCATGCTGACTGGAGCATATGAAGTCAGTACTAATTACTAACAAACTAATCTGTTAATATAAAAAATCAGGATCAAATTCCTGGCAGTGAGTCAGTAACATAACTACTACATACTGAAATCTGATTCCACTGGCAGCCTTCATCAAGGAAGACACCACTTAACAGGAGTAAGGATGTTAAGAGCTTTGATTCTCATTTCAGTACTCTACTGCAGTCCATACTTAAAGAAACACTACTCCACTATGCTGCATTCCATTAAAACAATTTTTAAAAAGTAATATATGGGGTCACATCCATCTTTCAGTATTATCTATGTAATTCTGGAGTTTTTTTAACCAATGCTTTTTTGATTTGACAAAAACTGTGGCACATATGCAAAGAATCTGGTTTTTACCTTCCTCGAAAGCCACTTGCTTCCCCTAACAAGAAGTGAAAATGCCTAGACAAGAAAAAGCTATGTAAAGAAACCATGCAAAACTCCTGCCAAGTAATCTGAATATAAATTCAAGGGATCCTAACCAGCTGCAGTCAAAAGCCCACTCCAAACTCTGCTAGATGTTAATCAAACTTAAGTATGTTAATGCACAGTTCCTGTGTTCTTTGCATAGATAATTGCTTTTGTTAAACTGCACTTGCTTCCTTAGGGGGGTGTGTGTACCCGTGCAGCTGAACAGCTGATTGTGGAAAACACGGTTATGCAAGTCACCAAAGGACTGTTCACTCGGTCAAAGCATTCTGCTCACCTCAAAAAGCTCATTTAACACTGCGGGCCCTGGACACGTCCTCCAGATGCATTTAAAATAATGGCATTAGCTATCCAAGTTTTGGGGAGACACCTAAATGGTGACATTTATATACAGTTTACTGCATCTCTGAGGTGAAGGTAGTACAGTGTGTGTCTGTGGGGAGTCAAACCTGGTGTGCACAGCCCTGCCCCTGGAGAGCTGTGGCACCTCTGGACCACTGCACCACCCCATACCCCCGGAAAAGGGAAGCTGTTTCCAGGGAAATTAAATGGACACAGCCAGCTGAATTCACACAGGTCACTGAGCCACCCGCAGGTTAGAATTTTTTTGCTGGATAAGGATTATAATCAGTGAGCAAGAACAGAAAATTCATGGTCAGTCCTGTGCACTGCTTGTTTCTGTCAGAGACTTGTAACACTCCAGACTTACAGCCACACAGTGAGGAGTGAAACACAAAGCCATCCCCACAGCATATTAACAGTCAATGATAACAGGATGCCACTGACACACTCCCTGTGGGAGCAATACACATTTAAATTTGATTGCATGACAAAGCCACATCGTTAGCTATGTAAGAAAAATTAAACAAATTTTTTTACATAAGGTTCCATATATTGGTGCCATGCAGGTGCATGAGTTACATGGGTAAACAAGCAGAAACCTAGTCCCAAATTACAGTTTTGTCCAGCCTATTAAAATCTGGAGCACACCTGCCCAGCTGGTCCTTCTGATTTGAGATGGAATAAATAAAATTAAATATGCTAATACCATTTCATTTGCAGGGCAAGTAACTAGCAACCAACACAGCAATTTGGCCACCCAGCCTGGTATTTTCCTAAATTCTGTCTCCAGCTCAGACAGTTGCACAGTCCCCTCCACGTTAAGAACACACATACCTAATTACATATGCTTTCCTCCCAATATAGTGCTATTGGGCACAAATACCATTTAGGCATGTTGACAAGGCAACTGAAGCCAGCTTTCAGTTTCAGTCTCACATCAGACATGCTGCTCAAAGAGTCTAAGACTTTTCAGCAAAGGTCTGCTGCTTATCTGCTGGGAAACAAATGCCAGTCTCCAAACTTGTCTTTTGGGTTTGGTTTTTTTTTTTTTTTTTTTGTTTTTCCAAGATGCTGGATAAAAACATTTTTCCTAAATAGAAGCATTTATGTTAATCAGCTTTCTAAGCCACTGCTGCCAAAGCTCAGTTACCAACTCGATAAAATAAGCTAACAAGCATCTTCTATACTGATGACACGTTCAAAGTGAGGTTTTAAACTCACTTTGTAGTGAGAAGTTCGTACTTCGCAAAAACTTCAGAGCTATATATGATTCTTGGAAATGCATGCTCGCTTTGACTACGTTTAACTTCTCAATGACTGGCAGCAACATTTAAGTAATTAATAAGATTACCAAAAGCTCTCCATTCCCAGCTCATTCGAGGAAAAGCAGCTGCGTATTTTTCCTAATTGATTTGTGCCTACATTTCCAGATTGAACCTACTCCTTGGCTGAAAGACAAAATAGAAAATGTTTACACTAGTATTACTGCCGCCAAAAGAAAATCTGTGCAGGATACCACACACATGAGAATTTCTCCAGGCAGCTTCTGTTGAGGGACATATGCTGGAACGAAATCAAGGTATTAAACAGATGTGCATTTTCACGTGTAGGTCACGGTAATTTACATCTATACACAAGCATCCCTCTATTCCAATGTGTATGTGTATTGCAATGTTCCAGTCTCTGCTAAAGACTGCCAAAGCTTTCCGTAAAAACGAAGCGTAACCTTTAAAATCAGACACTTAGCGGAAAGAAGAAACGCGCTCCGAGGAGAGCCTGAACGGGCTCTTCCCGGCTTGGGACCGCTGCAGAGAGCGCCAGGAGCGCTCCCGCATCCCGCCCCACGAACGCGGGGACAAACACGCCTGGATGCTCGGCGAAGGCACCCGCATCCCACCCGCTCCCCCGAGGATGCTCCTGCCGAGGGCAAACCCCGCTCCGGGAGCGATGCCGCTCCCTTCCCGGGGCACCTGCGGTCCGGGCCGGTCCGGGCAGCGCTTACCTGTCCCGCGGGCGCCCTCCCCGTCCGACCGGCCGCCGGGAGCCGCCGGGAATCGCCGGGAGTCGCCGGGAGCCGCCGGGACTTGAGCGGGGGGCGGTGTGAGCGGCGGGGCCGGCGGGGATCAGCCCCTCCTCCGCCTGCCCCGGACCGCCCCCGGCCAGCCCCGCAGACATTTTTAACCGCTTACCCGCTCTCGCCTCGCTAGTCCCGCTCGGGGCGCGCTGTCGGGCGGTGCGGTTGTTCCTCCGTCCCGGAATAGCCGCCCTCCGCTGGCTTGTAGGAGCTACACAGGGACCTCGGAGGTCACTTTATTCGGCTAGTGAAAGATAGGCGCCCCTCTAGCAGCTGAACCGAGGCATAAAGTCGTCTTTTCGGCCGACTAAATGCTGAGGTGCCGCGATGAGGGGCTGATCCTCAGGGCCGTTAGGAGACGCAAATGCGCAGAGAAAGAAACGTCGCGTGTTTCTCTCCAGAACTGCTTGGGAAAGGGAGGGCGTCGTGGCTTGTGCGCTTAGATATGTTGTAGTGCATTTAAGAAGCTTACACCGCAGCAAGTTTTTTGCGGTTTTTTTCCTGTTTGAATGTGCTAACGCGGGGCCGTTGGGACGGCCTCTGCTTCGCTGGGTATTTGCCAGGGGCCGCTCCGTCCCGGAGCCGGCGCCATTGACTCTGAGGGACAGGGAGGAACCTTCCAGCACCTTCTCAGAGACGCCACCTCCGTAGCCCCTGCGCTAGAAAAACCCGGCCAGGGCAGCCCCATACAGCTTTCCCCCACAAACCCGTGAGGGGTGGGGGTGCTGAGGGTGCCGTCGCCGGGTACTGCGGGGTTGACGAGTGCCCGGCGGCCGCGGGTGCTGCTGCCGCATGTTCCTGGTCTCTGAGGTGTGTTGGTGTCGCCGGTGCTGCCGGGCGTCTTTGTCGCTGCCAGGCCGGGTGGCAGCTGCCCGGAGCGGCGGTGGGCGGGAGGACAAGCAGCAGCGCTAGCGCCTGAGGAGGCGCGGCCATGAATTTGGGGAACTATCCAAGGCGGGCACCGGCAGGGAGTGGTGAGCCGCCATGGCGGGAACAGCCATGGTCGCCGCGGGTGTCTCTCTCTTAACGTCGATATTCTTGCCATCATATCTGTGCCTCAGGCAGGGCAGTGAGGGTAGCAGCAGATGTCAGCATACAGTGCATGGACATTGTCAGTCCCGTAGAACCCGTAGACTACATGGCGGCAGTGGCGGGGAAGCACATGGGCTGGGAAGGTGAAGGGATTGGGTAAGTGTATGGGAACAGGCAGTTCGAGGTGTAGTGTGAGAGCATGGGAAGTTGGGGATGTGTGTGGGGTGGGGCTGTGCTGGGACTCAGAGAAGAGAGCGGGGCTGTGGGTTGAGTTGAGTCGTGTCCCAACGCTGCAGTGACACCATCAGCATTTCATGTGCCTGTATTCTCCCTCCCTGAGGAGGGAATCACGTTGGTGGTTCCCTGCAGTCAGCCCTGATGGGGTGTGTGGTGTGGGCAGAGGGGTCCATGGGCAGGTGGGTGTTTGGGAGCACCCAGGCTGTCCCCCCCCCAGACCCCAGCTGAGCCTTGTTGGAGGCACAGCTGTCAGACAGGGGTGACACAAGGGTAACCGTGCTGCACATCCTTGCCTCTCCCCACAGCTTTCAGTGGAGGTGACTGTGGAGAGATTGGTGAGTGAGAGGTGACAGTGGGTGCTGTGGGTGGGACTTTGGTGTCTTTGGACAGAGGAGTGGTGACCCTGCAGTGAATGCAGCTCCCCAGCAAAAGATGTTGGGCATCATTCCATCGCTGACACTTGTGGGTAATGTCCCCAAGAGACACACGTGGCAGTGTGTGTGCAGGGGGTGAAGGTGCAGTGGGATTTGGAGTTGCTGAAGCTGGAGCTGTGCTGTGGGGGTGGCTGCTGTGGAGGCTGTCCAGGTGTGAGGCAGGAGGTGCAAAGGGTGCAGGGTGTGTGAGGGGAGCTGGGCATGTCCATGGCTGTTGGTGGTGCCAGGTGGTGCATGGCTGCTCTGCTCACAGGGTGTCCATGGAGGGCATGATTGTGCAGCACGTTCTGGGGCACTTGTGTAAGCAGAAAGGAAGCTGACGTCATGCTGAGGGAGATCATAGAAGCCTCAACCTGGAGATGTGGGACCACCATGGGGCTAGAAGGACTTCGTGGGTTTGGGATAGATCTGGGGTGTTGGCACTGATGCCCTGCTTTTGAGGGGCACATTGGCCCAGGGGGTATTGTCGGGGAAATGTCTTCACAGAGGTTGGGGGTCCCTTCATGGTATAAAGGGTTGTGGGGTCCCTGATATTTCTCGCAGGGACTGGGCAGTGTTCTCAGGGCAGGTGTTGTTGGGACAGTGGGTCCCAGTGCAGGCCAGTGAGCCCAGTGACGGTGAGATGGCGAGCTGGTTGCATAGCTCCATTTGGCGATGAGAGTGGCGAGTGCTGCATCTGTGCCAGGGCTGGTGTGTCACGTGCAGGTGGAAGGGCTATGGGCAGGGCGAGTTCCTAGCTGAGGAGCTGGAGGGGCAGTGTAGGTGTAGATTTGATGGAGATGGAGATGAGAGTGGATGTAGATAGCAGAGATAAAGCTTTAGTGTAAGTGTAGTGTAAATGTAGTTCTGAAGAGGCATGGAGAGCATTTTGTGTGGAGGGCTGGAACGCCATTGTGTCTGTTGTGGGTGTACTTCCATTTTATGGATCCACCCTCCATTTTGAGGTTGTCCACCTCCCTTTGCTGTATCCCCAGCCTGATTGAAACTTGTAGCTCTTGCGCATTGGTGTTCCCCCTTTTTTTTCTGCTGCTCCTGGCCACCTTGGGTTCAGCATCAGAGAGGTGTGTCCCGACCATCCTGGAGCCAAGTGCAGGGCCGCTTTTTGCTGCTTGTTTCTGAGTTTGTATTTTAGGGTTTGTAAGTACAAACTCAGTGTAAATACAAATAGGGTGGACAGACTCTGCATTGAGGCATTGGTGTTTGTATCATAAACAATGTGATAGTTGTATTTTGATGTAGGGGACTGTGGGATGTTGAAGATGGGCTTGTTGTGGTTGTTCGTGGCTTTGGAGGTGTCTGAGAAGTTGTGGGTGTGGTGGCTACTGTAGAATTTGGGGGAAATGTCAGGGTGTGTTGGGTATTTGTGTTTGTGTCAGGTACAGAGTGCCCACCTGGGCTCCAGTGTCCCTGATGTCTGGGGCCAGGCTGGGCTGTGGGCACTTGCTGGAGCCACGTGTGTCTGCCCTGCCATGCCCTTGAGGCAGCGTGTCAGGGACACACAGCTGGGCATTCGGGTGATGCTGCAGGGACGTTTGGCCAGCTTTGCAGAGTGGCTGGAGCCTGGGGCACTTGGCTCAGTGTCTCTGTATAGTGTTTGTGCTGTGCTAGCAGAGAGAGGTGGAGGCAGCTCTTTGTGGGTGCAGAGCCATGAGGAAGAGGCTCAGTGTCCTCACCTGAGGTTGCTGAGCTCCTGTGGGGCTGTCCTGCAGCTTTGTGGCCAGCATGGGCCATTGCTGGTTGGTCTAAGGAGCTGCAGGCCTGTTCCCTCCTGGCCATGACATAGGGACGTGGGGGACACTGTGCATTTGTCCTTGCATTCCATGTGGCCTGAGGGGCTTGTGCTGGGAGCAGTGACCTCAGCAGCCCCTGCAGGGCAGGCCAGAGCAGAAGAGGATCTGCAACACGTGCCCTGGAGAGCCTGGCCGTGGAAAGGTCATGGCACAGGGGTATTGTCGGGAAGGTGTCTTTGCAGAGGTTGGGGGTCTCTTCATGGTGTAAATAGGCCTGGGGTCCTTGAGGTTTCTCGCAGAGTTTGGGCAGTGTTCTCAGGACAGATGTTGTTAGGGACAGTGGGTCCCAGTGCAGGCCAGTGATAGTGACACGGCGAGCTGGTTGCATAGCTCCATTTGGCGATGAGAGTGGCGAGTGCTGCATCTGTGCCAGAGCTGGTGTGTCACGTGCAGGTGGAAGGGCCATGGGCAGGGTGAGTTCCCAGCTGAGGAGCTGGAGGGGCAGTGTAGGTGTAGATGTGATGGAGATGAGAGTGGATGTAGATAATAGAGACAAAGCTTTAGTGTAAACTGTAGTGTAATGTAGTTCTGAAGAGGCATGGAGAGCATTTTGTGTGGAGGGCTAGAACGCCATTATGTCTGTTGTGGGTGTACTTCCATTTTATGGATCCACCCTCAGTTTTGAGGTCCTTCACCTCCATCTGCTGTACCCACAGCCTGATTGAAACTTGTAGCTCTTGCACATTGGTGATCCCATCTTGTCTTTCTGCTGCCCATGGCCACTATGGGTTCAGCATCAGAGAAGTGTGTGAGACCAGCCTGGAGCCAAGTGCAGGGCAGCTTTTTGCTGCTTGTTTCTGAGTTTGTATTTTAGGGCTGTACATGGTGGTTATTTTGTCATGTGGGGAACTGTGGGATGTTAAAGATGGGCTTGTTGTGGTTGTTCGTGGCTTTGGAGGTGTCTGAGAAGTTGTGGGTGTGGTGGCTACTGTAGAATTCGGGGGAAATGTCAGGGTGTGTTGGGTATTTGTGTTTGTGTCAGGTACAGAGTGCCCACCTGGGCTCCAGTGTCCCTGATGTCTGGGGCCAGGCTGGGCTGTGGGCACCTGCTGGAGCCACGTTTGTGTTCCCTGCCCTGCCATGCCCTTGAGGCAGCGTGGCAGGGATGCACAGCAGGGCGTTGGGGTGATGCTGCAGGGACACTTGGCCAGCCGTGCAGAGTGTTCTGAAGCTTCTTGGAGGCTTCCGACTCCTTTGCCTTCTTTACCTTCTGCGACCCTCCCACTCTCCGCCCCAAGGAGCACCCCTCAGCACAAGGCCAATCTCCCCTCCTCTTCCTTGGTGTGGCTGGAGACAACCCGAGAAGGACAGTTGTGAGTTCCAGTCCACCTGGAGCTAGCCTTGGGGATTGAGAGGCGGCCCAGTGGGGCCCGGGGGGACCGGCTGCCGCAACAGTTCTTCCATTTTGAGGCTGTCCCCCCCACATTTGCTGTACCCACAGCCTGATTGAAACTAGGAACTCATGCACATTGTGTGTTCTTTGTGCTGCCCGTGGCCGCTTCGGGTTCAGCATCAGAGAGGTGTGTGAGACCAGCCTGGAGCCAAGTGCGGAGCAGCTTTTTGCTGCTTGTTTCTGAGTTTGTATTTTAGGGCTGTACGTGGTGGTTATTTTGCCATGTGGGGAACTGTGGGATGTTGAAGATGGGCTTGTTGTGGATTTTTGTGGCTTTGGAGGTGTCTGAGAAGTTGTGGGTGTGGTGGCTGCTGTAGAAATAGGGGGAAATGTCGGGATGCGTTGTGTGTTTGTTCTTGTGTCAGGTACAGAGTGCCCACCTGGGCTCCAGTGTCCCTGATGTCTGGGGCCAGGCTGGGCTGTGGGCGCCTGCTGGGCTGTGGGTGCCTGCTGGAGCCAAATTTGTGTTCCCTGCCCTGTCCTGCCCTTGAGGCAGCGTGTCAGGGACGCACAGCAGGGTATTGGGGTGATGCTGCAGGGACACTTGGCCAGCTTTGCAGAGTGGCTGGAGCCTGGGGCACTTGGTTGGCTCAGTGTCTCTGTGCAGTGTTTGTGCTGTGCTAGCAGAGAGGTGGAGGCATCTCTTTGTGGGTGCAGAGCCATGAGGAAGAGGCTCAGTGTCCTCACCTGAGGTTGCTGAGCTCCTGTGGGGCTGTCCTGCAGCTTTGTGGCCAGCATGGGCCATTGCTGGTTGGTCTAAGGAGCTGCAGGCCTGTTCCCTCCTGGCCATGACATAGGGACATGGGGGACACTGTGCATTTGTCCTTGCATCCCATGTGGCCTGAGGGGCTTGTGCTGGGAGCAGTGACCTCAGCAGCCCCTGCAGGGCAGGCCAGAGCAGAAGAGGATCTGCAACACGTGCCCTGGAGAGCCTGGCCGTGGAAAGGTCATGGCACAGGGGTATTGTCGGGAAGGTGTCTTTGCAGAGGTTGGGGGTCTCTTCATGGTGTAAATAGGCCTGGGGTCCTTGAGGTTTCTCGCAGAGTTTGGGCAGTGTTCTCAGGACAGATGTTGTTAGGGACAGTGGGTCCCAGTGCAGGCCAGTGATAGTGACACGGCGAGCTGGTTGCATAGCTCCATTTGGCGATGAGAGTGGCGAGTGCTGCATCTGTGCCAGAGCTGGTGTGTCACGTGCAGGTGGAAGGGCCATGGGCAGGGTGAGTTCCCAGCTGAGGAGCTGGAGGGGCAGTGTAGGTGTAGATGTGATGGAGATGAGAGTGGATGTAGATAATAGAGACAAAGCTTTAGTGTAAACTGTAGTGTAATGTAGTTCTGAAGAGGCATGGAGAGCATTTTGTGTGGAGGGCTGGAACGCCATTGTGTCTGTTGTGGGTGTACTTCCATTTTATGGATCCACCCTCCATTTTGAGGTCCTTCACCTCCATCTGCTGTACCCACAGCCTGATTGAAACTTGTAGCTCATGCACATTGGTGATCCCATCTTGTCTTTCTGCTGCCCATGGCCACTATGGGTTCAGCATCAGAGAAGTGTGTGAGACCAGCCTGGAGCCAAGTGCAGGGCAGCTTTTTGCTGCTTGTTTCTGAGTTTGTATTTTAGGGCTGTACATGGTGGTTATTTTGTCATGTGGGGAACTGTGGGATGTTGAAGATGGGCTTGTTGTGGTTGTTTGTGGCTTTGGAGGTGTCTGAGAAGTTGTGGGTGTGGTGGCTACTGTAGAATTTGGGGGAAATGTCAGGGTGTGTTGGGTATTTGTGTTTGTGTCAGGTACAGAGTGCCCACCTGGGCTCCAGTGTCCCTGATGTCTGGGGCCAGGCTGGGCTGTGGGCACTTGCTGGAGCCACGTGTGTCTGCCCTGCCATGCCCTTGAGGCAGCGTGTCAGGGACACACAGCTGGGCATTCGGGTGATGCTGCAGGGACGTTTGGCCAGCTTTGCAGAGTGGCTGGAGCCTGGGGCACTTGGCTCAGTGTCTCTGTATAGTGTTTGTGCTGTGCTAGCAGAGAGAGGTGGAGGCAGCTCTTTGTGGGTGCAGAGCCATGAGGAAGAGGCTCAGTGTCCTCACCTGAGGTTGCTGAGCTCCTGTGGGGCTGTCCTGCAGCTTTGTGGCCAGCATGGGCCATTGCTGGTTGGTCTAAGGAGCTGCAGGCCTGTTCCCTCCTGGCCATGGCATAGGGACGTGGGGGACACTGTGCATTTGTCCTTGCATTCCATGTGGCCTGAGGGGCTTGTGCTGGGAGCAGTGACCTCAGCAGCCCCTGCAGGGCAGGCCAGAGCAGAAGAGGATCTGCAGCATGTGCCCTGGAGAGTGTGGCCATGGAAAGGTGCTTGCAAGGCGTGGTGTGGTCAGCATGGTGAGATGCCTGGTTGCAGGGGAGCTGCAGCCAGGGACAGGCTCTGCATTGTGGCATCTTCTCGTGGCCATGGAGTCAGAAGCAGGAGCCATTTGTGTGGGCAATATGCTCAGCATGGGAATCCTGCTCTGCAAGAGCTTGGATTTTCCCTTTGGAGCTGTGCAGTTGCCAGGCACAAGGGCAGTGGCAGCCAAGGCTTGGCCACCTTGCGTCCCTTTCCTCTTGTTGTCAGCTCCATAGAGGAGCAGAGTGGCTGGCTCTGTGCCTGGTGCTGAGGCAGCTTGGGATGAACTGTTTTGGCTCCTTCTCCTCTGGCAGAGCCCTGTGCTGGGAGAGTGGCCGAGGCTGGGCACTGGGAGGTCAGAGGCATGGCCAGTGTGATGGGGAGTGGCTGAGGGGCAGGGAGCCGGTGGAGGGAGAGGGATGAGATGGCGGTGGAGTAACTTCGGTTTCTGCTGCAGTTAGCCCTGATTGGGTGTGTGGTGTGGGCAGAGGGCTCCATGGGCAGGTGGGTGTTTGGGAGCACCCAGGCTGTCCCCCCAGACCCCAGCTGAGCCTTGTCGGAGGCACAACTGTGGTTTGTGATGACTCAGGGTCCACCCTTCTGCACGTTCTTGCCTCTCCCCACAGCTTTCAGTGGAGGTGACTGTGGAGAGACTGGTGAGTGAGAGGTGTCAGCAGACAGTGAGGGTGGGACTTTGGTGTCTTCGGGGCAGAGGAGTGACCCTGCAGAGACCCTGTCTATTGCTGAGGCACTGGAGGGGCAGAGTGAGTGTAGGTGAGCTGGAGATGGCGATGGAGAGTGGATATAGAGAAGTGAGATAAAGCTTTAGTGTAAGTGTAGTGTAAATGTAGGCCTGAAGGGGGCTGGGAGAGCATTTTCTGTGGGGGTGGGTTTATGCTGCCCTGTGTTCTGCACCCCTAGACCACTGTGGGTTCCCACAGAGTCTGAGTCCTGTGCATCTCCATGTGCCGAAGGTACACAGGGAGCACCTGGCTCAGCAGGATGCATTGGAGTTAGGGCTTCAAGCCTTGTACAGAAAAAGAGAAGGAATTCAAGTCTTGACGGACCCCTGGCAGTTAGTGGGAGTAGTGAGCAATTCGAGTTTCTGTATACGAACCCCTGGGAGTGGTTGTAAAAGGAGTACAGGCACCTGGGAGGGAAGAAACAGAAAGCGAGTGACTCCAAGACCTGAGATACTGGGGCCACCTCAGATGTGGTCCGAGGTGGGCGAGGGGGAAGCCGGTCTTTGGGGCAGACCGCTCGGGTATCATGTTTGGCTGGGTGGTGTACATAAAGAGTGTACTCTGGGGAGACCAGTGAGCTGAGGTACACAAGAGGGAGGGATTCAAATTTAGGATGTTGTTCTCTGAAAAAAGCGGGTATGTGATGTGTGTGGACCGCAGTAGAGAGAATGAAAAGGAGAGAGTGAAGCGCATTGGGTCTCTGGGGAGTAATAGAGAATTTTTGTTGGGGTGTATTTTGTTGAAGTGTGTAAGAGTGGATGCCAGGCAGTAAGAAGTGGTGTGAGCGGGTGGCAGTGAAACAGGAACCCAAAAGAGAAACCTTAGTCGATAAACCAAATATTTTTGTTTGTAGATGGAGAGGGTAAAATACAGACTGGAATATACGAGCTCATAACTGGAAAATCTGAGTTGTTTTGAGGGTGGGATCGCCGTTCTGTTTTGAGGGTGGGATCACCATTCTGTTTTGGCAGGAACACCATCTTGCGCAACTTTGTTTTGTGTGGATGGGAACGCCATCTTTTTTCTTTTGTCTAAGGGTGGAAATGCCACCATTTTGTTTTATCTAAGTACGGAGAAGCTGTCGTATTTGGGAAAATTTGGGAAGAAAGGGGATTGTTAAATGTTGCAGTGGCTCTTGCTCAAATGCTCACAAGCGACCAGCCGCAAGGGGCAGCGGCCATCAAAGAAGAGTCCTGAGTGTGAAGTGAGGCTTTGGTTAGGGTGACCTAGTGGTGCACACCCAGGACGCCCTGCCGCTGGCATCATGAATATGCACCAGGCAGCGAGCTCGTTGGCCCTGCACATCTCTCTGCCCACATCCCCTATTTGGTTATCCTTCTGTAAAGTTCCTCTTTGTTCTCCCCAGCCAGTTCCCCCACTAGTTTTTTGAAAATCATATCCTCCCCTGTTGTATCCTCATTGTTCGATGTCCCTGTCTGTGTCCCCTAAAGCCTCCCTTGATTGGCCCCTTGATGCAAATCCCTCCCCATTTCTCCCCCTTCTTAAGCCAGTGTCTCAGTGTGCTCTTGAGCCCCGAATCCTTGTACCTCTGTGTCCCCTGTGACCTTCCCTGCCCGCTACCTGCTAATAAACGCTTGGATTCTGGACTCAAGCGCTTATATTTCTTTGTTTTCGCCTTGGTTCCTGCTTGCCTCTGTCCCCTGAGACTTCGTCATCTAGCCAGCGAGCTTCACTGGGGCAGCGTGTCCGGCCAGCGCTCGGCTTCAAGGCCCGCTGCCCGATCTGAGAGAGCGAAGCCGCAGTTTAACTCAGGAGGGAAGGGGCTGGAGAAGTGTAGAGGGGCAGGCCTCAGTGGCTGCTGTCAGTCAAGCACATTTCCCGCCAGAAGACCAAGACCTCCTCCTCGTGGGAGGGGTCCGAGGACGACACTGAGGTCTAGCTCCCTGCCCTCCTCCTGGAGAGTTCTGAGTTATAAGTTGTTATTGGTTTAAAGTTGTGCTGTACTGTCCCCGCGTGCCAGAATGTTCTGTGTTCCCTAAGCTGTGATTTGCGTATATGTTGCTACCCACCCCTCAAGAAATTTGATTTGCCCCCGATGCTGTGTCCACCCCTTTGCTGCACCCCATTGGCCCTTGCCCTTCACTCCGCCGTACTTTCCCCCTCAAAACCCACTGTCACAGCTTCTGCAGGGGGCTCTTTCCCTCATCTCTCGGTGTTCCCAATCCCTGTTATAATAAGGAGAGCTTCAGGAGATCCTCCCCGCAACCTTTTGCCTCTGTGTCTGTTTCCTCTGCGCCGTGTCAGCACCTCTCCAGGAGCTGTGCTCCCTCCTCGCGAGTCACCCACGTTGCCTCGGAGGTGCCTGCAGCGGCACCCTTGGGCTTGCTAGCCCATGTCCTCGGCTGAGGGCTGTACGGAAACCCAGCCGACGGCAACAGAGAAGTATGTTGTTGTAGAAGCAGTACATTAGAAGTATATTGTAGAAGAATGTAGTATGTTGTAGAAGTCTTCTCTGATGGAAGAATGGATTTGGAACGCCCCAGTAATTGGGGCGGAGTGTCTTTGAAGAATAGGAGAAGCCTTTACTAAGGAGGTGGGGCACACCCAATGTAAGAGATGCTTAGTGACGAATGGCTCTGCTACCTGGTAGATACTGAGAGAGCCCGAGGTACATTGGGCAAAACGAAAGCCAAAGGGAGGAAAATATGTCAGGAATCTCTGGGAGAAATGGTATCAATGTTATGCCCTAGGATAGAACCCTTACACTGCAATCCCTGAAGTGTCCTGATTCTGGAAAACATAAACAAGGAAGAGCTGTTTTGGAAAGCCCCGTGGGAATTGTTTTGGATTGGCCGAGAGAGCATACCCCATATTGTGTCCCCAGTGGAAGGGCAGTTGTACCCAGGGCATCATACAGCCGGGATTCTTCTTACTACCAGAGCAGGATGGGAGAGACTTAGGGGTTCCGCTGTTCAATGACCTAAGGCAAGGAGAAGAGGCAAATAACAAAATCATCTCAAAGGTGGGGAGATGACGAATGGCCCCCTGAGAGGATCATAGAGATGTCTGGGTTGGTGACACAGGCACAAGATGGTAGCTGGGGTTGTCATACCCCAATATGCATGCTGACCTGCATTATCAGGCTGCAAGCCGTAGGAGAAATCATCTGTAACCAAACTTCCTCTGCCCTAGAGCAAATAACGCGACAGCGAAAGTGGACAAGAGCAGCTATATATCCGAACCAATTGGCGTTGGATTATCTATCGGCTGAGGAAGGCGGAGTGTGCGGAAAATGTAACGCATCAGACTGTTGGCTAAAGATTGATGACAATGGGGATGCAGTATTAGGCGTAGCTTGTAATATTCGAAAGATCCCAGTACAAAAGTGGAGCTCAGCCCTTAGGGCCAGCTGGTGGGAAGGTTGGCTGGGTTTGGGGTGTGGTACGAAGTTGGGGTTATTCCTCTTACGTTCCTTAGCGGGAATAATGTTTCTCCCATGCATGATCCCTTGTATAATTAAACTGGTTGCCCATACTGTCCGAAGGATGCAAAAGGCCACTACAACTAAGAAAATCCTACTATTAGAATGGGAAAACTATGCTAAAAGAACCTCTCAAGAAGCAGAACTGATCTGAGAAAAATAAGAACGTTTCCATAAAACTAGGGAAATATACGTAAGTCAAATGTGGTCCAAAAGAGAAAAGGCGGGATTGTTATAAATTGCAGAACATGAAACTGACTTTTGTATGTTGAAATTGTTAATGAGGTTAAGAACATGTTAATGAGTAGATTGGGTAGTACTCTTGTTGTAGTTAATAAGTAATGGATAGGTTGAGTAGTATGTTAAAATGGTCTGGTTATTGTTGTCATGTTCCCCGCCCTTTTATTGTTACAAATATCCTGGTTACAGTTGGCAGGGTTTTTCTGTTACCACATTTAACTGATGATGTTCAATAATTATAACGAGAGCGGGGACAAAATGGCCAGCAAAAATCAATGGAGACTTTCCAGAAATTTCCAAGTGTCAATCAGGCTGCCAGTGAAGGGGAGATCCCTCCCAGTCTCACGACCAAGTGTGCTTCATGGGGGTGAGCCCAGGTCAGGCCACCCCAAATGGGTGGACAGAGGGGCAGGTTGGGAACATCAGAACCTGTGATGTATCTATAAACCTGTGATGTATCTAGGCTTCTTGATTGACACTCAAAGGCTATAAAAGTGGTGTGACACACACTCCAGCCTGAGCCTTTCCAGACGTGTCCTACAGCAACAGCATGGGGAGAAAAACCCTCTATCTGTTTCAGAGGAAACGTGAGCCCCAAGTTTTGTCTAAATAAAATGGTCTGAAATTCATCTGCACCAGGAGATGCAGTGCTCGTTTCCCTGTCATCCTCCTCTGCCTTTCCCAAGGGCACTGTCCTGAGGCATTGTCTCCACCACAGCTGGCAGCACTTTCCCCAGACCTTTCCTTCTCCTTCCTTCCACTGTCTTGCCTAGAGATAGAATTTTGCTCTTTGCCTTTTTCAGGGTTGTAATTTATGCATTTTTAAGTTTGTGGAAGCGTGGTCAGAATTTATTCTGCTGTCGTGGTGGAGTGTGAGGAAGCAGCACAGCTGTAATAGCTGCAATACCATCTGTAGGCAATGATCTTCAAATTGCTAGGAAAAAAAATGGGCATAACCAAGGTATCTCTTATCATCTCACCCTAATTGAACTAATGTCGGTTTTGTTTTGATCTGAAGCCTAATGGATTAAAAAAACACTCATAAATTGAACTAGCATGACTGTCTAAAAATATAAATAATGATGTCTTTGATCTGGTTTGTCTTTGAGCAAGAAAAACTTGTAGCTTATTGCATGGAATATTTAGAATCTAGACACTGAGCAGGAATCACAAGGGGGATTTTTTTTTAACCTTATCAGCATGTCAAGGCATTTATGTATGTCCACAAGAGATTGTGAACACACATAAATGACACTGGGTAGTAGCAAGGCTTCAGAAGGAAGAGCACAGGTCCTGAAGAAAACTGTTGGGACACTGCCTGCTGAGAAAAGAGTTGAGCAAGTACAAAATATGCATGTATATAAACAGCTTAGAAAGTATCACCTACACATCTAGCTCTTAAATATTTTTCACTTCCATTTACTTTTCTGGCCTGTCGCGGTGGCCATGGCACACCTGAGTGCCCCAGTCCCATGGGAGGGAGATGGGCATGGCTCATGGGCATGGTACTCTCCCTAGGTTAGGGTGACAAAGAGAGTTCGTCCCATGATCCGTTGCGCTCTGGGTCATTTGCAGGGACCAAATTTGCTGGCTATTCGCTACCCCTCTCCCCCACCCCTGATGACAAATACGATTTTAGTTCCAGAAAGTCGTCCTTTGTCCCCGTTAGAGCAGATACCCTCTTGGGGTTGTATATATGTTATTGTTATCTCCTTCGTTAAAAGCGTTGTTGTTCAAAAATCCTCCTTTCCGTATTGGTTCCCCTAGCCTCCTCCTTCCCTTTCCCCTCCCACTATAACTGTTGCTGCATGAGTGTGCTCGGGGCCACTCGGGGCCGTGTTTCAAAGTCTGCTGTGGTGGAGCGTGAGATGCATTTTGAGTTGTCCCGACTTCTTATTTCAAACAAGATTTTATTTGCCCCTCGAGAATTGAGACGTTTTGTCCACTGGGTAGTAGTTAACTGTCGCCCAGATTCCTCTGATTTGACCTTTGATTTGAATTTTTGGGACTGGGTGGGGAGAGATCTTTTGACTGCTGGCAGATCGGGGGATCACGTTGCCAGTAGGGTGTTCTCCCTACATTCCCAAGTTTTTAAGTGCGTTCATAAATCGGTTTCCCCTTCTTTTCCTAACACTTACCCTTCTCCCTCTTCCCCATCCCCTAATAGCCCCTACGGAGAGAACTAGGGCAGGGCAACCTGCCCGAGAGCGCCTGGGAGCCTCCTGCCCCGGGACGCCCCCTGTCTCTTTCCACCTTTAGCTCTCGTAGGCCTGGCCAGCCTGCAAGAGCCTCTTCCCCAGACCCTCATCCCTCGTGCTCAAACCCTCAGACTTCCCCACTGAGTTATATTGTCAAAGATGGCACTGGTGGTTTTGATGAAAAACCGCCATCTTCAGACGTTTCGCGGGCTTTTTCGGGCAATGGCGGGAAATTGAGGTCCATCGCCTTGCGTCACCCTTTAAACCCACCCCTTGTTTCCCTGCCTGTCACTTCCCTTGACGTGTCTCCTCCTCCTGATACCCCCTTCCGGTTGTCTCCTACCCCGCCCACTTGTCGTCACTTGTGGGAGGAACTAAACTGTGGGAAACTTCCGCCCCGGAATTCCCACGGTCCCCCCACCAAGTGTCAACATCCGGCTGCCATTTTGACGGATCTGGAAATGGTGACGAATCCCTGATTTTCGCCGCTCCGGCATGGCGCCGGCGGCACTCACCCCCTCCTACACCCGGTCCCACACCCCATCGCGTTGATAGTGGCAGACCGAGAGCCATTGTATGGCAGCCAGTCTCTCTCTCTGTGAAAGAAAAGTTGTGTAAGGCGTCAAAAAATTACGGCCGAGATTCTACCTATTTTAAATAGCTTTTTCAATCAATCCTTCAATCAGAGGCAAAATGCCCAACCGATATTAAAGAAATTATCAATTGTCTTTTGACGGAAGGTCAGCAAAAGCAATTCATATCAGCATAGAGAAAGAGATTGCAAGTTTTAATTGGAAATTATAGAGACATCCCTGACCTTCAACATCTTACCGTGGATTGTCTCTGTGGAGAGAGAGAATGGTCCAAACCTCGTGAACAAATTAGAGCTATCCCAGATGAAGCTCTCGAAGGCAGCATCACGACAGCTCAACAAGCTTTTTTCTCAATTCCAACAAAACCAGACGCTCAGCTTCCTTATATGTATATTAAACAAAGACCTGATGAAATGTTTGTTGATTTCATAGACCGGCTGATAGCAGCCATGAGGAGGCAGTTTAAAAATGTTGCCGACCAAGATGAAATTATAATTAACGCTGCCAATGTCAACGCAAACCAAAAGTGCAAGCAGCGAATCAATTCCCTCTCCCCTGAAACCCAGCTAACCATTTCCCTGTTAATTGGCGCATGCTCTAATATTCCCCTTGATCCTCCTGCTCATAAATCCCATGATTCTCATAAAACCTATGTGTCCACTGTCCTCCAAAACCCCAAACCCAAGCAACCCCAAAAATCCCTTTCATCTATCATCTGTCACCGCTGCAGTGAACGAGGTAATTTAGCAAAAGACTGTCCTGCACCACATCCTAACCACTGTGCTTTGAGTCCTTCTACTGCAGGGCAAGCCCATCCAGCCCTGGTGACTGTCCCAACAGTGTCCGTGCCCTCTCATCCTCCCGCCACTCCACTGCCCATGACCTTCCCATCCATCAAAGTGCCCGCATGGAACCCTGCAGCATCAAAAAACTGACTGTCCAGCGCAAAGAGGTGTCGCGCGACGATACAAGTGCCACCTCACCTGTCATCACCAAAGACTACTGCCATTCTTCACTGGACTCTACTCCATTTCACCTGAACTCATCCCGTTTGTATGCCTGGTGGGCCCAGCGAGTGGGCCAAAACAGACCTTATCTAACTTGCAAATCGCAAGACGACTACACACAAAAAGACGTTACAGGCCTTGTAGACACCGGAGCCGATGTCACCATGATTTCACAAGACGTCTGGCCTCGGCATTGGCCTTTGCAAAAGACTACACTATCTATTGGGGGAATGGGAGGACAATCCACTGCTCAGCAAAGCGCAAGAGACATTCAAATAGCAACACCAGGAGGGGTGCAAGCCCATGTACGTCCCTACGTGATGGACGTGCCTTTCAATCTTTGGGGGAGGGACTCCCTGGCGCAATGGGGTGCGAAAGTTGAAATCCCATCAATGACCCAGGATTTTTAGGGGAGGTCACTGACGAGCGCGTCACCCCACGGCTCAGTTGGCTCTCTGATGTCCCCGTGTGGGTGGATCAGTGGCCTCTGATGGGAGAGAAATTAAGCGCGCTTGAAGCCCTCGTTGCTGACCAGCTTGCCAAAGGGCACATTTCAGAAACTTTTAGCCCGTGGAATACACCTATTTCCGTCATCAAAAAGGAGGAGAAAAATAAATGGCGGCTCCTTCGTGACCTGAGAGCCATCAACGCGGTCATGGAGGACATGGGGCGTCTTCAACCAGGAATGCCATCCCCGGCGATTTTACCCAAAGATTGGAAATTGGCTGTGATTGATACTAAAGATTGTTTCTGTCAGATCCCATTACACCCCGCAGACACTCCGAGATTTGCTTTAACTGTGCCATCTTTAAACAACTCAGCGCCTGCAAAACGGTATCACTGGAATGTTCTCCCACAAGGCATGAAAAATTCACCTTATGTCAATGGTTTGTAGATAAAACTGTGACTCCTGTCAGGCAACAATCTCCAGGAGTCCACGTACTCCATTACATGGACGATACTCTTTTATGCGCACCAACTCAAGAACAAGTAAATGTTACATTAGCTCTGCTCACAACTGCGTTAACACAAGCAGGTTTTACAATACACCCAAACAAAATACAACGTATGAGTCCCGTGAAATATTTAGGGTTAGTGGTGAGAGACAGAACCATTGTCCCTCAACCACTTGCTATCATGGACGAGCCAAAAACCTTGAAAGACCTCCAGAAATTATGCGGATCCATCAATTGGGTGCCCCCAGTCCTGGGGATTTCAACAGCAGTGCTAGCCCCTCTCTTCAATTTGTTGAGAGGAAAAGAGGAGCCGGACTCCCCCAGGTCCCTAACACCAGAGGCCAGACAGGCCATCACAGAAGTTCAAAGGGTGCTCTCGCAGAGACTAATCACACCGGTGTGATCTGCTGCTCCCATTCGAGCTGATCATTCTGGGGGAAAAACAGTTCACTTACGGTTTAATATATCGATGAGATGTCACCCTGAAAGATCCACTGCTGGTTATAGAATGGGTCATTCTGCCACACATGCTGGCAAAAACTTTAACCACTCCACAAGAGCTCTCTGCAAAGGTGGTAACGAAGGCAAGGTCAAGACTGAGAGCCTTAGCAGGTCTTGATTTTAAATGGGTATTTGTGCCATTTCAATTAGAGGATTTGGAAAATTTGCTCAAATCTTGCGAACCACAACAATATGCCCTAGAGGGTTTCGCAGGAAAGGTTCAATCCGGCCACAAAAAACATAAGCTGTTTAACACCGAATTTTGGCTCATTCAAAAAACATCTCTCTCAAAAAATCACATCAAGGGTGCTCTGACGATTTTCACCAATGGCTCAGGGGCCTCTCACAAGTCTGTAATGACCTGGAGAAACCCCAAGACTCGGCAGTGGGAAGCCGATGTCTAGGTAATCGAGGGATCTCCTCAAGTTGCCGAGCTTGCAGCTGTGGTCAGAGCTTTTTAGAGATTCCCTGAACCTTTCAATCTAGTGACAGACTCTGCATACGTTGCTGGAGTTGCCCTCAGGGCAGAGAACGCAGCCCTAAAAGAAACATCAGATTTGAAAATATTCAACTTGCTCTCGAGACTTACAGAAGTCCTTTCCCATCAAGAGCAACCATACTTCATAATGCACATTAGGGCACACACAGACCTGCCAGGGCCAGTCAGAGGGCAATCATAGAGCACATTCGCTGGCCGCATCAGCTATCTCACCCAAGGTTACGGACATTTTTCAGCAAGCTAAGCTGAGTCATAATACGTACCACCAGAATAGTCTGGCCTTGGTGAGAATGTTCGGGCTGACACGTGACCAAGCAAGAGCAATTATCACTGCGTGTCCAAACTGCTCCACAGATCAGCTGCCAGCCCACCTTGCTGGAGTTACCCCAGAGGGACAGAGAGCTGCCAAGTGTGGCAGACAGATATAACCCATTGGCCCCAGTTTGGTCGCCAAAGGTATGTACATGTATCCATAGATACATTTTCAGGAGCGATACACGCTTCTGCACACATGGGAGAGAAAGCCAGAGATGTGATTCAGCATCTCCTTCTGGCTTTTGGAACTTTGGGTGTGCCACAACAAATAAAAACGGATAACAGCCCAGCATACATCTCGAAGATACTGAGAGACTTTCTAAATGAGTGGGGCATCTCACATGTGACTGGGATACCTCACTCTCCCACAGGTTAAGCAGTAGTAGAGAGAGCTCACCTTGTGGCTGTAAGAAAGAGGTGCAAGCAGGGAGGCGAGGAGGCGCGGCGGCAGAAGGACGCACAGCAGGCAGTCTGCGGTTCTCCAGAGGTTTATTATGAGGCGCAGCAGGGAAGGTCCGGGGAAGGAGAGACGGGGCGGAGAAGCAGGGACGGGCACGGGTTCTGGAGCTCCAGAGGCTGCGAGCTGTCGGCGGCAGTTCTCACGGCGGTGGTATGGCAGCGGCGGGGGAAGCCCCCGCAACCAGTGGCATAGGGGTTTTTGGGGGAGGAGAGAGGGAGTGGTTTGGCACGCAGGCCAACCGGGGAGGCCATAGGGAAGAGGGACAGGGGTATCAACCAATGATTACAAAGGAGGGGAGAATACATAATTCAAACCAACCGACGCTGTCCTGTCACCATGAGTGAAACAGCACAGGCTGTCCCTGCCCCCACAGCCAGCCCTCTGTCTGGCAACTTGGAGGCATAAACCTCCACAACTCCCCCTTCTTTATTAACTAAAGGGCAGAAAAAGTAGATTCAAACATTTCATTCTGAGATCTGTTGATGTTAAATGTAAGTGCCTAATTATTAATGAACTGCACAAAATGTGCTTGAGGCAATTTATGCGATTTCAGAGTGAAAGTTCGGTTTAAAACAAATAAACACAAGCATAAATAACTTTATTGGATGGGGAAGCCTTTGGAGATCCTTTTATGGGGAAAGGGGTAGTTTAAAAGTTTTTATTTTTCAGCTCAATGGTATGAAGCTGCCGGCAGAAATTTTTGATTTTCAGCTCTCGTGTCTCTGCTTGCCGGTGGCTCTTCTTGATGTTTTTTGGTAGCATCTCCGATAGCAACGCATGAATGGAAATGGTTTGCTTCTTTTCTGAGGAGACACTACTTGAAACATGGTTAATTGAAATGGCGGTTGGCAATGCTTAGATGTTTCAGGCAGCCCGAAACAGCATGGGGGAGGGAAACATAATGGGTGGGAAGGAGGGAGTAAAAGGCGGGAAAGGAAAACGGGAGGCGGGAAACGCAAAGGATTATGGGGAGAAGCAGCTGCTTCAAGGGACTCGAGCACGCCATTTTAAGATGTTAAAGGAGATCCCCCCCCACCGCCATTTTGGGGGTTTTTTGTGACTTAGAGGGAAGAAGGGATGGAAATGGGATACGGATTGAGGGTCTTGGTTTTGAAATTGGGAAAGGGGAAGGACAAAGGGAAAAGGAGAGTGGGAGGAAGGAAAGTTACAAACGAAGGGGAATTAAATGTATTGAAAAGCAATTGAAGGAAAAATCGGGATTGGGAGGGAAACCGCAAGGAGCTTTTAAGATCCGGAAGGGAGACACCTTTCCATTAGTAAACGATTTACCCTCTAACTAGAACTTGCAAATTATTATTAGTACGCAAAACCTTTTCGTGTCTTTGATTCCCTGGGAGCTTTCAAGCCCAAACAGGCATTTTCTTAACCACGTTCCCAAACTGAATTTGCAAGACCTAGCGCCGGTTATTATCTAGTGAAAAATTACACTAGTTTTACCATCTGGCACTAAGTCCCGAGGATAACTTAAAATGGGATGGGAGAAAACACATTTTCGGGATGCAAGACATAGCACGGATAACGCGGAGGAGTGCTTGGGAGGGGGCGCCCGCTTTACCCTCCCGAGCCGGGGCAGGAGTGGCTGCAGGAGCGCCGGAGATCATTTCTCCTCAGAGACGAACTCCAAGCTACCCGCTTGCTGAGCTGCTGCAGCTACCTCTTAAGGAGGGAAATTAGGATTGAGGGAAACAACCTTAAGAAGCGGCCGGAGGGGCGCCGGAGACTAGGCGAGAACTCCAAGCCGTTAGGCTTTCTGAGCCGCTGCGGATACCTCTTGAAGGGAGGGGACCGGGGAACGCAGCCACAAAATGTTCATTAAATAAAATTGAAAAACTAAAAATGCGTCCTTCCGGGGATACGAGGCATGGCGCAGGTTATTGTCTAGCAATAAATGGTACTAGTTTTACCTTTTTGCGCCAGCGATCCCAACCGCCCGCGGCGGGTTTGGAGTTAGTAAGAAAAAAGGGGAAAAAGAAAATTTTTGCCTCACCCATGCAGTGCTCTCCGCTGCCGTTGTGAGCTGGGGAACTGAATTGCATCAGTCCGGTGCATCTGGACTTCGTGGGTCAGCTCGCCGCTCACCGGGAGCACTGCACTCTGCTTGCGTGCGGGCTTTACCGAAGTCCTGGCTTCAGCCCGCTCTCTTCTTACTCTGCCCTCTGGCTGGCTCTGTCGGTCTCGTTCCAGAGCAGTTCACTCTCTCTTCTCAA
Organism: Entomyzon cyanotis; assembly: GCA_024500445.1. NCBI lineage: Eukaryota > Metazoa > Chordata > Aves > Passeriformes > Meliphagidae > Entomyzon > Entomyzon cyanotis. The sequence goes on from JAKEPQ010000044.1 coordinate 3,632,496, forward strand.
AGAGAAGTGGGGTCGTGGACCTTAGTTGGGCGCCATCTGTGGCTGTAAGAAAGAGGTGCAAGCAGGGAGGCGAGGAGGCGCGTCGGCAGAAGGACGCACAGCAGGCAGTCTGCGGTTCTCCAGAGGTTTATTATGAGGCGCAGCAGGGAAGGTCCGGGGAAGGAGAGACGGGGCGGAGAAGCAGGGACGGGCATGGGTTCTGGAGCTCCAGAGGCTGCGAGCTGTCGGCGGCAGTTCTCACGGCGGTGGTATGGCAGCGGCGGGGGAAGCCCCCCGCAACCAGTGGCATAGGGGTTTTTGGGGGAGGAGAGAGGGAGTGGTTTGGCACGCAGGCCAACCGGGGAGGCCATAGGGAAGAGGGACAGGGGTATCAACCAATGATTACAAAGGAGGGGAGAATACATAATTCAAACCAACCGACGCTGTCCTGTCACCATGAGTGAAATAGCACAGGCTGTCCCTGCCCCCACGGCCAGCCCTCTGGCTGGCAACCTGGAGGCATAAACCTCCACACTACCTGACTGTCAAAGCAGTATTAGCTCGTCAAGATGGTGGGAACGAAATAAAAACCCCCCAGATGAGGCTTAGCAAAGCCCTTTTTACTATAAACTTCTTAAATAATTCGTTTGATGAGCCACCGCCACCAGTGTTCCGCCACTTCGCAAACGATCGAGGAGCAAAACTGAAAGTACAGCCACCGGTTTTAGTCAGAGACCCCGAAACATCTAAAATCCAAGGACCCTTTCCACTTGTGACTTGGGGGCGCGAGGCTATGCCTGTGTGTCAACTCCTGCCAGGACGTAAGTGGGTCCCTGGCAAATGGGTCAAACCATATACAGCGCGGGGTGAAGGAAAGTGGATTGAATCCAGTGTGACAAAAGATGAAACTTTCCAAGCCCATTTTGCCTCCAAGAAAAGTAGACCAGAGTCGATAGTTCTAAAATATAGCACATGGAAAACCAGAAAAAAGAGCATGAGCCGAGCTCAAAAAGATATTCCCTCCAAATCCTTCATTTTTTCCCTTGTCACAAATTCCTTTCCTGCTGTACTGATTACCGAGCCCACTCCTGACCCTTTCCGCTTGAACAACCTTTGATAATGTCGATAAAATTCTGTTTTATGGCTACCCGCCAACGAAAGGAAAAAAGATGTCCTTTTCACCCACCACGTTTCTGCTCGGCGCTGTGGCCACACTTGCTGTCGCATCGTGCTGGATTGTGCCGCAACCAAAGACAAACGTTCGGACAACTTCAGCGAAGACCCTCGGGCAAGAAGGACTGTGTCTAGCGATGGACAAGGCAGAGGACCCAATGTCCACCTACCTCGTTGGTATCCCCCTGCAACCGGGAGAATTCCCATTTGCAGGTTCCCTATGCACCTACCCTGACCTGGTAACCACCTGGGATGGCTGGGCAAACGCCAAATTACCTCCACTGCAAGAAGAGCCATAGGAACTAGATCTCCTTGGATCAACCCAAGCCCATCTCTGTGTCAACTTTGAAGGACTCAATATCCACAGTGAGGAGGGGGTCCTAGACCCCTATCCCTCCACCTCGTTTCACATAAAAGTTAACAAAAAGTATAAAGCAAGTCGTTGATGCAATTTCACCTCACCAAAATTGGCTCACGGTGCAGATCATCCCTGGAAATTACCGAAAGGAATCTTTCTGGTATGTGGTAGCAAAGCATTTGCAGGGATCCCAGCTCGTCTGTTAGGAGGGCCCTGCACCCTAGGGAGACTGGTCACCTTGACCCCAGATAAGAGAGAACTTTTAAATTGGGGAAATTCGGTCCAATCTGGCTGCCAAAAAAGGGAAATTGTTAATCTGGATGAAAATTGCAATGATAAAATTGTCGTTTGGCCACGCTCAAAACGTATTGCAGCCTCTATCTTGGTCCCTTGGTATGCAGCCTACCGGGCTTTGGGAGATATCGACAAATTAGAATGCTGGTTGGGAAAGCATGCCCGGTTGACTTCAGAAGCCCTGTCCCAACTCTTAACAGACGAAGAGGCAATCAAACATGCCACATTACAGAACCATGCAGCAATTGATTTCCTCGTCCTTGTCCACGGCCACGGCTGTGAGGACTTTGAGGGACTTTGTTGTTTCAACCTCACAACACACAGTAAAAGCATTTCAGCGCGCATCCAGCAAATGTGAGCCCAAATAAAAACCTTAAAAAAGGAAACAGAGACTTGGTGGGGAAATATCTTTAAGTCCTGGGATGTTTCCGGATGGGTAGCGTCAATCATAAAATCTATTGTTTGGGTCTTTTTTTGTATTATGCTTATTATTGTAAGTCTGTTGATTTTCAAAGCTTTGTTTATAAAGTTTTTAGTTTTCCTCCTTAAAAAATAAAAAAGGGGGAGATGTCACGGTGGCCATGGCACACCTGAGTGCCCCAGCCCCATGGGAGGGAGATGGGGATGGCTCATGGGCATGGTACTCTCCCTAGGTTAGGGTGACAAAGAGAGTTCGTCCCATGATCCCTTGCCCTCTGGGTCATTTGCAGGGACCAAATTTGCTGATGACAAACACAGTTTTAGTTCCAGAAAGTTCTCCTTTGTCCCCGTTAGAGCAGATACCCTGTTGGGGTTCTGTATATGGTATTGTTATCGCCTTTGTTAAAAGCCTTGTTGTTCAAAAATCCTCCTTTCCCTATTGGTTCCCCTAGCCTCCTCCTTCCCTTTCCCCTCCCACTATAACTGTTGCTGCATGAGTGTGCTCGGGGCCACTCTGTTGCTGCTTCCAAGCCCTCCTCAACCTTCTCTGTGCCTCTTTCTGCCCTTCTTCAATAAACCCTTCTTGGAGCACCGACAGAGTGGACTGGGTCTCTCGTTTTTCTTCTGCGACCCATTGACAGTGCCTGAGCTCCCTCGGAGCCCTGACCACCAGCTCTCGTGGTCTCTCCCTTCCACAAACTCCTGGGTGGTGTGGCACCCACGGACCCAACCACCACACTGGCCAAAATACTTGATCTTAAAATAACTGGATGTGGAAATAGGTGACATGACTCATTCAGCTGGTGCACAGCATTTCTTTTTCTAATGCAGTTAATTTGCAGTTAGTGCAGAATTTACACTTACAGTGCAATCCATGTCCACAATTTCATACTGTCGTGGTTGGAGGATGAGATAGTCCTTTCCAGAAGATGGAGAGAAGTGATGTGACTATTAGCTACAGGTGGTTTCATCATTCTTTGAGCTCCAAGGGATTGGTGCTGCAATTCCTGAGTGCCTCAGACTTACACTGTTTTTCAGTGATGAGTGGATTGCTGTTTGCTTTCAAACTGCAGCTGCAGGGAAGAGGACAGGTGGGAAAAGGGAATCACTGGAACCAGAATGATCTTTGGAAGGCCATGCTGAAATGAATGGGTGATCACAGCCTGGCCCTAGACTTTAAAGGTTTTGAGGACTGGAGACAGCTGGCTGGAGAACAAAAGTGGGGAAAAGGGAAAGGAAGCAACATGCCAAATAAATACAAAGATAATAAGGAATAAAAGCAAAAATTATAAACCAAGTGAGGAATGAGAAAGGATTAAGCAAAACTGCATGAAAAAAATGATGCAAGAAGGGTTTTTGATTTGTGAGGTGTTTCAAAGACATTTGTCCCACATTTCAAGACAGACTATTTTTTTTAAATGTTTCTTAGTATTTTATAGGAAAAGGATTTTGGGCCTAATTTTGGGCAGGATCCCTGGTGGTAATCTTGGTATGATATGTAATAACTATGTGATATCAGAGAGATACAGAACAATTTATTAAGGGCTGACTGAATTCTTTTTTATGTGGCTTTGGGTACATAACAGGGTCTCAAATATATCTGTAAGTGAAAAACATGATGAAAACTTTATATCTCAAAATGGAATTATCTATTATTTGAAAACATAGGTAAAAAGAAAGACATTCAGTATTGTAAGTAGTAAGTTTTCTGCTTTGCAAGAGTTAAAATACTTGTATGTTTACCTTTCGAAAAAATCTTTTCTTCATTTTAGCATGGCGTTCAGGAACTATCAGCTGGAAAAAAAATACTTGCTGGGGTCATCAGGCAACTACTTAACATTCAGCATCTTCAGTCTTATAAACAAACGTACACTTAGTATGAAAAACACTGCAGCAGTGTTGTAATGACAGTGCATTTTCTTGTTCAAAACAAAGTTTTGTCTGTATCATACTCCATTCAGAAATAATACTACCCAGGATATTTCTACCTTGGAAATTTCTACCCATGGAAATGGGATGCTTCCCAGAAGTTGTTGGCTTCCTTACCTTTTCACTATTTCTCTTGCTACTGACTTTGAATTAGTTTTTCGGAATCTGAGCATCTTCTAAACTATTTTTTTCCCCTGTACTAGATATTAACCATTGTGTGGAACAATCAAGTCAGTCTAAGCACAGAAGGCTTGTGTAAGAAACAATTTCTAGCTTATGCAACCAGGTGTGTCCCTTGAAGCCATTGGGCTGTAAATAGCACACAGTCACTGACATAATCAATCAGATGTGCTTTACCACATGTTTGTTTGTACTGTTGAAAATCAAGCTATCATCTGGTCATTTAATATCTGTAAGGTTCAAACATTCATTGGTTTTAAGTCATAGTAATCCTCGATTTCACAGATAGATAGATTTAGGTATAGATATGATATTACATTATTTATAACTTTATAGCAGAATTATTTGTTGTATTATGTGTTACTACATGCACAACATTTCTGCAAAGAATTTGCCTCCACATCAATGCAGCACCCATGGACTTAAATATGTTTTTGAATTCTGACTCCTGGTGCAGATAAGGAAAACAAACCAGTGCTACTTTCAGTGAAGTAGCTACTTAAACCTGCAGAGAAAGAACTGACACAAACACAAATTTTTATTTATTTATTTATTTTTTAAATCTCCTCTGTTGAATGTCTCAGTTTAAAGTATGCCTCTAAGGGTACTTCTTAGTTAAACCCCTTTTTTTAATTTTTAAGACGCCATAATGTAAATTAACAGACAGTGGCATAAAAATAAACAGAACAGATTATCACCATTGCAGAGAACAAAAAGACATTTTTTTTCCTCTCACTGTTTTGCAATATCACCTCTTAAAAATATTTTTTTATCCTGTTTCAAATGAACTTCTAGTGTTTTGAAAAAGAGCCCAAAATATCTGATTACATTAGGCTCTGACAACCTGCCACTTCAAATTCTTGAAGCTTGCTAATAAAATTTTATTTCTGGGAAAAGTCTTGCTCTTCTGCAGCCATAATTGTGGGTTTTTTGCTGATGTATTACAAGGAGTGAGAAAGAATATATGTAAAAATCACCCATACCAAGGCACAACTCAGGCCCAACAGATTTAATTCTTCCTTGTGTGGTGACAATGGACAAACCTGTGCTTTCTGTAGTTGGAAAAGACTTTTAAAATCATTTGAGTCCAGCTTTGATAAATTTGGAAATAGCTAAGTGTTTTCTGCCCCATTACCAGGCAGGGAATGTTTGTATGAGAGGAAAATGTGATATCCACTAAACTACAGAAACAGCCCTTGACTTGAGCTCACATAACCTGAAGAAATGCTTACAGTCAGCACAACCACAGCAAGCAATTTTACTTACTCAATATCTAGTGTAAGACTATAATTTCTCCCATTGGAATACCAGACCCTACATGTATGAATGGTATGTATTAGTATGTTTGTTTGAGGTGACAGAAATAAGCCCTGTAATTTTCAAAAAGTTCCCTCATCTGGGTCTCTAACGCAGTTTTAGTAAGAATATGAAGTTAATGTTGCCAAACTTGAATTTAGATCCCCCAGTAAGGCAAAAACTCATTCACATAAATGATGAGCCTTATTTGAAGGTGGACCTGTTGTGTGCAAGTAACATTTGCTCTGCATTGAGACAAAGGGTTTTCTTGGACCTGCAAGAACATGCAGGGTTTCTCCTTGCAGGTTTTAGTACCTTATGAGAATATAAAATTAAATTTTGCAGTTCTCTGTAGCCTCTCGATTGCCATTACATTTGTGTGTGGAAGAAAAGGAAACAGATTCCGTGGCTCAGACATTCATGTAAAATTTTTGAGGTACAACTCTCCTATAAAACCCCTGAGGTTGGGTGTGAAGTAACTTAACATTAAAGGGAACTTCAAAGAGAGAAAAATGATGCAAACCCACACGCAAATTGACTGTTAAGGATTCTTCAGTTTATGGGGTTGTTCTTTCAAATCTGATCTGTGTTACAGAAAATCAAAAGCAAAATAATTAATCATACCCTTTTAGGTGAATTCATCCTCAGAGTGGAAAAATAAAGATGCTGAGAGCCTCGTAAAGCTAAATGCAGCATAAATCACCTCTTGTGTGGAGCAGACATGAGAAGAGCATCACTCAATTAGGTCACAGGCTCTGGACCACCTGGCACCAAATTCTGCCCTCCCAGCTGCACTGGGATCTTCAGAGATCCCTCTTGTGTTTAGCTCACAGTTCAAATACAACATCCTGTAGCATTTAAAAGAGTGGAGGATTTAATTAACCCTCCTCAAGGATTTAGTGCTCTGTTATTTACTTTTTCAAAAGAAAACTGTGACTTGGGATTACTTCTTTTGCATTTTGAATTCAGCTTAAACACTTAAGGGGATGTTCTTCCAATTTAGCACAACTGGTACATATTAGCAGCTATGTTTTCTGGCAGAGCTGGAAATCTGAGAGTCTAGAAATGCTTGCCAGGCTAGAAAAACAGAAATAGGAAATACTGCCACATTGCTTCCAATGCAGTTGAGTAGCCTGAAGTTCCGTTAGGTGCCACTGGTTATTTGCTATCATCACTTTGCTTTATCTCTAAACTTTGAAGCTCACAGAAACAGGATTGCAAAGAAAACGTGGAGATACTGAAACTCTGAGGCATTGCAAGATGTGATTGTGCTCAGCACACTTCTCTGCTGCTGTTCACGTTGGTACCTAAGGGGAGAGAAATCAATAAGGCAATTACATTTACAGCTATGCATTCTTGATAACAAAATCACAGTGCTCTTGGGGGCAATAGATCAGGTGCTGAAGCTTCAATGTGTGTGTCTGGACTCAACAGCTCAATAGTAATTTATAACTTTATTTATTACCTGTTGGGGTTGGTTTGTTTGTTTGTTTATTTATTTATTCAATCCATTATTTTTTTAATGATGCACCACCATCACATTGCTCTGGAAACAAGGCTGTCACCTTTGCTTTCTCCCACGTAATAAAACAGAAATTACTAATTAATTGCACACTTCAGCATTTGAAAGATGCTGAAGCTGATGTGGTGCTTTATAGATCCACAAACAGAAAAAATTAAATAAAACAGATGGGGAACACTTGAACGCTACTTTTTTTGTTGTTTGTTTTTTGTGGAGTTTTTTTGGTTTGGTTTTTGATTTTTTGGTTGATGTTTTGTGGGGTTTTGGGGTTTTTTTGTTTGTTTGGTTTTTGGGGGGGGTTGATGGGTTTTGGGGGTTTTTTTGTGTAAAGGAAAGGGTTCCTTGCTCCCTGCTCCTTGCTGGGGGACCAGGAAAAGCAACAAACATGAGCTGAGCCAAGCATTTCCAACAGCACCTGCCTGGGAGGGACACCAGGAGTGTCTGCATATTCCAAAACTCATTTTTATCGTGGCTTTTTCCATAGTGTTACTAGAAAGATTACCAGAAATCTGAACTCTGGCATTTACCTCACATCCTGGCCCTTTGGGCTGTGTGGCTTCCAAAATACACTTTAAAGCAGACATTCCTGTCTCTTGTAGAAGTCTAGGTGAATTAAAAAAAGATATTTAAGAAGAATAGTTCTCACTTTGGAAGACATTTCTTAGCGTTTTTGTATCTACAGCAAAGGGATTCTTCTACAGCTTTAGTCTTTGTTCTCTGCAAAAGTCTATGAACAGAATATTACCACTGCTAAAAAAAATCTATTATTAAATATTACTATGTATTATTATTTATTATACAAATATAAAAACCACTTACAGTGAAGCAGAGGTGTATCTATAGATAAAATTACGTTAAGCAGCTCTATTTACATTTATTTATTTCTGAGGTATAGTCTTCTACGGAATAAAAATTCTTGAACATTCATTTTTCAAATTAGGACAAAAACTTTCCAAGCTACCCGAGTTAAAGGAGTTTTATTCTCCTCCTTCAGAAAAGGAGGGGAAAAATGGGTTTTTTTAGTCTCTAAAAATAAAAAGTGTTTCTGCCTAAAATGTTCTTGTGCTTTGCCTGACCTGAGTTTCTGGTAAAAGATACATCTCTTTCAGTTCATTGTTAGCTTTCCTAAAACTCAATTTCCAGGCTTGAATCTGAGCTACTCTACTCTCCACAAATGATATTTGCAAGTATTTAGGCTTCTTCCAATTACAGTGCATATAACCCCTGACAGCAGTGTGTATTTTTACAACCAAATTGCTGAAATCGTGGCACTTTACATACCTCAACTGTTTTTTCCCCGTGGAAGAGCATGTTCAAAAAACCAACTGAGATTATAAAGTAAGAAAAAGTAACACTTCTGCAGTTCTATTGATCAGGAAATTTGCAGAGGGAATATATAAATCAGAGTAAATTTTAAAGCACTTTTTTATGTTATTAAGTACGTGAAGATTACAAAGCAGCTGTTAGGTCCATGGGATTTATATAAATATCTATACATATATAGCAGTCTTCATTTAAGTTTCCAGCAATATTTGCAGTAACCTGGCCAGTCTTGTCTGCTAGTTGTCCCTTGCATATTACACAGCAGAGGAAACTGTACATGCTTGCAAATGGTAAAACATATTTTAACATGAAACACAACTTTAATTTGAAATAACATCCCCCCGTATATCCCACATACTGTATTTTGAGTATTTGGAAATTTATTATTATTATTTCATTTCACCTTTGTTACATTTTACATAAAATAAAAGCAGATTTGATCTAAAAATCTGCTTCTACACCGTTTTCAGACTTTTGTTAGTGTTGGGGAGACCTAATTATAGAAAGTTTTGAACTGCTAGTGACTCCATCCAACACTAGCTACAGACAGGATGGAGCACAGTCACTGAAATGTCATACTGACAGATTTCAGTTGTGCTTTTTTCTGATGTGTCAAAATCATTATTTCTGTTCTGCATTAGAACTTAAGTGGATAAACGACTGCTAATGTACTTACAGAACCTGATGTTTATTTCAAAATCCTGCCTTCCTTTCACAAACCCACTTGAAAGTTCAGGACAATGCCATTTTTTTTCCCCAGGATCTTTTAATTAAATTCCCTGCTGTATAGTTGGATCATTCTCAAGGAGTTGTTTCCTAAGCCTCTGACAGAATATCCAACAGCTCAGACCTGAAAGGTGTTACTGGCATCATTGATTATTGAAAACATGTACCTGTGAGTAAATCCTGCAAACAACACTCAGCAGCTGTTAGTATTTAAACATGCCAATTAACTCATCATTAGGGCAAATTACTCACAAAGCTCTACCATGTTGTGCCTAACCTCCTACAGATCCAGTTCAGTCATTTTAAGACAAATCAGGTATCTCCACTGTTCTGCTGTCATTTTTCTGCTGTCATTTTCTTTTAGAAGGGATGATCTGATGGATACCTGTCAACACTGAATAAAAACCAAAATAAAAGCATCTTCTTCCTTCTCACTTAAGCAATTGTACATCCACCAACTCACTCTTCCTGCTCTCTTCCTCCTTGTTTTTCTGCATTTATTGTCAGCTTGCTTGTGGATTTCTTGCCTCAGCAGTGTTGCCTCCATCTCAGCCACAGCTGGAGTGGCAATGTTTGCTGTGAAACTGGGGTTCTCATTTGAAAATATCGCAGAGGTCATGTCAGCTAGCAGGGGCTGTTCAGCTGCTGCTTCAATATCTGAGACAAAACCTTGAAATATGGGTTTGAAATCAGGATGTGGCATATGAAATAAGCATATCTAAGCTGGAGAAACATATATCTATGTTTCTATACAAAACATATATAGAAATACGTATATGTATTTTTTTTTCCTAGAAACATAGATATATGCCTACAGATAGAGAATATTCACAGGCTGGTCTGGTTCTGGGCAGCATTGCCTTGGTTAAGCCCTGTTTTGATTTACACAACCAAAATTCACCCAAACACAGTAGAAATCCTGTACACTTCTCTGGGTGCTTTAGTTGTAGTTTAGTCATCTAGAAACAGTGATTATTAATTGTATTTCATGGAACAAAATCCTTCACCTGGGACTTGTGCTGAGCCCTCCTGGGTGCTGAAAACTTGGTGACCAGCAAAAAACCGGAAACACATCAACATTTTAATTCTTTCCAAGTAGAGCACTAACCTCTGCAGGGATTTATGAATAAAGAAATTCCATTGTGTTGCCTGTGGAACAAACAGTAGTGATACTAGGGCTGGTTTACAAAGAATAAATTAAAAACCAGAGGAATAAGAGTGCAAACAGTGGCTCCCTTTGATGCTGTGGCACTGCCTCACTTTTTTTAACAGGTATGGCAGGATGTTTTCATTCCCTGCCATGAGTGACAGTGGCACTCAGAGGTGGCACAGGAGGTGTGATACTGGAAAGTGGTCAGAATACTTCCTAATTGCTGAGTGTCCTTTGCACCAGACAAACATAGGGCCTCCAGAAATCAGTAGCAGGGCCCTTGATTCAGAAATTAATCAAAATAGTGCATCTTAGTTTATATCAGGGGATGAGGTTCACAAAGCCCTGCCTGAGGCACTATTTAAGGTCCAGGTCAGTTTGATTAATTTTAGTCCCTCCTGGAGGCATAATTGCCTGTAAATGACCTCACAGATGCTTTCATGGCTTTCTGTGAATAATAAAAATAAGCAAACACTAAAAAATGAAGATTAACAGTGGAGGGCAAGAGCTATTTAATTTTAATAACTTTCTGAAGATGGAGTCATATTCTTGCCCCAAATGCAGAGCATCAAGGTCTCTAAAAAAGAAATCTACTACCTTTCATGAACTAAAACAACTTCTAATTTGTGTTATAACCAGCATGCACCAGAGGAAGCAGGAGGGATTTTCTTGCAAGGTTTTAAATGTTTCAGAGCGAATTCGAGCACAAGCCACAGGGTGCCGCTATTCTGCCAAATAATGAACATTTCCCGCATTTTTCTTGCCCAGTAAATTCAGGACAACGGGAAAAGTCGCGGTGATGACTTGCCCTGGGGGAGCTGAGGAAGGGTTTTGCATCCCGATGGCTCTGCCTGAGGAATTACGAGGTGTATTTCGATTTTTTCACTGCAGTCAAGCCCATTAAAATGAGGAGTGAAATTCAGCGTGAGCAGAACGACAGAAGGGAGTAAAACACAGAGGCAGAGCCAGACAAGCTCCGAACAACTCTTTCCACTCTATCACCACAGAAAATTCTGATCAGATGCTTTAGTCTGTGGTTTAATTAGTGTGTACTGTATTTAGACAGGCTCTTAGCATTTTGAGGTTGATCCCCCAAGATCCACCTGTTCTGGTGTTATGCACAGATTTCTCCTTAATTTAAAATCTGCTTCATTCCTGAGCTGCAAATGCCTCCTGGCAGCCTTGTCCTTCTGTACCTGGGGTGAATATGATGTTAAGTAGTAAATGGCTTTTCCCAGTGTTGCTTCAAGAAAAAACTGGTCTGCACTGATTGAGTAAATCCATAATGAATTGGCCTTGGCAGAGATTAGCTCACCTTGATCAATAGAAATCATTTATTCAATTCCTTTGTAACAAAAGCTGCAAGCACCTGGTTAAGGAAATTATAATGCTTTGCAGTCGCTTCTTGCAGTAACCCCAAAGTGATGAAGTGCTTCCTCATTTGTATACTGAATTGGTAATAGCTTGCAGTGATAATTTTCAAGAATAACAGATGCTCCTAGTTTTTAATAGCTAGGAGAATATAGCTTGCTGGGGACAATTTAATTACTTTCCCATAAAGTGCTGTAAAAACCTGACAAATAGAAGATTGTCCTACTTCAGCTCAGCAGGATTTGTTAATTTCTGTTGTTTACACTTCTTGTCTTAGTTCTTGGGTAAGAACTGGAACCTACTTCCCATGCTTTTTGCTAAGGTTCTAAAATAGGAATGGAAACCAGTTCTCAGCACTTCCTCATGGCAGTTAGGCTAAATTTAAAAATTACATTTCAAGTAACTTTACTATAGGTAGAATACTGCCATGTTTACTTCCAATACAGCTGCTAGGAAGAAGTCAGGGAGTGCAACAGTGGGATTAGCTGGGCTAAAATATACCAAAACCACCTAGGTAATATTTGATACTAAAAATTAAGGGATGGCAAACATTAGAATAAGTATTGAAGCATAAAGAGATAAAATTACTTTAATCTTTCACTTATTTCTATATAAAAATACAATTATCTTCTCTGTAAAATTCCCACCTGTCTGCACAGTTAAGTGTAAATATAAGAGAGATTGTATCTGGTTGTATTCAGCAACAAGAAGTATTTCTAGTATCATTCTACAAAATTCTGTGAAATTACTCACCCCTCCAAAAGTATTAGGCAAGTGTTAGAGCAGTACTACTAAAAATAATGAAACTAACAACAACAAACCATTAAAAATGCTGTAGGCAAACCATTTCAGGTCCTGAAGTTAATCAGAGATAGAAAGACAGTGGGAAAAATGTTATGTCTCTGAAGTAAAGTCCTCACTATATTGACATACAGGATCAAAATGTCACTGAGAAAGGGAGGACTGCAGATTATTTACTAGGTTTTTCTTAATACCGAGGGTATGATACTGGACTTACCAAAGGGCAAGATTTACCAAAAAGCAAGATTTCGTAGCTCTGAGACTCAACAAGAATCCAAAGACTTCCAAGATTCTTTCTTTGCCAGTTATTTAATCGAACAGTTTTTCAGACAATGTTAATTTACAATCAAAGAAAATGTCTGCAAGCCTGATTTCATTCTGTATCCATGGTAGCACACTGTAATTATGATTAAAGCCACTTAAAACTTTACATGATTTTATGAAAACTCAAATCCAAGGAACATTTGGGAGCTCATTAGACTGAAGATCTGTTAATTAAAATTACATATTGTGTATGTTTCCTTGATGGATTTATACTGTCTGGCTGAAGAATCTAGGCATATTAAAAACAAAAATTAGGCCTGTATTGGATATAAACTTTGGATTGTGGTTATTGTTCTGTCCTGACAAACTGGAGGTCCTTGAACAGATAATTACACACAATTTTTGAGCCTCAATTTTGTCTCCTGGCAAGACTCCACTTAGTTTAAAGCAAAGGGACATCTCAGCATATCCTCTGAATCAAAACTGGACTTCCTTGAAATACAAGGAAAACCTTCTAGAAAGAGATCCCCAAATGCTGCATCACATCAATTTAATTTTGTTCTTCAGTTAAAAGAAATTACTACAACAAAATTACTAACACTGCACTTCAGGTTCATCATCATCAATCCAGATTCGTTACCTCATCTGTTGTTTCATTTTTTTTGATCTTATGCACTATCCTTAGCACCCAACTCTGAATTAAAAATCTGTAAAGCAGCATGAACTCTTCCTGTCCACACTCACCTGTTTTCTCAAGATACAGGTTTTCTACTAGTTAAGCAGAAAATAGTAAAAAATAGGACTGTAGCTCTTCACCTTTTGCCCAAAATTGCACCCAAAGGAATAAGTTTTGCAGCATGTCTGAGAGATTAATAAATTAGATAAATCAGGGAGGAGAATACTTTTCCTCAAGGAAGTTCTGGTGGAGTTCCTTTTCCATGTAGACTGACTCACCAAATTTTTCTACACAGCTCCAGTGAAGCCAGAGTAAGAGTTCTGCATTTTCTATCAAAACTTCCTCCTTGTGCTGCTCAGATAAAATTTAGGTTGTCCTTTGCACAGCAGTACTAACCCAGAGTTCACTAATTACTCTTCCTTACCTAAGTATCTTTCTACCTTGTTCAGAACAACTGAGTATTTTTCTCTCTGTTTCTCTCACAAAAAAAAAAACCCAAACCCAAAAAACAACCAACCAACCAAAACCATGCATCACACAATACTGACAAAATATCGAAACGTAACTGCAAAGGAGCCTCTGCAGGCCTCAAAAATCAATTTTGTTTAATAATCTACTGTATTATTTAGATGCCTGGGTAGCATGCAGTCACATTCCAAATATTCTTTACATCAGACCATGAACAACAATTTTCTTGAAGCTACAGTCTGCCTGCCAGCAAAGTCTTTTTTTGTTTTTGGTTTTTTGGGTTTTTTTCCCTTGAATATGAAGCAACAGTTGAAGTAGAAGGAAACCACAAAAGAAAATCAGGTCAGTATATATAATAAATAGTAAAGGCACCAACTGATTACCTGTTATGTGTCTCATTAGTTTCTGAAATAGTGAAAGTAGCTGTCTTCAACATGAATAGAAAGTAGCTGAATGAAGAAGAACAAGAGGAGGAGGAAGAAAAAGGAAGAAAGAAGAAGGAAGAAGAAGAAAGAAAAAGGAAAAAGAAGAAAGAAGAAGGAAAAGAAGAAGAAGAAAGAAGAAAAAGAAGAAAGAAAAGAAGAAAAGAAAGAAAAGAAGAAAAAAGAAGAAGAAAAGAAAAATAAAAAGAAGAAAGAACAAGAAGAAAAAGAAGTACTTAACTAGCTGCCTGTTTATTTGGGCAGTAGAGATGTCTAGAATAACGAATTTTCAGCTTAAAACAGTAGCTGAATACATGTTTGAGGATTCATTCACTAACAGAGAAAGTCCTGAGGGAAAAAAGTGGTGAATATTGTGGAGAGCTCCCTCCTTTACCTGTTTTCAACTCAGTAATCCACACACATGCACAAACAGGGAGCTGATCAGGAACTGCAGAAATCATTAGAAAACAATAAATTCTTTCTCCCTTCTGCCTGCTGAAAGCCACACAGTCTTGTTAAATGTTGCTTCTGGATTAAAAATCGACTTTTGGGTAGGAATGACAAGATGCCTGCATGCTCTCTTTTTAAATGGTGGGATCTCTGGTGTAACCTCTCCAGTTGAGTGTTGAATCTCCAGTTAAGTACTGAACAAAGACACAGAAATACTGCAAAATCAAGTCAAACAGAGAGAAGGGGGCAGGGGAGGAGAGATTATACAGCTGCATTGATTAGGAATAAAATGAAAAGTTTGTATTTTATAGCACCTGAACACAAGTTACAACAGGATTGCTTTAATTGGAAATGCTGCTGAAATAAAACTGGTTTCTGGCTATTTATTTTATGTAGATCTCAGAGCAAATGATAAAGTATGATGAAACACTTTATATCATTTTTCCTCTATGAACTGCCACGGGATCATAATTACAGGAACAGCCAAGGCAGGAGTTAACCTATCATGTGTGTAAAAAGTAAGTTTTATCATAAAAATTACTCATCACAACCCCAGACATTAATTCCCTTCTGCAGCTCAAACCACTAAGAGCATTTTGCTGTATCAGAGTTAAATGCCACACTGGTCCTCTACACCTTTCAATTTTAATTCTGAAGTCAGCTTTTAATTTATTTCAAATCAACACAAAACACAACACTGCTACCATTATAAACTTAGCAAAACACAAAACACTTAAATAAAAAAATCCATGGTATGAAAAGAAATGGGTTACAACATAGATTATGCTGGTAGTCAGTCAATTATTTACTGTGTAGCAAATGGGAAAATAGCAGTAAGAAGCAAAATATCCCTGAGAAAAAAGTTCATGTGAATAGAATTTGTATACCACGTGCTGATTTTAATCAGGTAGTTAGGTTTAAAACAATTGCAACTTCAAATGTAAAGGTGCAGCTTTTTTTATTCAGGTGGATTACAAAATACAGAGTTTTAACACTGTAACACTTTTTATTGGCTTTTTAGCAAAGGGGCAGAACATGAGTTGTGTTTCACTGTAAAGTAATCAATTAGGAAAACCAGCAGAAATCAACTTTTGCATGATAGTAACTACATTTTGCATTAATTTGAAAGAAGTGTTAACAGTGTAAGGTATCAGAAAAAGATCAATTTCCTTCAGAAACCCATATTATATGAGAGAAAACAAAATAAACACATTTTGTGTTAGATGGTACTTCATTACTTAACACATCATTGGAAAGTACATCATTATCCTGAAAAAGAAATTGTTTCCTCTTCATTTGAAGACCATACCAGAGCCTCACACTCAGTCTTTTTTCTCATTTTCTTTCAAACTGTAGATGATTTTTTAAGTGATGAGTGTTGCAGGATGTTACAAGGAGAGGCTCTTTTTCCCTTAAAGCCATGCAAAGCACGGGGAGATACTTCTAGGAAAAAAAGAATTAATGTATAAGAGATAAATGAAAATTCTGTTGTTTACTTTATAATGCCAGACAACTGCTATTTGTTCTCATGTCATTTATGTGCAGTCAAAGGCCTGGTAAGTATGAGATGGGAAAAAATTGTTTAGTAAGTGACTGCTGCAATCTTTACATAATTTATGTGGGCCAAAATTATACACATTATTTCATTGTCTTGTTATTCTTCAGCTGTGTGATCTCAGAGGTGAGAGGTGCAGGACATTTGCTGACGCCATTTACCAGAGCAGCCTTTATTTGTTTGAAAATAAGTGCTTATCTTAAATCCCACAAAAACTTCCATCTTCCTCAAATACTCCCCACTGGGCTGGAATTTATGTAAAGTAAATTTGACTGTTAAAAAAGTTGTTAAACACATCTGTGCTTAGCTCTTTCTTAGCACTCAGAGCAAACATACCTCAAATTATTTTCTTACTATTCTTATTATTATGCCTGCAAAAGAATGGCCTGACCCAAAACTTTTTAAAGGGAAGAGAGAGTAACATTGATTTCTGATGTGCTCTGGCTTAGCCTGGAACCAAGTGCTCTCTTGCTGCTCAGGAAATGAATATTTGGATACCAAGTGATACCAGTTCAATTCCCAATGGAAAACATTAGACACAAAACTGAAGTCAAAGTGGTGCCCAAATGGTTATTGCATGATGTGTCAGTTGTGTGTCACCATGTTTAATGCTCAGATGATCCCTGGCTAGCAGGCAGTGAAAGTTCTTGGAGTGAGAGGCTGACCTGTTGTGGTTTGGGGTTTTTTTAAAAGCATATTCCTGAAGGTGCTTTGCCTCAGGCTAACATCTCTAAAAGCTGTTCTTTGCACTTGTATTGCAAGATTTTGCTCTCATATTGGAATAAGATTCTCTAACGTATTTTTCTGACATTCCTCCACTCCTCCACTGAAGTTACTGAATATGTGATGCTGTGATTATTTTTTTGATTTGCCACCTTTTCCCTACTTAAGCTACTTGAGCATTAAGAATATCACATTTCACCTGTTCAAAATTATTCCTTCCCCCGAGCAGCCTGTTCCAATGGTTGATAATCCTTTCAGTGAAGAGTTTTTCCCTAACATCCAAGTGTAATATCCTAATTCTCCCCTAGCAGTGCTTGAGGGAGCAGTTGCAAAGCTGATGTTTGTAGCATAAGGAAACTTCTTTTTTCCCCTCTTTTTTTTTTTTTCCTTTTTTAAAAACTTCTCTTTTTTTTTCATATTTATACTGTACTGTAAACAACCTGATCTGAGGGTGAAACCAGTCCACACCATAAACACCTGGATGCACAACAAATAAACACAGCTGACAAGGTAAGACAGTTCTGAACTGGCAGGGCCAATTAGTGGTTTGGTTAATTGAACTGTGTCAGGCAACATGACAATCCTTCTGAAACCAGCAAAGGAACACAGCCAGGTTGCTTCTTGACTTCAGCAGCAATTCTGTCTAAATAAACTGAAATTTTAATCCCAGTTTGGGAGCTGTGTGCCTATCTCCTCCAGGTTCCTCTGGGAATTTTAGACATGCATCCCAAAAAAGGCTAGACTTGTTTTAGGAGCAAGAGGGATAAAATTAATCTGAGACCTGAGCTGTCAACAGCATGCTGATCTCTTTCTTTAAGCCTGATTTCCAGCCTGCTGCCCTCTTTCTGAATTTCTCCCTCCTGCCCTTTCTCAGAAAGTACAGCCAGGTGAGATCCAGTCCAGCAATTCCCTTGTGTGAGGCTTGTCAGGTCCGTCCTGTCCCAGTGCCAAACACCAGTCTGACACTGGATTTTCTGATGCTGAGCAAGGAGTGAGCAGCCAGTGTCAGCTGCCAGCATTACTCCTCTGTGCAACAGCAGGGATTAAGACTGGCTGGAAATGAGACACTGGGATCCCGAGCTGACTATCCCTCATGTCAAATTAAATGCTAGTTAATTACTCTGTCACACCAGCAGGGTGGGATTGCTTTCCTGCAGAGCTCTCCCCTACATTTTGTTGTGCTTCTCAAAGAACAGAGAGAGAGGGAAGGCAGGTTTGTACCCAGAAGATTTGTCTCTCACTCTCAGCCTAGGGACAACTCCTCTGGCAAAACCAAAATACTGACAAAAATACGGCCACTAAAAGAGCACCAGCCTGCAGCTTCAGTTGCCCAGCAGTGGATGTTTGCTATTTTTCATTTGTAACTTTTCTGGAGAAAGGAGAACGAACACACCTGACAACTGCAACACTTTAGAGCAGTCAAATGGAGCATCAAGATCATCCTGTCTTGGAGATATTTATATGCACTAATGAGGTCCCATCTCAGTCACCTCTACACTAAATATCCCCAGCTCTTTCCCTGTGTGCTTTCATGGTTGTGACCCTTTGTGCTCTAATTACACACTCCAATAATGTGGATTTTTTCCATTATCTCGGGAGGTATTCCTTTGTCCACCTGAGTGGGTGCCCAAAATCCATGTTGCAGGAGAAGGGAGGAGAAGATTTTGAGGCTGCTGTCCACTTTTTGGTCAATAATGGAGGGCATGGAGTGAGGGAAGTGGGTTTAGCTGCCAGCCAGGATTGAGCTCTGCTGGGAAAACTGGAGCACTGCCGATGCTGGCCATGGGGAGCCTGATGGAGCCAACCAAGGAGTTTTGGTTGGTTTTCTCACAACATGCTGTGAGAAAAAGCAAGATGTGATTGGAAAAGGGGCCATGCAGAGGTGAGGCAGCACTTTTCTGGGACAAACATCCTTGTTCTAGGACACAACAAACAAAAGGCAGCATCAGCACAGAAGTGGGTATGAAGTGTTGGCCAAAGGTTGATCTATAGCAGGGATGAGATTGCACAAGGGTCTCGAAGTCCCCAGGACTCTGGACATCCCATCAGCTGCACTGGCTGCTTCCCCCCCCGTTTTCCTCCCTCCCTCTTAACTTTTCTTACTATTTGTTTTGTTTTTTCTTTCTTATTTTTCTTTCTCTTTACTCTTTTTCCCCTTCCCTTCCCTTCCCTGAAACTTCCCTGAAACTTCCCTGAAACTTCCCTGAAACTTCCCTGAAACTTCCCTGAAACTTCCCTGAAACTTCCCTGAATCCCTTCCCTGAAACTTCCCTTCCCTCCCTCCCTCCGTCTTTACTTTCCGTTCCTTCTCTCCTCCCTTTCACCCTACCCTTTTTATCCAAAACCCAGCGCCGTGCACTCAGAACATACCGATTTCCACACCGAGCCTGTAATTTACTAAGAAAACTTCGTAACATTGTTCTTGCTATTGTTATATTGTTACTATTATTATTGTTAATATTGTTATTATTGTTAATATTGTTATTGTTGTTATTATTGCTGCTGTTGTTGCTGTTACTATTACTAACTATTGCTATATTATTTCACTTCCTCTTTCTCTGGCGGACCTCGGCCGCCCCTTTGCCCCCCGGGAGAGCTTCTGTGTCGCTTCCTTCCCGTGCCGGTCACGTCACAGCCGGTGCTCCTGCCCGGCTCCGCCCGCGCCGCGTTCGCCGGAGCGCAGGTGAGAGCGGAGCGGAGCGCAGCGGCTGTCCCGGGGTAAGGCTGCTCGAAGCTTGGCTCCCCGGGATTTGGCTCCTCGGGATGGCGCTGCCGCCGGGATTTGGCTCCTCCGGGTTTCGGCTCCCCCCGGGATGCTGTTTCCCCGGGATTTGGATCCCCCGGGATGCGGGTGCCCCCGGGATGCTGCTATGCTGCTCCCCTGGGATGGCGCTGCCCCCGGGATTTGGCTCCTCCGGGTTTCGGCTCCCCCCGGGATGCTGTTTCCCCGGGATTTGGATCCCTCGGGGTGCTTCTCCCCCCGGCATTTGCCTCCTCCGGGATGCTTCTCCCCAGGGATTTGGGTCCTCGGGGATGGTGCTCCCCCGGGACTTGGCTCCCCCGGGATGGTGCTGCTCCGGGATTTGGCTCCTCCGGGAAGCTTCTCCCCAGGGATTTGCCTCCTCCGGGATGCAGTTTGCCCGGGATTTGGCTCCTCGGGATGGTGCTGCCCCCGGAATTTGGGTCCTCCGGGATGCTTCTCCCCCAGGATGCTTCTCCCCTGGGATGCCGCTCCCCTCTCCCGGGATTTGGCTCCCCTGGGATGTTGCTCCTGGCTCGTGGTCCCTGCGGAAGGTGTTATTCCAAGTTTGGAAGTGTTGGCATCACCAGCCGGGCTGGCTCCTTGCAGGGGAAAACGAGGAAGTCTCTGGATACACTGTACCCTGCTGGGGTCACCGCCGGTCCTTGGGTCGTTTAGCGGAAAAGTTTCCAAACAGTGATGTTTAAAGTACTTACTATACTATTTTTGTTGCATTATATATATATATTTCTATATAGAAATATATAAACACAAATGTGTATTTTATATGTGTGTATTATTATATATATATATTTATAATATATATTACAATGTATTTTATATGTATATATGTATATACATAACATATAAGTGTTATACATATACCTAAAATATATACATTATATATCACAATATACAGTATCATTGTGCACATATCACATAATACACAGTATCATTAATGTAATTATCAGTACAATACACCAAAGTAATACTAGTTATTAGTGATATAATACCACCTTCTATTGGTTGAATTATAATATGTATTTATGCTAGCAAAACCTTAATGTTTTAACATTGTTGCTATATTTATTAATATGATAATGTTATGTAATGTGTAACATCTAAGTTATTAATATAATTTCATGAAATATGATTATACAGAAAATATATACTGTGTTATATAATATGTATGATATATATTATACTACGTCTAGTATTATTATCTTTTAAACTCTCTTACAAAGTTTATGGTCACAGTCTGTTGTTTGTGCAAGTTGTGTATGGTATTCACAACAGGCCATTACAGCAACCTGTTGGATGTCATTTAAATTATCTGAAATTTGGAGTGTGACCCTGGACCAGACTCGGGGTTGCACACTCCTGGAGGGATTACTGATGGAAATGTGTTGGGATTTGTGTTATTTGCCCCAGGTTACTGTGCTTTGGAGGAGAAAATGCATGGAAACATGCCTTGATTGATGCATAACATCACCCCACAGACACAGCTGCTATTACTGATGATACCTTTGAATTTTGAGTTGTTGCAGGAACCTGACTCTCCCTGCAAGACTTCCAGAGTTATGTGCACGTTCAAAATTATTTTCTTGTATTTTTGCAGACCTCCTCTGCACATCTGGTGGCATAAAAGCTGTTTGGGGATCTCCACAGCTGCAGGATCTGCTGTCCCCACTTGCATGGCCTCCTTGGTCTGTGGCTGTGGCACTTATTTTCCTGTTCAGCAGTTTCTTGGTAAGTAATCAAACACAGACTGCCAGGAAGTTTAGCTTGCTTGAGGACCGTAGCTGGTTTTGAATGAGGGACAACAGGGGACAGGTGTTTTAAATGCCTGCATTCTGATATTTCCACCTACTTGCTTCCCTCATTTACTTTCAGCTGCTGCTTGAAAGTAAATAGTTGGAGGAAAAAAAGTCATCCGTGCTTGTCTTTCCCTGATTGATGCTAAGAAGAGGTTTATGCAGATAATTATCTCATCTAAATAATGGATAGTTTTAGTGTCACAACTTACTTTTCCAGCAGATGAGGATTTATTGGGTGATGGAAATTCTATTAACAGGAATTTAGTGCAGCTTGGCTTTGCAAAAGAGAGCATGGGCTGAGTCCAGACTCAAAAGAATAATTTGTTAAACTGTTCTGTAGCATTGTAGTGTAGGGGAAGGTAAGCTCTCAAGTTTGCAAGCAGCCCTCTTGGCATTTATATATTCATTTTTTTCCTCAAACCAATCTTTATAATGGGGGTAGTCCAGAGAGAGATCCAGAATAATTTTAAGGGAGGTTTCGTGCATTTTAGTGTCCTCGTAATGAAATACAGAGTATGGATGTGAGCAGGATCTGAATGCTGTAGGTCAGCCAGCTGTTTGGTTTCACCCATGACTTTTTCTTACTTACTCCAGTACAGCAAGATTAGTAAATTATGCTGATTAAAACCATATTTCTGCAGGGGCAGAACCCTGGCTGCAGTCCTGTGAAGCCAAAGCTGCTCTGTGCTTCAGTCTGGGTTGAATTCAGCAAGTCTGGCTGCTTACTTTCCTAATGCTGCTGCTGCTGGGGCAATCAGACTGTATTATCTGGAAATTATTATTATTACTACTATTATTATTATCTGGGAACTCAATGCCATCTGACAGTGCCTTGCCTTCCCCCAGGGCTCCATCTCAGTCCTCCTTGTGCTGATGGAAGAGCAGAGCGTGACTGTGGCCTGGGTGGAGATTTTATAAATCAGGATTAAACCTCCCAGTCTTTTTGTAATTAGCATTTCAGTGCCACCTTGGTGTCATCCTGCTTAGGTGAATAAATACTCTGTTTTCTTGAGGTTGTTTATAAAAACATCCAGCCAGTTTTTTGCTGGGCCATTCAGCAGATTCTTTCTTCAGTAGCAGTGCTGGTCAGTGAAGATTTGCTGCTGAGCTCCAAAGATAGAATTGCTTGTAATTATATAAAATTGGTAAGGAAGTTAAGGCACTGCTGGCTGATTTCTTTATGTGAGGTCTCAAAACCTAGGTGCTGATACGGTTTTATTCATTCCCCTTTAGCTGATGTTTCAGAAGGAGTTTTCCTCAGGACAACAGAGCGTGGAGTAATAAAAAATGGAATATATAGGACTGAACTGGAGCTGTTTTATGCACATATGTTTGTGGAAGGGAGAATGTGATCTATGGAAATCTGGGCTTAATTCATTCTGCTATCCACAAGAAAACATTTTGAGAGCATCTTCCTTGTTTGGAAGGCTTGCTAGGCTGGCAGCAGAAGCATTCTTAAAAAACTTGTCAGAATGCAGATTTTTCTTTTTTTTTTAATTTTCCTCCATTTTTATCTTGTATATGAGCAGGCCAACATGCTGCAAATATTTTATGCCAAAACTGCATTCATTCTGGAGATCTATTTATTGTGGATTTAAAAATTTCTCCACCTGACTGAGGCTCTTACTGTCACCCAGATCTGCATTTTTCCAAAAGCTTCTGAGCTTTTTGTTACATATAGCAGGTAAAATCCCAGGCAGTTCTCTTTCCACCTGGCTGAGTGAAAGAAACTCAGGAGCTGCCAAGGACTGTGACCTTTGGCAGTGTGTGCTGTGCCAGTCACTGCTCAGGGACAGGAAATTTACTGCTGTGCCCCTGCAGCTGACTCTTACTAATCTCTGCTGTCCTTTGGCTCTGCAGGAGATTGGTGGAGCAGTGCCCTGTCTGTCACCCATTTGATTTTTCTTGTGTTTGTGGCTTGGAAATGCAGCAGTTCAGAGTCCACTGCAGTGTTCTTGCTTAGTGGTTGTGCTGGCTAAACTGTCTCTTAAAAAAAAAAAAAAGCCTTGTAATGTTAGTACTGAGTGATCCAGCGAAGGCACTGAGCTCTTTTTACTGAATTTCACCTAAAATGTAAAATTTTTGTTGCAGTGACCAGTTGCAATGTGGTCCTGCTCACTCTTCAGCTGTTTAAAATTGTGACATTTCATTGTGCTAATACACAGTGTTAATAGAACTACAGGAAAGTCAGGTGTGAAAATGAGCAGAAGCAGCTTGGCTTTGAGTAAAAGGGATCTGATTTCATTTTTTCAATGTAAATTCTCAAATCAGCTGTCATGTCTGCTGATAATCACCATGCAGACTGCCTTTGGCTTCTGGTGCTTTTTGTCCCTCAGTCCTAAAATGCCTTGTAGAGATCACATTAAGACAAAAGTTTGGCGTTCAGAGGAATAATAGTATTAATAACTGTTATTATTGATGTTGTCATGAATAGGTGACTTCCAGACTCCAGCATGGCACCCTTCAGTAACCCTGAACTTATTTAAACTCTCTCAGAAGAATCACAAACCCATCAATCAATTTGCTGTTGCAGGAAGCACTCAGGGCAGTGCGAATGCTTTTAGTATTACCAAGTTAAATTGTCTTGGCTGCAGCTTTTTAGTCACTGCAGAATGCATTATATTAATATTCTGATTAGGTACAGATTAGTTTCTTGATGGAATAATTTGGGTAAATGGAATATGTCAAACACTGTAGCAAGATTACAGAGGTTCAAAGCACAGCACTTTGCATTTTTAAATATGTAATTCCAGCTGGCATCTGTGGAGTTGGAACAGCATTTATGTCAGCATTTGTGTTTGGGAATTCAAAAGAGGCATTTCAACAAGAAAACAGGTGTTTTGTTGTAGCTCTTTTTTGTTTGCTTTTTTTTTTTTTTTTTAATGGAGCTGCTGGGTTTTGAGCTGCACAATGTTTCTGCCCTGCCACATAGCAAACCATCTCGCTGATGGATGTGTTGATAAAAATCCTAAGAGCAGAAATTATTACCTGAGTGTAAAAACCCTGGGAGAACATTTTGGTTGTGTGTATTTCAAAGCCACGATGAAAGCATCGCATTTATCCTGACATTGAATTTCACGAGCTGTAACTTGGCACAAAACAACATTTTATTTCTGCCTGAACAGGATGATGGTGCTTTGTTTCCTGAGCAGAGCCCTGCCACGAGTGAAGCACTCACCCCTGGGGAGACCACTCAGCTCAGCCAGCACAAATAAACCAGTGCTGACTTTATTCACCAAGGTAAGACCTGTTCACACAGCTAAGCTGGGCAGGACTGTGTGTTTGTCAGCTTTGATATGCAGGAATCACAGATTAAATGGCTTTTCCTTGCTTTTTCCTCCCCTTTCAAGGCGGTTTTGGGTGTTTTATTGGTGGGTGTTCTATTTATTCTGCTTTGCAGCACAGTCCTGCTCTCATTGCAGAATTAGCAACCAACAAAGATTTCACCACAGTTGTGCCTCAGTGACACTATGGATCATTCACTAGTTGCAGATTTGGCCCAGCTGGCAGTGTTTCACCCTGGAAAGGGAGAGCAGGGATGAATTGTTACTCATAATCAGCCAAGCATAAGCATTAAAAGTCAAAGCAGGCTCTTCCTGTACTCAAGTTTAATTTCAGCACCTCCTGTGAGTCTGTAAAATGCATCCAAACCATGTTGGTAGCACATGAGGACAAAAGTATATTTTGTTTTACCCTCTTTTTGCTTTACTGGCAACAGGCAAATTGATTGATTTGCAAAGTGCAGGTAGGATTCCTAGTCATGTTTAGAAAACAGATGTGATGAGCAGGAAAGGGTCACTTGTGAATTGTGACATTCCATGGATTGTTTTCAAATATTACTTATAAAGGATATTATAGGATGGGTTTTGCTGCATTCATGTGGTTGTTGCAGCCTTCAAGAGGAGAACAGCTACAACTGCAAAGCACTGAGAGTGCTGTCACCAGTGTGGTGACTAAATACGATTTTGAAAATGTGATTGAAGTAATTTCCTCCTCCTGCACGATGTTTGTTCATTCCGTTGCTGGCCATACAGGAGTGTTTAAACTGTGTGACAAATGAATAGGTCAAAAATAATAGCTAGCCGTCCATTTAATAGTCAGAATTGTGAAGTTACAGCTTTCTCTCCCCCGCCCCTTTCAGCCTCAACTCATTCATAATTCAAATGGGGTGGGATAGGGAATAATGCTCTTACCTTTGGGTTAATAATTTGTAAAAAAAAGCTCTCTGTGTATTAAAATTTCAAACTGGTAAGGCCCTGTATGAAATCAATTTTTCTAATAGCAGATATCCAGCAGTTCTCCAAAATGGCCTTTTGTTGAAAGTGTTTTTAACTTTAAATGTTAACTGCTAACTTTAAATGTTCACTGGCAATTGCAAAGCAAAGCACAGACTATTAAAAAAATTAATCCACACGGTTAGCTTATGCTAAATAACCCCTTTTCTTGCCTCCTCCTTATTTTTGATGAGGAGAAGGCAAAAGGGAGCTATGACTTCTGCAGCAAACCACGAAATTAGTTTCCCCTTTCAGACTCCTTTTATGACAGCACCAACATTTGTGCAACAACTGCTTCAGGTTAAAAAAAACACTTTTCTTTTCCTGCAAGGTTGCTGTTACCTCAGATCAGTTCTCTTATGTAGGTTTGCTGCACAGCTGTTTGGGTGCTGATGCCAGCACCCAAAGCAGAAAAGCAGTGACAGTGACTTTGGGAAGGGTTTTTTTTCACTGCCTGTGCAGTAGAAATCCCTTTTGCTTACACATCTCAGAGAGAAGGTTGTCCCAGACAGCTTTATCCAGGCAGCCCAGTTACAGATTAATATAAAGCAAGTGATGGCAAAAACCTACTGCTGCACTCTTCTACTGAAAAGGACATACTAGTATAAATGTACTTTAAAAAAATATTTCACTGTATGTTAAAATAGTTCATTTTCGATGTTAAACCAGTACCACCTAGTGCCTAAGCTTACCATGAGAGTAAAACCATATTTTTTTCCTAAAAGTTAGCCCATTTTGTCAGATGCATATATTTTAGGAAGATCTCCACTGGCCTGTGGGAGCCAAATATGTCCTGTTTTAGCTGGAAGGAGCCTGGTGTGTTACAAAACTGTTGTGCAGGATTCTGGGTGATTCCTTTCAGCCACCAAAATCTGCCAGACCAGTCCCTCCAAAAGCAGCCAGAACCATGGAGAGCACAGCATTTTATCCTGTGTGTTTTTCAGAGCAGCAAGGATTTGTCTTTGTGGGAAAGATAATTCACATTAGATGTGAATAAAAGCAGTGTTTACTCCAAAGTAACTCACATGCAGGAACTAAAAAGCAGCTGTTTCAGATTTAAATAAGCCCTAGGAAGACTTTTCAGTGGGAGAAGAAGGTCTTTTCCAGCTGTTCAAGCTGTTTTGTGGCACAGAGCCATCGTGTTCACCACCATGTACTTTGCCATGTGAATTACAGACCAAATTCTGCTGTTGCAGACACTGAAGCAGCACCCCTTCGTGTGAGTTGCTTTATTATTTACAGCCTGCATGATCAGCAGGAGGCAGATGTTCAGCTGAAGTGAAAGACCAGGGAGTTTTCAAAAATGTGAGGTTTTCTTTGGCCCCATCAGAGCTCAAAGCACTGCAGCAGTTTGCAGTTCTCCCTGCTGGAGGTTACTCTCCTTCCAGCTCTGCACTTTGGAGGGTTCTGCTTAATTTTTTTCCAGGCAAAGCCGCCCAGATTATTTTAAATTACCTTCTTTTCCTGCTTGGACTGAGCCAAATGTGTTGATCTGAGACAGGCTGGAAGTTGATTTTGTGGCTTTCTCACTCCTCTTGTAGCAGGAGTGGTACCTGCAGTTGTCTTCATTTGGTGGTGACAGTGCTTTGAATATTCAAAACAAGGGGTCTTTGCAGGACCTTTTCTTCATTTTATTATTATTAGTGCTCATTCTATTTGAGAAATAGGATAGCAAATGAAGAATAATTAAATTCAGTGGTTGGACAGTTCTTGGTTCTTTTTTTCATTCATTCTGCACTGATAAATTAAGTTTTAGAAAGCCCTAAGACAGGGTGTTTGGTACAGGGAAGGAAACCTGCATTTACAGTAATGAATGCTCCTGTCTCTCTGTGTTTCCTTACAGTACAAACAACTTGTGTGTTTTGCTGTGTGCTTTAAACTAATCTGAATGTTTTCCTTTAGAAACCATGCCCTCTGTGTGATGAAGCAAAAGAAGTTCTTGAGCCATACAAGAGAAGGGTAATGTATAGCAATATCGTGTATGTTTTCTATGTAAAAGGAGCAGTTAATCAGCATTCTTTCTCTGTAAAAAGAAAATTGCTTGGATTTATTTGCATCTGTTACTCTTTCATGGATGACCTCTTCAAGACAATTTCAGCACTGATTTCCATAAAACTCATTATCCTAAAGCATTTTGTGACAGCACTACTCAAATAAGTATTGGCAAACTAAACCAATGTATGCCATGTTGCAGTAGTTCTGGAAAACACTGCTTTTGTAAGTAATTTTTTTTCCTTCTCTGAAGGAGGAGTTTGCCACTTTTATGAGGCAAGTAATGATATAATTTGGGAAGGATGTACTCCAAGTGGGGCTTTGAATATTTGAACGTTGTGTGATTGCAGTTTTTGCTGTTCTTCAGCCAGATTTTGACCTCTCTGTTGAAAGATGGAAGTTCTAATGGCAGCATTAGGAGCTGTTGCCCTCTGCTGCCTGGCAGCAGCTGGTTTGCTCCCAGCTGCATGTCTGTTGAGCTTGCTGCTCACTGGAGAGGTTCTGCACGGTGGAACAAGAATATCCTGGGCTAGGGAGGGAAACCTTTGTGGCCACACAGCCAAGGGTTGTGGCTACACATATTTTGTACTCAAAAACTCAAGCACTTAGCTACAACACAAGAATATTCTACAAGAATAAACCCAAATGCTGCAAGAAAACAGCCTTGCATTTTTAGAAAAACATCGGTCAAAAGACAAGCAGGTGTTGTTTTTCAGTGTCCAGTAGGAGCTGATGGATTTGTTTTCTTTTGCAGTTTATTCTGCAGGAGGTGGATATTACCCTTCCAGAGAACTCAGCGTGGTATGATAAATACAAATATGACATACCTGTTTTTCACTTGAATGGGAAGTTCCTAATGAAGCATCGGGTGGACATTCAGAAGTTTGAGGACCAGCTTGGGAAGCTGGAGTTGCAAAGTGATGGAAAACAGTGAAGAAAATGCAGCTGCTCTGGTGTGGATCTGAAAATTGAAATGCACTGTGGCCTGTGTGGGGAAAAAAAAAGTAGACATTATCTGGCCTTAAGTTTCTTTTAACAAATGGCATTAGAGTCCAAAAACTTGAGTGGCTTTTGTTCTGTTTTGTATTAATCACCCAGCCCAGCTGCACCAGGGAAGGAGGAGGAGAAAATTGAGAGTGAAGCTGAGCCTGGGAAGAAGGGACAGGTGGGACAAAGGTGTTTGTAGGATTTTGTTTTCTTTCTCTTTACCCTACTCTGATTTGATTTGTAATAAAGTGATTTCCCTGTAGGTGGGTGGAGAAGTCTAGGAGCCTAAATAATGACTTGAAGTGGAAAAGAGGGCATTTTACTGTCAAGTTAAAAGGACACTTGATTAAAGACCACACACTGGATTTTATCTATAGAATGATCATCACAGGTTGACACAGCTGTTGCTAACACCTAGTGCTGAATAGTTTATTTTTCACATTTCAGTTCTGTCTGCAGCACAGCTGCAAATCCATTTATCATGTGGCAAGAATGCCATTTTATCAAGGATTACTGCAGTTATGTTAGAGCACCATTGGCAATGTAGGCATGGGAAGGAGACAGAATGCCCAAGTTTAATGTATTTTCAGGAGAAAGAGAATGACAGATTTTGGAAAAGTCAACTATTTCAAGTTAAATAGTCTGTAATGGACTGGAGGAAGTTGCTGGTATTTCTGATCTACTTAATAGATTCTTTAAAACAGACACTAATCCCTACCTGCTGCATTTCTGTTCTTCTTACCATAGTGATATTCAGTCTTTTCTCATCACTAGGAATTTAAGCAGGTTCATGTGACAGATGTGTCTTCATAGAGGGAAGAATCCAGACACAATTCCCAGCTGGGACAGCAAACTGAAATACAGTGGGATTCATTACAGACTCTAAGTTTTGGGGTATGGTTTAATAAGAAGTCAGCTGGTCTGCTGTGGTGAAAATGGGCTGCTCCTTCCTGGCCTCATCCTGCAGTGTCTTTAGCATTTGACACATAATTTGCAGTCCAGTTTGATGTATTCCCCAAGACGAAAAATTTCTGGGGAGTGAGAAGTAAGAAATTAAAACTTTATTCCACCTTAGCAGCTTGAGTCCACTCAGGTTAGGGTCTGAAACTACTCAAGATTTCCCAGGAGGGAGACCTCTTTTATAGCAGAGGACTTGAGGTAAGTTCAGCCAAATTATCGATCCACAGTGTTTTTCATCACCGTTATCAGCAGAACAGGGCTCTAGAAACAAAAACTTCTATATTTTCTGCAGTTTACAATGCTACAAACCTCCAAACTGTACCACGGGTTTTTGTTAAATAAAAGGTCTGAATTACCTCTGTATCAGCAAGCTCCACTTGTTTTTCTCCTGTGATCTGAGATGGTTTTAGAGGGCTCAGGTTTTTTCTTACTGGGGTTTTGTAATAAGAGAACTGCAGAGAGCACTTGTCAACCATAGCCCAAGTGCTCTCCTGAGATGTGACAGAATTATCTCAAAGGTGTGGAAAACAGAGGTCAGGTGGACTTGACCCCATTTCCCAAAATACAGAGACTGCCAGAGCTGTCAGAGAGCATTTTACCTTTGTTTTGTATTTCATAGGGTCTGTTTTGGGAAAGAAAAAAAACAAAAAGCAAACTTCCTGATAGTTTTTGAGTTGATGAATCCCTTGTTACTTTTTCTGTCAGACTGGAGATTTTCTTCTCTAGCCAGTGCCAAGATCCTTTTCCTCCTTTATTTTGCAAAGTGAATGATAACAGGATTTCCGTAACAGCTTTTGTGTTTTGCAGAGCTTTTGTGAGTGAGATGGAGCTTTTCCACTTGGGCTGTGCTGCCAAAAACCTTCCAGTGGCTTTGCCATTCTACAATTTTAAGGGAGAACACTAAGGGTTCACATCTTACGAGCAGCAGATCACACAGAGAAGCATTTCAGTGCCATCCTCCCTCTTCCCTGCCACTACCAGTCCTAAAAATAGTGATGTGAATTTGTGATCCCCCAGGCAAAACAAGTTATTAACCTCGACGGGTATAAAACTTCACCTAAAATAGTTCACTACTTTTCTTTTGACATGTGGGGAGAACGTGTGTCTTAGAGGTCTGCCACCTTCCTCTTCCCAAAGCAGGAGAGGATGCATCATTTATAAATTTGAGGGGTTTCTTTCCTTCTTTTTGCATATAAGAAGTGCAGCAGTCTCCCAGCACATGCATCTCTCTAATCGAATGTGTTAAAGTGTAACACAGCTATTAAAATGAGAAGGCATATTTCCCTGCTGGATATATATTTATGGAGCAATATGCAACTTGGTGAAAACTGGCAATTTACTCTTTTGACAGTGAGTGTTGGCAGGAGTGCAAAACCTCACAATGCACTATCCTTGTAATGTAAGAGGAGCTTAAATCCAAGATGGATTTATTTCCTATTCCTGGCCAATTAAAAAGCACATACACAGTGCTCCATCTTCTTCCAGTAACTATAAAAAACAGATACCCACTGGGCTTACTTGCTTAAATGTTGTGCTCCTCTGGCTGTTTCTTTGTGTCTTTAAATTGTACAAAAGGCATAGAAGAAAATGTCTCATTTCTTCAGGCACAGCAGTGTCTTGCTGCCCAGACTGGCCTGTGGTACATAATCTGAGATTCAGCTGGAATCACATGGCCATTTGGATTAGCCACACGTGGAAGTAAACAAAACCCCATGTGCAAGTGTTTACAAGATCATATCTCTCATTTATTAAAAAATTGCAGTGGCAGTATCACTTTCCAGGCAGTTCTGCTTTATACTCCGCCAATAACATCTCTCTCTCTCTTTTTTTTGCTTTTTGTTTTGTATCATGGCCTCTTGGTAAGAAGGCTCCATCCCATTCTTGTGAAGCTGCTTTACCTTTTATACCCAAACCTGAGTTTTTGAAAGTCAGGACTGGAGCTGTGAGAACAGAACAGTTTCCAATTAGAGAACTTCAGCTTGAATAATGACTTTCACTGCTTTGGGGGGGGGAAAAAATCATGGTGAGAACAACAAAACCATGTTCTGTCCTCTATCCTCAGCTCTTGTAGCATTCCAGAACAAATTCTAGTCTGGTCTGGACCTTCCAGAGGTAACTGATGCATGGCCAGGCTATCCAAAGGGTAAAATGGTTTGCTGCAGGAGACAAAGACTCTCAGCTGTGTGTTTTGTCCATGGAATGAACTTCAGGGACTGAGGGCACTCCAGACCTGCTGGGGCACATATGGTTGGTTGATCACAAGAATAAAAGCTAAATCCCTCCCAGTCATAGAGAAATCTCACTGAAATTAGACATCACTGCATCCACTCATCCTGGGGATTCTCCTGGGGAGAAGGCAAAAGAGCTCTGTGTGGCATGGATTGGATGGATTTAGGAATGCACCTAAATGCTGGGTCAGGGTATGTAAAATTTAGGATCTTGCCAGGTATGTAAGATTTAGGGTCAGCCTGGCTCCTGAAGAAATGAGAGCTGGACCACATAACCATGTGTCAGCCCAATCCTTTTCCACCCTTCATCCCTTCCTGAGTCCTTCCCAGGAATATTTAACCCAGAGACCAGTTCAGCAAGGTGATCCAGCTGGGTGGTTTTGGTTTTGTCAGGGTTTTTTCTTTGCTTATTTGTTTTGTTTTGATTTGGTTTGGGTTTTTTTCCCTATCTATGACATTCCCTGGGGATCTGCTCCCAGGAAGGTGTCACACATCTCTCCATGCCGTGGAGAAAAGAGTGCTGAATCAAACCACTGTGCATTTTGGGCAGCTGGCTGCTGCCAAGCCAACAGCAGAGGGGTAGCTCTGTGCTGGCTGCAGCATTTGACATCTCTCATCCAGGAGGAATATCACAACCGACATTATTATAGGCTTAATAATCTATATCTGTGTGTGATTTGTGAGTGATTCCCAGTTTATATTTACAGAAATAGTCGGGAATTGTGGAAAGTTATCAGATGTAACTTTGTGATATGTAACACTGCCTGTTCTCTGGGATGTAAGTTAGAACAGAGGTTGTTCAGCATTTTAAAATCCATTAATTTCAGAGGAGTGAGAACCCTTATATACACCACCTATAATATCCCTGTAATTCCACTTTGCTGCCACTGCTGCTGGGGCAGGAAGTTTATGGGATAAAGGATATCAGCCCACTGGCAATCAGGCTCATTAATTTTGTACCTCACAAAACAGTCTGTTGATTTGGAGTCCAGTGCTTTGAAAGTATCACTGTAAGATTCAGATGATTAAGGGCAAAAAAAAATGTGGTCAGAACTCCCATTTTTGTACACAGGTTTGATGTGTGTGTGATTCCAGACTAGCAAAATCCACTTCTGTTCCAGGAGGGGAGGCACTGAGGTCTCTGAAGTGCCGAGAGCTGTGGCTGCAGATCTGTGTGCAAGGCTGGGGTCCAAGTGCCTTCCTTAATTAATTAATCTACATTTCTGCTTACTTTACCTCACCTGCCTCCCCCTGAGGTGTGCTGAGTGACTTGGACAACCCGTGCAGGGCTCTAAGTTTTTATTTGAACCCAAGGGAGGCACCTGTGTGCTGTTTCCATTTCCATTTCCATTTCCACCTGGAAGTGCTGGGGCTGAACATGCAGATATAGATAGATATAGATATAGATATAGATAGATAGATTATAGATAGATTATAGATAGATTATAGATAGATAGATAGATATAGATATAGATATAGGTGATACAGATATAGATATAGATGATATAGATATAGATATAGATATAGATATATAGATATAGATATAGATGATATAGATGATATAGATATAGATGATATATAGATGATAGATATAGATATAGATGTAGATATAGATAGATAGATATAGATACAGATATAGATACAGATATAGATATAGATGATATAGATATAGATATAGATATAGATATAGATATAGATATAGATATAGATATAGATATAGATAGACATAGATATAGATATAGATATAGATAGATAGATAGATAGATATAGATATTTTGCTTCTCTGACAGGAAAGCAAACCAAGGGCAACCCCTGCCTGCCCCTGTGCTTCGGTTTATAGTACAATTCCAGTACATCTCGGTGCTTTAAAGGGCACTTGTGTCCGGGGAGCACAGCAGATTTATGAAATACCCTCTCAGCCCCGCAAAGCTCCTGTGTTTCTGGACAAAGCCAGCGTGACAGAGGCAGTGAAATGGAGAACTGCAGCCAGGCAGGGAAAAATGTTAGCCTTCAGGTCTATCCTCCGCTATCTTTGGAACTCGGAGCTGTCATTTCCGATGTGTCTCCAGCCGAGTCCCACCAACTTGGACACTGTCATTGACATCAGCGCCGCAGCTCCGGAGGGTCAGGATGCTCCGGGGAAGGTTTTTCCCCCCTCGGACCATCGGGACTCGGCTGTTTGGAGGTTTTAACTCCTGCCTGGCAGGGAAAGGATGAATCCCTGGGTTTCTAGCGCTGTTCCAGCGCTCCTTTGTGTCGCTGCTCCTCCGCGGGTACCGCCGGGGAGGAGCGGGAGGAGGAGGAGGAGGAGGAGGAGGAGGAGGGGGGAGGGGGGAGGAGGAGGAGGAGGAGTTGATGGCAGCGAGGTCCTGTGCCTCTCTCCACGGTCTGGGCTCTCCTCCTGGCTCTCCTGCTTGTTTAGCAGCTTCGTCGGTGTTTTTGGGAGGACAGCCGAGCGTCCGGCTGGAGGAAGTAAGTGGAATTGGGCACAGGGAAGTGAAAATGCGTGGCTCCGGGTGGGAGTGCTCTTTCTGAATTGCTGCTTCTTTATTCTTGTTTTCGTTCGTCCTGATGTTGTTGTCACTGTCGTTATGTCATTGTCGTTTTCCAGTGGTATAGCTGAGGTTGGATTTTAACTCTTTTAATTGAGGGAAACGAAGCAAAGCCATGCAAAGAGGAATAGTGTCCACTCTTTCAGGCAGAATTACCTTTAGGACTTTGGAGCCGGGCAGGGGAGCAACACAGTTTCTTTCTGTTCCAGAGGTTGTGACAAACTGTAGCCATTTCTGGGATTCAGCCTAGGAATTCCATATCCTTTTCCTTTTTATTTTTTCCGGTTTTTAAGTTTTTTCCAGGTTTTTTTTACATATGCTGGGGTCATATGTCTCTTTGCAGATATAAGGGGTTGTGAAAACTACTCAGTGATGTACTTGCACCTGCCAGAGGAGCTTAACTTCCAACGCAAAGCAATTGTTTAAACTTAAATTTAAGCCAATGTTGCACCCTCTTGGGCTGCTGATGGTGCATGCAAGATGTTCACAGAGCAGTGTCTCAACCCTGGGCTTTCCCAGCCATTTCCAAGTCATCAAACCAGTGAAAGCAGAGTGTTAGAGATGAAGCATCTGTTGGCGATGGCTTGTTTTGGCAAGGATGCTCACAGCCCGTCTGAGGTCCATGGGAATAAACAGGAATCAAACTCTGACACATGTCCGTGGGCTTTGGACCAGTGCAGGGCGTTGGAAATGTGCTTTTCCAAGTCGAACTCTGTAGGCAAGCTTCCCACAGCCCCCTGGGCTTGGGATGAGGTGGAGAGTGGTGTCAGACAGCAACTGGTGGGTCTGTGGTTTGCCTCACCTAAATACATCCTCTAATTACATGTGTGTTCCTTAGGGTTTTACATGCCATTGATCCTTAATTAATTGCTAATGGCTTAGCCTGCTGCTGCTTGCCAGGCTGACGAGGCAAACTGCAGGCTGTCTTTAGCAGTAATTACTGCTGTGGTGGAATCTCGGGGTGTGCAAGGTCTGCTCTGGAGCTACCAGGGGGTTACAGGTGTCACACTCACCTGGGAACACCCAGCTCACCTGGCTGCCAGGAGGGACCTTGTCTAATACCTGTTCTGCTCTCTTGCTCATCACAGGATTTCACAAATAAGCTCTGCATCAACTCCTGAGAGGTCTCCTCTTGCCCTTATGGACAAACTCCATCCATGGCAGGAGTTTGGGGAGCTTTGAGCCACTGCCTGGTGGCTCACCGGCCTGAGCTCTAAAAGGGTGAGTGATACCTTCTCCTTGAAACAAAACAGAGTTTTGCATCTAATGCCTATTAAAACACATCAGGATAATTGCAGTTCTTGTGTTGGCAGAGACAGTTTCTCTTTGTATGGGGATGAAACAGAGCCAAGGGCTTCTCCAAGTGGCTTTGGACTTGTCGCGGGAAAGTTCTTTGTTCTGTCTGAGCTGCAGTGCAAAAATAATGTTTTTCTTTCTTTCTGCTGGTGTCTTCTGCTTCCCTGAATTTGCTTGCCAGGCAGCAGTAAGGATCTGTTGCACTGGCTGTGTTTTTCACCATGGTTTTCACATTTATCTTTGCTTTCACGTGCCTTTGCTGCTCCTGGTGCCCCAGCTGAATCCTCTGACACTCTTTTTAGTGTCCACAGCCTTTGTGGTCACTCTGGAGAGCATCAGAAGGGAAAACAAACTCACTGGGGAGGAGAGGAAACCCGTCGTGGTGCCACTGATAGAGGTGGCTTATCTAAAAGGACAATTTACCTGTGCCTACTCTCTCAGTTCCAGCACCTTCCTGGGTTTGTATTCAGGAATTTTGACTCTTCTCCTCTGCAGCAGATGCCAAGGCTTTCAGAGATGTGTGTAATATCAGAAACTTCACCTGTGTTTGAAAACACATCTGCACAGTATGTTTTTTGCAATCCTCCAGGCTCTGTTGATCCAAATTTCAGAGGGGCTGGTTTTGAGTGATGTTATGCGTGGGTTCATCCTCAAACCATCGCTGATCAAATCAAACATCACCCTAAAGGTGACTCCAGCTAGCTGGAGCAGGGCCAGAAGAGCCATCAAGGGCATCCTTCCCCTAAAATAAAACAGATTATAGACCAATCAGAAGTGTGTGAGAGCATCACAAAAGTGCAGCCAGAAGTGCTGCTGCTGCTGCTTGGACCCACAGCCTGGAAGGGAAGAAAATTACTTGTGACACAGCAAAGGAAGGCTTGTCACAAAACCAAAGTGCTGCAAATCACCAAAGGGGTAATAAGAAGTAGAATGCTGGTCAGGGAATTCTCTCATTGCTCCCATGTCATCCTCACTGTGTCAGTCGCCTCGGTGCTGTGCTGTGGATATTTTTTGGTGATATTTTTTTATTTTTATTTTCTAGTCCTTACCATGATGCGCCCCTCCACACAGCACAGAATCTCTTATGTTTTTTTCTGGTGATCACTGAACCTGTTTTCACAGGGACACAAGGCAACAGGACAGGAAAAAAGAGCTGGCATCTCTCTCACTTTGCTCTCAGCCAAGCTCCGTGCAAGGCAATGAAGACCAGAATTAATTACTAATTCTAATTATACTTTGTGTCTTGGAGATATTGATGATATTTTCAATTTCAAATTTATGCATCTCCAGCTCCTTTTTTTTTTTTTTTTTTCCACTGCAGCAACAAAGCCAGCAAAGCTCTTAAACACATGGCTATTTTAAGCCTGCCAGCAGTCCCTTTGACTTAATTCAGCTGAGTGGCCCAGGGTGGCCTAGGGCAATTGTTGAATATAAAATTCTCTCTGCCCTGATGGCAGCCAAAGTTGTTGTGGTTTTGTCAGGGTTTTGAGGGAAGAGGAGGGAGGGAGAAGGGAAGAAGCTGTTTATTCCTGAAGCCTGACACGACTTGGCCAAGCTCTTCTGGCTGAGCTCTCAAAATGAGGATTCTTGCCTGTTAAAAATTCTGGTGTCTTGGTTCTTGCTTTCACCCTGAAAACAACTCCCATTTTGATGTGATATTCATTCATTTCAAACAGTTTTAGAAGGCCTTGTGCACTTCCACAACACTTAATTGTAATAAAATCACTGCTAGATCTGCCTCAGATGTGTTTGTTCCTGACATGGAGTGTGTCCAAATCTTGGCATTTTAGCATCCTCCCACACTTCCTTATCTTCACCGTCTTTCTGCCCTAAGCTCTTGCACTTTCCTGGTGTTTTTTCCCATTTTTCCAGTATTTACATCTCACTTTTTCTTTCCTTGATAGTCTTCCCTTTCTAAAACATAGCTGGCAGAACCAGTGTGTTTGCCAACATCATCATTCTGCTTTTGTGTTTTCCTCTTCTAAACAGCTCAGAACAAGGATTTCAGTTGCCCTTCTGGGTGAAATTATATATTTGCCCAATGCAAAGTGGTGGCTAATAACATCACCCCTGTGGAATTCTTGGACAAGGCAAAAAAACCCCAAAACCTAGGCTGGAGTTGTGTGAATACCATTTGATATATCGATGTTGTAACAAATTCCCATCTAACAGCAGCGCATTTGTGGTGTTCTCTCCAGGGAAATTGTGATTACTAACATGCTTCTTTCCTAACAACCACCTTTCCCTTGTAGCTGTCACTCAGTCTGATTTGGTTAAACCAGAGATTAGCAATACCAGACTTATTCCTGCTGGTGAAACTCAGTGTTTGACATCCTGGTGCCTCAAAGCACCCAGAAAGGATGAGGGAGCTGTTTAAAAAAAGAGATTGTAGCCAAAAAGGCTTGTAGCCAGCATGAACTGGCAGAGAAAACAAAGCATATTTGAAAGAAGTGATGGCCAAAGAGCCTTTAAATTCAGTATTAATTTGAAATTATGAACTAATCTGTCCCTGATATTATCATGTGATATATGAATGTATATCTGTTAGTCTTTTGGCTATTTCTATTTTTTTGTAAATTATTATTTGCTCCCCAGCACTGAAGCTACCACCACAAGGTGTCTGTATTAAATTTTAAGACAAACTCCATCAGTTTTAGCAATCTCCAGTTATTAAATGTATTGTGTAAACAGCTTTAAAATCTCATTTTGGAGGCTTGGGAGAGCAGAGTTTTGGGAGCTCAGTGGCAGCAGTGGCAAGGGGAGTGCAGAATTGTTACTCATTCACACAGAAATAGTTTTTTCTTAGCTTATTTAGGGTCTGCTGGTCAAAGCTAACAAAAAAACCCAGAGATTTTGAGTGGGCTTTGCCAAATAACTAATCAGTATAGCTCCAGCCAGTCTTCAGAAAGGTAATTTTCATTCAACCAGGTGTTTAAAGGAAAGAGAGATAGAGATTTCTAAACTCAAATATCTGTGATTTTAAAATATATTAGCATTTAACACAGTATTTTAGTCCTAGTGATTGCTCAAAAAGAGTTTTATATTTTATAAACTCTTTTATATTTTATTCTTTTTGCTATCCAGGGTTGTAAGTGACTTTTCCCTGTACTTCTGCCCCTTTTTGGATTGGATT
The DNA here is from genome assembly GCA_024500445.1 of Entomyzon cyanotis. Taxonomy (NCBI): domain Eukaryota; kingdom Metazoa; phylum Chordata; class Aves; order Passeriformes; family Meliphagidae; genus Entomyzon; species Entomyzon cyanotis. The sequence goes on from JAKEPQ010000044.1 coordinate 3,671,555, forward strand.
CTGCTGTCTGCACCTCACTGACTCTGTAAGGAAATCTGCTTTTGTGCAGGCATTGCTGATGGAAACTCAAAGAGCAATTTCTGGACAGTTTTGAACATTATGCCCATGATATTTTTTTATCAGAAACACATAAGAACTGCACAATTCTGCTATCTCTGTGAGGATAATATTAGCAGAGTTCTCATCATCTTTGCACTGTCCTTACTGGAGCCTTGGCTTTGTGTTAAGAGCTCTTCTGGAGGCATTCCATAAAATTAAATGGAGATTAAAACTAATTGGTTTCTATGTGAGCTACTGTAAGAACTTGAATAATAAGTTGAGGAAATTGTCTTTTTGAAAGGGTTTTTTTTCACTGCTGTTGAAAAATTTTATCACAAAAGAGTTATTTTCCTCTCCCATCCTATAAAACTTTTCATAATGGCAAAGAATCCTCCACTGTATGTTTTAAAAGAAAACTGTAAACAATGGGTACAAGAATCAATGTGATTATTGAGCATGCTTGATATTCCCAAAGCTTCAGTGATGCAAAAGCCAATTAAGAGAGAACTTCCAATATCTCATATATTATATTTTCCTGTTATTAGTCATGGTGACTATCTGTCTGGAAGGATGAAAAAATGCAGTTTTCAAATTTCAGATCAGATCTCCAAGCTTTGAAAATCCCATGGAAAATAAGTGGAACTAGGGGGTGGATAAGTGGTGCAACATGGGACAGGAAATGTCACAACTTTTGGAAGAAAAACCAGATCTTTTTGTGATCTTTGGTGCTTAATGTGAAAGAATTCATGGGGTGAATTTCTCTGCTCAGGAACAACCCTTGGAACAACTTTTTCTTTAGTCATTCCCCATTGTCTGCAGAGAGATTATTTCCATAGTGAGGAAGATTCAGAGTGCTGTAGGTTATTCTGCTGCTGACCAAATCCCTGCAGCAGGATCTTCCCTGGCTCTTCTCTGATTTTTTCTTCTCATCTCTGCCTGTTTCCTTGTGGAGTAGCTGAGCCTTGGTATTCTTATATGAGAATACATTTAGAAGGGATTAACTAAGGCATGGGAGTCAAGACAGTTTTGAAATGCATAGCATTATAATCTGAAATAAGTCAGTGCCCCTGTTAAATAGTTTTTAATTTAACCTACTCATAGTGAAGAGTGAGAAATATGATGTCAAGGGAAAAAATACTTGCATGTCATCAGGTAAAACTTAGGTGGCTACTTTTACTTAAATTCCTAGATTGCCTGACATTTTGTTTTACTTGGTTGATCTTAGCTGTTAGGTGTCTGTTGCCCAGTCCAAATATATGTTTAAGTTAAATATATATATAAGTATATATAAGTATATATATATATAAGTGTATATATAAGTATAATGTATATAAGTATAATATATAAGTAATTTGCCAGTGTTTTATTTCCTCACAGTTAAATCAGTAAATCTGGTGACTATTCAGATTTTTTTTCTCTAAGCGGTATGAATATTTTAAATGGAAATCCTTGCAAAAAGGTGTTTGTATATTTAATATAAATATTGTGTTAATATCAATACTGACCTGTGGGCCAGAAGGGGAGAGGCAGAGATACTTTCTCAGATCTCTGTGATCCTCAGCATTCTGCAGGAGAATCTTCAACTTTATAAAGAAAGGGGGGAAAAAAACCAACCCAGTTTATCATTGAAAATTGCAGTTACTAAAGAAAAAAAAAAAGAAAAAAAAGGAAGGAAAAAAAAAGAAAAAAAAAAAGAAAAAAAAAGGAAAAAACCCTTGGTGTTAATTTAAGCGGAATTTTGGAGCAAAACAGAAATCTTTTCTGCGTCACAGCTTCTTACAGGAGTACATTTACTAGTGCCAGACTGAGACTGGCTTTGGTTACTGGCAGGAACCATCCCCTCATGCTAATTTAGGTGGTCTAATAGAAGCCCAAAAGCCTGAAATTATTTAGGCAAAAATAGGTAGAGTTCTGCAGCAAGGATTGAGTTTGAATCTGTTGTGATAGGGAGTCATTGTTCATTCACTGGAAGCCCTGAGCAGAAATAGATTGTGGGTTTTTGGGGTATAACTTGTGCTGGCCAAAGGGTTTTCCATAGCACTTGATGTCTTGCCCAGCAATAAAACCTTGGGTAGGGGAAGGTGGAGTGGGGTTGTTGTCCCAAACTGGCATAAAGATATTTATTGTGACAGTAAACACAAAGAAATAAATACTGTTGTGGAGCTGTGACAGCCTGAAGCATTTCAGAACTGGTGTTTTATAGAAAGGTAGTATAGAAAAAGAGTTGTACCATATTTCACCCCTGCAATGGGATTTCATCCTGGATTTTAACTTTTATCCAGTGATCAGTTTATGGCACCATGCAGGGGCTGCCAGTCCTCACTGGGATCATCTCCATCATTCCTAAAGTCCCTGTTCCAAATTATCTTCATGTTTCACCTATTAACCTGTGCAGTCCTCTGCACACAGCTGAGGATCACCTGGGAACACAGTGGCAAAACAAATCTTTGTTTTTCTTTGCCATGGCTGCCACCACTAAACCCAGGCTGGAATCTGTTTCTGTCCTGCCCAGGGAGGTAATGGATAACGAGCAGTTAATTTGAGTGCTGCCCTGCAGCAGCAATTTGCTGTAGATTGCTCTAACCTTGTTTTTCCCACTGGACACAGCAGTCCTTGACACTGATTTGTCACCTTTTCTTAGGATCCTCCACGGAACAAAATTAAAATCCTCTTTGAAGTCCCACATCATTTTGCCTGCTTGGTGCCTGTCTTCTCCAGACCTCTGGAGGTTCCTTCCAACCTCAACCTTTCTGTGATTCCACCTGGAAAATCCATCCTCGACCCCTTGTCCAGTAGTTTTCAGCATTAGCTATGTGTAATTAAAGCTGACAGTCCATTGTAGTTAATTCTCTGTTCTGTGCATATTCTGTGTCTGTGCACAGTGATCTCTAAACATGTGAACAAAGCTTTTACAAATTCTATTTTCCTTCCTTTCTGCACTTAGGGGGAATATTAAAACCAATTTTGTCTTGGTGCTGCTTGTGACTAAATTAACTTTTAAGGGAACCCTTATGAATAAAACCTTAGTACTGGTGTTAGGATTTAACACACTTCTTGGTGGCAGGCACAGTGCTAAAGAAAACTTGAATTATCCTTTGGCTGCTGTTCAAAAAATGAATCCCAAACCACTTCTAGATCTTCACCTTTACCAGAGTGCAATCACTGTTGCCAAGGAGAGTTCAAGGGTTTTCTGGGAATTTGTAAATAGGACAGAGGAGAGTGCTCTTTCATTTTACTCAGTTTGAAGTGGAGACTTAGGTGAAAAACCTGTAAGAATGTCAGGAAAAAAAACCTTTCTGCATCATCCTTTTATCTGTGTAAGGAGTTAGAAATAAATTGAATTTACTGGCGCAGCAGCCACAAGTTGCAATGCAAACAGACCTGCGTGTCCTGCCTCATTAAAAAAGCAGTTTTGTGTGTTGTGTGAGCCAGTTGATCTGTTAAGCAAAAGCTGAAATTCCTCCTTTTTCATGTATTTTAGTTTTTCTGCATTGTGCTGGAGCAGCCAGCAGAGAGTCTAGCAACCAGAGGAAATGTGGGTTTTTAAAAGGGGAAAAATCTTGAACAGAGTCTTTCAGACAACTGAAAGAAATTAGTATAGAAAGAGATCCTGTGAACAAACTGCCATCTTCTTTAAGGAAAAGTTAAATTCTGCCTCTCTCTGGTCTTCCACAGAGACACACATGTGGATTATATAAATATTCCCAGCTTCTCTCCCTTCCTCTCTTAGAGACAAAGGAATTTGCCAGGACTGAATATAATTCTTCACAAATTTCATTCTAATACGCAGAGGTATTTTTCCTTCTCTAGCCTCTTTCAGTTCTGAATCTGCAGCTTCCCTGTAGAAAAGTGTTTTGGGTAGTTTCTGATAGTTTCTGACATTTTTAATGTCTGGATGAATCTCTGTGTCCATGCAGACCTTCACAGAATGAAAATCTGGCAGTTTTCAGGTGAAACCAATAGTTCCATCCCAAAAGGAATCTGAGGGAGCATGGAATGGGAAGAGGAATTCAAGCTCAGCAGCAGTGAGCATGAACTCTGCTCACTGCAATCTCAGGTGGGGAACAAACCTCTGTCCAGAGATGCTTTGGATTTGTGTAATTTTTGTTCCACTGCTGACCTGAATGAGCTCACTTTTGGCTGTGCAGCTCAGAGCACAGCTCAGGGCTCAGGGTGCTCTGAGGTGCAGTGAAAGTGATGACAAATTGTCCTACAGAGCCCTGCTGTTCCACAAACTCACTAACTAACTTTTACACTTCGTTTGTGCTGAATATTGCTGCTGTGGCCTCTGGAGAGAGCAAATTCAGCCTAGCAGTTAAAAAGGGAAATTTGCCAGCCTATTCCTGCCCCTGCAAGTGTGAGAAAGCCAGGCAGTACTTCCTTCCACCTTGGTTTTATTATTTGTGGAATGACTATGACTGCCTGAAAGTGGTATTTTAATATTTTAGCACTGGTAAAATTTGCTTGAAAGGTGCAGAAGGTTTCCATGCTGCCTTATAACTTCACTGAACTGACAGCAGCAGAATTGTTTATCTGTGATGGTCAGAGGAGCAGATTCCTTCAGGATATCTTCTAAAGCAGCACCAGGTACTCTGGTTTGCCTCACACAGCCTGCCTGACATCTCTTTGTGGATTATTACCCCTTTCAGCAGGGATCATCAATCACTAGATTTTCCTTAATGGTAGGGAATGAATGATAGCCAAAGGCAACAGTGATTAGTCTTTTCTTAGCTTTGCATTTCACTCCCCTGTGCTGAAGAAGTTGGGTAGCTCATTCTGCTCCAAGGTTGGCTCAGTCTTCTACACAAAATGATCAAAGCTTCACTTCTGAAAGGAGCTTGAAAAGGTCATAAAAAAGCACAGAACAGCATTTCCTGATTTTTAAACTTTGCCAGACCTCAATTAATTTTTGTAGTTTTACAAATGTATTTCCCCTTCCAGAAAAACATTTGCATTTTGTTTTTCAGGGGTTTTTTCTTGTTGTTGTTTGGTTTTTTGGTTTGTTTTTTTTTCCCCTGAATTTTGTTTTGTGTTTTGCAATTGATGAGCTGGTTGATTATCATTTCCTTGTCTTCTTTTTCCATCTGCCTTGATTTGTTGCCTGCTTTCTCTAATCCTTCCCCTTCTCTCTTGTCCTTGCTGGTCTCCCCATAGCAGCCCCAATAGCAGCTCTCAGTTTTGGCTCCTGTAATTCATGTTGGCTACTCAAGCTCTGGGACTAAAAGCCCTTTGAACTGCATTTTTCATGCTGACAAAGAGGCCCTTCAGGTGAGCATGTTACTCACCCACAAAGTCAACTGAATCCATGGAAAATAACAGGAGGTGGAACTGAGGTTTTGGCACCAGGCTCTGGAAAGCAAAGCTGTGCAGCAGCACACAAAGGCTGTTAAATTACACAGGGAAGAAAAACCACATATTGGAAGAACTTCCTAATTATCTCTGTTGTTTGGCTGAAGTGAGACCAAGTCTTTGAAGGCTGAGGAAAATCTGGCAGTGAATACCCCAGGTGTCTGAGGATCTGCCTCTTCAGGGAGTCAAGATGCTCTCAAAAGGTATTGATGTGTCCTGTGGGTTTGACAAGGACAGACTGACAAGGTGGAAACCTCCTCTGGGACATTTCAAGGCTGATGACCAAACCTTTTCTGCAGTATATCCTAGTGCCTCATCCTATTTGAAACAGTGCTGTAAGCAGAATTTATTTCATTAGCCACTGGGGAAAATTATTGTCCTTTATAGCTGCCTGCTTCTGATAAAATCTGGTTATGGACATGTGAATCTTTCCAGATGGAGCAGTAGAAAGATAAAACACAACATCTGCTTCATTTGGTGTGGTCCTGGATCCAGACTGCCCTCCAGAGAGAATTCACCATTCCATAGGTAAAATTCCAGCCACCTGCAGCAGGTCTATTCTAATAAATGAATTACCCCATTGCAGACAGAAAAAGGAAATAGTGTTCTATTATTTAGCATGTTTTCCAGGGCAATGTTTTCTCTCTGCATTTTGGACAGGGGTCAGTAAAAGATGAAAAAAGTCACTTTCAAGCAATGAACCGAATCCTGGGTTTCAAGCTCTGGTCTTGTATCACCCTGGTGGTGCAAACTGCAGCACAGAGGGCAGGAGGGCAGAGTCCTCTGCTCTCACCACCTCCTGCCCAGGCAGGTGTGACCAGAAGCAGTTTGGGCTCTGCTTTCTTCTGATGCAGCTTGACTTATGGTCACTCAGCACAAATTGTTGAAGTGTTTGGCTGATTACCAACAGGGAGGTAAGAAAACTCTTCTAAGGTGTCTTGGGTTGCTGAGAGTTATTTACAGAGAGAATAGCATTCAAAGATCCTGGGTTTTAGACTTGTGTGAATCATCAGGATTGTGTATGGGATGGTGGTTGGCTACACCTGATTGTGGATCTCTGGCTGGGAGTTTAATTCTGTTATTCTGAAAAACATTTCTATACCACATTAATGATTTTTTTGAAGTGCAGTGCAGCGAAGCAGGGGGTGTTTAGAGGTGTTCATGAGGATGTCATGCTGTTGCCAACAGCATTTTATTGGCAAAAATAATTTATTTCTTCCCCAGTGTGTTACATTTTATTTCTTGGTTCACTTTTTAAAGGCTACTGGCAGCTCTTTAAACTCTGGTCTCCATCCAGAAGAAGCAGCCAAAGTAAAGCTGTGCCAAACCACATCTACTGTGCTGTTGATTTGTTCAGTTTTATTACAGGCACAAATTACAGTATTTAGCAAGCAACCATTCCCTGACATTTGCAGAAGTGGCTGAGTTCCCCAATGTCTAGTATTAAATAAAAATATTAATAATAATCATAAAAGGTAGTGAAAAGCCTAAAGCGAATTCTTGGAACTCAGTACTACCCATAACTTAGATATTATCTGAACTAAAATTCACTCTGTGAATTTGATTTTTTTTTTCTGCTTTTGAAAGGGAAGGGAGAATTTTAATTATTCCTTTTTCTTTAACTTCTTTTAAAAGCTCATGTTTCCTGTCTTTGGGAAGAATCAGTAGCCCAATTTCCTCCCAATATTCCAGGATCTCACCAGAAACTGTGGTGCATATGTACACACTCACATATTTATATTTAAACCAGACATTAAAATACTCTAAGCTGATTTACAGGATGTCTCCAGTGTATTGAAAAAGCATGGGAATATTCTTGATTTCCCATAATGACATGGTTTTTATCCAGCCTTTTCTGGAGGCAGCTGGGTGGTAGATAGCAGCAGCTTTTTAGTGCATGCTACCAAAAAAAGAGTAGGATTCTCTTTACATGGAGTCACAGAGCTTAAAGGGAAAAAAAATTCACATTTTGTGTCCCCTCAAGTTCTCTGCCTGAAAATATTTTGACTAAGCCTTTGGGGTGTAGATGGGGTATTTCTTTTCAGCCTCATGTTGTGTTTTTTCTTCTCGTATATGTATATTTTCTTCCTAATTTATGTACATTTCTCATTGAAATATACATAAATTGGGGTAAGAGTTTGGTCAGGCTCTGCTTGCAAGAACAGAGAAGAGTCCTTCACAGAGCTCTCTGTGCCCTTTATTTTTCATTAGAAGCCATTTTGAAAATAAATGAAAATTTATTGAAATCTAAATGAAAATATTTTCATTAGAAAATATTTTTCATTATTTTTCATTTAACAAACCCACACCCAGTGTTTTAAATCTTTTATCTCTCACTTATTTCATCTCTTACTTTAAAATATTACAGTCAAAATAGGGATTTTTTTCAGCATGATGAGATTGCCTGCTTCAGAAACAGAGAAGTCAAATCTCTCATATTTCTAAAAGCAGAGAGAAATACTTTCAGGGTGATAAAGTTGGGTCTTTATGTGAAAAGTGAGACTGAGTGCATCAACACATTTTCCTGTCACTTTTGTGTCTTCTTAATGGGCAAAAATCCATATCGGCAGCCTTGTGTTGTTAGCCCTAAGCCAGTGCAATTTCAATCTTGCCTAAACTCTGTTTTCCTTGCAAGAATTTCTATTTGTAAAAAAGGGACAGAATCTTCCAGTCCTCTTAAAAACCTTCTGACTTTCCCAGGTGGCTTTTGAAACAGGAAAGCAGGATCAGTGGGGATGGGGGTGTAATTTAACTTTTTTACATACAAATATTTGTGCTTGCAGGGGTTCCTTCTCTCGTGTGAGGAGGTCAGGCAGTTCCTGAGTCCAACTCCTTCCTCCCCAACCCCTCTGTGAGATATTAACTCGGCAGAAATAAAGATTTACAGGAATTTCAGGTTTGCTGGGAACACAGTGGCACTGCCAGCCTGACAAGGGGCCAGCGTGGAGCTGCCATCAGGATAAATAAGATCAGCAGAAGGTGCAGAAACTGTGAGTTCCTGGTTGTTTTTAATCATTCACAAGGAGAATAATTAAAAGGCAGCAAGGTGGGGATCTTTCCTCCCCCCTTCTGTGGCAACCAGAGGGATTCAGGATGAGGAGGCAAAGAGAGAAATAATCTGTGTTGCAATTGCCACAATGTCAGAGGTTTTGTTTTTTCCTAGGAAGTGTTCCTTCCTAGCTGCAGGCTCATGTGAAAGAGATTCCTACAGGAAAAAAAAATTTTAAAAAATCATGGAAACAGTGAAAATCCAGTGTCTTGCTCTTTTCCCCAAGGGTGGGAAGGAGACTTAAAGGAGACTTATTTGTAAATATAAAGGAGACTTATTTGTAAATATAACATTTGTTATATTTACAAATATTTACTGAACCTCTGTTTACTCATTAGCTGAGTCGACTGAGCTCCCTCATTTTTGGATGCCACTAATTGCATCTAATTTTTAGATGCCACTAAGTCCTTCTGTGTACATCATGTGCAGCAGGGGAGAACAGCTGGGTGAAGAGGGGAAGAGAAGTCACCCAGAAAAAGAGAATTATAGCACATAGAGACAAGGTTTAAGGCTGAGATGAAGGAGTGGAAGGGAAAAGAGAGTACAAAACCTGTGTTTATCTGAAAGGAAAAGATTAAACACATTGAATTCCACTGAGGAGAAGGCACTGCACACTCACACAAAATTTAATAAAACCCCAAAAGCTAGAGGAAGGAGTGAGTCCACAAGTCGTTCACTAGTCCCAGTGCCTGCTGTCCTGATTATTTTATTGTTGACAGTACTTTTGGTTTGTTTTAAGTCCCTTCCCCTCACCAGATGCTGGTCTGTCAAAATCAGGGAAGATAGAGCTGTGCCTTCTCAGCACACTTAAAAATAAAACCACAAATCTTTCTTACTTTATAGCTGGGATTTTCCTCTCCTTTTTAAAGGAGGGGAAAGAAAGTGACACAGATGAGGATTACAGCTTGTTTCATGGTACAGTCTGCTCATAAGTATGTATAACATCCAGTTCACTTGTCATCTGAACTTTCTTTTAAATTAAATAGTCATCTCAGAGTAAGTCACGGCAGCAAGATTTTGCAATACTTGGCACTAGACAGGAAATTTTTAAGTGTTTTGTACCTGCTGTAGTCCTCAAGACTGACTATGGCAAATAAAAGATTTCTGTCCAAATGACAAATTCAAAATTACATGAAAATGAACAACATACTCTTAGGGAAAAGTCTTTCAGCAGCAACTACTCAAGCACAGTGGGGTGTAACAGACTCTGAGGCTTTGGGGGTGGATTTTGGACAGGGAAAAGAAAAAAATGAGAATAATGATTAATTTGCTCTTGGACTGCCTGGCACGTCTTGTTCTGAGGAGGTGGTGTGACATGTGCAGCTCTGGTGTCATAATTTGGATGTGGTGTGGCTGTGCAAAACACCCAGTGGTGGAAGAGTTTTTATTTTTTTGCTTTATCTTTATTATTCTCTTTCTTGGTAGGAAGGAAAATAACCCAGCTCTGCAGACAGAGATGCACTTACTCTCTAGGACAGAAAGAAATGCTGCAATTGTCTTTGGCCTTTTTATAGCTGTCTTTCTGGCCATGCAGTTTTCTTAATGGACTCACATGTCTGATCCTTTTAGCTGAAGGAAACATTTCAGCATTAATGGCTAAGAAGGAGATAGAGCTCTACTGGGGCTAAGTGAGGACCTGAGGAACACTGTGGGAGGCAGCTGGAAATGCTCAGGTGAAATGCTCGTTTGTGGCTCTGCTTAAAGGATGAGAAGGCTGTGAAGGTGGTAAAGGAAAACAAAATTTTAAAGTGTTTAATGAAATATAACAAATGTGATTGCAGCTAATTTGTGCTCCCTTTGCCATATATATGTGAATTCTTGTTTGATTGATTTATTTTTTAATGCAAATCAGACATCAAAAAAAATTAGAAATGCTCAGTTTCATCAGTTCTTTCCTTCAATGGTTACCTTGTAGCCCGTGAGCTTTTAACACATCTGTGAGCCAGAAGTGGTAGAAAAAGTCATGGAGCAGTCAGCTCTTTCTAAATTCTGAGTTATTTAGAAGAGAGATGCATTTCACAATGAATTAGTTTTTCTCCAGTTGAATACCCCTGTGGGAATAAGTTTGGGTGATGCACAGTTCATATGCAGAATTAGGCATTGCAGAGGCTTCACAGGTACATTTCCTCAAGTTTTTTTAGTAATTAATTTACAAAGCAGCATGGAGAAATTAAAAACAAAACAAAAAAAAAGTTAGCAGGGAAACATATGCTTGCTTTGGAATTATTATCCAAAGGTGCAAAGGGAGCTAGAGCATAGGAATTGTCATTCCTGGCTTAGAGGAAAGGAAGGAAAATATATCCAGTGTGATTCCTGCTTTTTCATTTTGCTTTTCATACATCGCTTTTCTGATGTTGATGTTTGTGGTTTGGAGAGCAAAGGATTTGTACACAGGTTTTGTATTTTTGTTCTTTTAAATCTTCCCTATATGGAAGAAAATTACTTTCACACAGTCTACCAAGATATGTGGGAGAGAACAGGAATATGTTTCTGGGAGTGGAAAATGCTCCTTTTTTTTAGGCTTTGAAATCTCCCTGTGAAATTTCCATGCTAGATGTGACAAAATAACGTGAAAGTAAAGGTAGTAGCTTTCAAAGGCAGAAATCATTTACTGATAAAGACAGCATTTGAAATGTGATTTTGAAACTGGAAGTTGAAGACCAGACACACAAATAGCCATGATGGATAAGCTGAAGTACAGTTTGCTACGTATGTATAATCTAATTATTGTGTTTTAAAGGCTCCATTACACCATGTCTGCTTACACCTAACTGCAAAATGCACTTCCTAAATGCTCAAAATTTGGAAGGGTGGATGGGGAAAAAACCTGCTGATTTTTTTACAGTCTCCATGGGATTCTGCATTCACACTTTTCTTGTAGAGGCTGATAAAAAACCTAAACTAAACCCCTCAGGAGTCCTTTTCAGTTTTGAGGTATTTTTCACCTGGTATTTGCTAACCATCTCCTCTGCTCAGAGTTACAAAGAACTCCCAATGTTGGTGTGTTCCTGAAGCTTCTTTCCCAGTAAAAAGTGGTAACTCTAGGTAGGAGAAGATGGGTTTGAATTTGGATTTGAATTTGGGTTTGAATTTGGGTTTGAATTTTGTACAGGGACTACTTATATATTTGTTCATGACAACAGCAGAACTCTTTATTTGGCTCTATAAAACAACACTGGGGGGTGTGAGGTGTCTTCAAAGTTGTAAAAAACTAAATGAAGGAGGGTTCTGTGCAGTGTCAGTGTGGATGAATGGCTAAAGATACAAACTCAGTGCTTCTGGACACGTTTGGGATGGTCAGGAAATTCTCCCGGATGCATTGTGTTCTGTTTTGCTAAATTATTAAACACATGTTATGGGGCTGAACCACTAAAAGCTCTGTGTGAGTGCTTGGAATGCAGTTAGGGGCAGCAGAAGCCCCTGGGATGCAGCCCTTTTCCACAGGGATTCCTCAAGCAGCTTGGCTATGTTTAGCCAACAAGATTTCCCTCCTGTTTTGTCAGGGGAGGCTAAACAAATAATCTCTTGATTTTACTGCCGTGAGTTCAGAAAATCTGCTTATCAGGGGTAGGAATGAATGAGTTATGAGTCCTTGGTGCTTCCTTTTGCATCACCCCACTAAATGCCCTTCTGATTCTGCAGAATTAATTCCAGTGAAGCAAAGCATTCACAGAGAGAGGCAACTGCAAAGTTTAAGTCAACCCTGTCCTTTTACATAAGCTGTGCTTCAAAAAAACCATGCTGCCCATACATCCTGATAACTGCATTATAATTCCCAACCAAAACCAGGCATAATGAAACTGCACGCCAGCTTTTCCTGCATTAAAGCTTTAATAGGAAAAGGGTGGCCAGCTGAGCCAAAGATCTGCCTCCCTGGCTTTGTGTTTAAGTCACTTTGAGCTTGCCAGGGTAATGCATCTCCTGGATTCCTGTTTTCCATCTGCTGCTCTGATGATACATTAAGCTGTAACAAAACATTAATTCCCAGAGCCTTGGAAACTTGTCCCTTGTGTCCATCGTGATTGACTGGATGAATTTTGGAGCAGCGAGCAGCTACCTGTGTGGATGGTTATATATGACTGCATGATCAGCTAAAGTTTCTTTGCCTCAAATCTCTGTCCTGTTGCAGTGCTGTGGCAACTAATCTGTGGTGTAGGTGCAGCATAACTTTAATTTTCACCTCCTGAGGCTGCTCAGTCTGCCTCAGGACTGGTGTGGGCATTTCTTTCTGATTTGGGTTTTGTAAGGTTTGAGGTAGTGGAAGTAGAATTATCCACCAAATATTTGGCACAAAATAGCTGAATATCAAGTGAAGAATCAGAGAGAAACAACATAATAATGATAATTTTGTCAGCTGGCATGAAGGAGCTGTGTTTAATTGCTGTAAATACTGTTTCTTAGGATGATTAGCATTTCTAATTAGCAATAGTGTAAACTGGGTTTCCAAGCCTGTTCTGCAGACATGCAGAATATTTCATCTTGCCAAGAGCCTACCAGGATGGACCTTTTTTACAGCAGTAAGATGATGATGTCCAGTGCAACAGCAAGGAAATTGTGACCCCACTGAATCCAGAGTGGCAAACTTCTCCTAAAAGAGAGGAGAATTTTCAGAGGTCATTTGCAGCTGCTGGATCAGAGACCCTGAAGGTTGCTGGAAGTAAAGAAAAGGCTCCTGGTGGAATCTGTGCTGAGAAAGTCACCAGGAAAGGATGAGTTTATTTGCTTCTTTCCTCTGCTTATGTTGCATTATTGGATTTGCATCTGGCTGGCTAAATTCCCTAACTCTGAGCTTACCTCTCTGATGTGCTTTTTTCCTGCCACAAACTTTACAAAAATCTGGGGTTTTTACCTCAGTCTGGAGCTTTAAAAAGCAGCTGTCTTTGTTTTCAAGTGTAACAAGTCTGGTGCTGCTCCTGGGTCAGTCCAACACCCATGACAGGACCAAACTTCCCAATTTATTCCAAATAAATTTTGGAAGAAAGCAACTCTGTTGTTCTGTATCCCATTTTATTATGTGCTGCCTAGGGATGCAATTACTTAAAAATTTAAAGCCTCAAATTAAAAGCAGTGTTCTTTTTGTTAACTTCAGCCCTTGCGGAAAATTAGTAAATACTTACATATGCAATCAGGTCAAATGCTGAGAATATATTCCTGAGAATATAGAGATTTTTTTTTTTACAAGAGAATAAAATGCAGTAAAATGCAGTATAAATTTTGCATGGCAGAGGGACAGAAGAATTGGATTACACCAGACACAGGTTTAAGAATAAAATACTGGTAGATACTATAAAAATACTAAGTTTAATGTTATATTACTAGTATTAAGATTGAGTGTACAACACCCAGACTTTGCCCACATTTTTTTGCCCACACAGACTTTGTGCATTTTAACTCCCAGCACATCCTAATAACCTCTAAATTTCTTGTACAATGTCTCCAAAAATGGGAGGAAATAAACTTCTCTCTGAAAAGATATATAATTCCTCTTAATAAGTTGACCGCTGAGATGCAATTCTTACCACTGGTGGAAGAAAGCCTATTACTCCTTTTCAGATATAAAAGGAAAATATGTGATCAGTTGTAACCCAAGTTGACTGTTTTGTCTGCTTTTTAAGCATGCAGACAGGCGTGCAAACCCAAAATGCTTTATGGTTTCGTAAAACCTAGCATGAAGGGATTCCAGCAAGGTCTTCTAAAATTGAAATTTATTAGAAACTTGGTGCAACAGTCGCACCTCCAGCTCTCCAGATTGTCCCAAGTTTTCCAGAAAAGCCTGCCTTCTGAAAAATAAATTGCATTAACATAGGCATCACTTTCATGTGACCAAAAGTCATAGTTTTGTGTCTCATTTTCCTTTACATTTTAACTGTAAGTGCTTTTGAAAAGTACTGAAAATGAAGCATGGAACTCAAATTGGTTTGAGAAAACTGCCTTTCGTGCTCTGCTACTCCTTTAGTTGAAATACAGTGTTAATTTCCATCCAGGAGGGTGTCAGGCAGTGAATGTTCCTGTGCTGTAAAGAAAGGTTCAGGGGGTCAGTGTGAAAATCCCCTGACTGTGGTGAAGTCCTACCTGCAGGTCACTGCAGACAGCAGCCCTATAAACATTGGGACAATCAGCATGGACAGCTGGGACAGAGTGTGCTGATCCTCAATCTCACTCGTGAAATGTTAGATTTTATGGGAGGCACACAACCTTTTTCCCCTGTAAATGTTTTTCTGTGGTTACATGGCCAGGGAGCTCCGTGATGAATGGCTGAGATGCCCTCTCAGTCTCTCTCAGAACAGAGTTCTTTTTACAGCAGTGTTATTAAAAAAGAAAAGCCCCACAATAGAGAGAATAAGAAGTTTCGTGGATCTGGGATTTATCCTTTGGAGTAATTAACAGCTCTCTGAACTGAGGATTTCATCGTCTGTTCTTTGTGGAAAAATAATAAAATTGGTAATAGTTGCCATTCATTTTTATTTAGTGGAGCGGTGAGGCTTTTTTTTTTTTTGTTAGCAGAATCAGGAAATTAGCAATCTTGTTAATGTGTTCAGCTCTAAGCTGTTGGTTGTCATTGCAATGCTGTTCTGCCAAGGACAAAGGAATAGAAAATAACTTAGGATAATGTAGTCTATAAATTACTTTCACCTGAAGAGTTAGTGTATTCCTGTGCTGAGCAGATCCTAGGAAAATGAATGTTAATTAACTGGCTGGTAGACATTTGTTTCAAAGGAAAAAAAAATCAGGAGTAGGAAAAAATCTTATTAAGAGTGAACAGAGATATCATCTACTTTTAATTATTCAACAGTATTTTGTAGGGATGAATCATTGCTGGCACTGCTAAAGCAGAGACAAAATATTTAGTCTAACACTTTGTAAGAAAAAAACCCACTAAATGCTCAAGACAGATCTTGGATCCTTTTCCTTTGAGTCATGCAGATCTACACTGAGATTTGTTTTGTGGAATCACACGGAACCACAGAATCAGTGAGGCTGGAAAAGAGCTCTGAGTCCAACCTGCCACCCCTGCCATGGCACTGAGAGACACATCCCGGCATTCCTTAAACCCCTCCAGGGATGGGACTGCACCACCTCCCTGGACAGCTCCTTCCAATGTTTAATCACCCCTTCTGGGAAGAAATTCCTCATCATGTTCCACTTAAACCTCCCCTGGTGCAGTTTGGACCAAGCTGTGGAAGCCAATTGAGCAGCTATTTTTAAACCCGTTTTAAATCCTTCCTTCCTTCCTTCCTTCCTTCCTTCCTTCCTTCCTTCCTTCCTTCCTTCCTTCCTTCCTTCCTTCCTTCCTTCCTTCCCTCCCTCCCTCCCTCCCTCTCTCCCTCTCTCCCTCTCTCCCTCTCTCCCTCTCTCCCTCTCTTTCAAAATAATCTGGTTCTACTTGTAACATGAAGCTGCTGAAACTGCTGAGTTTTGATGACAAAATTTCCTTGTCTAACTATCGTGGCTACGTGTAGAGAATCACATTGGCTTGGATAGAGCACACTGACTCTGACAGGCTCTTCTGCTTCCATTCAGTTTTACTGGTTTTTTCTCTTTTTAATATGTTGACTATTCCGTGGGAGATGTAGAGACATATCATGACCTTTGGGCCATCTCTGCAAGGCTGAGGGTTGCTGGAATGTGAGGAAATATTCAGAGCCATGAAATAAATCTGTGGTTCATGCGGCTTGCCAGGGGACCTTGATAAACTGCTGCTCAAATGTTGGGTGTCTTTAGAAGGAATAATTTAAAAAGGTAGAATCCATGCTTTTCTTTTTGGTGTAAGGCAGCAGTGGAGATGGCCACTGGAATTTTAGAGTAGAACTCTGCTAAATAGAGCTGACCAATGCTTTTATTCCTTTTTTAAAGTATTCTATCACATTTACATTAGGCTGCCTAAGCTTTACAGCAAGTGTCATAATACCACTAGGCGAGTGCTAAAAAAATTAACACATAAAATTTGCAAACACATCTCTGCATTAAAATACCCATGGCACAAAAAGTAAGCAAAAGAAAGCACATTTTCTTTCTGGCTTGGTGCTGACAGTTGTGATGAATAGGCAAATTTTGTAGAAGGTTAACCAAAGGATAGAGGCAACTGGCATAAAGCTTTTATTGACTGTGATATTTATTGGGATGTGACAGTGAACACAAATGAATAAATACTGTCGTGAAGCTGTTACAGCACAGGCAGTCTGAAGCTTTTTAGAACTGGTATTTTATGAAAAGGTAGTGCAGAAAAAAATTGTCCATATTTCACTCCTGCAATGGGATTTCTTCCAACATTTTAACTTTTATCCAATGATCAGGTTATGGCACCATGCAGGGGCTGCCAGTCTTGACTGGGATAATTTTCATCATTCCTTTTGCTTAAAGAGCCTGAAATAAAGAGAGCATGAGATGAGGCCAGAGCTACAATAGTCTGCAATCTTTCCTTTTCCATGTGTATTTTCCTACCTTTGTGGATGCTTTCCAAGGCTCACTGGCCTGAAGACTGGGCAGATTAGTTTTCTCCAAACTAGCTTATGGTTTAGGTAATTGGTTTTCTGAGGGCTTAAAAAATAAAAATTGTAAATCTGACACAAGGTCAGTGTTAGTTCTTTGCTTATCTGCTCTAGGCTGTTTATGAGAAGCATCAAATGCATTTATCTCTAAAATGCTTGGAAATAAAACCATGTAGCATTTCATGGCTGTAGCAGGAATTAGTAAATATAACAGCCTTGTTTAAGTCCTCGGTATCTTCACGGGAGGATAGGTTTACACCTTCATGTCCTGGGCTGTTTGAAGCACCAATTTAGTCTTTAAGGCCTCTGTGAAACAGAATAAAATACCTTCTGTGGGTGCCACTGGAGATTTTATGAACTTTGTGTTACAGAGATCCTCAGTCTGCTGAGGATCTCAGGTGAAGCAGAGGTGCAGCAGAGGGAGGAGTTATTAATTTAGTGTGGGTGGGAGTATTAATAACATATAGAATTAGCACTGTTTTATAGGACCAGCCCCTGAAGATGACCAGATTACCAGAAGCTGAAAGTTGAACCCCATTTCTTTCTTTTCTCCTCCTAGAAAATTGCAGATCCACTTTTTGGCTGCTGAAGTTGTCGTTTCTCTTACTTAGTGGATGCAACTGTGCCAGGACAGGCAGTAAAATTAACGTGGTACTAATCCCCCATTCCTGCTCTCCTTCCTCTTGTAACCTTCCAGTCCACACAGCTCAATTGCAGCATAAAAGGATAGTTTCCCTTGCAGCAGCTTATTTTAAATTTAGACATGTCCTGAAACCCAGGAGATCAAAGTATTTTCAGTAGCACAAGAGGAACTCATCCATAATAGAGCCCTCAAAGCCAACTTCTTGTCTGTAAGCTGATTTCATTGTGCAGCAATGGTTGGTCGCTCACTTATTGTGACTGTGGGGTTGTGACAATCCTGCTTTTAAGGACACGTCTTGGGCTGGAAGTAATTGGCATCTGTGAGGCTGTTGTGGGTTTTCAGCTGTGGCACACAGCACAGAGTTAATTTCTAGCTGCTGTTTGACTGCCTGTTATTCAGTGTTGTGCTGCTCGACTGCCGATACGAGCAGCCAGGGGTTTGTACAGACTGAAAAAACTTCAGTGGGGAAGAACAGCTGGAAGTACCTCCCTGCTGTTATCAGGCTCTGCTGCCACTAAGGGTTAGAAATTAGAGGTCAGCTCTTTGAAATGTTCTATATGTGGAATTTTTTGTATGTGTGCACGTTGCTCGTGCTTGCTGGCTCTCAACCCACACGTTCATGTTCTTACTTCTTTTAGCAGATTCCAGACAGAGTTTGATTCAAAAGCTTCCATTAACTAAATCAGAGTGGAATAATGAAAAACTGAGAGTGGCTCTGTATAAATCTGTTTCAAAGCCAGGTGATGTAAGGGCACCTCCATCCCAGCTCACCTGTGGCTGCCAGACCTTCACTGTTAGCTTGTTCACACTTTGTTAGGAGCACAGCCTCTTCAGGAATATTTACAAGAATGTGGGTTTTTCCTTCCTCCCTGAAGACTCACATGGCAATGAGTTAGTTGCCACTTTCCATTTGCACACACTGAAAAAAACCCAAACCAAAATCCAGGTGAAATTTGCCACTGCCTGGACTTCTCCTCCAGTGCTGGCCTGTTGTAATTAATTGCCTTTGTTGATCATTAGGCTTCTGTTTTGATTTTGACAAAAGACAAGTGCGCTCTGGCCTGGGCCAAGGTTGCTCAGCATTTTGGGGCTGAGGCAGTGATTTTCCTGTCTCTGTTTTGCTTATTTCAGCTCTCCTTGGCAATTGGGAGCTGATGGCTGAATGCAATGAGACAGACAGACCGAGTTTCTGGGAGCACTTGGTCACAAATTCCTGTCCATAATTAATTCATCCTCTGTCCCTATCAGCAGCCAGAAATGCAAAGTGCTTGAAACAGATACCAACTGTCAGAAACAGCAGATCTCACCAACATTGGATGGAAATATGTGGTTTAATTATTGAAGTTATTGTATGGGACTGCTCAGCTTTGGAGAGGAGCAGCACTGAGAAGGGGTTGGAACAAGGCTTTGGCTTTTTTGGCAACAACTTTAAACTAATTTTTGTCACTCTTTTAACTCAGCATTCTTCATTAGGCCTACAAAAGTATTGTATGCCTGGAGGGTGTTACATAGACAAGTGTGTCAAGAGCATTAAGATATATTTTATAGAATGATGGAATATCAGGAATTCATTCTGCTTTCACGGCTGTGGGGAGAGATAAAACAGGAGTTAGAAAGGAAGGAGAGCTGCTGGAGGATGTCAGCTTCCTTGGAAAAACACCAGGGATTTGTTTGATGGAAAAATTGAACAAATTTAAGGACAAGTGTGACCAGCTGAGAACAGTGCCCAGGTGGCATGGGAAATGTAATTAACCTTTGGCAATGCAGCAGTCTCAAAACAATCACACAAAAATTCACCAAGAATCACTAGTTTATTAAGGTTTTTGTACATAAAATGATCAGTTTTTCAACTTATATCAACAATATCAATGTTATTATAAAATACTCATGGAAGTGTTTTAATACTTTTTAATTAAAGACCCAGCAACACCCACTTAAAATCACACTAGTCAAAGGCAAGAAAGGTAAAAGGGATGGAGACAGCCTAAGATAAAGCAAAAAATGATTTAATCTTACTTATCCAATTTACAGGGTGAAAACTGATGTTTCTAGCAATAGGCAAGAGCTAGGAGACATGGTACTTAATGAGGAAATTTGTTTCAGTGCTTTTCTCTAACAAGGTGTAATTTCTTTCTGTTCTGACAGGTTGCTAAACCTTGGGATGCCATTAAACTGGTAATGAAGTGCCATGCTAAAAATAGTCTCTCAGCTTTTTTTTCTGGTTGCCAGAACCAGCAGAATCATCTGTATACTCAATTTACCACTGAGTCTGAGGCATCTCTGCATGGAAGCCTCCAGGGAGCAGAAGTGTCATCTTTTCTCTGTCACACAGGGCAGAGTTCCGTGCTCATCATGTGCTAAACAGGCAGATGGAGTTGGGAACCAGGCATTTAATCCTGTGTGTTTGCTCTCCAGGTCTGGATTATCATGAAGTGTGTGCTTTGAAAGCTCAAAATGAACCAAGGAAAGTGCTCCTTGTGGAAAATGTTTATTCTATTAAACAGCAAGAGTGCCTTTGAAGCCAGGATCCTCAAACTTTACATTTCTTGAGCTGTGTAAATATAAATTGCTCTTGATTAAAAGATGGATCTGGAGTGCATAGCTAGGGCTATTTTTAAGGACTGTTAAGGAACCCATTTTTAGGTTTCACTGGTAATATTTTCTAACTAAACTCTCCTCAGTTGTGGTTACAACCACTGCACCATGAGTGTCAAAATAGAAGGTGAGTGAATAGACTCCAGAAATTTCCACAGCCCTACAGTGAGGTAAGGCTGGCTTAGTCTAAACTCTGGTTTTTAGAGCTGTGGAAGGGACGGAGATCCACAAGATTGTGCACTGTGGAAGACAGAAATCAATCTTGTGGAACGCCTACATCCCAAATTTCCATCAGGGTGTTCATTTTCACCTCCCTCAGCAGCAGGCAATGGCAGGAGGGCAGGTCTTGGAGGAGAATCTGTAATTTATTGTTTACTAAGAAAGAATAGTTTTGTGGAGGATGAAGTAGGCTGGAAAAACACATTGCCTGGAGCAAAGAAGTATTTTGTCTTAATTTTTACTTCCGGCTGCTCAGAACATCTCCAGAATTTTGCAGCCCCTGAGGTAAAACTTGGAGCTCCTTAGTTATTTTGCCCTTTGGCAACAACGAACTTCACATAGATTCTTCTGCAACAGAGCCAGAGTGCTCAGCCAAGCTTTTGCATTTCCAAACTTCTGGATGCTTTCTGTGCCATCAGTGATGCCTTGTGATGTGCAAAGTGGTACCAATACAATACTGTATTTTTTTAACATTAGTCTGGATCACTGCTATTCTGCAAACCTCTAATAGCCCCTTACCAAGCTTGTCTTGGGAATGCAAGAAAATCTGTGTTTTGGGGTTGATTTCAGTGCAGAAGTCACAGTAACAGAGTGAAATCCCAGCTGAGATCACCACCCACTCCGAATTTCCACTGCCTTTATTTCTCATAGTACTAAGGCTACTACTAAGTAGTCCACTTCTAACTTTGCTATTTCTCTTGTTGGTATTTCTCTCGGATTTTTATAAGGAGAATAATGTTGTCCAGCCCAATTTTACCTCTGCCATTTTGATTTAGTTCTGTCCTGCAGTTTTGCTTTACTAGTGCAGTATTTCAGTGATTTGCTTGAAGATTACAGAAAAGAAATTGAATTTTATCTGCTTTATTTTGCAGCAATGATTTTTCATTGTCAGGTCTGATTTGTTTGACCAATGCCAACTTCATGTGACAATGACTAAAAGTATTTTTTTTTTTTTTTTTGGTGCTTTTTACTGGAAAAAAAATGGGACTGTTCGGTCCCCACAGCATATAGTTTTACATAACATATCACATATCCATGTAAAACCAGTTGGTGGAGGGAATTATCACTGATTTTAATTAACTCACAATATTCCCATGTGTTTGTCTCATTCTGGACTAGAGTGCAAGTCGTGGAGTTTGATGAAATACTCTTTCCCCCCCAAATTCAAGTTCAGAGGGAAATCTTTATGTAAATATTACAGAAACCCACGGAGTCCACACTTTGATCCTGCTGAGAGAAATAGACTGATATGGGAACAGGAAGGGTTTATCTTCCCATGTGAAGGAAAATGCAGTAAGAGTATTTTTAGCTGCTTTTGACTGAAGGGTAAAAAGAGAAAAGGGACAGGAATAGACCTGCATTTGAAGGCATTTTGCTTTTTAAAGTGTTTTCCTCTTTTTCAAACAAGATATTTGGAAGACTAATTCTCTCGTCATTAAACATCAAAAACTCGGCTGCTGCCAGCTGAAACACAAGAAGATAAAATAAAGCAAAGTAAATTCTCTTCAGGGAAGGAAAGTGGCTTGTCAGATGGCACCTCCAGAAACACCTGGGGTGATCCTGCAGTCTTAGAACAAGTGAAAGCACATATTCCACATGAAAACACTTTATTTTGGGACATGCTTCTCAACACACCACACACCAGCCAAGTTTCATGTATTTGTAAATGATCATCAGCTGATTCACTGCTGAATAAAACATTGGAATTGAATCCACCCCATGGGGTTTTCAGTCCTGTAGAACTGACAAACACAGTAGTTAGGGAAGAAGAGGTCTTCTGATTGTTCCTGGTGCGTGTTGGCTTCAATTCAGAGCACCAGGCAATGTTTTTAGTAATCCAGGTACCTTGCAGAGAGCAAGATTTTTGGGATGCATTACGTGGAAAGAAGTCCTCTCTGCAGGAACAAAATATTAATATTAAATTTTTACGCAGATGAAACTAGGGAAAAAAATAATATGAAACTATCTGGACTATTCCAAGTTAAATTACAATGCATCAAGACAGAGGTATGCAAGGTAGGATAATCTTTGTATCAAAACTGAAGTCTTAAAGACAAGTTATGCTCACTGAGCTTCTAATGAAGTCTTTATCAAATGCAAGACTGATGTAGCCAATATTGCTAAAGTGTGGAATTAAAATGTAAAGCTATTCGAAAGAGAAATGTTTTCAATTTTCTCCTTACTTTAATTTGAAAGTGGGTTTAATATCTTCTAACTTTCATACATTGAGCTGTTTTCCCATCAACAGTGAGAAGTATAAATGCAATAATAGCAATAGGATCATATCTGTGTGGAGTATCAACTGCAGGAGCTGGAAGAATCAAATGTATCAAAAGTGAGCAAATAATTGACTTAGCAATGATGAACAGAAGAATCAGCATTTTTTTTAAGCTGTCTGTAGAAATACCATGACCACACTTCTCCAAGTGCATCCTCCATTAGTAATTGAAGAGATTTAGCTTTTTTGCTGGCTCTTTTTGCCCTGCCTTTTTCAAACTCTTGTCTCCATCTCCAGCCAGCACCCCCTGTGCTTTCTGTTGTTCAAGTTCTTCTGCAGATCCCTTGCTTGGTCAGGGTCTCAAAATCTGTGTGGATTTGGCCACTGTGAGCCCGGTAAAACCACAGGTTAAAAACTGATCCTGTTTATGTCAGAGAGTTAATTTACACAAGATTTACATTAACCAGAATTCATTACTAACCCCCAGGCATGAAGTCAGGCCCCAGGCTTTAAGTATTTACACCTTTTGCAGTTCAAATAACTAATTTTCAGCCGGGCCTTACCTTCTCAGGAAGAATCAGTTGGATTCAGCTGATGTTTACCCATGTGAGTAAAAAAAAAAAAAGGAAACAAAAGTTAGGGGTTTATTACATGGGGCAGGGCAATGATTTGTGTGGTGTTGGCAGCCCTCCTTCCATCCTTGCAGAGGAAATGGGGAGACCTATTTTTGGATGTGAAAATGTGGCCTTGGTAGCACATGAATATTTCCCTCTGAGCATTTTCGCCTGAGCTCCATCCTAGCACTGTGGAACAGTAACTTTGAGCCCAACCTAAACGTGGAACAATAACTTTGAGCCCAACCTAAATGTGGAGGAGGTCAATAAAAAAGCATTTCCATCAAAAGCAGCACTTTTCGATCAGGTCTGACTGAATTTCTCCTCCCAAGACCTTGTCTTTAAAAGACTCTACGAGTTTGTATGTGACAGAAATACTGGTCCTCACACTGCCTCAACTCTCCCCATCTGCTGAAATAATAATTGACTGTAGAGCATCAAGGTGTAGCAGGAATAACTTTTGTTCCATTTCTTTGGTGCACTTGCTCTGTGCGGGTGTGGTGTGAGTCCCAGAGGGTGCAGTGAGCACCCTGCACTCCTGGATTTTACTTTTTCTGACAAAACAAAGCACCTAAATGGAACAGAGGTCAGAGCCCAGAGGCACTGACTGAATGTGGTTAAAACTGCTGCTGTTGGGAATTGCAAAAGTCAGGTTTTCTGATGAAATCTGGGGTACTTGCAGAGAATGGGACTTCTGAAAGTTTTATAGTTTCTGTGCTGAAGGAAGTGCCTCATGACTAATACAAAATGTGCAAAAAGATTCTCTCTCTCTCCAGGACAAAGAATTTGGTAATTTTTAGGGATGAGTCCTGGCTTTAAGGACTGGCATGGGGTTCTTTGTCCTTTGACACTTGTTGAGAACAAATTAAATTCTCATCTTACGGGTTTTTGGCCAAGAGGCACTTGTCTCATCTGTATAAAGTGATCTAATTTAGAAGGTGAAAGAGAATCTAGAACTTCCTAGTGCAAAAGCCCCAAACTTCTGGGCCTCCTAAACTGCCAGCATGGAGTGTGTTAGTAGATACTAATTCTTTCTCTGCATTTTGGTGCCTAGGTGTGAAACCAATTGTGGTTTAAGCCGTGTCCTAAATAAACCATGTCCAGAATAAGAAAGAAATTTGTGGACAGGAGGGGGGACATAAGGAAGTGGGGGTCTGAAGTGGATGTGGCAGTGGAAAAAAGGGAATTTAGGAACATGTTAGGGTGGCTTCTTCCTCCATTTTCAGGGATTCAGAATGAGGGTAGTCACCCAGATTCCAGCTCCTGTGAGGAAAGACATTTCTGCTAGGAAAAAGTTAGTACATGAAAAGAAAATCTACGTATTTCCTTATACTTTGAAAAAAAAAAAATCCTATTTCCAGATCAGTTGTAAGCTGTATCTGTATCTTCTGGGGTTTTTTGTTGGTTTTTTTTTCTTATGAATGCAAGGCTAGAATGCCACCACCACAAGTACTTACGGTATTTATTATCATGTGAAAACTTTCATTTCAACAGCCAACAAAAGGAGACAAATCTAAGCCAATGACCTAAGTTAGTGACCGTGCAGGCATACAAAGCACTTTATTAGAGTCAGAGTGCCAAAAGGGAGTCCATTGCACACATGGAAAGTGGTTCAAAGTTCAGTACATAACAAAGTAACAATGATTGATGGGTGGGCAGTGAAATTTTAAATTCATGGTCAGACTCTTAAGGACCATTTCTGCTGGACTGCTTTGTGCTGCTGCCTCCGACCAGCACTCAGTTTTTTGATGTGCTTGTTTATAAAATTGCACTTTGCATGCAGCCTGCTGCGTGGTAGTTTTTAAAAGGCCTTGGAGCTCTCTGCAGTCAGACCATATGAACAGAAAATGCCTGTTTACAGCAAGAAAAATCAGTAAAATGTGGGCTGAAACAGAATAAAATTGCCCAATATCAGCGGGGTTTGGTATTGTGCTACTTTCTATATTTCAAAACGCTTTAATGTGAAATCTGTTCTGCTCAGCTGGTGAATAATTACCTCATCTTCCTCTTGCACCATTCAGTGGTCTCTCACTGCTCCTTGGGTGGTGGTGGTGATGTAATTGTTGCACACTGAATGCTGTTGACCAAAATAATTTTCTCCAGCCTTCTTCTCCTGTCATTGTGTCCCAAAACTGCCGTGTCCTCGTGCTGCCCCTCTCACTGATGGCTTTAGACCTCCATAATATTTTATCTCTCCTTGTGCTAAGCCACATGTGATTATCAAATATAGGAATTCATCTTCTCAAGGTAGAGAAGTTGATTTTTTACTCTGGAGGGTCTTATGGTACTGCAGCATCCAGGGCTGTTGCTCCACAGGTTTCTTTACTCACTGTTTGAGTGTTTGGGACCAGGAGGAGATCCATGGAGCTCTTTGGGGTGGATTGTGGAGGGAAGACTCCAGAAACACTTCAAACTATTCCATATATGAGTGTCTGAGAAAGGATGGATGGAAAACTCGGTGTTTGTCCACTAAAAGAGGACTTTCAGTTGCCCCAGGGGGTTTTACTTTTTTAGAAAGGTTCTGTCCATCCCACCTTCCCAGTGCCCTGCATAATTTCTTAATGGGTAAAAAGCTAGGAGGCTTCAGAGTACTCTGGAGTTGAGAATTTTGGTTCTCCTTCTGTATTTTCTGGTGGGAAGGGGAAACAGAGATAACACAGCAAACCATCCAGTGTCTGCAATGGCTGTTTTTATCTCTGGAGCATCTTAAAATGTGGCATAAAATTAAGGTCTGAAGTGATGGAAAGGTGAGTTCTTTTTCTCCATTTCAAGAAACAAAGGTAATGTATAACCTTGTAACTCTTGAGCCAGCGGAGAACACCTTTTTCACACAGCCTCAGGTGACTACATTGCAGACAAACATTAACTTTTTATTACTTAGAATGCAACAATTTGCATTCTGAGTAACTAACTGGGATTGACAGTAGAAAAGAAGGTGGGGGATGTTTCTCTGATTTGCGTGGTTCTTCCAGCTTGCAGTAAGATGCAGAATTCGATCTGCTCTCCAAATCTGCTGACCTGTCCAAAGTGAAAAACTGCCCACTAGGGTCCAAAATTCTGGAGTAAACTGTGCACAAGTATGTGAAATTACATAAATAGGAAACAAAAATACATCTCTGAAAGCTTCTGAACTCTGGAGGAGTTTTTTGGTTTGGTTTGGGGTTTTTCTTTATTTTGTGTGTGTGTGTGTTTGGGGTTTTTTGTTGGTGTGGGAGATTTTTTGGTTTTGGTTTAGTTTGTTGTTGTTTCTTCTTCTTCATCTTCTTCTTATTCCTTGTCTTCTTCATCTTCTTTGTCTTCTTCTTTCTTCTTCTTCTTCTTCTTCTTCCTCTTCTTCTTCTTCTTCTTCTTCTTCTTCTTCTTCTTTTCTTCTTCTTGTTATTATGGCTGTCTTTTTTTAATAATGCAATATTTCTTGAGAAAATGTCTCCAGATGGGATGGTAGTGGATTTTCACGCATATTTTTGTCTCTTGAAGCTGTAGATACAAGCTTGTGTTGCATTTCTTGAACCTAATAGGAATGACTTGTGGGAACATGGAATAAAAAAGGTGAATGGATTTCCAAGTTCGAAGCCATGACTGAGAGGTGGAATAAGTGCTATTCTTAGCAGAGATGCTGAAGAAAAGGAAAAGGGGACAGTTCACACGTGACCTCTCCATGATTATTTGTTCAACATTTGCAACTCGCTGCTTGAAGTGTAAAGATCATTTTGACTCCTGAAGATCTCAACCACTCACGGCTTCAGCAGAAAGGCACCACTGCTTTACAAAGAGTCTGCTGTGACATTTTAACTCGTCACCCTGATGGTGCTTTGTGGGTCTGAGAATTTAGGCCAATCCATGCACAGTCAGAGTGCAACGAGGATTCCAGTTGTATTCCAGTTCTGCAGCTGGTTTTGTCTTTAAATTCCATTTCAGTGCAGTGATGCTGGTTTTTAACATCTCATTTGAGTTCAGTTTGATGGGAGTGGCAGTGCCTTACTTGCTGGCATTTGTTGAACCTTGTGGGGTCTTTTTGATACAGAAGTCATAAATCTCTTAAATAGGAATATAAGCAGAAGAAAGAAGGCATGATACAAATACCTTGCAGCATATAAAGAAATGCTTGTTGAG
Organism: Entomyzon cyanotis; assembly: GCA_024500445.1. Taxonomy (NCBI): domain Eukaryota; kingdom Metazoa; phylum Chordata; class Aves; order Passeriformes; family Meliphagidae; genus Entomyzon; species Entomyzon cyanotis. Next base: position 3,698,883 of record JAKEPQ010000044.1, read on the forward strand.
CTCAGTAGGGACATATTGTTAGCAATAATCAGCAGTTGACTTAGCCCAGAAGTGGATTGTTTCTGAAAAAAAAAAGATTTCAGGTGTTTGGTGACGTCTGTGGGGCAAAACCACTCTTATAAAAGATGGGATTTCTTTCATATAATGTCAAGATGAAACATCCTTCCAGATATTTATTAATGACTACCAAAGCACAAGAAAGCAGAGTGGACTTGGGAAATATTTTAAAAAGTAGGCAGGGTGCAGAGGGCAGAGAGGGGCAAGAAAATCAGAGGGTATTGACTCTTAACACTGGAGGCACCAGCCAGCAGATCAGGAGAGGAAAGATAGACTGTAAGTTATCTCTGACATTTTCTAGCACCCTATTAATTATTATGGGGCAAGCATGTTTTTTTACACTTGGTTCTTCTACCTAGCTTCAACATGTCCTCAGAAAATTTGCTTGAGTTTATTGGTTGAGTTTATTCAAGTTTTGCTTGATTATTTGTTGGTTTGTCTTTTTTTTTTTTTTTTTTTTTTAACACTTCTTACATAAAGAAAATACCTGCAATACCTTTACTTATACTGTGATGCCCATAAACCCATACACATTTTTATATATACACATAAATAAAAATCTAGACTAGTAACAACACAGAAAAGAAAAAAAAGAGCTAAATATTAACATACCTTCATCATGACAAATTCAGCCACTTTTCTCAGAATTTTCTGGCATCTGGAATAAATATTGATATTCTGTCTTCCCCAATTTAACATTGCTTGTCTTCATAAATGTTTTCTAAACACTTCTTCCTCATTTTGTTCTTTATTTTCTCTTTTATTGAGGAATTTTTGACAGATTTCCCCATGTTTCAGGTGAAAAACTTTGCCATAATACATACATATGGGTAAATACTGACTTGGGGGGTTTGTGGCTGTTAAAATTCACAGTTCCTTAATGTCAGCTTTGACTTCAGATTTGCTTACGATCTCTGTGCTTCTCAGGACAACTAATCTTCACCATTTACCACGGGGTTCAGTATTAAAGCATATATCATTTAACTCTCTAATTGTATTACTCTTCAAGCACATGCACTGATTTTGTGTGAAAACGGTTCTTCTGAAAAGGGAAAAATATGTAGTAACTTCAACTTTCTCTTAAAAAAAAAAAGTAGAAAGGGATTACGTGTATCTGCTCTGCCAAAGTGGGGTATCAGTGCAGTGCTGTAGGCAGAAATTTGAATTAACCTTGCTGAGATACGGCGAGATTATTTCCCATGTGCTTTAAAGCTTTGCATTTAGTTGCATCTTCTGATGCTTCAGCAAATGCTCCAAACTCATCAAGCTACTGATGGATGTGTTTTAAAGGCCTGGATGGTCACTTTATACGAAATGATAAACCCACTCTTGTACTTAATGAGGTCAGTGAAGCAATCAGAGAAGAAATACATAATTCTGCAGCGTGGGTCTGTGAGCATGATACTTAGGCTTTTTAAGTTTAATGAAGCAGCTACTCAGCAGCTGAATGTTCTTGTTAAACAGTCTCAGCATGGATTTTAAAACTAAAACATTGCTGAACACCACAGTCCCCTTGGAGGGTCTGTGGCTCTTATTCTCTTGAAATGTCTGCATCTTTTATATGTTAATGGTTTTGACATCAGCCATTTGCTTCATTTTCATTGTAAATGAGGCCCAGAGTCCGATTCCCTTCCTCATTCTCCAAACACTCTCTCCCCAGTAAGCTGTCTCATCAGTCTCCAGCTCACTCCCTGGGGTATGTGTGCTCTGAAAATAGCTGAAGTAATCCTGTAAAACAAACACTCTGCCAAAGCATTTTCCTATTTTAGATGCCTTTCTAAGAATATGAGTCCCTATGTGAAAAGTTGTGTGGTTCAAGTGGCCCAGCATCCACATCAGCTGCAAAATCTGACTGCCAAAGACATCCCTTCAGGGGCCTTCCAGAGGCTAGTGCTGCTTTTCTTCAAAATCCAACAAAGCCAAATCACAAGGCTTCTTCTGAACCCTTGGAGAAACACCCCTGTTTAAAGGGTTTTGCTAATGTTCAGTTGTGAAAGATTCTTTTCAGCTGCGGTGCTGATGCTACACAGCAGTGGTGTGTGATGCAAAACACTTTTTCTGAGGATGAAATTCTCGATTTTAGCATGGGGATATCATCATTGCAACCTGCAAAATTTACATGTGACTGCAGCCAAGTGTCCCAAGGCATGCTAGGAAGTTTTCCTCCGCTTTTGCAGAGGGATTAATCCACTTTTTGTGTGTGTTTTTGGTGCCTGACCTGAAGGGGATGTGGAACCACACAGCCTCCCCTCCACAGTGAGCGCACCAGGCCGGGAGCATCCCACCAAAAAATCAGGAATTTACACTCCCAGGCTCCTTGTTCCCAGCACAGCCCTTCCTTCTCCATTACCATGGTTGAAAGCACCATGCAAAACACACTTCCAGCGATGTGAGAAGGAGCAAAGCAGAGAAGGAGGATATAGGCAGGCTGTGATTTCTGCCTCACCTTGTGGCATAAATTACTGTGATTAAGAAGGTCTATGTGACTAAAGCCCTGTACAGGATTAATTGCCAGGTCTGTGCTCTGCTGTGGGCTGGTAATAGAAGGCACTAAGCAGCAGTGAAGTGTTTTCAAAGGGGATTTGAAGGCGATCAGCCCATTTTCTCCTCCAGCACAAGACTTTCCCCACTGGCGGGCAGTGGCAGCCTTTAAATTCAAAAGTGCACGGGGTGAAAATTGCATGTTCCTTTGAAACGTTTGGAGAGGGGGGGTGACAAAAGGCTCAGCCTTTCTATTTATCACTCATGACCTCGGGAGTCTGCAGAGGGAGAAAAGCAGAGCTGCTGGCTTGCTTCTCATGGGATGTGTAGGCCCTTTTTTGTGTGACACTCTTTTCTGCGACACAAAATGTTGTAAACTCCCTCTCCCCGCTGAGTGGCCTTCATAAACCTGGGGTGGGGATTGAAGGATGCTTTTCCTCACCCTGGAGCTGGTCAGGCAGGCCCAGATGTGCCCCACACCACCTCCCTGTGCTCCCTCCTGCCCAGATGGGGACCCGCCAGCCAGCACCATGAGGACGAGCCGCTGCAGCCACCTGCCCGGTGTCCCCCCGGAGTGCCCCGATGGCAAGAGCCTGCCTGGCAGCAGCAGAGCCCCGGCCAGCAGCTGCCCCCAGTATGTCATGCAGGTGTCCTCCAAGGATGGCCAGCTGCTCTCGTCCGTGGTTCGGACCCTCGCCGTGCAGAGGTACGTGGGGAGGCACAGGGGACAGACCCCTCTGGTGTGTTTGTTATCAAACCCCCTTCCCAGAATCACCATGATCATGCAAAACGTTTCCTAAATGATGCCCAAATCATCATTTGAAAGCCTTTAACTACATTTAGGTTAGGCATAGCCTACTGGAGAGGTTACACCCAAAATGGGTGCTGAGTCACGAGTTCTTCACATTTTATATGTTACATGTTATAACATATTTTATATATTCTGTCTATTAACATATCAGGCCCCAATTCTCCAGTTACACCTTCAGGTGGTGATGTCAACCACCCCAAACTTTCTCCACCCAATTCACTGTTGTTTACATATTTTGGGGCTCTGAGGCAGCAAAATGCTTGGATTTTCCAGTTGAGAAAAACCTTTTGTCTAAAATGCTGGGAAACAGAGGTTTTTAGCACTTTATACAGAACCTAGAGCTACACACCAAAGCTACAGACATGTGAAAAATAGAAGCTAAAAACTATAAACACCTCCCCAGCCAGCGTGCTGAGCAGCCATAAAGATATTTCCAGCACCAATGTTGCAGCTTCAGTCATTGTCCAAGAGACTGACCAGCTTTTTCTGCTGCTGGTTTAGGAAGGCAGATTAGCAGTGAAATATTTGGTTAATCCATACCTTCAAAGCATACTTCAGAGTGACTTTGCTTTCATTAGAAGCCAGAAAGAGGATGATGAAGGGTCTGGCCTTATCCAGACTTGATGCTTCATGGATCTCAAAGCAGTGCAGAGGGAATGCAGCAGCCATGCAGGAGAGATGTGCTTGGAAAAGTCCTTTCCAGTTCTGTTTGTACCACTGCTTGAGCTGCTCGTGGGGTGTTTTCCTGAAGAGAGGGAAGAGAGGGAAGAGAGGGAAGAGAGGGAAGGCTTGCCCAGGGACAGAAAATTTCAGCCTACATGGGCCATCCTGGAGTTGTGGCCCTCAAGGCAAGAACCTGCTCGTTCAGCCTTTGCTTTTGGCCAGTGAAAGCAATGTTTAGGTCAGAGCATCACCACAAAAACTGGAAGTGCCCATCTGGGACAGATTTAAAACTTCCCTGAGGCGCTTTGGGCTGCGCTCAGCTCTGTGGAGAGCTGGGAAATAGAAGAGTACAGAATGGAGAAGTGGTCTTCTGCCACTCTGGTGTTTTTCACCCACACTTTTCCCCCAGACAGAAGAGATTCTTCAAACTGATGCCTTAAAATGTGGTAAAAATAAGAGGCAGACACAGGGCAGACATAGGGAAAAAGGGTATTACCTTGATTTTAGTAGGATCCCAGGTGCATCTTTGTCACAGGTGGAATCACTCCGAGGAGCACACCCCGTGTACAATGTGTATGCAATTTTATGGAGCTTACAAATTAGCATATCTACCTAAAATCCCCCAATAAGAAACCCAACAAATGAAGTAATTGCCCCCTTATTCTAATTACCACCCCCCAAAGCTACAATCTAGTTTACAAAAACATGTTTCAGAGGGGAGGCTTCATTTAAGGTTGGAGCCTCTAGTTCTGAGATAGTAGGGATGTTTCATCTTCCCCAGAGAACCCCAAACTAGGCTAAAATATCAGAGTACAAGGGTTATAGACGTGTAGGGCTAAGGTACAGGGAATGAAAAGCACAGGGAATGGGAAATGGTATAAAATGTATAAAAAGGGTATAAAAAGAGTATAGAGAGAAAGGACAAAAACCATCAGCCATCAAAACAAAAATACCAAAATGCCTTAAACCATTAGCCCGGCAGCTTGGATTGCTAATTACAAAGCAAAGTACTCTTAACCACAAATATTCCCCATGCTATCAATTTATGGTGGACAAGGCAACAACACCACAGCCTCGTGCACTGACCAGCAGTTTTCTCTCCCCCTTGCAGCAGCCCCTTCAATGACCGTCCCATCTGCAGGATCTGCCACGAGGGCAGCAGCCACGAGGAGCTGCTGTCCCCCTGCGAGTGCACGGGGACACTGGGGACAATTCACCGCAGCTGCCTGGAGCACTGGCTGTCATCCTCCAACACCAGCTACTGCGAGCTCTGCCACTTCAGGTTTGCAGTGGAACGCAAGCCCAGGCCACTGGTGGAGGTCAGTGAAATCTTATTTTTACTGGTAAAGTCACGTCTGTTTTCACACAGGCATTGCAAAGCCTCTGCAGCTCCGCTGGGAGGTTGGCAATAGGAGGGTAGGAGCTCGGGGGAAAGGCAGGAAATAACAAAACTCATCATTAAATTGAAATTAAAATTAAAATTAAAATTAAAATGAATGAAATGGGTTTGCTTCACTGTGAAGCCAAGTGGAAATTTGGGAAATGGTAGATTCCTAGAATGCCAGCCTGCTTGGTTGGGGATGGAAGAGAGGTAAGTAGCAGTTTCTGTGGATTGTGAGACAAGTGTCAGCACTCAGCATGTTAAATATAGGTCAGAATTTTTTTTTTTTAAATTTTTTTTTTTTTTGCTTTTGAGAAAGAGGTAACAATCTTGGGAGCCCTAAAAAACCCAGTTTCCATGTCAAGCCCACAAGAAGGAATTGCTCTTGTTCAGGGTCTGGCATGTTTAAACATTTGTGAGAAAACTTTTGGCCTCCTCTTGCCTATGCACCAGACTCAACAGTGAATTGGACAATTGTTTCTCCCTTATCAATGAAAATTCAGTTTTTGCCAACTATAGATAGCAGCTTCATGAACTTTTCCAGGTTTTAGAGGTGCTTTTGTCCTCAGGAAAAAGAAACGCCACAAGTTCACTCTCTTGGCATTGCTAATAATCTTTTCCCTCCCTCATTTTATTTTGGAAAAAGATAAAGAAAAATTAGGGTTTCTGCTGGAATTTAGAGTGAAATACAAATAACATTTGACAAAATGAATGAAAGGCATCACTGAGTACCTGCTGGTGACACAGGCACCTACATGCAGAGCTTGAGTTCAGGACCAAATGTCTTTCCTGTGCACCTTAATTGTTCCTGTAAACTGGTGGAAGGAGGTAAAGTATTAAAAATTAGTAGGGGAAAAGGACCATTTTGTTTTTATCCTGTATTCAGAGGACACAGAACAGAACTGACTGCTGGGATGTGGGTGAGCAGTTCAGGACTACCAAAATTGCCTCATGTTGTGGCTGGTTGATTGTTCCTTGATGAAGTGAGGCTTATTTTTGGCAAAAGCAGTAATAAATAGCAGAAACAACAACAGCAATGATATTTAGAATAGTCATGTTAAACCTCCCATTTGTTTCTTAGCTGAAGGCAAATGAAAACCCTTAGCAAGAACATTTTTGGGACATAATTAGATGTTTTTATCTTTACTACTCAACGTTTTCTGCCTTCTCAACTACTTACACCCACAGTATTTTAGTGCAGGAATCAACAATTGGGTGCAGTTGCAGGAAAGGTCATAAAAACCACCATTCCTTTGTGATCTTATAAGAGGAATAAGTATTCATTTAAAAAAAATATGTACTTCTCTTCTAAAGAGAGCAGCAGAGACAAAGAGTAATTAACATGAGGGCAAATGAAGCAGAAAGATAATCAAACTTCATGATTTCTACTAGTGCAATTTAAGTTTGTCCTGGCAATTTGTACTTATTTAATACACAGTGCTTGGAAATGCAAAGAGCTTCCCATGCAAATAATTGCAGCAAATCTGAAAGTTCCCAAGACAGGACTAAAGCAGGGGCAAGTTGCCAGATTCCTTCCCCTTCTGCATCCTAAAAGCACTTTCCTGCCTGTCTCTCTGTGTTACCTGCAGTGTGAGGACATGGAAGGAGGTTTAGCAGGTGCAGTAGGACCATTTCTCACAAAAAACTGCTGTAATGTTTGGAGGAGTGACAAGCCAAAGTGCCCACTTGCTTTTAACACCACGGTGTGTGCATGTTTGGGGAGGGATGTCAAAGTTCTCTTCATTTAGCGAGGTAATTAGTTCTTCAAAGATTCCCCTTACCTAGATAATGGAAAGAGTAAATGTTCCTCCTTTCACTGGAGGTGAATGATGAGTTTTACCAATGAATTTTAGTGGGTCAAGAGGGACTATTGTACTCATAAAGTGATTTATACAGCATAGACTCCAAAAACCTATCCAGCATCTCCTCAACAGGCCCTATCTCATGCAGACAATGCATCCCATTCAGGGGTCAGTGACAGGTAGTCAAGAAACGCTTGAAGCAATCAGTCATCATATTGATCTTTTCTTCGAGAGATCTTCCGCCAGAAGAAAGAAAAAAAAAGATATTTCTGTCTATTGAAAGACATATTATACTCTTTATTAAAGGGCCCAAAAAAAAAAAAAAGGAAAAAAAAAGGAAAAAATGAAAGAAAACATCATGCTATTATGTTTTCTCCTCATCCCTTCACTGGTTTGATGACTTCTTCCTAGTGCCTTAGACATGGGTATGGAAGAAATCTGTTTCAGAGGAAACAAATTGAACTACTTTACTTGTTCAATCTAGAAATGTCATTTACGAGTTTATTCCTGCTGTTAGCAGGAGAGGCTGCAGCAACAGTGAGCTTGAAATTGAGTAAGTGGTGTGGTTGATGGTTCAGCCAAATTCCTTCCTCCCTGTGTCCATCATCATGGAAACAGCAGAGGAATTAACAAGAGACAACTGTGTACTTCTTTGTCTCTGCCATAGGATGTGTATTTTTGTCTGAGGGAAAAGCTTCTCCCTAGACATGTAAAATGTGCTGACTGTTTGGTGCCCAAAACCCAACCAGAGAGGCAGGAGATGGTGGTGCAGCCTGTCAGGCAGATCCATCCTCTCAACACTGAATTTGTGAAGCTCCTTGGTTAGTTTCTTTTATTTAACTCCAATTATTCTCCCCAGAAGAGTTGAGTTTTCTCCACAGCATACATGAATTGGGCACTGTGGTGGTGATTAAACCCCTCCTTCAGCATTCACAATACTGCAAAATTCAGTTTGAGGAGTCAGGGTCTGAACCCACCCATTCTACCTTTGCCAAAAGAAAGAATAATCTATAATTACAGATTATTATTATTAGGCTGAGATGCTCAGAGCTGACATTCCTTGTGACAAGGACCTCAAAACACACACAGGGAAATCAAAATGCAGCAATTCCACTACTGACTTTTACAGACCTGCCAGTTTTATATCAGCTGCCTTTTTAATGCAGCCAATCCACAGAAAGAAATGTACCCTAGAAATGTGTGATATTATTCATCTAGCTGCTTTTGCTGTGTTTCAGCATAAAGATTAGTCAAGCTTTATGTCAGTATTATGTATCATCTTCATTTCAATTTCCATACTGCATCTGTGTTGCTTCCACTTGGCTTAGTGCAGAAGCAGACACAAAAAAACGTGGCGGTACAAATATATTTATGTGCAATAAAATGTTACGGAACAACCAGCTACAACATAAAAATGGTAAAAGAGTATTATGTGAACATAAAAGTCAGGTTTGTATTGCTTGTAAGTTACTTACATGTTTTAAACCAACCAGGATTTGGTATCTGTTGGTTCTTTTTTTTCTTTTTTTTTTTTTCCTGCAAACAAACAGAAAGTACTTAATTAACGATACAAAGCTCATAAGCAAAACAGCATGGCTAGGAGGAAAAATAAAGTCAGGGTAATCACAGCAATATTGAGCAGAAATTACCTTCAGTTTTTCCCACTGCGTTGCTGGCTATAGAGATTATATCAATAAGGTAAAATAAATTTAAAACTCCTCTAAAACGTACACCTATGCATGAAGTAGTTAAGATGAGCTTACATTATAAATTAAAATTTCCCAAAGCCTTACATTGAAATATGAATTTATTTGCTGTGCGGTACTTCGAGTCACGATGTTTTTATCTGTTGGGATTATTTTTACTTATTTTTCCTCTCTGTTCAGTGGAGCAAGTCATTAGCATTAAATTACTGTAATGAGCAGACACCAGATTTGCTTCAGGTAGTTTATAAAAGGATCATGCCTCAAGCCAGAAGGAAAATAAATGGTTCCTCAGCATAGTCACCAACCAAGAACACTTTAATAAATCAAAGTTTGGAGGAACTGCAGCTGTCCATACAGCATACTGGGGCTGGGAGCAGATAATGAAGGTATGTCTGTCCTCCTTCCTTTCTTGACCAAAAAATGAGCAAATTAAAAGGGCAAGGTGATAGAGACATTTTTGTACCTAGTTGTCTTGAGCTGTGAAAATAATGCCCCAGAGACCAACTCACACAGGGAGGATTTGAAGCAGCTATGTATATTTCCAGTAGAAGCATGTCTGATTTAAAGAAAGTATTAAAAACATAAGTAATAAAGTACCCAGCACAGTTTTAAAACCATAAACTCTCCAAGATGCATTTTTTTGATCTATTTATTCCTAATGAAGTGAAATCCAGAGACCAAACCAGAATGTTCTTTCTCCTTTAAAGAGAAATTAAGTAGTTGTTTTATGTTCCATGCAACAAAGATTTGCTACAATGCACAAATCTTTCTTATAGTACTGACAGCAAGAGTGCAAACAAGAGAAACCCACTCCCTATTAAAAAATATTAAAATTAAAATTACTTGTCAGTGAACAGACTTGGTCAAATCATCATATATGAACTGCTCATTCCTAAATTTATAACTGTCAAGGGCAAAAAAACTCAAGGACATTTTCCAGGAGAAATAAATGACTGATCAGAGATGCTCTTCTTCTAGAATGAGCAAGCTGGGGGAAGATGGTGGGAGTTTTCAAAGGGACAGCTTTGTTTTCGTTTTAGGTAATGTGTTTGGTGGCTTTTCTTTGGACATCACTATTCTGTAAAACAGTTCTAGACTGCCCAGTTGTCATCCATCTCTGTCCTAGGGAGAGTCAAAATTACAGGAGCCAGTCAAAATTTATATTTTCCAGGAAAATAGAAGTGCTAAGATGAAAGTGTTGTTGCATCTGTCTCTTTGTAGACCTGTCAAGCATTTATTATCTGTCATGACTTTAGTTCCCATATATTTCAGCTTGTAGATCAGGACATTTACAACGTGCTGAAATATGTGCTGCCAGAAGCAAATCTGCTTTGCCTTTGTTTTAAAATGCAAAATGTGATTTCTGTTGAATTTCTTGAATGCACACATTTGTCTGCCCTAACTGGGAATGCAGTCAGCCAAAACAGAACGAGAGCATTGAAAAAAAAAGTAAATAAACAGATAGAAAGAAACACAGCTTTTCCCACAGTCCCACAAAATCCCTTTTTTCTTGACAAATGGCAAAACCATTTGCTTCCTTCCCCTTTCTTTTGACCAACAGGTCACTCCCAACCCATGCTGCTCTCTTGCCTTCCTTGCCCAATTTCTTGTTTCTGTTTTTTAGCTGGAGAAAGGCCCAAGGTCTAATTTTCAGATTGAGTTTTGGTGTGACAGCAACAGCTTGTATTGATCTCCTTACACTTAGGAACCAGCCCTAGGTGGTCTCTGTCTGTGCTGGGGTTTATCCTTTCTAGAAAACAAAACAAAACAAATTAAAGGTTTATCCTACACCATCCTTAACAATGAAAAATGGTATTTTTTCCACTTTCAGGAACATTAAAACATAGCAAAATTAATTTGCTATTTCAAAAAGAAGCCTTGGCTCATTGGGACGTCCACAATTAAAATGTTGCCTGGAATTCGAGTTAAAATAGGGGTTACACTTTAATTTACAAAGAGGCACAATCTTGGCACAATAACTGAAATAAAATAATTTTGGTTCCATTTGAGAATTTCCATTCTCAAATACACAGTCTTCTCTCTTTGAAACAAAATAAAACCATCTCTTGAGCTGTCACCATGGCCTTTCTAAAAGCACCTACTAAAGACAATTTCACTGTGCCATTAACTGAATGTTTAATGTAAGGAGGAGGCCCAAAAACTGAAATATGAATATTTTTTCAGCCAAAAAGTAACAGTGAAATTTTTGTTTTCCTTGGCAAAACATTAATCTAGGAAAGTTTCAAGACATCCAAGATGTTTCACGGCACTGAAAGCAAGCCTATATACCATTTTAGTCTGGGAGATTTTTGAGTTACATGTAGTCAAACCAAGTTACAAAACATTCCACTGAAAAATGCTAAATGAATTTTTCAAGTAAAAATAGTGCCAGGAAAAAAAAATTAATTGTTCAGATGTAATTTTTTGGGGAGGGACAGCAAACGGTCCTCTCGTTCTTTGAAAATGTTCTTCATTCCAGAGAAATGTTCTAAAAAATATTCTAAAAATATAATGATGGTTTTTTTCCATAAAAAACATGAGCCTTTCTGTGCTCAAAGCCCAAGGCAAAATGCTCCCATTGGCATTGCTGGCAGGAAACCAGAAACCTCAGTAATTGCCAGCACTTGGGCTTGTGCACAGCCTGCTCCCACCAGGACTCACTGCCGAGCCATCAGCGTGAAAATGACAAAATGAACTGATAAGTTTTGATATGCAACGAGCTATTTTTAGGGGGACAATGCATTTAGGGAAGATTATTCCTTCCTGTCCTCTCCCCCCAGCTCCGTGGTGAAACTCCAGCAATTTGAAATCACTTCTCCAAGGAGAATGCACTGAGCTAGGAGGGCTCTGCAGCTGAAACAGGATGTTGCCTTAGGATGTGATCAGACAAAAACACTATGCACACACTTTGCTCTTACATTTGTGAGTAATCTAATTGAAGTTAGAGCTGCAGAGAGGAGCACTTCCAGGATTTGGCCCTTGGCAGTGGTGATGCAGCTCAGAAGGTGGAGGTGTTTTACAGCAGTGCTCTGCCAGCAGCTCGATTTGGTTAGGATGGATAAATTCAGAGTCTCAGCCTTTCCAGGGCGTTCTGATCCTCAGCTGGTGGGCTTTCCAAAGGTTTCCCTCTCCAAATGTGAGCTCCAGTTTCAACTCTGTGAAGTGACTGCACAAATCTTTCTGTGTGTATTTCATGTGGGGTGGAGGAGCCCCAGGTGTGCTAGCAGGGCTTTGTCAGGTGGAATGCAGTGCATCAAAAATCCCTCTCAGGATGCAAGCAAGTTCCTTCTCAAAACTGTGTCTGCTTTTTGAAGGTTTTAACCCAAGCTGCTCTTCCTCAGAGGCTGTTCCAGAGCTGGATCCCCTGAAGGATGGTGATTTTTTTTTTTTTCTCATCCTAAATTTATCTGTGGACAGCTGTTATTCGTTGTTTCTTAAACCAACCTTGTCCCTGAGCTTAAGCAGCACTGTTACTTCACTGATGTCCCCCTGCAGTTCTTCCTCCTGTTTTTTCCCTTCACAGAGTGACTTTGCTGAGATAAATGTGGATCCCCACCCCTCTGAGGGGCTGAATTCCCAAAGGATCTCTTGGCTTGTCTCTGCCAGGACCCAAGACTGGGTTTTTCTCATCAGGTGCTGCACTGACCTGTTCTTGAATTAATTTTTCCTGCCATGGCTGAAGTTATTTCATGTCTTGTTACTCCAGCTCTCCACCTGTGGATCAGGAACAGGGAACACTGATCACTTTAACACTGCACTTGACAAAATGCCAGGCAGGCCAGCATTTTACTTCAACACGACCCTTTTAATGACCTCTTCTTTTTTCTTTTTTCCTCCCCTAAGTGGAAATTATCACCGTGAGAGTCTTGATTTATTGCAGAAATAATTGGGCTCATTGACACGTTTTAACAGGACAGATTTCAGAGTGTCACAGTGCAGATCTGACAGCTTCATCTGGCCTTACATCTCATTCTTGGCCAGCAGGGCAGTCCATACCATACTGCCACAGCAATTAATCAGCTCAGGCCTTTTTGGGATGGCTGTGTGGGTATCAGGTGCACAAAGGGATTTGCTGATTTAGTTTTTTAGCTATAAAGTAGCTTGACAGCGCCCATTCCGTTCCCAAAACAAATGACTGAAGCCTAGAAACAGAAGCAGATTTAGATGCAGGTGTGCACTACTTCAGGAGAAAAATAAGAGCTGTGACTGAAATATGTACAACCCCTGAAACTACCTAATCTTCCCTTTTGACTTATACTTCAGAGCAAGCTAATGAAATCCTTCCGGCTTTTTGAGGTTAGGCTGCAGAATGGTGATGGCTTTATTTATTATTTAATACTGCTCCTGCCTGTCACAGCCCCATCTAATATTTGAATTGCTTGGGTTTGGCTCTTTGCTCCTCAAGGCATGAAGAGCAGGGAGCCACCAGCCTGTGAAGCAGTTTCACACCATTTTGGTTTGCTCAAACTTTCAGTCAGGTTTGATGGCATGCTGGAAAATGCAGTCTTAATTCAGGTGCACTGTGCTCAGCCTAGTGACAGTCACAGGGTGGGGATAACAACACAAAATGTGCTTCATTCCAGTTCCTCTCATTTCCTTGGTGGTTTCACACTACAGGGAAATGGAGCAAAGGGGAAGGTTGAAATCATTCCTGTTTAGAAGCAACCAAATACAACGTGGAGCTGCTCTGCATAAACCCCTGGGGGGTGTTTTTAAATAAATGGATTGAAAGCTCCAGGGAGAGCAGTGCCAGAGTTCCACTCACTTTTTAGCATTCTCTTTAAAGCTCCAATAAAATAAAAAAGATGTTCAAATGTAAATATGTGACTCCTGATTTTGTACAAACTCTGCTGGCAGCCTCTTGCTGTTCTCCCCCTCGTTCTGATGGGTTGGAGGGGTGAGGGAATGGCTGTTTTCAGGGCTTAGCTGTTTTTTGGGGTGAAATCACCACAGCTGGCTATTGTCTTTCCTGGTTAAGGAAAGAAAAAAAGCAGTATTGCACCTCCCTCTTTAACTAGCATCTTCCCTTACAACTTCTTGCTTTTAGTCCATAATAGTTATAAAGCATTTCATGCTTCCTTAGCATTTCAGAAATATTCAAGCAAGTTAAAAGCCTACATCCTGAAAAGAAAAAATTGATTAAAAACCCCATTTTTTGTGCTCTAAATTCCTGAGTTGTACGTGAGGATGGCCCTTGGGCTCCTGAGTTACTTCATGGCAGTTTGTCCTCACAGAAAAGAAAAAACGATATTATTTATTATTTCCACCTCAAAGATGATGAGACTGAAGCAAACTTGTCTACTGATTTGTGTCTTTTTTCCTAGTACCAGAATAGCTCCTTGCTTGCACTCAATTTCATGACAGTTTTTCATGAAGATGAAAAGATAAGTGCAGTATTTGTTATCATGGCGTGGGCAGATTGGGAAAAGATGAAGCAAAGGTTGAAAATAATAGAGGGGCAGGATACCTGGATGAGAAGTACTTATTAACTTGCACTTAGCCTTGTCAAAACTCCTGGGTCTTGCTTCTCCTCTAAGTCACTGCTATGGCACTGTAACAGGGAAGAACAAAAAACCCTCAAATCAAGACAACAAAAAAACCCCCAAAAGCAAAAAAAGACCGCAAAACCAAAAAACCAAACCAAACAAAAAAAACCTGCAAAAAACCCCAATGAAACAAAAAAGCCACAAACCAAAAAAGGAAAAACAAAACAAAACAAACCCAAAAAAAGCCCCAAACCCAAGCAAACACACAGACAAGCAAACAAAAACCCTGAAAAATCATCCCAAACCTAAGAAGGTGGGTGGAAATTAGGACATTAACTGAAGACATGAATTTGCCTCCTCAGCCTTAGCTGCTGGAGCTAAAGAGTTAACACTTCTACTGCCATGTGTAACACACTTGGAGAAATAAGAGAACCAACGTGTTTAAGGATCCATGACCCTCATCTAGTTCTGGTGGCCAGAAAAACCTGTAAAAGGATGCTGCAAAGCACGTTTGACCAAACCCTACAGCACTGGCAAAAACTACAAGTCTGGGTAGTCTTACTGTTCAAATATTGACAAGTTTTTTCGTGTTTTTTTTTCTAATTAAAAGGCCTCAATGTGCTGTTGTAGGATCTTGTTTCACCTCTGCCATCTCAAATCCTGTTTATAGAAATGTGGGTGTGTGGGTTTGATAGCTTTTCAGTCCTAACCTCTGCTTCAGCAGCTGACTTTCAGGCACTCTCTTCAGCAAGATTAATACCCTCTTAATAAAAATAACCTTGTGTGTGTTGAACTCTGCTTAAATGTGGGTATCTGAAAATCAGTTGAAAATGGGTTTGTGAATATTACGAGCAGAATGTAAAAAAAGAATCCTAAAATAGCATGAAAAATGTTGTATTTTCTGCACGCTGATTTATGCATTAAGAAGGGAGTTTCTCAAACAGGCCAGTGGGCAATTGCAAGGGCTGCACTGCATAAAACACTGCATAAAAGTAATGTGAATAAATTATGTGGTGGGTACAGGCAGAGGTGGACACCAGCAAGAAGCCAGAGGGAGAAATTCAGGTCACTAGTGTTGCCTAAAAACAAAGGAAAAACCTTTAATTAACTTATATAATGAATTTATAGAATTATATTTAATAATAGTTAATTAATTAAAATATATTTAGTATACTTTTTATTAAATTATATAATTAATTTATATAATTTTGGCAAACAATATTAAGGGAGTAAGATAAAAAGCAGCTCTTTAATGAAAGATTCCAGGTGCTCAAAGCATAGGAATGCACATGTGTGATACAGGATTTCTACAATTTTTATAAGGTTAATAAGTGAATTCATCTGGCATGTGCATCCAATAGGAGACCAGTTGACCCAGGGTTTGCCTCTTGGAGTTGGTCCAGGGGCTGCTTTGCCCTGTTTCTTGTTATGTCTCAAATTCTGGTGAAAAAACAGGTGTCCTTGTAAGAAGTTCTCGAGAGTAAGACTGAACAGAATTTCAAGAATTTCAGGCATTAGAAAGGGTTGGTTTATTATTCTAAAATGGCAGAGAGGGCAGGAAAAGCACTGGAAGCTACATAATTATATATCAAAAACCTACAAAGCTACAAAAATATGAAAAAGCTGGAAAGCTTTGGTCATGGCTAGGGACAGCCAGAGCCACATCCCGAGCTTGGGCTGTTTGTGCTTTGAAATTGAGCATTTAATTTGGCTAAAAATCTCCTGACTGTCTCTCTGCCTGCATTCTGCCCGCAGTGGCTGAGGAACCCAGGCCCCCAGCACGAGAAGAGGACTCTTTTTGGGGACGTGGTGTGCTTTCTGTTCATCACCCCGCTGGCCACGGTGTCGGGCTGGCTGTGCCTGCGGGGAGCTGTGGATCACCTGCACTTCAGCAGTAGGCTGGAAGCTGTTGGCCTCATTGCACTCACTGTGGCTCTCTTCACTATTTACCTCTTCTGGACCCTGGTGAGTGTGGGGGGTTTCGTTTAACTCACAGGAATGAGAGGGAAAAAAACAAATGAGGAGGTTAATTGATCTGTTAGTAATTACACTGGAGGGTGTGGAGGGTTGCAGAGAGTATTTCTTCTGTTTGCCTCCTGTGCTGGAAAGTTGTTCAGATTTTGTGTATGGTGCTCTTAGAAACGAAAATGCTGACCAATTTACCTAATACACTTAATTCACCATCACCAAAATTGTAAAAGGCAATTTAATTGGATTTAATTAGCTGTGACAAGTAGGCTTATCCAGCCCTGCTAATTAACACTACTGCAGCATCACAATTTTAGTCCCTGTCCCTGGGTATTGCATTTGCAAAGTAAGAGGCAAAAAGTTATTTTGTTCACTTTATAAATTTTACCCCTTCAAAAGTGTATGGAGAAATGTGCTATTGGCTCTTGGAGAAAGTGGCAGTCATAGTGAGCCTGATGTAAATGCATAGCTTGATTGATTTAATTGAAATTCAGTATTTTTGGTTCCTACTTAGTTGTGGACAGTCTAAATGATTGTGTCCACTCTAAATTATTGTTCAGGGCAGTAGGAGATGGATGGGCTAAGGAAGCACTGTGTTCACCTGGGAAGCCCTTCAGGGGGCTGAATCACCAAATTACTGAATTTTGGGAGTCATAACAACCCTCCCTTCAGTGATGTAGGAAAGCCCCAGCCTGGGTTTGCCCTGGGGGGGCTCCAGGCTCCCCTTGTCCTGCAGGAAGGAATGGATCCACACACAGAAGGGTTAATTCCATCAAAACCTTCAGCAGCACATGCCTTGTGACTTTTGGAAATGGGAGAGTCCTGTTACATAGCTATGGCTGTGCAGGGAATAGATAAACTACACACAGGTTGATACAATTCTCCTCTAGGTCCTGGAAAATTGAGAGAACTAAAACTTCATTTTACTTCCGACAAATCAGCTTTCCTTCGCTGGAGGCAAAAGCTGGCAGACAGATTATTTACACACCACGGTGATCCCAGAGAGCAGTGAGCAAGAGGGATGTTATTTTTAGCATCCCAGGAGTTGTTTTATCCCTCCCTCTAAAACAGACAAGTTATCCATAAAACACTGTTGCTTTTAATCTGTATTTTTACACGCACCAAAAAAAAGTTTGGGAAGCTGCTTAGCAAACAAAAACTGTATAGTTTCCCTCAGACAGCTGTAAAAAGATCTAATTTTTTTTTAAAAAGTATGTTTTTAGCCTTTGTGGGACATCATTGAAAGGCAAATTTATTTAGGTATAAGCACCCTTTTTGCAATAAGGAAAGGATGCAGTGCAGGGGTCAACTCCTGCCTACAGCTCAAGAACACAAAAATCATCATGTGGCACATTTCACCCAAAAATCCCAAGCCAATTTAGAGTTTGCTGTTGGTTTTTGGTTTTGTTCTTTTTTTTTTAACTGCACATATACATCCCCTCACACAGCTACAACTCCCACAACACTTGGCTGCCACTAAAACAAATAGTAAAACTACTTTCTTAAAAACACTGGGCCGGGCTACCTCGCATCTCCACAGCAGTCACACATTTCTCTTCCACAACTAGGTTGAAAGTACCTGACGACAATAAAAAAATTCAGAGGCAGTCTAAATAGAGACACACATGTTGTCAGCTTGCTGTCTCTGTGCAAACCCAGCTTTGATGCATTCAGCAGTAATATATCGCAAGCTGTTTGAAGAATATATTGCAAGAATATATGAAGCTGTTTCCAGCTGCCTGCGAGCCTCCAGAATCCGAACAATTACACTGTTTGTCAATTTAGGAAGAGGGTATATCCCAAATTCTCACTCCATGTGTGTGCCAGCAGCCCTTGAGAAAGGCAGAGGCAGGATGTCTGATTTTCCAGGTGGTGGAAAAGGGGAATGAGAGCTAAAACAGGCACAGACTGCTTTTCTCATCTGCTCTGGCACCTTGCAGCATGAGCCATCCACACGGTGGGTCTCTCTTTCCCCCACTTTTGGCCCCTTTTGGCCCCCTGGAAGGCGTTCAGAGCCCCAGCTGACCCCTTGCAGGGTGGCAGTGACCGAGGGCAGTGTCTCTGTGTCCCCAGGTGTCCTTCAGGTACCACTGCCGGCTGTACCACGAGTGGCGCCGGAACAACCAGCGGGTGATGCTCCTCATCCCAAAATCTGCCAGCGTCCCTCCCAGCCAGCAGTCCCTGCTGGGCCTGCAGCCCCTCAAGAGGAGCTCCAAGGAGACAATCGTGTGAGGAGAGGCAGGAGCTGTGCACTGAGGATGATTTTTGTCAGACTCGTTGGGGCAGGAAGCATCCAGAGCCCAGGAATGTGATGTTTCAATTTGCGGACTCTGATTGCAGAGGGGTAAATAAATCACTGCTCGGAATCAAGCTGAGGATGCTGCACTCGTGTGACATTTGCTAAGCTGCCAAACTTGTGTAGTTAGCAGGGACCCTGTGGATTCTACAGATATGTTAATTGTTGCCTCATGAAGGGATTCAAACTTTTTTTATTGTTTAAAGTGTTAAACTGTGGTAATTAACAAAGTAAAACAGGTTTTAAAAGTGCTTTGCTTCTGTGGTTTCCTGTTCCTGCAGTACTATTTCTTTAGGCAGCTGGACAGTAACCAATATTTCTTTCTGCTTCCTAAAGCACAGCAATGGCATTTCCTCATTTGATTTTATCTGCAGGTCCATTATACCGATGTTGTGATTGTTAAAATTCGTGTGTAACGAGTTCTACAAATTGGCACATTATTTAAATGCTACAAAGTGACTAGAAAATTACTTTACCCATTTCCTATTTGGCAGGGAAGGTCTGAGAGGAAAATTCTTCAGTTAAGAATCTAGCTTGTGCAAGAGAAAAATTAGGTTGCAATAATCTTCCTATCAAAAGTATTACAGAATGTAGAACTGAGGAGAAAAAATTACTTTTCAATGCAGAGGTAACAAATTAGGCACCACATTCTTCACTGAAGTGCATATTCTGCTTGTGTGAATTCAAACAGACAATTTACTCTGCATTTACACCAGGCTGAAGCTGAATGTAACTCTACAGCTTACTTTTGTAGAGGGAGAACTCTGCATACAAATTAAATGAGATCATCAGATAAGTTTTAGGAAGCAGGAACTCGTCTTGCATGAAAAGCAGCATCATTTTAAAGCAGCAGAAACTCCAGCTTGACAGGTAGGATTTGGCAGAGTGTGTGCAAACCCTGACCTCTCATGGTAGCACCGAGACCAAGACATATTTTAAAAAAATTAACACAGTCTTCTATGGTGACCAAATTGAATTTGGAGTGTGAAGACCAGACCTTATTCCTGGGTGACTTTTTCCACTTCCCCCTGGATTTATGCCAAATTCGTTCAGAAATTCTGTGCTCCCAGAGGAGACACACTTATGTAGATAAACTTATTTTAAATAACTACACAATCTCATTGCCAAATGCTGCCAGAACTAGAAATTGATACAAAGCCCCTTTGAACAGATGAATTTCTTAAAATTGCACATGGATGGCAATATCACCATGTGCTTTGTTTTGCAAACTCTGCAGGAACTGAAAATCAAAAGGAAGATATAACAGAAAGGCTAATAATTTGTTATGCTTAAAGTTCAAGGTATTATGGGTTTTTACCGTGAGACAAGAAGTTATTTGATGTTTTTTGTGTGCTCTGTGGGGGGGATAAAAAAGCTCAGTACACAAAGACAAATCTGTTAAGTTTCTTTATTCTGTCTGTGGACCAGTCTAGCTGTGAGCATGTTATTTAACAATATTCTTTGTAACTGTCAATCATGGGGATAGGAGATTCATGGGGATATAGAGTAAAAACAGCTCATTCCAACAGAGATTCTGACACAGCAAGCTAAGGTGTGTAAGAAAATCATGAATCTGCAGATCTGTACCCATCAGTCTGACAGCAAGGCTAGGGTTGGTTGTGTTTGGCTGTGAACAACTGCTTCTGTTCCAGAGAAATCTGTACAAGACTTGGAAAATTTGGATATCACAAACTCTGTAGTGATTTTTTTTCCTTTTTTTGTTTTTGTTTTGGTTTTTTCAAAACTTGTTTCCAAAGGTAAATAACTATCTGGGTGGAAGGCTCAATATGCACTTAAGCAGAGTTCCAGGATCAAAGAAAATCTGCTGGCTAGGGGCACAGAAATGAAGCAAATCTGTCTGGGCTAGGACAGTGTTTTAATGCCTACACATACACTTCAGGTGGGCTTTCTTAAGAACTTTATTACTGTTCTTGCTTCTTTGAAAGAATTGTGATTATTAGTGCTGTTGTTGGGTTTGTTTCGCAAAACCAAAAATTAGGGTGATACAGAATTAAGTGGCAAAACATTCAGGAAAACATTGACTCAAGTGAAGCTGCAAGATCTATGCACATAGATCAGCGCAGAGATTTGGCCCAGCTCATCTATTATTTCAATTTTTTTTTTGAGGTGTAAAGACAGCTTTATTTATCTGAAGAAGGCATATTGAAGCAGAGTGTGGTCGAGTTCAGCACATGCACAACTAATCCAGTTTGTGTGGTTGATGCAGAAGCAGAGCAGAACTGCCTGGTGAAGTCACCAGCAGCAGTGTCCCGTGGGTTTTCTTAAGGAAACAAAAGTGGCAGGAAAGATCCAGTCAGACGCTTACCATTGCATTAAACCCATGGGGAAAAAAAGCATGCTTGTATCCTTCCTTGTTTATCCTACAAGAACAAGGTGAGAGATAGTACTTCTTAATCCCACCTCTGTTCTAAAGGTTTACAGACAGAAGGTTCTGCCAGATGGGAGTTGCTTTTTCTTCCATGAGCTGACTGTTGTTGCTGTTGCCACACCAAGCTGAAATTTCCATTAAAACTGGATCACTAGATCACTACAGCAAATATTCCACTACAGCAACAATACCAAATTTTGTCTGAATAGTAGTGAAAGATAAAATTAACCACTGCAGAAGCGACAGCCAGCAAAGTTCCTGGCAGTATGACACCTTTGTTATGCTCTCCTTAAAAAACAAAACTAATTACAGAAACAAAAATTAGTTAATGAAAGTATGAGCGACCACTTTTTTAAAAAAAGTCACTCAACTTCCCTCTGAGCAACTTTGTTTTCTTCTCATGCAGCTGACCTTGTTATTTACATTCCTTTTCCAGACAAGAAGTTATATAGAAAGAACAGTATTCAGCACTATTCGAGTCAGTATTTTTAAGCTGCAAGTGATAAAAGCAGGCTATTCTGATTCAGTGTGGTAAGTGCAATGCAAATTGAGGAAGTTTTTCTTTTTTTACATGGTCTTTTCCCTGCAGGACTAGCCTATCTCATTGCATAAAGATTTAGAAATACCACAGCCTTCTGCTCAGCTGGAAGGAAGTCAAAACAGAAGCAGTATTAAAGATACTTCAGGTTTTGGTGGTATTTTTTTTCTTTTTTTAATTGCTCAACTGTATAGTTCTGCCAGGCTGAGACCTCAAACTGTCACTTACCTTTCATTTATTAAATCCAGCTTTGCACCAGTACAGAGTCACAAAGGGCAAAGTGACAACTCTGCAGAAAGGGACTCAGAGCCAATATATGCACTTGGCCTTTGATGCAATGGGCACCACCAGAAAGAGGTATGAGAATAGATACTGGGACAGACTCGTGCAGTAAAAGAGCTAAAGAAGCTCTCCCTTAAAAAAAAAGCAAACCTATTAATAATTAAATCTCTTTACTTGTTACTTTTTATGGGACAGCACTTCATTTAACACAGAACTGGTTAATTAAAGAGGAATTTTCCTTGCAAGCAGAACTGAGCATTGACTGTTTACTTCCGCATACAGGGTATTTAAAAGCATCTTTAAAAGCTACAAGGCAAACTCACAGAATCACACAATTGAAGCTGGAAGAGAGCCAGAAACCCAGAGTTACATATTTTAGTTATTAAACTGCTTTCAGCTCTTAAATCTTTTGCAGAGAGCCTCTCCAAACCTGTTTGTGGCAAAATATTTGTCTCTCGCTTTGGTGTTGAAAGATTACAGAACTGGTGGGAATTTTCTTTATTGTAAGTGTACCAAATGCCTTCCCAATAAAACTTGTCAAAACAGAGAATCAGTGTTGATATTCTATGCACGAAATGCCCTCAGAAGCAACAACAAAACACACCACCCTCAAAACCAAGGATGCTGCAGTTGCAGGGGAAACCAATGCCACAATTTCATTCCACGGCTTTTATTATGCAGAAAATAACACTTGCCAATAATCCTTTTTGTTCTGAAACTACAGAACAGCTATGAAAATTTACATCCAGGAGTTAAAGGTAGGAAAATTCTACCAATCAATCAGCTTAAGCCGAAATGTGCCTTCCTTTATTGATGCCTCAAATGTAACTTTCCTTAGGGGTTAATCACACTGTGTTTTTATCACACACAAGTCCTGTATTTATGCAAACCCACTAAAAAGAAACCAGGGGAGCAGCAAGATTGAGCAGTAAATGCACACCAAGCAAAACCAGAAATAAAATAGCTAACTTCTGCCATAATCCTGCGATGGATCTAGTTGAGTATTATAAATAATTAGGTGTCCCAGCAATTCCTTGATGTTCTGGAAAGGCTAAATAAGCATTCACATCCATCACACAGAGCCTCCATTCCCTTTCTAAAAATCACCAATTATTACCAGTTGTCCTCATTGGGACAGGGGCTTCAAGAGCTTTTATTCTCCATCAACTACTTGCTTTCTTTGCTGGAGAAAAATACTTCATAGTTATCATGTGGCCATTTCTGCAAAAACAGCAGCACTTTTCCCCTACCAAAATACAGATACTCCTTACAGTGCAGCATGAATATGAAAGGCACTGTTTCACAGATAAAAATAATCCTTTTCAATCCAGAAACCCTCAAATTAGTATCCAAATGATACACTGATAAGACAAATTTTTCATGGAAAACTTAAACTAGGACCAGCGTATAAAATTGCATAATTTATAGAAGAAAATTAATAATTAGCACCTGTTGAACAGAATTTACATATTAATTACTCCGTCCATATGCTGCTGTCTGATTGTAAAGTAGGTATATGAATTGGGGACAAGGAAATCCAAAGCAAAAGACAATTTTTAGCACAAAGCTGCTGTCAACAACACTACAAACTAATTTGCACCTATTCTGATTACACTGGGATTTTTATAATGAACACTGTAAACAAAGAATGCAGTTTTACAGGTTTGCTGCACAAGTCAAACCATTTGTTTCCTAAATAAATTCCTTATCTGTTTTTTGCAGGAATGAGTGTATTTGAGCAGAAACAGTCCTGGTAAAGTGTTTATCCAGTTACAAGCAGTAAATTGCTAAAGAGTTTTCACCTGCAGCAATTTGTATCTCATGCCAGTACCAGACAATGATAACCAACATCTTTTGCCAGCTCTAGGAAGGACTGGATGCATCTAAAAGTAGTATTAGTGCAGAAGTGTTAATAAAAAGAGCCACCAAAATTTTAATCACAGGTTGAACACATCTGCAGAGCTAACTGGGGTAATGTTTGCTTCTCCTTGTTCCATTTCCTGACGAACTAAAACAAACACACTTCACACACAGCCAAGGAACTCATTTTCCAGGGCGTTCAGATCCCTTTACCAAATCAATTTACCTGCATTGGTGTAATTTTGGCAAAAGCCACAACACCTGAGGGGGTGAATTCTGAATGCAGTTCCAAACTAACAGAAACAGGAGCTCCCCAAAACACACTGTGTGACAAAGGATGGAAAAATAAAGTTATAAAAGTTGGCATTTGCTGCATGCAGTAGCATAAAACATCTCTCTCCACAAGCCTGAGGATGGTGTTTTTCAGTCCAGCCTACCTTGGAGTCACCAAAAGGCACTTCTGGGCTTCAGTGTGTTGAAAAGGTAAGAGAGCAGAAGATGTTCTGATCAATAAAACAGAATTATGAACTATGGAAATGTCGGAAGGGCTGGGTTGTTGCTGTGCAAGGATTAAAAGGACAAGCAAAACCAGACCTCCACCTTGTGGCAGGATGTTTCACTCTGAGGCTGAACACAAATGCAAACATACATATTTCTCCCATTGGCATCAAAGAACAGGCTCTACAAAAGCTGAATTTGATTATACAGGAAGGTTCCTGTCATGACCTAAGAACTGTCCATCAACCTTGTTTGTACCTTCTGCTGGCACATGGTTGAAATGCCACCACATTGGTCACCAGAAAAGGGCTTATCCATATTAAAAAGTCTTAATTTTGCCATGGAAAAAAGCAAAAAAAAAAAACCCAGTCAACTTTTTTCTAAACAAAAATTCCAATCAACTTCAAAAAAATCTGGCCATGCATTTAAAAATACATTCAGACCATGTCAAAGGTAACTACTTTACAGTACTTTTAAACTTCTCTTTTATGTTATTGTGCTTGCTTAAACTGCTCAGCTTGGTACTTGCATGATGTAGTCAAAAGCCAGTCCAGTAAGAACAGACCCATGAGCAAACATGAGCACAAATGCAACACAGTGTGAATAAAGCTCTAAAGAACTAATTTTCCAAATATGAAGTAATGTCAGCCATTATTCAGAAGAGATCATTGCATCTCAAATGCCACTGCTCCATTTACATGGATGTTTCTTCATCTTCAAAACCCACCAAGGATTCAACACTTCTAGCTCAGTTCTAGGAAGGAACAAATTCCAAAAACTTTACTCTGTATCACAGCATTGCTTTATTAAATTGGTTTTCAGACATCAGAATAATGTGAAAAGGACAGAAAAACTTTCAACATTTGCAAAATTACGACTGCTTCCCATACAAATGTAGACTAGACCTCTAGTGACTTCATTTTGTTACTAAAAATTGTAAACAAGTAAGGCAATCCATATCAAAACAGCTTCCTAATTTGTTAGAAAAAAAACACATAAGAAAATTTAAGCTGGTAACACTATCTTAACAACACAACTACAGGGTGTAACATGAATCCTCTTCCAGAATAAGAACTCTAAACCAATCCCCAACACCACCTAAATACAAAGAGGTCATAGCAACTAGTCTGGAGCGGTATTATCTAGAAAAAAATCGATCCCCAAAACACACTGGAATATTCCTACTCCAGCAAGGTTTCAATAGGAAGAGACTGGCATGTGAATCTCAGAGAGACAGGAACATCAATTCTCACTCTGCTCCCCTCAGGAGCCACCAGCTCACATCCTGCGAGGAAGCGTAAGATACTCGTAACAAACCTTCCTTTTCTTCAGTGGCGAAGGAAATTAAGGCCATCAGACTCGCAGCTTTAAAAATTCACAGACAGGAAAATAATGTTGTGCTTCTCAGAAGGCTCTGTTCTGCAGGCAGGGATTACCACGGCTGGAGGAACCTGGAGTGACTGGTATTTCACATGACCACACAGCCTCTGTTTGATGGCCTTTGCTCTGCCTGTTGGGAATAGAGAGAATCATTTAAAACAAGAAAATAAAAATCCAGCACAAAATATTTTCCTACTCAAAATACTCTACTGTATATTTTTAATATATCACATTGTTGGCCTGGCATGGTATGAATAAGAGTCAGCAAAGGTATTATATCTGGAATTAATATTACATGTCCTTTCCTACAAAGGGTAATGGAGGACAGGTACAAGAAAAAACAGAAATAATTACCATATTTGAATCAGGGAGCATATTACCAGCTCCTTGAGAGGTTCTATCTAAAGAAATCTAACATCTCTGTAACTTTCTGTGAGTAAAGCTGCCAAAAAACACACACTACAGGTGAACTACATAACCCCAGACACCACGCAAGCAGGTGGATGCACTTCAGAACAACCCGCAATAAAAACCTGACTGTTCTCCATTCCCCACAGGTATGATTCAGTCATAGGCCTAAACTTGTGGTTGCAAAAAAAAAATTATTTCCACCGCAGTTCTTTTTTCTGTCTGCAGAATTTCTGCTTTTCAGCATGCAGGGGACATTTTCTCTCACAGTATTTTCAAATCTCAGATTTTCTCTATCGGAGAAAATATGTGAACAGAAGACACTAACATAATTTGCTATATCACAGATATAGAGATTTGAATTCTCAAAACCTTCAGTAAATTCAGGTGTACCAGCTTAAGCCAAACTTTACCATAAACAAGTGGCATGGGGGGGAATCTTACAAGGCACAGAGTTTAAGGGAAAAAAAAAATCTCATTTCTTTAAACTTTAAAAGAAATGTACTTCCCTGCAAGGGAGTATATTAGGCAATATTTTTGCCCTGGTTTCAATAACACAGCTCCATGCTTTCATTAATTACTGATTAAAAAAAAAAATAAAATAACATCCACACTTGATTTTTAATTTTTTTAAAGAATTCATGACTTAGTACTCCGCATTTTTAACATAAATAACCTTGTTAACCCTAAAGGGAAATACCTGACGGTAAATGTCTCCCTCATCCAGAGTTTCAGCTGCTTCTTCCTCAATTTCTTCATCTTCCCCTTTGCGTGCTGTTGTTTTGAACACTGTGCTTCTCTGAGCAACCTCCTGAAAAACATTTTTTAAAACTTGACTCTTCAAAATAAATCTCCTGTTGCTCACCTGCTTAAGGCTTTGAGAAGTGAAAGCACCACCTGCTGGGAAAACTATTTGCACTCATTTTGTTTGTATACTTTTCAGGTATTGCAAAGCATAAGCAGTTTAGCTTCAAATCTCTTAATGACTTAAAGGAGTCTTTCTAACAAAAAACTCATCAAGCTCTTCTAAAATCTGCTTTTTTCATACATTTAAATATTTTATTTCAGCCGCAGCCTGCCATAATAACTGTCCCATTCCAAGTTTTAAATCACAGCTTACTCTAAATTAACCCCTCATTGCTTCAAGTGAATTTCACTGTAAAGTTTCCAACTCCTCATAAGCACATAGGCTTAAGAAATACTAACTTAGAAGACAAATCACTGCAAAGTTTGCTAAAGCTTTCTTTTCAAAGTGTGTTCTAAGGCACTGCCGAACTCCTGGCATGAGGGAGGTGTCTGAACAAGTAGGTTTTTTACTATTTAGGCTCAATACAGAGGGAAAAAAACCATCACAGGCTTAAATGGGAGCATTTCTAAACTGCAGCTAATCCTCCAAAAAGAAGAAACTTTACTGAACCCTGCAGTGCATTCCTGTGTGAAGCCATAACCTGCATCTTTGTGGGTGATGCCACCACAGAAGAAGCTCACACAAATCTGAAGTATTTTACCTCTCCCTGAGAATTTTTCAGTACAACTTTCACATCTTCACCAGTGCCCCAGGAGTTCTGGTTCTTCCAGATAAGGTCAGTGGGAGGGCTTGCAGTTACTCCAGCATTTGCAGCCCAGATCTGTCAACAAAAGTCACATGTGAGCAATGATTGCCAGTCTTACACATTTCCAAATTATTTATTTAGTTAATATACTTTTTAAAGTGGCACTTGTGAATCTCTTCCAGTTAAGAAAACACAAGTTTTCTTAGGTGCCAATCTGCCAAGGTTTTGTACAATAAAACACATTTTTAAAGCAGAGAGTTTTGAATATGTAAGAACACCTGTATATGGTGAAAATTACAGCTTCATGAAGACTGAAGTTCTGAAAAACACCTCTCTGTATTAATTGTCCCAGCATTGACACACCTAATTGTGCCCAACACAAGGATAAGTGATTATTTTCTGAACGTGTGCACAGAAAGGACAAAACTAAAAACTAAACCCTTGTGTCTTTATGACCCACACAAGTTGGCCTAAAGTCCATTTCAACTCAGCAGCAGAAGCTTGACAACTTACTGTCACAGTCTGGCCTGCCTTTAGTACATATCTTGAGGTATATCTGTAACTTGCAGAAGTGTCTCCTATTTTTCGGATCATCTCCCAGCCTCCCATTGGTTGATCCTAAGAAAAGAGAGGAAAGAAGAAAATTTCCACCAGCATTCATTTCCTCTTATGCATGTAGGGTGTTTTATCTTGAAGGTTGTGACATATAAAACTTTCAGTGAAAGGGTTTATTATCACTTGATCTTCAGCATGGAATTAGAATACTTTTAGGTAAATTTATCTTACCTCTTATTTGAAGTTAAAGTTTAATACATGCTGCTTTTGAGTTCTGATGTTAACTTAACTAATGTTTATGATTTGCATCAGTTTTGTTAACACTTAGTCCAGAAAAATATGTATTAGTAATATGTATTAAATATTAAAATCCCCTTACAAATATTTAATATGCTTTTTGAAGCACAGTATGGCAAGCAGGCTTCCTAGAAAACAAAATATTGCTGTTAGTATTCTTGAAATATTTTTACATATGCACACCTGCCACCACACACTCCCTTGCAAGACCTACATTATTTTTTTCCTATCAACTACTTGAAAAGCACTAATGAATCACATACAAGTCATCCTTACAGAACACTGCTCCAAAACAACAGTAGATATTTTTTAAATTCAAAACAAGAGTAGCAGTACTTTTTAATTCTCCCACCAAAAATTTCTGATCATTCAACAGTTGCCACCGGACTCCACTCAGTTAAAATTATCTAAAATAAACAAATCTTACATATCTTAATGGATGCTGACATTTAGTTTGTCATTGCTCCAAAACATTAAAGAGGATTTTATAATTTTTTTTATCTATTTATTTGTAGAAACTGTCAAGCACTTGTGAAGGTTCCCCAAGCACAGCTTATTACACTGCACAGCAAGGAGTTGCTCAAACCTAGACCCCCCCCGAAATGTGCTAAAAACCATAAACCACCCATGGTTACTGGGAACAAAACCGATGCTTCTCCTTCCTTAGAAAACAATGAATGTGGAGGCAAATTAAATAAAAAGCAGAGGGAAAAATCTGTGTGGCAAACAAGCATGTGTGTGGTGGGGGGAAGCCCAAAAATAAAACCTCAAAAAGGCAAAGAAAAGGCAGGTTCTGACTCACTAGTAGTTTTGACTTGCCTGAATTGAGTCATCTAAACACTGGAGTGTCTAGACCAAGAGAATTGTCAAGGTTTCTTGAATTCACTAACTGAAACCATCGTTCCCCAGGTGTGGTAATTACAGGTAATTAAAATGCACATTATCACTGTCTGGAGGAGCCTGTCCATGTCCTCACTGATTAGAAGGGACACTTGGAGCCACGCCAGACTTTGTCATCTAAATCAATCATCAGGCTGAGCAGCCTTTGAGGGAAGATAAAGGATCCCTGGGACAGCACAGAATGCACCTACCACACCTCTGCACTCAGCTGAGGCACAGGCAGCACAGGAGAAGGCAAGAATTACTGAGACCTCCTCTGAAATCAAGGCTGCAACAAATCAGGTCTTGTAATCAAGGTGTCCTAATGAGACAATGCTCAGCTGTCTCTTCTCCCAGACAAAGAATTTAAGAAATTAGGAGTCAACAGACTCCAGCCCTCTTGTGATGACTTGCAGAGTGTATATAGAGTAGAACTTGTTTTTTCTCAAGCAGAAATTACAAATAATGTTAGTGAGGTAAAAGGAAAACGGGGAAGTGTTCTGTATAGAACAGCATAATTTTGAGGGCAATGTAAGGAAAAGTTGTGATTATCAAAGTGATTATAAAATTTATCAAAGAGCTCTTCATTGGAGTAGGTATGTGTATGCTCCCAATATAAACTCCAGCCTATTCACAGAAACAAGTAAACTCAGCAGTCATTTTAACAGTGGCTTTGGCATGGGAACTGAGGGCTTGCAAAATTGTGGGTGCAGCCAAAGAAGAAGAAAAACTATGGTTTAGAAAAGCTGTATGCAGATACAAGGCAATTAATTTCATTTAGACATTTGTTCCGCATGAGTATATATTCTCTGGGGGCTTTTTAAGGCAGAGAAAGTGCTGAAAAGGCTTCTAAAGCAGCCTGGTGTCTGCTTGCAGTATTTATTGTCAGGAACAACGTTATCTGTAAAGTTTCACAGGTATATTACTTGCAAGGCAGAACAACAGTTTGGTGGGTGGGTGGGTCACCTTGCAGTAGAACAAAAGCACTGAAAAGCATCAGGAAAAAGTCACTATCAATCCAGAACAGTGTGTGAAAGCTTTCTCTGAGACACACCAGTTTCTCCATGCCATGAGCTCGGGGGTCAGCACAAAGCCTGGGCGCTGAAAGAGCACTGAGGACGCCCTTGTCCCTCTACTCATGGCCCTTCCAAACCTGCTCAGAGGTGTTCTTCAGGCGGATGAACTTCCCATCGACATCTATCTCCTCGATGGACACGTTCCCCGTGGCAGAGGCCGAGTGGGAGATGGTCACACTGCTGCTGGCCTCCGACTCCTCCACGTCGATCCTCTTCCTCTTGCCGCCGGCCATGCGGATGCTGCGGCTGGACGAGGCGCACGACACGGTCACCCGGGAGGAGAGGCTGGGGGACAGCTTCAGCCTGGGGTGGGGAAGGGAAAAGCACACAGATGTATCACATTATGGAAAAGGAAGCTCAGGGAGGGACCCTCGTGCTCTCCACAATGCCGTGGCAGGAGGGTGAGGCGAGGGAACTCAGGACAGGGTGAGAGGAAATGGCTCAGATTGTGCCAGGGGAGGTTTACATAGGATATCAGGGGGAATTTCTTCATTATCAGGGGGAGTTTCTTCACTGGAAAGGCAGTCAGGGATTGCTCAGGGAAGTGGTGGCATTGCCATCCCTGGAAGTGTTGGAAACACGTGTGGATGTGGCACTTGGGGACATGGTTTAGTGCTGGGTTAACAGTTGGGTTCAAATATTTTCTGACCTTAATGACTTCATGATTTGGTTTCACTTTTCCCACCTTTTTTTAAAATAAACTTTCTTCCATCTCTTCATCCCACAGATTTATACAGCAATATAGCAAACAAAGAGTGTTACATGAAGAAGTGAAGCTTTAAATGCTTAAGATGTGAATAAAACATTGTCAAACAGCTGATTAATGTTCCTGGAGCACAGAATGCTGATGGACTACTATGTTAAGAGCATAAAGGCATTTCTGTGCATTTGTTAAAGACTGCAAAGAACCAAAAACCCTAGGGAGACTTAAGCCACTGTAGGAAATTTATGCAAAGACCCAGTGCCATAAAAGCTTTGGCTGTTTCATCCCCACAGTTGAGAGGAATCAGCCTTGAGCAGCTCAGAATACAGTGAAGTATCAAACCACTTTACATGACAGCTGTGACAGAGGTGAAAATTCTCAGTATTGATGAACTCTTGAGCCCAGATGTGGGAAATGCCTGTAGTTGATAAGCTGGGCAATCATAATGGCTATTACTTTATTTTAATTATTCTACACTTAAAGAAATTTGGCTAACAAAAAACCCTGCAATTAATTTAGAAAAAGAATATTAACCATGGCACCAAACAGGCATAAAATGGCAACTTACTACTTCTTCTGTGTTTGAGGTTATCTAAAAAAAAAAAAATGGTGTTTGCTGCCTTGAGGGCTGGTCTGATAGTTATTCTCATGGTGACTTAGAACCACGTCAGACATGAGGGAGCAAAAACAGTGCCTTGGAAAGCAGTCAAGCACCACTAAAAACTGCTTTTTAACAGAGAAATCACCAAGGGAAGCACAGAGATAACAAACACCATAATTTGTTGCTACTTTCTTTCCTACCTCTCCTCTTCCCCCTCCAGCAATTTCCGGTATGCATTGATCTCCATGTCAAGTGCCAGTTTAACATCCAAGAGCTGCTCATAGTCAGTCAGCTGCTCCTGCAACTGATTTCTTATCTCTGCAACTTCCTTCTCTTTCTCTGCCAGTGTTTTGCGGCAGTTTTCCTGTTCCTGGGCCAGGCTGCTCTCCAGCTCCTGTGCTCTGTCCTGCCATGCTCTAGACTGGAAAAAAGGCATTGAAAACATCAGTGATGGTGCAAAGGAAAGCCAACCCAAGCCTCCATGTGCTCTGCTAGTCAGGGAACATGGAATACAAAATGCAAAAGTTACACATCTTCCTCTATTTCTGAGGAAGAAAACCCATATTCAACTTCCTGCTCTCCACCTACTACAAACATAAACACCTCAAGTTACAACAAAACTTGCAACATCACTGGAAAAACAACTACTTGCTCCATTTTTCTGAGGTCTGAAAATATGTTGTTACACTTGAATTTACTCAGCAAAGAAAAATTGAGCTTAAGAGTTAAACTGTTTAACACGTGCCAGACAGGACACAGGAACACAGTCTTAAGCTACATCAGGGGAGGTTTAGGTTGGACATTAGGATGAATTTCTTCACAGAAAGGATGGTTAGACATTGGAATGGGCTGCCCAGGCAGGCAGGTGGTGGAGTCACCACTCCTGGAGGTGTTTAAGTGCTCTGTAGTTTCCAGACATCTGCTTTGTGCTTTAGCTCACTGCTGCCAATCCCAAATTGTGGGAGGCAGCTCCTCTGAAGGAACAGAGGTTGTTGACGGTGAAAACCTGCCTGCTTATCACCAAAGCCTCCAAGGCTTGCTCAGAGTGTGATGATAAGCATTCCTTGAAGAAACCTGGTTTGTCTCCTGCTTCAAAAATTCTACTAAGCCAGCAGATCTTAAAACTGCTTAGTTTTAAAACAGAGAAGGGAATGCTTATCAAAGGCCAAATAATGGCAGCTTTAGGCTTTACTTTCCATAAGCTTTCTTCTGTTTGATAGCCCCTTGACATTTAATTTATTTTTTTTAATTTAAGGACAGACACAGGAACCAATGCCCCACAATCACCAAGTTTGCTATGCATGCACACAAATTAGGAAGTCATCCCAGTCCATAGACAGAGAAGTGTCTCCATGTCTGGTCCAGGGGACCAGTGTAACTGGTTGTCAGACAAGGGATTTAATAAATGGTGTTGTGTGCCACATGGAATATCACAGCAGAATCTATTACAGAGCTCACTGCTGGCAACTCAAACCAGGCCAGCACCAGGGATAGGAGTGCTCTTCCAAGAAAATAAAGCTTAACTTATTGCTATTAAAATGGGAAACACAACTGTACTAGTTGACATCACTAACACTACCAAAAAAAACCCCCAAACACAGGTTTCTTTGGTGGAAAAATCAGTCAAAATTACAGAATTTGATTTTCACAGCCCTGAAGTTAACAACAAACACCTCTGCCAGTTCTCTGAACCAAGCTGTCACTCCTGAAGTAACAGATCAGAGGTAATTAAGTAAAAAACCTGCTGAATGAACCCCCAAAGATGATGCCAATCTAAAGACAGAAATAAGATCTAAGTGGCCAAAACTTTCCATCCAGTTCCTGTGTAACCTCATGCACATTCATTACATCACCTGATCTTTTCCAGAGACCAACTTGACTATATAAAAGGAAAACAAGGAAGGCTCATACTAGTATCTGCCAATTGATTTGGAAAATCAGGAAATAATGTCCCCTGCACTTATATTTTTCACTTGAAATGCACAAAATTTTTATGTCCTATTAAGAGTCTACTGTACAGGAGGAATACAGTTCAAAATGTATCACAGAAAGGATCAGAGTCAAACAGTACCAGTATTTTTTATTCCAAAAGAATTTGAATGTTTTGTTGCATTTTCAAGTGAGCTACAAAAGTTTACTGCAGAACCAACTCCTAACATTTCTCATTTTCACTCTGGATTTCCCACTGCAGTGCACACAATGTTAGAAATAGGCCAGTTCTGAACTTATCACTTGTCATATGTTATGTCATACTTCTCTGGGTGTGATCTATGCCCTCTGTGGTCTAGTAATAACCAATCTCTGCTTGAGACCCTGGCTCTGCAGATGCTCATGTACAATTATTTGATGTATTTACTCATTCTCATATTCCCAATCTGGGAAAGGTCACTCCATTAATGTATTTTTTTAGATGTCTAGATGCAAACTGGATCTAGAATGAAAAGAGACACTGGAAAGACACTGCAAATTCCAGTTCTGGCTTTGAATGTTGCTTTGTAGAATTCTACACTGGGCTCCCCAGTCACTAATAAATTGCCCAGAGTGTCAAGAACTTCTAATACAGGTTTGTCTAAAATTGCCTCATCTACCCACAAAAATTTTCACAAAAGCCAGTTAACACTACCCTGTTTCAAACAGTAGCTCTGTAGCAGAATATTACAAAGAGAAAAAAATCAAGTCTGCCAAAAGGAGACATTGAGGAATTTGAAAAAGTAAAGGACAGAACAGAAAGCAAACTCAAAAAAAAAAAAGCTGAACATATTTAAAAGTTAAGGGAAAGACAGACCTTTCACACAAAAACCAACAACTCTAATGGAAGGAAAGTCCTTTAATACAGAATCAACAGCTGTAACCAGCAGGACTGGGGAGGCAGAGGCTGTTACCTCTTTCTGGAGGCTGGTGATGTGGGAGGACAGGCTGTCGATGCGCATGTGGCTCTCGTTCAGCTGCTCCCTGATGGTGCTGGCTGCAGAGTTGCTCATCTCCGAGGACAGCCTGGCACTCTCCAGCTGCAGGACACCGAAATTAACACATCAGTTTCAAAGTAACTTTCACTAGAAGAAAACATGAATCACTAAAAACCCACAGGCAACGCGTTAAGCCACCAAGTTCCTCTCTGCAGCTCCACACAGTGAAACATTTCTTTCTTTAGTGGTAAAATGTGGTGCCTTGGTTACAAGTTGGATTGTCCTGCCTGAAATTCCAGTTCTTTGAATATTTACTCTAGGACTAAAACTCCCTCTTGCAGACATTACTGAAGTCGAACTACTGAGCTCAGTTTTCATGCTGGCTGAAGTTTATTTACTACACTTAAATTGAAGAAGCTAAACTGAAATTACCAATTCTCTAAAAATAAGCAAGCTTGTTAACTTCCAGCCAATATAAGCAAATTGATAATGTGCCTCCAGATTACAGTACCAGTGCCCTAAATCACTAGTGCTTCATTCGATCATGTCAATCTCAAATAATTTCACTTTTATAAAGTAACTAAATCATTCCTGCTGAACACTACCACACACACCTGAGGTATGTGGTGCACCACAGATTTACCGAACTTGTTGATGTGCAAAGGAATTTAATTTCTTTTTTAAAAATAAGATTCCAAAACCACAGAAAAGTATTTGATGAGAAAGATCAAGAAATCAATTAGAGGTTGCATTTTTGGCATCTTATTTTCAATAATCTTTTCCAAACCAGGATGAAGGCCTGGAGATAAGCAGGCTGAAAACACCAAAATCCGTGCTGATAAATTCAGTTTGCATGAACTTTTTCTGCTGTAACGTACCAGCTTGCTTTTAAAAAATACTAACTGCAACAAGTACAGCCACAGAAACCAGGTTCAGTTGAGACATCAGGGTGCCTCCTGACATAAATGCTGAATAACAGCAGAGGAAGGAAATGATGAAGTATGACTGATTTCAGCTTTCTGTCTAGATGAGTGAAAAACAGAAGTTATGAGCATTGTAAAACTTCCCCATGTTTTGTACAGGGTCAGAGGACTCTCCACATTGTCTTCTCAACAAACCCTACTACGAATTTTTATACAAAATACGGGACAGCTTATTGATCTTTGTTCAATATACTTAACACCACTGAACTTTCCTTGAATTCACAGCATTAATCACTTTTCCCCCCAGATCACCTTCACACGGTGCTTCCTTGCCTTCTGTTATTGTACCTGATGAGGATTAAACCTGCTCCCAAAGTGAGATGTGAAAATGCAAATTCACACTCAAACACATGCTAATTTCAAACCGAGCTCCCTAATAAAACCCTCTGAGCTGCCAGTAATTATGGTATTAAGCAAAACAAAACCAAAGCACATCAAACAGCTGTGTGAAAACATGTTCTCACTTTGGAATGGTAAGTCTCTTCAAGCTCTTCTTTGTACAGCTTCACTTGTGCATCGTGCTGCTCTCTGATTTCATGGAGGGCTTGGGCCAATTTATGTTCATATTCAATCTGACGCCCAGAATCAGCCTCAACCAGGCGAGTTTCATGCTTCCTTCTTGTCTCATTGATTTCCTGTGAGGACCAGAAAAACATGGTAACATTCAGTAAGTACAGGACAAAAATTTTAGAAGGTTATCCTGCTGAGTGGAGAGTAATGGAGGTTCTAGCATGAGATTGTTTTTACTAAAAGTTTCATGTCAAAATAGTCTCCCCAGTCTTACTTTGAAATAGCCAGTCAGTGAATTAAGAGCTAGGATACCATCAGCATTTTTCCTGAGAGTTGTCTGAACTTCCAATAAATACACCTCCGTATCATTAGATTTTAGAAACAGATCCCTTCTTTCTTGATGTATCTTCAGTGCTTGCACAAAATCAAACTACTGTGAAGTAACAGTCACTCCACTTTCCCTGTTTACTTGTGTGCTTGCCTGTGCTTTCTCTGGAAAGAAAGGGATTACAGAAACATGAAACAAAGCTGAAAATACTAACTAGTAAGGCAAAGTACCCATGGAACAGAAGACAGTAAGGTTCCTTAGTTATTTGTTACTGCTCTAAGGTTCCTCCTGGAAAGCCTCAAGTGCTACAGGTGAAAGGGAGGGTAGCAAGAAAAAATTCTAGAAGATGACTACTCACCGAATTTTGTTTCCATTATTCAAAAGTATCCTGTTACAAAGGTTTGAAATTAAAACCACTGCAGTTCCACAGTACCTGTTTGAGTGTCCCTCTCCACTTAATTTCTCATAATGGGATTATGTGGGAAATTACTAACCTACTTTCTCATTACTAACAAAAGATGTGCATTGCATACCATGATAAGAATTTAACATGAAACAATAACATGAAGTTATTTTACCACAGGAACTCAGAGTTAAAATCATTTTCCCTAGAAAAAGGAACTTAGAAATCTTCTAGCTAGAACACAGGTAAGCCCTGCTCCTAGCAGAAATTCAGACAACTTGGTGCCTCCCAACCTAAACCATCTTCCTATTCTAGAATGATCTCCCAGCTGTCTCCTTCCCTTTAAAAATGTTATTTCTTGAGACTAGAGCATTTACCTCCTCATACATATTTTTACGGAATTCCAAGTCCTCAATTAGGCTTTGACAACGATTTTCAAGATCCACCTTCTGCAGGGTTTCATTTACAAGCTGGTCCTTGGCAGCAGCTAAGGAAGCTTCAAGCTTTAAGAAATAAAAAGAATCAATGTGACAGTTATGCAGAACTCACATAATACAATGACCTCAGCCTCACAGAACTACATGTTTAACCTAACAATCAAGCCCCAATATCTACACCAGTAATATTACATATTACACACACACTTTCAATTGCTTATACAAGTGAGTTTTATATATTTCTATATATATACTGCTAACTGATATCAAAATTGCTACTTAATTTATTTTTCTTACAGATCTTAACTTTGAATACATGGCGAAGACCAGTTTCCTGGTCTCCACAACTTGTCCTCTTGAGGAGGTGTTGCTCAAGATCACAAATCAAAAGGCTAACAAAACTAGGACAAGAGGTCTTTTTCCCCTCATTGTTCCATGAGAATATGAAGAACCACAAGCAGAAGCAAAAGGAGGGCAGAGAGAACCACAAACTATTATTTGTGAGTTATTATCTGTTCTTGTGAAGTAAGCCTGCCCCCCAAAACACTTCTGAAATGTGTCAAGTGTACTTTGAATCTTGACCTGCTTTCTTCCCCGTAAGTAACATCCCTTGTGATTTTAGCATCTGCAATTTTAAGATTTCTCTCTTCCATCATTCATATTATTAATTAACAGTACTGGACTCAGAAACACACTGAACACTGGTTCTAGTATTGAAAGTGAAGTACAATTTGCTCCTCCTGTGACTAGATGACAGGTTTTCAACCTTTTTGGTTTTTTTTGGTAAAAAAGTTATATTTTATGAGAATGGCAGCTCACAATATAGAAAACCACCTCATTTGCTAACAGAACCTGATGGTGAAATATTTCTTCTTCTCACCTGTCTAATTTGATCTTTCATATCTTCAATTTCTCCCTCCAGACTTTTCTTATCACCAAGGGCTGTGGCCAGTGCAGCTTCTTTAGAATTCAGGGCAGCTTCACACTCACGAAGTTTGACTTGGACTCCATGGAGGTCAGATTCCTTTTTTGTATAGCTGGAATAAACCAGGGAAAGTGGTTAAGAAAACCTAGAAATGCCCCCAAAGTTGACTACTGACTAATAAAGCAATCTCAGTCCCAAATTTGATAAACATCTGGCAAAAACATTCTGTCTTAGCTAAATTCACTGTGCTTTGCAGCAACCTTTTAATCATACATAATGGCAAAGTTCCAGACCTGGGGAAACAGACCCAAATTCTGTCTACACAACAATAT
The DNA here is from genome assembly GCA_024500445.1 of Entomyzon cyanotis. NCBI lineage: Eukaryota > Metazoa > Chordata > Aves > Passeriformes > Meliphagidae > Entomyzon > Entomyzon cyanotis. The sequence continues at coordinate 3,737,377 of JAKEPQ010000044.1, forward strand.
CTGCCAAATTGCACTGGTGTAGGGGTAATGTGATTTCATTATGAAAGCAAGCACACAAGCTTTTCAAATTACCTTCAAGCTAGCTCTTGAGTCTACACCAGCAGTCAAGCAGTTTCTAGGCGTTTATTCCCTAAACCAGCACATTCAAACAGAGAAATCAAATAGGGGAAAAAAGCAAAGTAATGCCACATAAACACAACCCCACACTCTTCAGACTAGGTTTATTATCTACAAATACAGGCTACTACAAAAACAGGAGGAAGAAAACCCATATTCATGAATCAGAATGTTTATTCTCCTCAGATGGCACAGGCAGCCACATTTAAATGTGTAACAAGTTCTTCCACCTTGGAGTTCATTCTTTTTCTCCCTGGAATATCCACATTTCTCTGTCAAGAGCAGCAGCATGCACAAGTCCTGGATGGTTTTAATTGAACTATGAACATTTTACAGGAATGGACAGGCTTAGGCTCAACAATACCACAGCTGCCACATCCTTCTTCAGTTCTCACTCTTTGCTTTCCAGATGTGAAAAAAAAATTTTAAAAATCCAAGAATTAATGACATAATGCTGAGAAGACTTAAAATTGCACAAAGATTGATTCAGAATACATCCACCACTCTTTTTAATCACTGTACAGCATATAAGACACAACAGCAACGTTTCTTGACAAAACGAGATATAATGCAAAATGAACCTTATTTTGAGAGGAGAACCCTCAGGTTTAACAGATGATTTTCCCCCAAGATTACCTGCTCTTAACACCACGCTGAGGAGAGGTGCCTGCACGCAGAGGGATGCAGGGATGGAATCCATGTCTGGAGGTTTCTGCACCACAGCCACGCCGCATGGCAGGATTTACGTAACAGATTTAGCACTGGCTAATCCCGATCCTGTGGGATTAGCACCTGCTGCCCTGTGGCATGCAAGGGGTAGGCTGGGAGAAACACAAAAACACACTCTTCTGCATTCAGCTGTTTCCTGCTGCTCAATATCATCCAGCCCATTGCGGCATTTCACTCCTCAGACCCACAGCTTGGACAAAAGCACAGGATTTAGGGTTTGGACACATGAGCCTCCAGCTCTCCGAATTATTCCCTGGAGGTTCTGTCCTTTCCTTCCTCTCCCACCCAGGCCTGTTGAAGCTTCAGCATGCAAGGAAAGTGTGAAGCAGAAGAGGGAAAAGAGGGAAGGTGCTTTGCACTGCCATGCCTGTAAAAAACCAATTTCTACATCACCTATTGGGAAGTATGAGGGCTCAAATCAGACCTTTGTTGTTTGATCACTGCAGGAATAAGCTTAAATCAAAACATGAACAAACTGCTTGTCTCATGCTGAAACCAAGCCTACCAAGTCCAGATCCTGAAATGAGAAAGTTGCAGAGCCACAGCCACAGATGCTCCCCGGACTGCCCCAAATTATCCTGGACTCTGAAACAGGGAGACTCCCTAAAATATGCCACCATCCAGAGTGTGGATATCTTGGATCTTAAATTCTACTTGGATTTTATATTCTTGTAATGCAAATACTTTAAAAATGAAATTTACATTTCAGCTCTTCTTTAGCTGAGAAGAGCATTCCTGTCATGCACCAGCAGAAAAGAAACCCCATATACAAAGTGGACTAGCAACAACAACATAATTAAAACCCAATGTAGTACCTGTACCACAAAAACTAAGTATTACCAGTTAGATCAGCCCTTTCTGGCTTGTTTGCAACAAGACTGTCTGTGAAGCCATATTATAATTCAATGCAACACAAGCCACAGCAGGGGGGTGGTGGGTGGGTGGAGAATTAAAATTAAGCACTATTAGTTGTTAGTGTCATGAGTTGTCTAACTATGAGACAGCTCATGTGAACACATTCTCAAAAAGAAAACAGAAACTGGAGCTCAACACTTCAAACGTTGAGAGCCAGATGAAATCTCAGCAACTCAGCAGTGTCATCCCAGCCCTAAAGGGAATACAGTAAAGGAGGGAAAGATCAGAAAAGCCTCTGTGATTTATAAAAACAAACACTAATGTACACAACACATACTTCACGCTTACACCCACTAATTTTCACCAGGAAGGACTTCAGCCTCTTGACAATAGCTGGCTTCTTCCTCCCCAGAAAGCCAAAGCTACATCTGAATACAAAAAATGAAAAAACCTCAAACGCCTTCCTGTTACAGTGTTCAGGAATTAGCTAGAACTGTACTCATTTTCAAGTAGTTTGACTCATGAAAGGAAAATAAAAGCAAAGAAATAATTGCTGACTTGCATCTTCTTCAAAGAAGCAGCTTGGTTTTTCTCTCTTTTGACTTCAAAGTGTGAGGATCTCCTTATCCACGGAATTGTTAACAACAACCTAGAATTTCCCGTAAACTCCTTTGACTTCTTGCTAAGTGAATAGAAAAGCCGTGCAGGTAAAAAACCCCAAAGAAATAATTTTCTAGCAGTTTAATAAGCTGAACTGACCATCTGGAGCCAGACACACCACTCACCCAGTGCAAGGCAAGCAGTCAGTAGCCAGATCTCGGGAGGTCTAATTTAATAGTTCCTTTGAAACTGACCAAGTGAGGGATGCCACAACCCTACAGCAGATTGTTCTCACCTCCCACACCCTACCCACTCCTTTCTGCCAGTACTTAAGAGTCTGATCACAAAGCTAAGCATTACCAACATTAATCAAACCTTCCTCGAAAAGCATTGGCTTTTAGCCAAGTCATGACATAGATACACACGTGTTGTAATTCCTGATAATGCAGCCTATTCTTAGATCCATATAAAATTACATTTACTGCTCAGTGAGCTGGTTTTCCACTCTAGTTGTAGAGAAGTATGAAAACAATAAAGAAAGCCAACTATAGTCATAAATGCTATATGTTTTGTTTAGCTAGCAGGCAGTTTCCCACATTTTTACCCATGGAACACAAAACAGTAAGTGTGTCGCAAGACAGTGATTTAAAGTAACACAAGAAACACCTGCCCAAGAGCATTCAAGTTTTTGTACAGCGATCAACATGAAAATAAGAGTAGCAAGACAAGCTTGACTTTCGTGCAAGTAACTATATGTAACTTGTCTCATGTCACACACTTTATTTAAATGTAGTGTTTGAAACCAACAACACCACATCATCTCTAGTCATCCTGCTCAGCTGTGACCCTGCTTGAAGCCACAAACCCAGCCTGAACTTCATGGTCACCTATGTGAATCCCATGACTGTAACCCCTAGACACATGAACACAGATCAAGCCACTGTCCATTACTCTGTCATTATTACATGTCCACATATTGGAGACCAAATATATCTGTCCTACACTGCTTAGGAGACATGCTTACTTGAGAATATAAATTCTTACATCTGTTAATGACCCTACTCCCTACCCCTCTGCATGCTCTATGGTACACATCAAAACAGTGATAAATTTCAGATTAAACCTCCCCAGATTGCAATCTTTGCCTCACTTTCCAGGATCACCCACAATACAGAAAATATGCTTCAAGCCAGCTTCCTTTCCACAGCTCCCCCCTGGCTCCTTAGGCACATTTGCACCATGGAAAACCCTGGACAGGTGTCACATCTTTGCCTGCACCAACACCACATGGCTCTGTGTAGCTGCTCAGGGTACCAGCTGCACAGTGCCACACACTTGCACAGTAATTCTGCCACAGCCTGATGGGAAGCTGTTACTGGTATTTATTTTATTACCTAATCTCAGTGTAGAAATGTGCTCCAGAATGTAGGTGGGAAGGAAGGCCTGCTGGGGATACAAAGCAAGAGAGACAAATAAATGATCTCTCTGATATTTAAAATTTAGTTCCTCACCACAACTACATTTGCTAGTAATGCTTGCACTCTACACCTGAAGATAATAAAGGAAGAGTAAATCCTTTGCCAACATCTCCAATAAAACACACAATTTCCTTCAAAGTTACTTTAACCACATTGTCTCCTCTTCCAGGAGAGCAGATGTCCCTCAGCACTGGAAAGCTGCCACAGTGAAACCTCAGCCTGCCAAAGACATATGTAAACAATGGGTTTCCTAAATGAACTAGTGTTAACACCAGCTCATGCTTCCTAAATAACACAATTTCCTCACAAGACCAACCAGAACGTGGGCAAGTCCAGCCAGGGATTTTTGACCTGCCGTACACTTAATTAAGTCCCCATTACAAACATTATTTGAAATAAATTTTCTTATCTTGGAAACCATTTCCACCAAAGGAGAACTGTGCTGAAATCAGACCCATAGGCAGAGCCACATAACACGAGAGCCAGCCTGGATCTCTGAACAGCCCTTGTTCAACACAACTGGGCGACACAGCTGTGCCAAACTTCACAATGTGCACCCTTGTTAAGTTAATGGCTCAAGTGACACACGAGACTTTCTCCCTCCACCATCTTGGCTCTGCATTCCTCCCTGGTGTGCAGTTGTGGCAAATGATGAACTCATTACACACTTCCCCCGAAAGGAGAAGCTTTAGCCAGTCTGTAGGATGTGATGGAACAATTGGGATCTGCTGCTTAAATGATGACATTTATGACTTTCCCCAAGGATCACATCTTTCACTGCTTTGCATGCCTTGTCTATTTAACCCTTTTCTCAAGAAATATGAATTTTCCAGCAATCTGAAGTCCCAACTAAGGCCACACTTCTCTGTAGTAGGAAGCGCACTCTACCTAAAAATAACAGGAGTTATTACACCAAAATAATTTGTTGCTAATTGTGTGATCACACATTTTGAGACTTCAGCTGATAATCCAGGCAGCTACCTGCTTTCACCTTCATTGTTCACGAGCAAGTCCACCAGCTGAAAATCCATACACACAGACTTTTTTGCTGTTGAACTACTGCTGGTGTCCTCCACAGCCCTTGATTGCATAATTGTAGCAGTCACAATTAACGACACTATTTATTTAAAGAAAGGAAGTAGAGGGATGTCTCTACAACAGCTATCACCCGTGGCAAAGCATACAATAAAGTCTAGCCTCAACAACAGCGAGAAAACAAACTGGAAATACTGTGAAATTGGTGTGGTCACTCAGTACTTTCACAAATTATGGAGGAGAGATTTCCCTCTTCACCTCCCAAGAGCTATCCTAGAGTTCTGTACACCTAAACTCAAACTACATGGGTTTTTTTCCCCCAAGTCTTGAGATACAGAGATTTATTTTTCCATATCTCCATTCCACCCATCACAAGCTTCGTACTTACACAATTATGAGCATAATTTTCCCATCCCCTCCCCAGAACAGAAATAGGTGGCTGTTTTTTTAATCTCACTGTTTTTCCCCTAGTTATTTAAGATTTAAAGTATCAAGGGAAGCCTTCATATTTAGCTACAGCAGAACCCACTGCATGGCAGGCACTCTAGAAGCAGAGAATGCAACAAGTCTGCTATATATAGCAGTGTCAACTATAGAAGCCAATGCAATTCTTCCTGGGGGATTAAAAGTATGAAGAGAGCAAGCTTTTGGTGCATCGCACAATATAGATGGCTCTGAAGTCAGCAAACCAACAAATAGGTGACTGGATCTTTAATTTTTATAAAGAAAGAATAAGAAAAGTCCTACAGCACTCTGGAAGTAACTAGAAGCTTGAGTTTGATGCACTAATTCGAAGAGCGACTGAAAGACGACAGGAATAAGATGGATCACGAAATTAAGAAGGATGTCTTGCTAACCAGACAGAGTTGCACAAGCAGAGTTGCACAAGAGTAACACCTGGAAAATATTCAAATAGCACAAGAAGGCCAGCTAGACCATGAATGAATATTGCCCGACTTCAGACAACTAAGTGGCAAATCATCTGCGCTCCAGAACACCTTGAGTGCTATTTCTATTAACATTTATCACCACTGGAACTGAAGGGAACCAAAGCCATCACTACTTTGAGTGTTATGACATGGATACCTAAACCACACAAACCAAACATGCTAGGAAACTCTTTTTTTGATTAATTCTTTTCCCTCAGTTAGATCCAAATGACTAGACACATTTAAACTAAAGCCAGCGCATACACCATACTGCAGTCCAGCTTTCTGAGAGGGCAAGGAAAATTCTGTTGAGAACACACATCCTCACCTTACCTCGCAAACACTTACAGTACTCCTGTGCACACTTGAGCAAAGTATTTTCAAGAGTATATTTTGTGAGGTTATAACATGACTTAACAGCTTTAAGAAGCCATGAGAGAGCGTGCTTCAGTTCAAGAGAAAAAACTCTTTGCTCCTTTTTAAGGCTTTGCAAATAGAATTACAGATTAGCTTGGATATCCCCAAGACATCCATCTTAGCAGCACTCAAGGAAGACTAAGAAACTGCACACCCATCTTGGGGTCTGCCATAAAACAACACCAAATAGCCACAAATAAGTGGAATCCATGAGCCTCAAACAGAACTAAGTGTTTGTTTTACTAAACTCTCCAGGAGTGTTTCTCCAGATGTATCACCTGTGCTCTGTGGGGTACAAAAGTGACCTTTTTGAGACGTGCATTGCCCATCAGGCAGCGAGACCATTCTCCATAAAGGTCACAGCTGCACCACAAGAGCAAACAATCCCCTGCCCCCACCAAATCACCAGTTTTTTTGCCCAGTATCCCATCACAAAAACACACGACAGAATATGAAGAAACTCCACGTCCACATTACTAATGCCTTGGCTCCAGCCACAAAAAGGGAATCCACTACAGACTGCATTTAGAGCCTGGTCCCACACACGCAGTCTTGACAGAAGCTGACAGAAGAGCGTGTGTTCCTCAACAAAACCACTAAGAGAAGGAAATTCCTGCCTCGACCTTAGAGTGAAGTAATGTTGGTGCCTGTCTGCAGTTACACCTGGCTTTCCCTATCACTGTCAATGAGCACTTTGATTTAAGACCTTCAAGAGGCACCAAAAGATAACCTTGAGAACAACTAGAAGCCCACGGTTTTGGTTTTTTACATAACAAGGATCCAAAAGGTATCAGAGCTATCTGCAGACACATGGAAACATCAACATATTGGATACACATGAAGTATCTTTTTCATCACGAAAACACAGGGCTGAGAGGACATTTAAGAAAACTAGCAAGTTACACAGTAGCAGAGGATGATTTTATAACTCTGGAGATTTTTTCCCCACAATATTGATACACCTTGTGCTTCCAAGACCAAAGCTCAAACGCCTAAAACCACAGCATTCACAGAAATCAAACTGAGGGTAAACACAAACAAGGAACCAAATAAACAACTTAATCAAGTCAAATGTGTAAGAAGCAAAATCTAGTGTCAGAAAATCAGTTCACTGCAAGAGCACAGATCCTGGCACTGTGCCATAAATCTGTTAATCTGGAGGATACGTGGACACAAATTCTACCTTCTGTAACATCTGAACATCCAGGCAGGCGCACAGAAATTACAGTTCTCTTTTGTTTCAAGTATGCCCTGCGTATTACCCACTCGATTATTTTGATTTTATGAAGCTGCTGTGTTTCAGAAAGGTCCAGTTTTCATCCTGAAGCAGCTTGAGCCTTAAAGACAGCCCTCTGTCCGTATGGGGGGAGGCGAATAGTCACGGAATCATAGAATGTTAAGGGACTGGAATGGACTCTAAAGCCCATCTAGTCCCAAGCCCCAGAAGGTGTCAGGGATGTCACTCACTAGAGCAGCTTGCTCAGAGCTCCATCCAGCCTCGCCTGGAACACTTCCAGGGATGGGGCATCCACAAACTCCCTGGGCAACCTGTGCCAGGGCATCATCACTCTCACAGCAAAGAGTTTCTTCCCAATATCCCACCAAAACCTGCTCTTCTTCAGTTTAAAGCCGTTCCCACCTTGTCCTATCATCCCACGCCCTTGCCAAAATTTCTCTCGAGCCTCCTTCAGTTACAGGAAGGTGCTCTAAGGTCTCTCTTACTGCGGGGGGCAATCAGAGCACTTTACTCCATTTTTTAAGAACCAATCTCTCTGGGCAACCCGCTCCAGCGCCTCACCACCGGAATTTATTCCCATTATCTACCCTATCTAACCAAAACTCGCCGCTCTCTCCGCCCGCACGGGTTTGAGCCATGCTGCCGGGCACCCGGAGCGCCGCGGATGCTGCGGGGACCGGGGCTCTCGCACCCGGCAGGGGCGGCGCTCGGGGCCGGCGCTTCCCGCCGGGGCGGAGCGGCGGCAGTGCTGCCGGAGCTTCATTCATTCCCTCATTCATTCGCGGCCGCGCAGCGCCCGGCGGAGCGGGAGCGGGACGGGCGGGCGGCAGAGCAGGGCGCGCTCCGCGGTGTCTCCGCCAGCGGCCGGGCACCGCTCCGCCCGCATCCCCGTCTGCATCCCCCACCCGCCCCAAGGATGCTCCCCGGCCCTCTCCGCGCTGCCCACCTGCCCAGCAGCTGCTCGTGCTCGGTGCGCAGCTTGCCCAGCTCGATCTGCAGCTTGGCGCGCTCCCGCGCCGTGTCGTCCAGCGCCCGCCGCGCGTCCGCCAGCTCCGCCTCGTAGATCGCCTTGAGCCCGGTGACCTCGCGGCTCCGCACCTCCTCCCGCTGCGTGAACTGCAGCTGCAGCGCGCTGTTCGCCGTCTCCAGGCTCCGCACCTTGTCGATGTACACGGCCAGCCGGTCGTTCAGCTGCCGCAGCTCCTCCTTCTCCCGCAGGCGGGAGATGCGCGTCGGGCTCTGCGGCATCGCGACGGTGGCTGGGCCGCGGGACCGCGGCGAGGGTTCGGCCATGGAGCGCGGGCGGGGAGAACACCGGCGGGGCGGGGACCGACGGACGGGCGGGCGGGCGGACGGACAGACAGACAGACAGACCGACTGCCACCTCCTTCTCCGCCGCCGGCTCCACACCGATCCAATATGGCCGCGCGCCCGCCCCGCCGCTCCGGACCGCTCTCGCGGCCTTCCCGCCCACGTGACAGCGCGCCAACCAGTCGCGAGCCGCCTTCTGCCGCGGGCTAAATTCAAAACCAACCAATGGTCGTCGGGCGCGCCACTGAGGCCACGCCCCCCGGGCCACGCCCACGCCCCGCGCGCGTTCCCGCCCCTCTATTCCCGCCCCCGGTTCCCGCCCACGGCCCCGGACAAAGGGACCAGACCCCGCGTCCCCTCCCGCGTCCCCTCCCGCCGCCGCGCCCCGGGGTCCCCGCCGCGCCCTCCCGCAGCGCCCCTCGCCTGGCTGCGTCGCCCGGGGGACGTGCGCTCGGCTGGCGGTGTGGCTGTGAATTACAGAATCGCGGAATAAATCAGGCTGGGATGGTCGAGACCAACCTGTGACAGGACGCCACCCTGTCAACAAGACCGCGGCACTTAGCTTTCAGGCTTTTCAGGCACTGAGCGGTTCAGGCTTTCCTTGAGCACCTCCAGGGAACGTAACTCCAGCACCTCCCTGGACAGCCCGTTCCAATGCTTGGCCATCCTTCCTGTGAAGAAATTCCTCCTGATGTCCAACCTAACCCCCCCCGGCCAGCTTCAGGCCATATTCTCTTGCCCTTGTTCCCTGGGAGCACAGCCTGATCCTCCCTGGCTGTCCCCTCTTGTCAGGAGCTGTGCAGAGCCACAAGGTCCCCCTGAGCCTCCTTTTCTCCAGGCTGAGCTCCTTTTCCAGCTCCCTCAGCCTCTCCAGGTGCTCCAGCCCCTTCCCAGCTCCGTTCCCTTCCCTGGACACTCTCCAGCCCCTCAGTCTCTGGTCGGGAGAGGCCCAGCACTGGACACAGCACTCGAGGTGTGGCCTCAGCAGTGCCCAGCACAGGGATGGTCACTGCCCTGCTCCTGCTGCCACACCATGGCTGGCACAGCCCAGGGGCCACTGGCCTTCTTGGCCACCTGGGCACCCCTGGGCTCATGTCCAGCCATGCATGTTCAGCTGCAGCTACAAATCCCTCATAAATAAGGGATTTTGCTGTGCCAGATGTTTCCTATCCCGAATTTACTCCTCCCTCTTGCAGGCTGCTTGCTGTGGTTTAAAAATAAAGTTGACTCCTGGTCCTGCTTGTGCACCTCGTGCAGGACTGCTTTGAAGGTGTTTGATATACAGAGATCTCCCAGGTGACCAGCGACAGGATGGGAGGACAGCCTTGAGCTGGTCCTGGGGAGATTCAGGTCGGGCATTAGGAGGAACTTCTTCACTGCAAGGATGACCAGATATGGGAAGGGGATGGTGATGGAGTCACTGTCCCTGGAGGTGTTTCAGGAGAGAGTGGAAGTGGCAGTCAGTGCCATGGTATGGGTGACAAGGTGGTGTTCAGTCATAAGCTGGACTTGATGACCTCAGAGCTCATTTCCAGCCAAAGTGATTCCATGATTCTCTGAGTTCACTCATTTCAGTACTCAGAGTGCAATTCCTCAACCTGAGTCAGCCCAGCTTTAGAGTTTGCATTTTCATATTCTTTGTCTGATGTCAGTCTGGCTCCTGAGGGTTTGCTGCCAGTGAGAGGCACTCACTTTCAGGTTGAACATTAATTCTTCAGGAAAAGCAGGAATTCTTTTGTAAATTCCCATTGTTAGGTGACAGCCCCTCAAAGGGGGAAAAATATATTCCAATCACAGTATATAATTAAAGTAATTTAGTCATTACAGGAGTGGGGAACTCCTGCTTTTCCCACATGATGCCTTTGTTGACAGAAATCATTATCTGTTTCTGGTTTTTCCTTCCTTGCCAGTTATTAGAATTTTCTCCTTTCCAGCCCCTTTGGAAAAATAGAAAAGCTGGGTAACAAGAGTGATAGCAGCTGGGAAAGAGTTCTACAGCACCTGCTGGAACATAAAATTGTCAGCACAGTAGGATTATAACCCAGGGTAGTTTTACACTGCAGCTGGCACTAGTGTGAAAGGATCTGTGTTCACAGGCTGTACAAGATACAAAGTTAGGGAGGTTTTATTGTAGGACAAACTAAGCCCTCTGCAAGTGTTTAGTGCTGGCTTTGATTCTGTCTGCTTCCAGAATTCAGCTCAGCGCCTAGTTTTAAATCACAGAGTTTTAATTTTGTTATAAAGATGTGTGTTATCATCCCTTCCCCACCCCTTGGTATTTGTCTTGCAGTTGGTGTGCCTGAAGCAAAGCACTTTTCCCTCCCGACAGAGATATGGGTGTGATGTGTTCCATTTCACCTCCCAAATCAAAAGGATGTCTTTGAAAACCAAACTATTTGTAAGGTGGCCTTCCTTTCCCCTAAGAAACCTCAAGATTTAACTTTTTTTGTTGAAACCACTGCATTTTAGCTTTCCAGTCTACCACATGAGATTAAACTAAATGGTGCTTATTTAGCAGACAAGGCTGGCCATATCCATAAAAATTAAATGGAAACAAATATTCTAATAGAAACACCTGGCCAGATCATCTGCCTATTGTAATTTTTCCAATTCCATGCTTATTTTTCGCCAGTCTGCGTTTTCAGGTTGCTGCTTCCACCTAATTAAAAAAAGAAAAAAGATGTAGCATTTCCTATACACATAAAAATTATAATAGTTGAATTTATTAATATCTCATTGTTAAAAAATTATGAACTTTTGTTGGTTTCCACAGCAAGTCTAGCTTCCATAAAGAAGAAAGTTAATCTCCTCCAATCATTGCTGCTGCCAGATTTCCCTTGCCATTTGCTTGCATCTGAGATTTCTTTCTGCTGCTCGTGTGCTTGAATTCTTCCTGCTGGATTGGGCTGAAAAAGGAAGTGAGTAAAGTACGGGTCTTCAAACTGCGCCTGGGCTGATGTCAGACCTTATGAAACTGAATATCAACATTGTTCCTCTTTATTGGGGGCAGCTCTGGCCTGAGGCAGAGCATGTATGGGATAAACCTCCTGTGTCTAGAAGAGCCTGGGGGATCCAGGGCTAAATGCACCAGAGATCCTGTGCTCAGAGAGTCTCAAAGACTGAGAACCAGGAGTGTTTTCTCTCCCTCTGAAACCCAAACCAATATAAAGAGAATGTGATTTTTACCCATGTGATTCAGCCCTGACACACCTCCAAAATGCATCGCAAGTGCTTTCCCCATGGCCTCAAAATGCTGCTGCGGCTACAATTTATTTATTTTTATTTTAATTTACTAACTTTGCAGTCAGCATAAATTGTATATATGGGGCATGTACACAACTTACAGACCCAGCAGACTACACCTCCTGGACTCACCTCTTCTAAATGTGGAAAGTATTTCATTGACTGAGACATTTTTGAATGAAAACCTCCCAATATGCACCACTTTATAGCAAAGGTTTCCTTTGTTTGCTGATTTAAGGAAATATCTAGAATCTGGAAAGGTTTGTGGCAAATTTGCATAGATCCTGTAATTCTTAGTAAGTGAGCCATTTTTGCTGTTGCCAACTTTGTATTGCCAAAATAGATTTTTTATATACATGTAGTCATTTGTATGTATACCATATTTACTTCTAAAGTGGAGGAGAATTGCAATGAATACATTCTGCATATGTGTCCATACTCTGATGATTACCTCAGTGATTCAAATATTCTTCTCCTAAAGAAGAAAAGGACAAATATTTAACTTTATGTTACTTGACCTGAGTATTTATGAAAAAATATTGTCTGTTTCCACCTGGAGAATGTTTGCTGAAGAAGAGTCAAAAAGAGTGTGTGCTTCGGTCTGTGCTTTTAATAAGTAAAAAATGAATAGAAGTGTTTTTCTGCAACAGCCGTAGCAGGAGGAGAGAACATGGGGGTGTCTGCAGCTGTTTAGAAAGAACAAAATCTGGAGACTCCTCACAGGAGCAGATGGGTAATAGTAATACTCCTCCCTGGTTTTTGGCTTCAATAATGTGAAAATCATAGCTGTGAGTACTGCATGGCCCATGTGCTTCTGACTGCTGATCTGTGTAGCAAGAACTTAAGCATGACTACACTGCACTTTGAAGGTTCCCTCATGCAGAACTTGAAGCCTTTCTTAAAGAAATACTTCTAAAATATTAATTTAGCACTATGTCTTACCAGCATTCAAACAGAGCTATCAATATTGTTTGAGATAAATGAATATATGAAATGAAAATTAAGAAACGAAATAAAAAAAATTTAAAATCCACAAATTTTGTTTAAGGCAAAATCAAAACTCTGTTTTTAATTTCTGCTGAATCCTTCACACTGGAAACTTTCTTCGAAAACTATGTGTAGTGTTCTGAGGGACCTCTTTCATGAGGGACCTCTTTCTTCAGGAGAAGCTAAAATAGAGTGAATAAGCACATTTGGGACATGGACACAGAGCATTTTCCTGTGACAGGCTGCAAGATCGAGGTGTGCAGGGGCAGGGGAAGCACAGCAGGAAGAACAGAAGCAAAGAGAACCATCGCAAGAGCTGCACTGCACTGGTGTTTGTCATCTAAACCACCACTGCTCAGCTTGCCTTGCTTAGGCAGACCCTGAGCCATGCAGGGATGTGTGTTTGAAGGAATTCACACACGGCGTGGGCGTTGGGTTTTGGCTGAGCACCACCCAGGGAATTGTCTGCCCGCACTACTGAGCTACCCACAGGGGAGATGCACTGATATGACTGTTAGCTGTGGTTGAAATCACTCCCCACAGTGATTGCAAAACCCCAGGAGAGAGAGAGAGAGAGAAGCTGAGGAACATAAAGGGGAAGCAGGAGCTCATAATTACACAGCTCCACATGAAGGTCTGATTAAGCTCACTTTGAAAAAGACCATGCAAAACTGGAAAAGTTGCATTTCTGCAGAACTGGCTATAAAACAAACTATAAATAAAGGATCTCCTTACTAAAGGACCCAGTTGTTAGCATAGATGGCTTATGCTTATACAGAAGTACTAATTATTGGTAAAAAAGTTTTTGCCATGAAGTTACAGAGGTACTAGCCCTAGTAGTACATGAGAGCGCTTTGCTCTAGCTGGTGACAGGACAACTTTGAATCCCTTTGTAGGTGCATGCTTAGAGAATACATCAATTATTGCCAACCTCTGAAACTTTGTAATTAGTTTTATGAAACTGTCAGCTTTGTTTTCAAAGGCTATTTATATGAATTTGTCAGATTAATCACAACTCAAAGTCTTAGTTAACAGATCCTTGTCCCCTTAGAGGCAGGGTAAAAAAGCAAACCTGTTGTGTGAGTCAGTGCAAAATTAAACATCTTAAAAAAATAAAACACTTCCCCTAAGTCTAATCTGGCATATGACAGGTAACAGCAGGCACAGCGAGTTTCCCAGATTCTCTGAGTTAAGGTAAGTGTTTGTGTAGCTGATGTGTTCCAGATCTCAAGCACAGCACAGAATTTCAGAAAACCAGATTTTAACGACCTGCTTGTCTCTTGCATACGCTGGTCTCTTGCCAGTCAGAGATCCTCTCTTCTGTTTTTATAGAGATCTGGGGAGTCTGGGGCTTTGAAGGGTTTTAACTTCCAGAGCTGCTCCTCTAGAAAATAATTCAGTGCTTTTTCTGGGGTGAAGGTGTCTCACTTCCACTCACCCACATCTGAAAGATTGTCATTATCTACTGTGAAATAATTATTCAGCACAACTATTGGTATTGTGTTTGTACACCAAAAAATAGCAGGTGGGGGGAAAGCTACCTTCTCCAGTAGGTCTTGGAGGGGAGATGGCCATGGGGTGGGCCCAGAGGGTTTGCGGAAACCCCAAATTTTACACACACAGGACTGCTGGACATGGAGCTGGCCCTCTCCTCCCTCTGCTGCAGTGTCACCTCTGTCACCCCCATGGAGGGAATTCCACCCACCACAATGCAAAAGGGGCAGGGCTGTCCTTGAAGGGAGGGTTCCTGCTGTCCCCAGGCAGGGGACACTCTGGTGTCCCAGCACAGCTCCAGTCCTGCCCACCAGCAAGCCTGGGTCTCTGTAGGGCTGGTGTTCTGTGCCCATAAGCCCAGCCTGCTTCCCTCCCAAGCCCAGGTGCACCTGAAGCCACCTTAAGGCAGCAGAGGGATGGGAAGGGCAGCTGAGGACAGGGCTGCACTCCAGTGTCAGCACCACCCTCACCTGTGGCCCTCCAGGTCCCATAAATCGTGAGCTGCAGCCAAGAAAACCTGGAGCACACCAATGCAGTGTCAGCTGTGGACAGCCTGGTTGCCCTGCCTGTCATGCTGGCTCAGGAGTCTCCCGGGAAAGTGGCCCACAGCATGCTGACCTTTGTGGCACCACATAAGAGGTGGTCCCAGCAGCCCTAAGGGCTTGTTCCCTGAGGACAGAGGGACTCTCTGGTTGCCAGACCCCAGGAATGCTGCAGGACATCCCCTCAGCAGGGACACCCTCAGGCTGTGGGAGCAGATGTTCTCCACACCCCGGACTCTGGAGAAGCTTCTGAAGGAGCTGCACATCCAGCTCGGGCACAGAGGGCTCTTACACACCAAGGAGGAGGACGTCTGCCTCATCGCCTTGCTTGCCTGCCTCACCGACTGCTCCAAACACCCTCTCTGCAAAGCTCTGCTGGCTAGTTGGGCCTGCTCACAAAATGGAAGTTCTGTCTTTTGTACAGGCAAAGAAAGATGTGGGTCCTTCTGCCTCTGCAAAGCCCTGCTGGCTTGGGCCTGATCACAAAATGGAAGCTGTGTGTTTCATACAGGCAGGAAAGATATGGGTCCTTGGGCCTCTGCAAAGCTCTGCTGGGTTGGGCCTGCTCACAAAATGGAAAGTCTGTCTTTTGTAAGGGCAAGAAAGATGCAGATCCTCCCTCCAGACATGGCAGATCTCCTGTGCAATCACTGCACGTCTCTGGGGAAGGAGGCCCTGCAGGAGACAGAGACCAGCGCCATTGCTGTGCAGCTGGTGCAGAAACTCCATCCCCACTTCGACAGGGGAAGGAAGGCTGACATGGGAGCCCCAGAAAGGAGCACCAGGCAATATCAGCTGCCCTTCAGCCCTGTGAGCAGCATTCAGAGCTGGCCCTGCTTCCCTGTGCTCTCCCAGGATGGATTCCAGGCCTTGCACTGCTTCTTGTGGGGTCTGACCTCAGAGCATCTCCCCTCATCACAGCCACCATCACAGCCCTCTGAGGGAACCACTATTTCCAAAGTTCTCCTTTTCTCCTTCCTGCTGGTGCCTAAAACAGGCTACCTGAAACAGAGGCCAAGACAAATCAGGAGTGTAAAAAGCTGACAAATTTATTAGAGGCATTCAAGGTACACTGAGGCAAGCAAGGTCCTCCTCAAAGGGACTACACCCAAAATGGACACTGGGTTACAACCCCTTCACCTTTTATAAGTTCTGTCCTATTAACATGTTGGCCCCTAATTCTCCCACCACACCCTCAGGCAATGATACTGACCACCCCAGGCCTGCTACCCCCCTTCCACCATTGTTTACATATTTTTGGCTCCTAGGGCAATAAATATATCCTTGAATCTCTATCCAGAGAGCTTTGTTTTGTCTAAAGGTGCTGGGAACAGAGGTTTTTAGCACTCTGTAAGAAGCACAGAAGTACACCAAGTTACAGATACATGAAGAGTGAAAAAACAGAAATTACTAAGGCATCACTGCGGCAGGCAGGGTGGGAGCTTCAGACAAGGTTTCACAGAACCACAGAATGTTCTGAGTTGGAAGGGACCTGGAAGGATCATCAGAGTCCAGCTTTTAAGTGAATGGCCCATACAGGGGTTGAAGCCACAACCTTGGCATTATCAGCACCAGGAGTTGCAGAAAGGACGCCCAGGCTTTCTGAAGTCCTTCTCAGAGAGCAGATCCAAACCCAGCCCCAGGGTTAATCTGCAGTTTATGTCTAAAGGATCACACTGGTGTCATTGAGCCTCGCGGGATTAAGGCTGGAAAACCAACTCTATTTATAGAAATAAAACAAATTATTTGTTTTGCAGCCCAAAAACCCAGACATGTCCTGGGATGATGCCCCAGGGTGGGCAGCAGGGCAGGAGGGATTCTGCCCCTCTGCCCCACTCAGGTGAGACCTCACCTGAAAGTTGTCCCAGCCCTGGGCAGCACAGGAAGGACCTGGAGCTGCTGCAATGAGCTAGGGTGGTTTTTGAGACCTTCAGTGAAAACACCAAAATCTTAAGTGTGTGAACAGTCTGTCTGCTCCTGCAGGAGTTGCTGTGGGTGACGGTGCAAATATAATAAACACCCAGCAGATTTCAGGTGCAGACCTGCCCTTGTATTTAGCTTTATACCAATAGCCTCTTTTATGTGGCTGGAAAGATAAGGAGTGTTGGAGTTTGTTCTAAGGGTGTTGCAGGCATTGGCAACACCAGTTTTCATGCTTTGAGGACACACAGGCATATAAAGGCATTACAGTTTTGTTAAATGAATCAGCGAGGTACTAATTATGATTTTAAAGTTTGGCATCTTGGTTGTAGAGTTATTTTTTAAAAGTCACATTCATGAGGAAGCCTTGTGCAAATTGTGCTGTTTGAGTTAGGAACTGTGATTGCCCCAACATGATTTCTGATACAGAGCACTGACATAAGGAAAATATTGTAAGCCACAAAACAATTTCAATGCAATTAAGGCTAGTCTTCCTCCTAAGCCCAGAAGTAAACTTCATTTCTTAGCTGTGTAATACTATCTTACAGTATCCCTCTAGTGGAAATTCATCATGTGCTTTTTATGAGTTTTATTTTTATGAGTTTTCTGTAGATTCAGAATAAAGGAGACTTGCTCAGACTCCTCAAGTTGGTAGTTGAAATCTCTTCCATTTTTAAATGCTGCTTTAGCTGTATCTGTTAAACTGTCCCCAGTCTTGCTTGGCAGAGGAAAAAAATTGGAATTTAAAAACTTATAGCAGTGTCTTTTCACAGCCCAGATATTTGTGGCCCTAAGTCAGAAGGGATTATGGATCCCCAGAGAACAATACAAGCACTCAAGTAGCAATTTTGGAAAAAAAATCTTTGAGAACAAATACAAGGATTCGCCAAAACTTGAGAAGGAAGTTTCAATATATATTTGGTTATAGGTTTCTAGATCTGGGCATCATGAATACATACTTGTAACCACTAGTATAGGAGAATTTCAGTTTTGCAAGTTTAAGCATTTTTTTTTTTTTTACTAATGATTTTAACTTTTAAAAATTTTTTTAGCTGGTTTTAAGGGTGGCTCTATTTAATTTTGGAATGCTGCTTCGTATTTCTTGAGGAAAATGCACATTACTGGTATGTTCTTACCTTTTAAATTACCAGTAACATCATTATAAACATTTTTGAGTGCACAGATAATGTGCAGGACAATGTATTCAGAAAGAAGGATCTATACTAGGGTGCAGAGCTTTATTGCACAGATCCTGAGTATTCCAGCAAGACTGAGCTCACCCTATAATTTTCATTAATAACTGCCTTTCACAGAACAATTTTGGTCATAGAATAATTCTTCTTGAAGTTTCCCTACATCCATTATAAACGGTGCAAGAGCACCCTGAAGTTAACTACAGAAAATAAAAAGTTGTTTATTCCCATTTGGCTTCAGTGATTAAAGTAATGTTTTGTGTTTGTGTCTAGTATCCAGCAAACAAATTCTCTGGAAAATCAGCTCACTGCCCCAGCATGAATTAAGGAATTAAGGTGAGATAAACCAAGATCCAACAATACAAAATCTGATCTTTCACCTCATGGATCACAATTCCTGTGGTGGGGATGGGAGGGGAAAACTTTACCAGTTCCCTCAGCTGCTAAATTAACAAAGCAGTGACTAAAGATAGGGCTATTTTTTTTTTATTCTGTAACAAGGGTTTTATTTTTTATTTGGTTTGGTTTTTGTTTTAATCTGCAACTGTTTTCAATGAGCCCTATATGTGTACTTGTAGATTCATGGTCCTGTATTTTATTTAATTTTATTTTTCTGTCAGATAAGGCTCCAAATGTAAGAGTTTCATGGTGTGTGAGTGTCTCGTGGAGAATTTGGACCTTAGCTTTCACCAAAGCGACACTGTTTCCACTAATTTCCCCAAATCAGTCTCATTTTTGTACTGAGTACACTGAGTGCACGTGTGCTTCTTGGTCACTACAAGATACCACATTTAAACTACTAGAAACTACATTTAAAATCACATTACCTTTAGAAATTTCTCTAAGCAGGACAAGGAGAGAATTAGGGTTGTTAAGTCACACCTTCATAAATTTCAGGTCTCCCGCTAATTTTCTACAGGGCCATATTTTTACTTGCATCATTGTAAAACTATTTTATAATTATACACAAAATTATTTTACACTGATCATGGGTGCCTTGCACATGAAGAATTTTTGGAATCCTAAAGCTTAGTTCCTCGTGGTTTAAGAGATTTAGGTATTAATCCCAAATGGCATCTCACAAAGGGCCAAATTCCATCCAGGGATAAATGACTGCTCATCCATGCCAACTTTAATGTGATCTGCTCTGCTCAGCTAAGGACAGAATTTCACAGAAGGCTCTTATTTGATTCTGTACCTTTTTGCAAAAGCGAATACCTTATGCATCTCTTGGGCATTATTGAAATGGCAAACAATGTTAAATGCTGCTAAGGGTACTGAAAAACAACTTGAGCTAATATTCTTACTGATAAAAAGCCATTTTGGAATTAGCAGACAGAAATCTTATCTCATGAATGAAAGGTCTTCTGTCTTGTAGTAGCCTGTGAGTGGGGAAAGCAGCTTTGGATAACAAAGCTTTTCAAAGGATAAAGCACTTCCTATATGTTCTTATAAAGAAAGCCGTGTAATGCAACTAAGGTAATAGCTGAGATATTAATGTGCTGGCTACAAAAGAAAACTACTGTGCTTTCCAGCACTCTAAGAATTTGCTCATCATCTTCCAAACTTCTTGAAGGCTCACATAGTAGTCTGCTGGTTCCAAAAGTTTAGAGACATCTGAATAACTATTTCAGACCTTGTGCCAAAAGTTGCTTGAACATCTTGCAGAGATTACTTAATTCTGAAAATATGCATGCAGATAGGCGATAGTGGGCCTGCAAGATATCCTCTCCAGAGTTCTGGGTAGAGACCTAAAGCAACAAAATCTGTTTCTTTCTTCCCTACCTTTCCTTTCAGGATGTATCTAATTTTTCTTGCTTGTGATTTCCCCTAAAAATGCCCTGGCAAAATACCACTTCCTCTTGCGTGTACCAATACGGAAGAATATTGTGCTGGAGAAATATGATGTATGAACAACTAAGAAAGAATAAGGAAGTATTTTATTTTTTATTCAGCCTGCATAACAAAAATTCATGCTTCACTTTGATTCAACTGCCAAGTCCAAGTAGAAAAGGACTACCCTACTCACAAATATCTGAATAATCTAATTGTTACCTTAATTGATCAGTTGACCTATTTATGATAAATCTTTGAACTTGAAAGCAGCATTTGCATTCTGTAGGACAGAAAAGTCATTATTCCTTCCTCCTTCCCTGGTAGTTTTTGCATAATTACCTGACTGAGCTTTAAAGGTGAAAATTATAGCTCTACAGACAAACATCATAAAACTGCCTTCAAAGAAGTGGCTCAAAACCACAAAGGAATGCTAGCATATTATCTTTTTTATTGTCATTATTCTTAAAAGTAAATATTGTTGGTCTCTGATAAGCACATTCATCCTGCACAAACAACCCCACAGCGAGCTCCTTTTGAGAAAAAGCAATTTTCATGACTCTCCTTCTCCAGGAAATGCCTGGGGCAGGAGCGACACTCAGAGGAGGGCAGAGATGACACACATCGTCAGCATTTTATAAAATTAGTTTTGGATATAAATATAAATAAATAAATAAATATAATTTATATGTAATTTTTCTGTCCATGGCGAGGCAAGGATAGAGGTGGGTGCCTCTATTTGTACAATCACAGTGCTAAATAGCGATATTTTGGAGGGAGTTGTGGGCACGCAGAAAATAGCCATGCAACTAGTAAGTAAACTAGAGGTTACATTTTCTCACAGTTGCTCCTAAAGCTCTCTTCCCCTCCCCTGAGCAGTGATGACATATTTCACTATATTTTCTCTAGTTTCTGCCCAGTGCAAATCAAAGACTTTTAAGTAAAGGAAACTTGTCTCACAGCCTTGTTTCCTGAAGTACAACCAGCTTTGGCCCGCAGTAAATAGATAATTTTTAGGCTTTTGAAAGAGGCTCCTTAAATCCTACTGTGTGGTGGTCTTAATTTAAAAACTAAAAGTTTTATGTGTTGAGCTGTTAACATCTACCTACTTCACCTTGAAATATCAAGGCTCCTGTATCTACTTACAGTCATTTCTAGGAATTTCTGAACCACACTGAAAGTGTGCTGTTTTAAAAATTGCCTGTAATTACGTCTTCAGAGAAAAATTCTGCTTTTCCCACTTAAACTCATTTCCTCGTAGAAATAAAATAATCTTAATTACTTTATTACTTTATTACTCATATCAAGTAATTTCACAGAGGCAGTTTAGCATCATTATCAGTTCCTGTTTGCTGCTGGAAGGCTTAAGTTTCTCTGCATAAAACTGGCTGCTTCTAAAAGCTCCAGGCAGGCCAAAGAAGCATTGTGGGGTTTTCTGTGTGCAGTGCTGGGCACAGTTTAAGTAGCATATTAAGGTGCTTGAATGCATCCAGAGATGGGCAGCAAAGCTGGTGAAAGGGATGGCAGGAATGTCCTGCAATGAGCAGCTGAGGACTTTGGGTTTGTCCAGTTTGGAGGGACAACCTCGTGGTTCTCTACAGCTTCCTGAGAGTGGGATGTGGAGAGGGAGCTACTGATCTCCCTGGGATCCAGCAGCAGGCTGGGTGGGAATGGTTCAAAGCTGCTTCAGAATAGGTTCAGGAACAGGATTCCCAGAGAGGTGATGGATACCCCACGGCTGACTGTTCCTTCAAAGGAGTTATTTGGACAATGGCCTTAGTAAAAGGTTTTAAGTTTTCGTCAGCTCTGGAGGGGTCAGGCAGTTGACCTAGATGGTTTTCGTGGGTCTCTTCCGACAGGAACTACTCTAGTCTAGTCTAGCTTTGTCTAGTCTAGTCTAATTCCTCACTTTTTAAAGAGCTTGTTGGGAGAACCTATTGATTTCATTCTTAGATATTTTTTGGGCAAGGACTATGGTTTCTTAGATATCTTTAGAGTGATATATTAATTCCATTAACGACCTCTTTCATGCCTGCCTTAATCTCATCTGTTTAATTCATGTAACTTCTGAGATGACTCAGCATTACTTTATGGCTTGTCTCACATGCACACACTCCATTCTCTATGGGATTGCTGTTCAGAGAAAATTGCAGCAGGTCTACATCTGTGGCTAGCACAGGTTCTTCCCGTGGGAACATTTTGCTATATTTCATAAACAAGATAAAGTTTGGATGTTTTGCAAACAGTTTCTCCGGATTGAGTCAGTTCGGGCTTGGCCAATTGGGCCTAGGGGGAGGTCTCGGGCTGACCAATCTGGGGCACTTCTGTAGACTCTCTATATATGGAATTCAAAACAATAAAGTTCCTTTTCTCCTCTCTTTCCTTGTCTGAGAACTTGGGTCAGTCCTCAGCTAGCCGCTCAACAGCGATATACATCTCCCTCCCTCTTTTCATTTGTGAAGAGAGTAAACAAAATTGTGGCAGACAGGAAGGAAGGGAGAAAGGAAGTGATGTCCTGAGGGAGCAGGGCCTTTGACAACCAGCTTATCCCATAAATGCATTTGGAACTATCTACAGGAAACTCCTGGAGGGGGTCACTGGCAGAGCTGGCTGCTGAGCAGAGTGTTCCTGAGAGTCAAGGCAGGCAGTCAGAGGCAGAACTCAAGGAAATATATCTTCAGTTTAGGGAATCCTAAAAATCCCGTCTTTTGGTGCTTGCTTGGCATCCTGATCTTTTCATCGTCATTCTTAAAACTGCAGGTTATTGCACTTTACAGCTGTGGTGCTCAGGTGTTCATCTGCTCTGCACTCTTGTGGCTAAACTGGGGCATCCAAGCCTGCAAAAGGCTCCAGTTTTTTGAGAGGTACTGAGGATGTTCTTGAATTGAGAGGAATCTAGGATGTTCATCTTGAATGCCTTTCGCGGGGGAACATCTGTGTAAGGTAAGAAATTAACCAGTTTGCAGGAAACAGCTCAGAGAACAACGTTAAAAGTAAAAACCAAATAAAACCAGAGAGGAAAGGGTGTTACATTTTCTCAAAGCATGGAAATATTGTATTAGTATTAGTAGCATCTTCTGTAGAAAAGAAGGTTGTATCAACCATAGATCTTTACGCACCGTGACAGAAGTTCTTCAGGGAGCAACAACAAGGTGCAAGATATATTTTATATATTTTCCAAAGTAAATATAAATGGATTTTTTTTTTTTAGATTTGAGAGTAATTAGGGAAAAACAAGAAGATTGGGCTGCTACACAGCTCCTGTATATCTACACAGACATTCTGATTTTCCACCAAAACCTTCAGTCCTAAATATTTGAGGTTGTCATATTCTTTACTAAGGAGAACATGTCAACATTAAGACAACTTAATGTTGTCTTTTAAATTATTTTTCCTTATAAAGAAAATAGTCCACACAACAGCGTGCAATTTTGTATTCCATTTAAACTTTACATACTATTCTGTTCCAGTTTGTTTTTTAAGAGGAAAAAGCAGCTCATGAGTTTTCCACATGGAAAAGCAATCACAGCTGCCCAGCATCTGGAAATAGGGGAATGTGTGAGGATATCAGCCACTAGAATTTCCCATGGCATTTACGTTTTTCTTTCAGCTCCATGGCAAGGTCTGTCCTGGTGCTCCAAGACAGAATAGTCTTCCAGGATCTATTTCAGCCAGCTCTGCATGCTGAATAAAGACATTCCAGGGGCTGAAAGGGTGTCAGTACAAAACTCATCAGTGGCAACTAAACATCAAATGTAATATAATTACTGTAAATATCTATACTATAAACTGGGGAAAAAAAGGAAAGTGACCACCAATAATCATGTGACAGGACAAACAAAAAATTCAGGTAGCAAACTAAAGTGCAACTTTTGCAGAAAAATGAGAATGCCTTTCAAAGGGATTATGTTGGAAAGCAGAATGCTGATATTCTGAGTCAAGAGTAAGTTTTCAATTAATAAAACATTCTTTCTGGGGAAGTTTTCAAGATAATAAGCATTTTTTCTGTATATATTAAATGATAAAAAATTGTTGCTCTGCTCTGTTTCTTTGAATAACAACAACAACAAAAAATCTCTGCTCAAGCAAAAAAAGAAACAAGAACTCCAAAAACCCAAAAGGTATTTAGAATAGCTAACTTGTGTGTGGAGTCTCCTGTGGTAACTTCAGATACACATTCACGGTTTTTGCCAGTATTTAGGCCCAAATGTTCATGATTCTAGAAATGTATTTGTCTGGGCAATATTAAATGTATCACAGCTGAGTGTTCCTCCCACAGCTCAGAAAAAGAAGCATCTATCAGCATTGCAGATGGAGGGATGAGAAACCTTCAAATATGCTATTGGTAAATAAAGCTTTGTTCTGCAAGAACTTCCTAGGTCTGACAGGTCATGAATAAGATGGGATGCATTAGATCCAAAATCACCAAGAGGCCACAGCTGCTGCAAAGGTGGTCACATGTTTTCCAGCTGCCTGCTGAATCCCAGAGCTGGTCCCAGGAAATTGCAGTCATTGTCTCTGCCACATTTTTGAGTCCCTTAAGCAAACTAAGATGCCAAACTCTAAGACTGGATAATCCCAGACCCACAGAAGCGCTGCAGTGGTTTAGAAAAAGGCTTTGATCTCTGAGGTGCTGCTGACCAGTAACAATTAGGAACAGGAGTGGGGCATCAAGTAAGCCTGTATTCACTGGAGCCATGAATTCTCCTCGGTACATTGAAATAAACATGTATTTTTAAAATATATAACCTCTGACATTCTCCTCTGAGTCACAGGATGGTCTTAGTTAAGGTGATAAATAATGAGGGTTGTCATCCTGAAGTTTTGTGACTGCTACAACCTCAGAATTGAAAAAAACTCAAGAATTGCGTTTATTACTCAGACTACACCTTCACCTTTACTTTGAAAAAATACAAGGAATTAATCTTCTCTATAACAGGAAATGTCATCATTAACACAATAACACAATCATCTCCTTTTCCCATCACCTCTACATCTTGAACTGCATCCTTCCACGCTTGCTTGGGAATTTTGGAAAACAGCAGTTAATGAGCCCAGAGGGCATAAGAACATCTTAATGAGATCATCTTCTTGGAAGAGGAAGGAAAATCTGTAAAATTGCAATTATACTTCAAATATTGCTTTCAAGACCCACTGTAAAACTGAGTCATTAATAAACTATTTTTTCCAGTGGTACCGAATCACTATTTTCTAATTTGAACTTTGGATGTATGGTAGCAAAAGGTCTTTGGTTATAAATGAACTTTATGCTTTCAGACCAAAGCACAGTTCCCTCATTTTTTTACCATCTGCTTCAAGCATAACAGAAGTGGCTCATTAATACCTCTACAGTTCATGGGACGGAGGGTGATGTTTGTACCAGCAGTACAGAATCTTTATTTGCGGCAAATCAACCACACCTGCTCACCACAGAAACCCAAGAGCACAAACCCCAACCCGTGTTCTTGCATTTTTGTCTGCAGAGTATCAGCTACCAAAATCTAGACAGACCTGCTCCCAGACAAAACACAGCTCACAGTGGACCACAGGATTTCTCTCTCTGCAAGGATCAGCCCAGGAAAGAGAGGAATTAAGTGGGAGCTGAGCGAAAATCTCAGTCTCAACTGCAGCACTACACAAAAACTGGTGCTGCTTAATGCAACCTGTTTGATACTGAAGTGAATCACTGGTGGAACAGGAGTGAAGACTTTGCTACTCATCTGAACTGGCTTGCTTTTGGGAGGACTCAGTTGAAAGCCAGGGAAAATAAAAACCAAAGCTCACTAATTCAGACACTGGGAGGAAACTGAACCATGGAATCTGCTGAGTTGGAAGGAACCATCCAGTCCAACTCACAGCCCGGCAGACACATCCCAACAATCCCACCCTGTGCACCCCTGAGAGCATTGTCCAAACACCACATGAACTCTGTCAGGTTTGGTGTTACCACTTCCCTGGGGAGAGCATCCCAGAGCCCCAACACACTCTGGGTGAAGAACCTTTTCCTGACAACCTGGTCAGGAGATCTGCCCCTCCTCTTCCCCTTGTGAGGATGCTGATGACCCCAATGAGGCCTCCCCTCAGTCTCCTCTTCCCCAGCTGAACAGAGTGAGTGCACTCAGCCCCCAAGCTCACCCTCCAGATCCCTCCCCATCCTCACTGCCCTCCCCAATAGCTTAATGTCTGTATCCCCCTTTTGTTAAAGACAACACTTTACACATTGTTTCAGTACCCCTTGCCTGGGAAACCAAGGTTAGAAATATTAACATTAAAAAAATACACAGTGCAAATTACATGATGACAAAGAGATTGCTTAAACCAACATTACAATTTGCTGATTCTATCCAGAATATGGTTAAGACATATTCCCAAGCAGTTTCCAAAACCAGGATCAAATGGTACAATAGCAAAGCAATTAAACAGCACAAAATTCTGTTTCACTTACAGAAGTTACCCGTTTACTGTGAACATCACTGGTTAGGAAAATTAATGAAAAAGTGAGAAATTTCATTATTTCAGCAGAGCAACTATTACCAGCAAAGGCATGCTGCACATCTGATAAGTAACTTTTTAACAATGAGGAGCTCTGACATGAACAGAAAAAAAGCCAAAAAGTCAAACCTCAAATTTAGTAAGGCAGGTAATGGAATGTGCTGCATGTGTAAGAAGTGTTTCTTGAAATGCTGCAATCCTTTAAATGCCAGCTCTTGACAGTACTGAATTGCTCAATCTTATACACTGATTATGTGCTTTAGTGATACACTTCGGAAACTCAAAGGTGAACAAAATTTATGTGCAAAAGCTGGGTTGAGTAGTTGGTCTAGTCACAAAAAGCCACAACTTACTAGTGACAAAGTATTTTAGACATCATATGTATCAGTGTTGCACATGTGCTTCAGCTATCAAAACCAACATTCAACACAAAAATAGTTTTCAACTGAACTAACAAATTAAGCAAGAGTCTTCTGCATCAAGTAAAAAAAAATATCCCCAGCTAGAGTCAGCACAGAAAAACTCCAGATCTTCTGCAAGCTGCACGTTATCTCACTGCACACACAAGGAGGACAGAAACAATAACTGCAAGGTAAAGGGTTTATATCTGCATGTAAAGTCTACAGACCCTTGAAGGGAACACAGCTCAGTAAAATTGCACAGCTCTGAAAGCTTTCAGTTATGTTTGTCTTCAAACAAAAAGATCCATGGAACTGAGGTGTGTGTCTTATCATGGAAAAGGTTTAGACAGAACAGGTAGGAAGCTCAAGTCACCACTGAAATACAGAGGATAGAACTGCTGCAGAAATCTACCATATACATTGCTCAATACTGCTTTTTTACAAGGTTGTTGTTGAAAGGTCACTGACCACTAAAATTAAGTTTATTTCGCAAACCAATCTGCTTTTACAGGTCTTAATCCTATAAATACTGCTGTTTTTGTCAATATACTGCCATGTTAAGAAGATATGATCTTTTACATCAAGACTAAATTCATACTGTTTTTTCTGTTCATCTGTAGTAAAGAGCATTGCTTACTTGATGACTTTGTGAGCTTCAGCAAATTAAATAAGTATTTGGTTAAAACATAGCCTTAATTCCTAAACCTCACATGTGACTAGAAATGCTTCCTAAGGAATGAACAAGGTGACACAGGGCTGCTATATAGAAAAATCTGAACAAGTTCTGAGGACTCAGCAAACAAGCAACAGGACAATTTCATGCTATTAAATCTAGCTAAGAATTACATCCTGTTTTTCACCATCAAGTATTTCCCACGTTTCAAAAACAAGAAGCCATGGGATTACAAGAAAGGCTCATTTAACGTGTTTTATAGAGACTCTGGTATCAAGAATATTAGTAACTAAAAGATTTCCAAATCATGGGCATTATCCATTTCAATAGTATCTTCAGGTTCCATCTTTGCCTCGTGGTGCCCCTCCTGCAGGTCATCCAGGGAAGCCAGAGCCTCATTTGTGTCACTGGCAAAAGTCTCACGAGATGCATCATCATATTCCTTCAGGTTAAGCCCCTTGATGGCGTTTTTCATCTTCTTCCCCAGAACTTGTATCCTCCTCTTCCTGGCAGCTTTTTTGTTTTCATACTCCTTTTGGTTTTCCAGATAGAATATTTCCTTGGAAGAAAACAAGAGAGCAATAAAAAAAAAAAAATTGCATGTTCATTTTACTGGTATTTCCTACAGAAAATGTGAAGTAAAAAAAAAAATTTTGTTACAAATACTGGTCAACATTTAAATTAGCTGCTTGTTATTGACAGCAGAAGCATGAAAAAAGACTGCACTTAAGGAAGAGGGGTACAACAGAAAATTTATTTTGTAATAGTGTAAAGTGATCTTGCAACCTTTTTGATTTTTTGTGAGCACTGTAAGCTATGAAAGGATGTTGGGGTTTTATTTTCTTGTTTCTTTTCTTTTTCTCCAACATAAACAATCAGAATGTATGTTGATTTCTTTCTTAATTCCCAGTACCAGACACTAGAAGGGTTTATAGAGTGACCTGCAGCCACCTACAAGCAAAATAAAAGACTTTTTGAACAAAAACTCTACTGAAGTAGCAAATCCCACGCAAAAAAAAAGAAAAAAAAAAGTTGTCATTTTCTTCACTTAGTAAAACATTTCAGAGAAATAATGTTTACAAGCTTACAAAACTGAATTAGAGAGCACCACAGAAGAGGCCAGTGAACAATTCAGATTAGGCTCGGACCATCACCTGATTTAACGAGAAATTTTGTCTGGTGCCACAGCTGGAGCTATATAGGACAGAAATATTCTATTAAGAGAACTGCATTCAATCCATGCACAATGACACAGAGCTCCAAAGGCAGAGACACAACATGGATAACTCTGCTGTGAGGAATACAAACATACAGATTAAGGAAAATCTAATGTTTACCTCTGTCAGACTCTACAGTCTTGTCTTCCTCAACAGGATTTTGCAACTGGCAACACATAAAAGTGAGTTCTCTCTGCTTAGAGTTAATGGCAATTCAACAATTTTCGGGTGGGTCTTTTATTTTTTGCCTATGTGTTCAATGTGAAAGCCTGGTTTCAATAGAATACAGAGTTGAATTTTCTAGAAGTTACAGAGCTTCAATCATGATATTTCCAGTATGAAAATAAAAAAAACAAACAACAAAATGTACATCTGGACTCTTGACATTTTTACCTTGATTTGCTCTTCTTTGACACTTGGTGTGTTCTTCAGCAGGTTTAAATAAACTCCCCCAGGTGTTCTTCTCCTGGTGCCATTCTTAATAGGGAGAGAGGAAATTAGGAATAACAAGCTTAATGCTAAGTGTTGATTAAAAAATAGCTTCCAAGGCAACACTCACTGTTGAGACAGAATAAAACCAATTTAACTTCTGCTGTGTCAAATATCGCATGAAAATAATCCTGGCTATGTCTTATTTGTAACTGAATTAGTCATAAGAAGATCAACAACCAGCCTGGTAACTTTGGGCAGAAAAATTATGAAGTTACAAGAAAAATTCCTTTAGAATATAGTTGTTGAATTACACGCTAAATCTGATTTTGGTAGTGAAGAAACAAAATGTGAATAATATTCTAACTACTCTCACAGCTATCTGCAACAAGTCATGACTAGTTTAAAAATTTAGAGCATTCCTAACACATAAGCCCAATAAAATGTCTAAAAATGAATTTAATAAAATTATGTTGATCTCTGGTTTTTTTTCAAATTGTGCTCAGAAATACTACAACTTGTCTCTGTCACCTACAGGATTTTGCAAATCTGCTGAAGGCATATGAAACAAAATCTGTACTTTAAAATTTCTCCTCACCACACATTAGATCCAGCAGTTTTCAGTATTTCAATACTGCAGCAGCAGTAGTGCACTGCTAAACATGGAATGGGCTCAGCTTCGAAACCTCTGTAAATTTTAAGTGCTAATTATCATACTATTATTCAATTACAATTTGTTGTATAAAACATTTTACTCCAGTGAAAACTGGATGACACTGTACAAAATGTGATACTTTCCTGCCAAATAATGCACTATACAATCTAAAAATTTCAAGAACAGAGAAGGTCAGCTTTTAAGTAGGTTATTGAAACTGAAGATGTTCACATGTGAACATCTTCTTATCGTCTGCTGCTTCATGGTCAAACTGTCTGAGCTGCACCCAAAGCAACCTGTGCCACCAGAACTGTGTCCTTTCCTCTGTAAACACTTATTAACTTATCTTTCAAGACAACAGAATGCTTCAAACACAACTAGCTAGCTGGAATTTATTGTCTTTTCTTTTTTGAGGGAGGAAGGTAGTGGTGTTTATTTTTTTAATTTATTCTGATTGATTTTTTTAGACTGTGTTCCCTTACTTGTTTTTCTCCTCCCCTCTATTTCCAAATGATGGAACTTAAAAGAAGTAAACTGTAATCAAATAAAAGTATTTCCTGGCTCTCACCCACTGTGTTTTTTGCACTGAGGCTCATTATTTAACAAGAACAAAAACAAACCAAGAAATGGATAACCTAACCACTGAGTTTAGGATTTTTTTACCATGATTCGTAACAGAAATCATTACCCAGTTTTGCTCTGCTGATACACAAGCCAATAGTTCTCTAATAAAGCCAGCAGTTTTCCTTTTGGGAGTTACTCTACAAATGGTATATTGGAAATGCTGGTTTTTGTTCAAGCTTGAAAATCCTTCAGTCTCAAGTATGTGAGGGAAAGATCCCAAGGGAAGCCACAGTAACAGGCACAGTGTTATCCCTGCAAATCAGACACCAATCTCAGCACAAGAACCTGGGTGATTTCCAGGTTCATTCCACCTTATTGTTTGCTCAAAGCCTGCTGGAAGGTTACATTACTGTTTACTAAGGGAGTTTTGTGGCAAGGGAAGGCTGTAAAACTCCAGGAGAACACATCCAGCACGAGAGACTTGCAACAGCACTGTGTAAACATTCTACAAGTAAAAAGTTGTTTCCCTCCCTGTCCCTGGCAACCCACAGGATGACATTTTCCTTACCACGATGAACAGTCCACCATTCTGTTCTACTTCAGCTGTTTCCATGAGCAGCTCGATGGCTTTTCTCTTCCCAATTATTTTCACTACTCGAGCAATTAAGTCTTTCTTTGGCTCACATAGTCTGGATGGAGGGAAAAAAAAAAAGCATTTATTGTCAGGATAATTCTTTGAGTATGACTGACTGTGGAACTTCCACAATGAATAATTCATCCTGTGCTGAAGAGTTTCTGCATTCAAATGTGTTTAAACAGTTTACTGAATCACACTTCAAAACACTGAGCTTCTGAGGGGTATTTTTTTCCCTAAAGCCTGCATTTTTAAACCCTGTTTCAATGAAAATGCCTCGAGTGCTTATTTTCTTCTATTAATGTGTGAAATACCAAACCAAATATGAAACTGCATAAACCTCTGAAATCAAAATTATAAAAGCTTCTTGTGCATTTAACAGTTAAAATTAACATTT
Organism: Entomyzon cyanotis; assembly: GCA_024500445.1. Taxonomy (NCBI): domain Eukaryota; kingdom Metazoa; phylum Chordata; class Aves; order Passeriformes; family Meliphagidae; genus Entomyzon; species Entomyzon cyanotis. The sequence continues at coordinate 3,768,759 of JAKEPQ010000044.1, forward strand.
TACATTTAAATCAGGAACTGGAAAAAACTTAAAGTGTTGAAGTTCACCTGTATGATGTGCCATACAGAGAAACCTACATAACAAAGAAGAAATCCGTTTGCTGATTGATCTATGATAATCTGTAAAAAGCAAACATGAAAAAATAATACACTATAACTAGAACCCTGCTGACACAGCTCAGTGCCACCACTACTACAAACAATTAGAAAAAAGAGCCTTCTGCCCTATTTCAACAAAGCTGTATCCAACAAAAAGGAATTTATTTCAAGAGATATGCTCAAAGTTTCCAAACTAATAAATGAGAAACTAGCCAGAACTCTTAACAGCATTAGTAAGTGCTTAACTGCTGCAGTACTGCTGGATTCTGAAGTAATACCACATGTAAAAAAACAACTATGAACAATAAATCGAGGTTTTATTTAAACGTCAAGCTAACTGCTAGTAATTCTTCTAAGTCTTATTCCCTATTTAACATAATTTTCCTCCCCTGCAACTGGAAAATAAGTGTGGCAGTTTGACTTAATCCAAACCACTGCACTTTCTACTGTTATCTACAGTTTCAAAGGCTTAGAACTTAGATCTTCATGGTGACCACAGTATGTGTGCATTTGTGTCCCACTCCAAACAAGCATGGGATTTTTTTTTCCCCTGAAAGAAAAAAAGCCACTACTAAATCTCTATAATGAGAAACAGTATTTTTCCTTGCCACTGTTCTCAAGTAACAAACCATTCCTATGGATCTTTAAATAAAAATATAAAATTAAAAGAAACAGACCATATTAACTGGATGTTTGTACAAGATCACCAGCCACAGCGATGCATTTCTGTCCCAGGATTTTGGGAACACACACGAGGCACTGATAATTTCTGTGATCTGGTGTGACATCTTACAAATTTAGCAGCAGGGAAGCTTTTTTCCCCCCTCTCCTTTCCATCACCCACCAATACTTAGTGAAGTGAAGATGTACCATCACTAAACTCACCGATAAGCAATTTCATCTGCCACCTTTTCCTCTGAATCTTCCTCTGTTATCTCATACCTTCCCTTATATTTCATCTCCTGCCTTTCACCCAGTCTATCTCTCACAGGCCGCTTCCGTTTGAGGAAGCCCTGCCCGTTTTCCTCCTCTGCTGGCAACGTCTTCTTGTCATCTTGCATGTATTCATCCAGCTCCTTGTCTAAAGCCTCTGCCTCCTTCTGCTGGGCTTCCTTCATCAGCTTTTTAGCCAGCAGGTAGTTGTAAGTCTCAGACTGCCTGCTCCTGTCAATAGAACCATCCATGCCCATGATCCCAAGCTCAGTGGCCACCGCATCCTGGTTCTGCTCCTGGAGCACCGCGCCCCAGATGTTGTTGACCTTCTTGCCACACAGAGCAGTCTGGTTTTGGAGGCTCTGGCTGAGCTGGAAGGGCTCAGGTTTGGCAGGGGAGGAGTTGAAGCACTTCTGCCTCTTTCGCTTCCACAGGCAGCTGTCGTCGTCGGAGTCGCTCTCCTCGCTGGAATCCATGCTCTTGGTGGTCCTGTAGGGAACACTGGGAGCAGAGGATGAGATGCTGCTCTGGAAGGGCCTGCATGAATCACTGCCAGCATGCAGCTTCTGGGATTAAAGAGTAAATTGAAGCCTGTTAACTTAATTATTCATTAAAATTAGAAGAGCTATCAAGGCATCGATTAGCTAAAATACGTAATTCTGACCCATGTGGCTGAGCAGTCCTCCATGAGCATCTCTTGGGCTATGGCTGACAGAAGCTTTCTTTCAAACTCCTGCATTTTGAGTGCATAAACATGAAGGATAGCATGGCTGACGTCAGGAGTCGCTTTTCTACTCAAGACAAACTTTGCTGAGTGAAAATTATTACAAGACTGGAAAGGTGGTAAATATTCCCAAATTGGATAAAGACACAAGATGCATAGCAGCTCTTAGAAAAGTGAAATACCAAAACAGCCCAGCAGCCTACCAGGTTTGTTTACCAGCAGAGGAGTTAATAATCTCTCTGGAGTCTCAACAAGAAGACCAAATGACCAAAAATAAATACTCAAACCAAACCCACAAAACTGGGACGTTGCTCAGACAGAGAGTGTTCTGTGATCCTGGCTCAGTGTACACGACCAGCTGGGGACAGCAGGACCTTACAGTAACATCTGTTTTTCCTTTCTTAAACCAACCAGACACCACGGATTAACTATGGCTTATCAATGAAACACCTTCCCCAAAAATTCATCCCACTGATATACAAATACTCAGGAAATGCTTTTACTCATAATTCCAGTTATTCCCTGGCTTCTTATCATAAAATTATACACTGTGCCATGATCTTTAAAACTAAGATCTCTTCCTTCACTTTTAGGTGAAATGAAAATTCTTTCTTTAGCCTTACTGCTTTCATCAACATGGGTGCTGTTTCTTCTTTCTCCAAATAGTGAACAGAAAACAGAAGTATTCAACTTATCATGTTATGAAATACAAACTATTAAGCGCGGTGCAAAAATCCCCAAACCAGCATAAATAAAAAAAGACCAAACACTTCTGTAAAAAACTTATTTTATGCTTCATTCCTCAGAACTATATTGCAAAGATCAAAACAACTGGAGAAAGTAAAATTCCTTAGACATACAGTGTCACACACTGATCTCATTTTGAAATACTTTCCTGTCTGTATACCACCATGAACACCTCATACCCTCAGTACAAATTTCTTATAGAATAAATTTCTCGTATCCTTCGAGAATCACTGACTAGTTTGGGTTGGGAGTGACCTTAAATCCCATCCAGTGCCACCCCTGCCCTGGCAGGGACACCTCCCACTGTCCCAGGCTGCTCCAAGCCCCAGTGTCCAACCTGGCCTTGGACACTGCCAGGGATCCAGGGGCACCACAGCTTCTCTGTCACCCTGTGCCAGGGAACAATTTCTTCCTAATACCTGACTTAACCCTGCCCTCTGTCAGTTTTAAACCATTCCCTGTTCCTCCATCCCTTATCAATTATCTCTCTCCACCCTTCCTGCAGCTCCTTCAGGCACACTGAGGTCACCCCAAATCTTCTCTCCAGGCTGAACAACCCTAGCTCTCCCAGCAGAGCTGCTCCACCCCTCTGCTCATCCCGGAGTCTCCCCCGGACATTCTCCAGCATCTCCAGCTCCTTCCTGTGCTGCGAACCGCGGGCTGAAGGCAGCTCCGCAGGTGGCGGGGGACACAACGGGGACAGCCCGGGAGACAGCGCTGGCATCTCTGTCCAGGCACGGGCGAGCCGCAGGGCTGCAGGGCTCGGCGCTCTCTCGCGTGGTCGCAGCGGCTCGCCCCGCTGTCCCCACCGTGTCCCCACTGTCGCCGCTGTCCCCATTGTTCCCGCGCGCCACGCGCCCGGCGCGGAGCGGAGCGGCTCGGCGGGTCAGCCCCGGCGGCACCGGGAGAAGCCGCAAGCCGAGGGAAAAGCCACCCGCCCCGGGAGAAGCCGCCGGCCCGGGAAGGAGCGCTCCCCGCCGGGAAAAGCCCCTCCGGCGCGGCCGCCGCGTCCCCCATTCCCCCGCCCGGCGCTCCGGCAGCGCTCCGGCCGCTGCCCGCCTCACCTGCCCGGGGGAGCCGGCGCCGGGCATGTCCGAGTCGGAGCCGGAGAGCTCGCCGTCCTCCACGTCGCGGTCCATGTCCCGCGGCTCGTGCGCCATGTCCCGGCGGAAGGGCGGAGCGGCGGCGGGGCGGGAGAGCGCGTCCGTCCGGGGCGGGGATGCTGCGGGGCCGCGGCTCCTCCTTCCCGGCTCTTTGCCCGTGCAGTGGCGCCTGGGGAGGAAAGCGGGTGCGATTGGGTTTATATGCGTCCTACGCGGCTCGGTTGCCTTGAGCGGGGTGTTGCGTGGGCTGAGGGCTCGCAGTGCTTTAGCCCTGGCGAGGCCGGGTCAGTTCGTGCTCATCAGTGGCACAGGCAGCAGATGCTGCCGTGGTCAGGGACATCCTGGAATTAACGACAGGCTTTAGGGATGTGGTGAATACAGGTCTGGAGAAGACAAGGCTGAGAGGGATTCCATTAATGCATGTAAATATATCCAAGGCAGCTCCCGGGGGGATTTCCCCGGACTGTGTTCAGTGAGGCCCAGAGACAGGACAAGCACAATGGCCATAAACTAAAACACGAGAAGTTCCACCTCAACGTGAGGAAGAACTTCTTTCCATTGAGGGGGGCAGAGCATGGCACAGCTGCCCAGGGAGGACATGGAGTGTCCCCCTCTGGAAACACTGCAACCCCAGCTGGACACATTCCTGTGTCACCTGCTCTGGGTCACCCTGCCTGGGTTGGACTGATCTGGATGACCTCCAGAGCTCCCTTCCAACCCCAGCTGTTGGAAAATGTACCAGTGTAAAAGATTTGTTTAACTTTAGTCAAAAAGTTCTGCTTATCTTTACCCCGAGAAAGGAATTTCAGGTTTCTTTCCAGGGCGTTGTTCTACCAGATGAGGTCTGGTGGACTCAGCATATTAACAGACTGGAGGAACACAAAGATAAAGACAATCAGCAGACCATCAGCAGGACATCAGTGGCTATCTAAAACCCCAGACCACCTCCAGTAAGACATCCTGGCCCAGAAAGGACTGATTAAAAAACTGAAGAATGAAATATCTAATGCACATCAGAGGCGAGGAGACTTGGATCCAATGGGAAACTGAATACTGGGGGTTTGCTCAACTTTGAACCAATGAACACTGACCCAGTACTTTTCTATGTATTTTTACTGTATAAAATACCTGAGAAATCGAATAAAAACAATGTATCATGGAATGATTCTCTCTGCACACCCGGGCTATGTGTAGAAGAGATGATTTCTGTGGTACATCCTGGCTAGAGCAACATCCTGGCCAGATAGTAAAGTAATGCCTTGACTCTCTAACATTAAAAATGTTGTTGGAGGGTTTTTGTTTTTCCTGTAGATTCAGTGACACATCCATTCTGTGATTCTGTATTAGTAGAACAGATACCAGTTAGCATCCCCTACTCAAGGAACTAACAAGCTTTAAGGTGATGGTGTAGACAAATTACTAAAGTGCTTGAGGTGTTAATTACTGATGGAGGAAAAAGAAAAAAATCCAAGCAGATACCTCATAATTCTTCAGCTGCTCCATAGGTACATTTTAATAAAAATAGCACAGATGATGAATCACTTCTACTGGAAAGATCTTTATGTATTTCACTCTGGGAAAACAAACATAGATGTGATTTTCCTGAGAAGAGATATGTTACAGCTAAGCATTTAAGGTCTTGGTGACATACCCTTGAATCCAAATCCAAGGTATTTAAGAGATGCAGTTTTTCACTCCCACCATTAATAGGCCCATCCATGGATACTGTTTTTCCTTTACGTATTTTAGACCATCTTACCTGAGGACTGAAAAGTACCAGTGCTGTAGTGCCTCATTCTAAATCCATGTTGTGGTCAAACTGGATTGTCAGTGCTTGTTTTGGCACTTAACTGCAATGAAAATCACTGGAAGCTAGTTCTCATTATCAACTAGGCATGCTCATTATCAGTTATCCAGTCAGGCCTTTGAAAACCCTACTTGACATTTTTCTGCACTTTTGGATAACTACTTTCCTTAAAAATTTAATTACTGATCTTAAACTTCCTGTTGTCTACACTTGGAAGAAGAAAAGGCACAAAGCTAAAAAAAGACCAGGAACAGTTAAAGCTCATTCCCTGTTTGGTCCCTGATGACACTCCTGTTTCAGTGCTTCAGAATTACTCAAGAAATCCTGTGAAAATTAGGTAGATCATAGCATGATTCTTTCTGTGTTGTTCTCACCTTATTTTCCATTGAGTTTAATGATGCATAGCACTTAGCAGTAACATTGTGTTCCGCAAAAAAGCTGTTTTTCGTCATGTTTGCAATTAAATAATATCTGTGGGATTTCACTGAGTTACAGGGAGTTCCTGGGCTGAGGTCAAGTGGAACTGTGAAACAGGAAATTTAATCCTCCAGTAACTCACATGAAGGAGTTCTCTATGTCAGCATAACCTGTACATGGCACTGGAAAAAAACCACCAAAAAAAAAAAACCCACCCACCACAAATTTCAGTTTAACTACAGAAAAACAGTTCATTTGGGCACTTCATAAAATGTCCAGAAACAGGCCTAAGAAGATAAATCACATAACAGTACAGTTTACTTTGAAAAAATGAAAAGCCAGTTTATTTACAACCCAGTATCTGGATTTCCTATATGAATTTTCTGTGTTGAAATATGTTTTCCCATCTCCACCTTTAATGCAGGCTCAGCTATTAAAGGACATTTTGTTTTCTCACTTCAGGCACAGTAGGGACTATGGGCAAGACCCTGGCAGAGAACAGAGAAGTTCTTGGTTGAGCACTGATCTCAGTCATGCTCTCCTTGATGACTTTTTTTGCACACCTTCAGTTTTCCCCTTACCAAAACCAACTGAGCTGACAAGGAAAGCTTAAAAAACATCCTTTGGGTGAGCATATCACCTTCAAAATACCACCTCCATGTAGGCTCAAAAGTCATACAGTCAGGTGTAAAAAAGGACAATCCTGGTTTATGCCAACCTACAGTTGCTCTGTGTTGTTTTACTGCGGTTTTGTGACTGCAGCATCATCACTGTAGGTCCAGATAAGGTTCAGAAAATCCATCTCTGACTGTTCAAGGTTTATTCTGTGAAAACAGAGATATACCGAGTTTGTAGCAAGTACCTTTCAGGTACTTGTTTGAAAACAAAATGTGCAGTATTATTTAAACAAGTTGAATAAATCATGGGAAGTTATTCCTCCCAGCACTGCTCCGGTGGATGGTGCTTGCAGCAGTTAGTGACTTCATTTAGGATTCCTTATGACAATCCCTATGATTGTTTACCATTTGCTTTTGGAGAGATAAGGTACACCAATTTCAGAAATGTCACTTAATTAGCTGGTTTGTTAAATTCATTCTGTTTTTCCTGCCCTAATGAGCAAGTCAAACAGATGGAAAATATTTATTTCAAGGTGTACTTTTAATTGATGCAGCCAAGGTCGTCATGTCTTCTTTACCTCATCATGAGCTGAATTCCCAACAGAAAAGACTTTTAACTCCTCCAGGATTTTTTTTTCTGAAAGAATTCATTAGGTGGTGATAAGACTAAACAATCTGTTCAGCAGCACAGTACGTCCCAGCCCAACAGGATGTTCACTTGGAAAGGGCATGATTCAGGAACACTTCTGCTCCTTAGGATGGAGCTGAACCTCATTAGGTGGTGCGGTAACCTGATGCTTTTTCTCAGAAAAAGCATGGGTTTAATTTACCTAAAAAAGTGCAGAAATTTTCTTGATAACCACAGTTATGTGTCATAAGCATTCATCCTCCCACTCTGACTCCAGCACTGCAAATACCTGTTTTTAAAAGCCATGAATTCCTGAGATGTAGGCGGTGTGCCAGAGTGTTACATCCTGAGTGTGGCTTTGAAACAGAACAGCAAGAACATTCTCAGTGCTTTCTTTTCCAACAGGATTTGTTTAATTAAGTACTTCTGGATTTACAGAGCTAATCAAAACACTTTAAAAACAACTATACAAACCTAGAAATATTAGTTACAAAGAGCTGCTTTAAGAGAAGGCTTCCACTATGCCAGTTAGTGAAAATTAAACCCTTCTAATGCCTTAGCAATATGCAACAGTGAAATCCTGGTGAACATAAAATCCTTTAAAGGGGTCATAAACTGAAAGAGATGATTATGCTCAGAGGCACAAGAAGTGCATGTGAAGCCAACTCCTGGGTCTTCATAAGGAGAGTTTTCTGGTTTGTAGGTATGGAGGAGTAGAGGTGTTTTAATGTGGGAGTGGCTTTTTGGTGTGTGTGGGTTTCGCTTTTTTTTTTGGTGGGGGCTGTGTTTTGTTTGCTTTTTGGTGTGTTTTTTTGTTTGGTTGGATGTTCTTGTTTTTGTTTGGTTTTTTTGTTTGGTTTTTTTGGTTGTTGTTTTTTTTTTTTCCTGTAAAGGCAGTTGATGTCTCTGTCTCTATTTTAACCCATGATAACTTTATTTTATTTTCTTCACCTGTCCTTCCTGTGGAAGTGATAGAGCACTTGGAGGCCAGCAAAGGCAAACCCACCACATAAATAAATCTCAATCCTGATCTCACTGAGAACTCTTATTTAATCAGCTATGGGCAGCTTTTCTATTTACATTCAATATTTTCTTCCCAGTACATCCTTTATTATTATTCCCAGTGTTGCTGTCCTTTTTGAATAGAGGCTGAAAGGCTGCAGAAAAAAGAGTTTAATTGAAAAGTTTTGTAAAACAGAAAGAAGTTCTGGAAAAATGTTTTCACTCCAAATGTACTCTCACAAGTAAGTGTTTGGTTTCAATAATGCAGATATTAGATGTTAATTGATGGCTGATAAAAATATGTGAGCACGAAGGCAAAATGAGACAGGTCACACTATCTAAGACTTGCACAGGCATTAATATGTTGTAATCATTGTCGCATGTTTAAAAAAATGGATTAGATGTTTGCACTTGGAAATAAGTAGACAATTATTAACTCATTAAAACAAAACTTGTAACAATGCTCACCAAGGCTGAGTCATTTGTCGATAGCACAGATGTGCCATATTTAGATGAAAGAGGTCCAACAGGAAACTGATTGTAAATTGCCAAAATATTTTTTTCCTAGTGCATTCGAGTAACTGTAAAAGAATTAAGTGAACCCAAAAATTTTGGAGATTTTTGCCATGTTTTGATTGCTCCTGATTAAGTAAGTACTGACTTGGAATTCTGGTGCTTCACTGTTGGGAGTATTTCAGACTGTCCAAGTCACAAAATCTGATCTAGGTCAGAAGATGACACTGGGCTGTAGCATTCAGGGAGGTAACTGAGGTGCTCCATGGGCTTGCCATTGTGAAAATGTGTTTTCATACTTCTATTAGGTCATATCCAGTTATTCCATGATGAGATGAGTCTCTGAGAAGAACCTGTAGTTGGCTTTTGTCTCCCTCTGCAACCGAAAAATTAACAATTTCATGAAGGTAAAATATTACATCCCCTGAAAATAAAATATTATGTCCATTATTTTCTATTCCAGTGCCGTTGGAGAATGAATGGATATGTTTAAATTTTGTTAGGGAAATGTACAGCTATGAAAAGACAGTGTCTGCTGAGATTTTTCTCATTGAGAAATAATTTTCACAGCTCATATTACAGTGGATGTTAAAAAAATTAACTGGGATAAAAGAGCAGCATCTCACTGCTGTAGATTGTAAGATCTTGAAGTAAGAATTTTAGGGACAATGAAAAGTTTGCAGTTTGCTTCTTTCTGTTCTCCTTCAACACCCTTTTCTTTTTTTGAAAGAATGCTTTTGCAATGAGGTGGGGGAAAAAAGAAGTTTTTATGGACTTTCCAGATACACATCTTACTTTATACTCCTTTTGATAATAATGATAAATAATGAAAAATGATTGTTAATAATAATAATAATAGTAATTACTGTTACTATTAATAATAGTAATAATTTTTTTTCTTTTAAATTGAGATAAATTCTAACTACAATATATTGACCTAAACCAAAGTGTTTTCTCCATCCTAGCCATGGACAGTCAAACCTACTTTATTGCATATTCACCAATAAAACCATCCTGTCTGATCAGAGCTATTCAGAGGTGAAAGTTTTGTTGTCTCTATTAAACCATTCCCATTACTCCACACAGACTTTTTTGGTAAAACCTGAAGGGATGAATTGTGCATTCACGGCTGATCTGATGTAAAATGAAGCAACAGCAAAAGGTGGTTTGCAATGCACACAAATAAATAAATAAACAAATAAATAAGTTAATGTCTGTTAGGCTTTTTTCTTTCCTTCCACCTGTTTTCATCCTAGCTTGGGATGAGTTAAAATGCAAAACATTTTGAGGAAATCACTCCTGAAGTGTTGTTCAGCTCCCCTCCTCTGGCCTCCCTTGCAGCTCGGGGAGAGGAGCTGTTCCTGTGCATGTGGGTGTTTGTCCTGACTCTCTTTATCTTGGTGGCCTCTGGAAAAAAAAATCCTGCTGTACAGAATGCCATGTTCCAGGGCAGAGAAATGGAAAAAATTGCAGCTCTGTTCATGTCAGGGTCTTGGATCTCTCAAGTATTAAGTGTGCTCAGAGGAGCAGATGTTGCTTGGAAGTGGCCTTGAAATGAGAGCACTGAGAGCTCTGATAAATGAGCTGCCACTCTTACAGGCACAGCAGCATAATTTCCTCAAATATATGAGCGAGAAATAACATTTCAGTGTGAAGCAGGGTAATGTCCTCACATGAACGGTGGAGCCATGCAGAGTTTGATGATCAGAATCTAAATATTTCTGTTTGGTTATTGGAGAGAAGGAAAGCTTGTGCTACTCCCTTAAACATGTTCATATCTTCATAAATTTTTTTGTTAGTTCTGTCAGAGACTGGAGACATAGGAGGCAGCTGAGTGAGAAGTCTGAAACAGAGAGTTTTAAATATCACAGCAAAAAAGCTGTTAGATGAGCACTCTTAATAACAGTTTTGAGTCAAAATTTGGAACATATTGGGAATTTATTAGCCATAGACATATTCAAAGAAAAAACAATTTTCAGGCATTTGTATACACTGTAACAGCCAAGATTTTTTTATAGACATTCTCAAAAATCCACCCAATTTATTGCATCATGGTGTTTTGTTTCTTTTAATTACTATCAGAACATCTCATCTATCTTTGTTTAGTGGATAACCCAAGCTTTATCCAGATAAAGCTTTATTAAATTTACTGTCATGGTTAGACAATTGCCATTAAGTTTTCTGGGGTGCACAAACCCATGAAGTGTCCCCCTTAGTGCACCTGCAATGTATTAATTAAGTTTTCTGGTGTGTGTATGCCTTTGACCCTTAATTCTCTCGTTATATATTTCTCATTCTATGACATCTAATTAATCTCTAGTTATATGATAACCACTAAACAATTCTTTATTGAATTTTGTTCTTCAGCTATTGACTGAGCTCTCTGAGGGGTGTGGGTCCATGGAGTTCCTTTCTGCAGGTGCAGTGAGGTCATTTCTCAGGCTTTTCTATGGACATTCAGCCAACACAGATCTAAATCAAAACCACCTAAAATCTCAGTCAAACACTTCTTAACTAATCAAACAGAGTTCATTACAATTTTTTTTCAAAATCACAAAACTGCTGGCTAACTAAGACATATCTTGCTGTCCAGTCAGGTTCATTTTTGCACTGCTTATCTACTGACTCTGTTCTGCACAGTAACTAAGCAGTCCAACAGCGTTTCCTATACCTACCTAATATGTTTATGCAGCTGGCAAATAAATTCACAACCTGCTCATATGATTTGAGTGGCTGCAAAGAGAAAAAACCTTTAGTCTCCAGTTCCCTAAATAAATACATTTAGTGTTTTCTACCATTTTTTTGTTTGTTTCTGGACAAAGAATGAAGGAAAGTGGGAGGATGTACATTTTGGCACTGATCTAAGGAAGTGAAATACATAGTTCGTATCTGGAAAAGATGAGAATAGACAGTGAGTACTAAATTCTCCAGGTACTTCCCTGAGATAAAACACAAAATAATTTGTAGGAGATATTTGTGAAAATTTTTCAACCAAAATTGTTCATGACAACTGACCCGGAGTTATGAAAATTGTACCCGACAAAAATACAGCAGTACCATCCATATTTTCAAAGTAACTTTCCAGTATCCATACAGCAAATCTCCAGGCTCCAAGCTAAGTGCAAAAGTCTGTGTTCAAATATTCTCTTATAGCAATAAGTCAGACAGGTGATTTAGTTTTAAATTTTAAAGTTTTAGTCAAACCACGACAAAGCAAATTACTGCAAATTACTGCTGCCATGAATTTCCAAGTTTGCAAGTGAAATCTACCACTTCAGCTCACAAGGCTTTCAGAACAGAACCTGTGTGTAGTTCCCAGTGTTTCCTGGAAAAAGCAGAGAGTTTCTGTAATCTGCTTAAATGTACAAATCTGGTTTGAGAGCAGCATGAGCCCAGGGTTTCAGCACAGGTTTTACACAGTCATCCCATATACAAAGGCAGAACACACATATCCTGTGTCCTCTGGAAGTTCTGCAAATGCAACAGAACTTTAAATGTTTGGGGTTTTTTCAGAAATTTGGACGTTTTATCTCACTGGCAAGTTTTGTGTGTGTACGTGTGGGGTGGTGGGCGATGTGAAAAAAAAGTACAAAATACAATGTGACACAAACACAGGTTTTAGATACACAAATTTATCTCTTCTATTCATAAACAGTGTAATAAAAAGATACCAATTCATGAGTAGTACATGTTTTATAGCAGTTTTTTATTTGTTTGTTTGTTTGTTTGCAGTTTTCACACTAATTCCACAGTCCTAATTTATTACCCACTTGAGAGGAATTCCCTTATAAATGCAGTTTTTCTCATACTCCTCCTCACAGCAAAGATTTGGACCTGAGTACCAATTTCATCAGTGTTAGGCAAGAATACCAGGCCTGAATTTTAGCAATAACAAACACACTAAATTCCCAGTAGTGAGTGAATAAAATATGTAGAACAAAACAGAGATCCCAAGCTAGTGCCCATTTTCTCGGTGCATCGAATGGCTGGGAGAATAAAACTCCCACTTTTGGTTTTTTCAGAACGATTTTCAAGGCTGTAGAGAAAAGTTATAAATCTGAAGTATTTTTTGTCAATAAATAATATCACTTACTTCTGTTATTAATAGGACGACTCGCAAAGCTGCAGTTTGGATGCTTTCTGGCACTTTTCAACCCTCTTACACTGAATTTTTTTATCATACCTTTCATATAATTTGCTGGCTTCTCTGTGTTGGGACAGCATGTGAGGAGAAAAAACCCAGAAATCTGAATAAAGCAGAGGCATTTTCGAGCTGGACTGTGTATGTGGGTTCCTGTATCTGCCTGGTGACAATCTTTTTTGCAGTTTGTTGCTCAATCACCAGCATTCCCTACCAGAGACCCAGGCAGCCCCTGCAGACTCCCACATTATCAGAAGCACTGGCTGGAGGCACAAGTAGCTTTTTGCAAAACACTCCTGCCAGTTTTTAGGTCAGCTGCTTCCAGAATGAGCCTGAATTATCACCCACTCCTGGCCTGTAGAGACTCAAGAGGTCTAACACCTCAGGAAAAAAGCATCATATCCTGAAATAACAGAGTTAGACCATTATCTCACAAAGCCTTTCTCTCTGTTCTCTAGTTAATATCACTCACGGCACCCAGAAGACCCAATCAGTCCCGAATGGTTTACAAAAGACAGGACAAAAAAAAAAAAAAAAAAAAAAAAAAAGGGGAAAAAAAAAAAGAGTGCACCTTTTATGATGGATAATTTGGAGTCTAGTTGCACCAGAGAGCATAATGGCCAGGTAGTTAATCTCAGAACTGCATAGAAAACTGTCAGGCTGCCAGAAATCATCAGAAAACTTCAGTCTGGAGAGGTGGGAATGCAAAGCCTGCTCTCTGCTGAGGGTGGTGTGGTATTACCTGTCACGCAGCTGGGAGGCAGCAGGCATGGCCTCTCTCAAGGAAAAGCTCCAAATCTGTGCATAATTTAAAAAAAAAAAAAAAAAAAGAAAGAAATCTGCCTTGAAAAGGACTTGGCAAACAAAGAGATTCCCAGGCTCGATGCAGCATTTTGGGTTCTGTACCTAAGTAATTTACAACGGAGAGTTAGAAACCCAGAAGGAGCTTAGCCAAACTTGCATTTCCTCAAGAAATACCTCACCACCACTGTGGCTCCCTGCAGGATTCAGGGGGTATTTGCAGAGGTCACAGCTGTACACATTATTCCCATAAACTCTGATCTGTGGAGTCAAGAGTGCCTGGTGTGGTTTATAGTCTTGATCTCTTTCCTTCAGATTGTTCAAATAATATTATTGATATTGTTCAAGTAAGGATGCATTTCCCTGTCAGCATTTTCATCCCCCCAATCACCTTCACAAAAAAGATATTATTGTGGCTTCAGCTAATACACAAGTTTAGTTGTAAAGGAAAAAACATCCTGGGCACATTGAAACAAAGACAGGGAAGGTGTATTTCATGTCTAATTTAAAACCCTGAAGTAGTTTTACAGGTTAAGTGAGAGAGACAAAATTCCTCAGTAAATGTAACATCCCTTAACATGGCTTAGGATGCATATTAATTGGCTCAATGCAGCAGTGTAAGGTAATTATGAGCATTAATTGTTTCTCTTTGTGATCCATTTGACTAGTTTCATAGAGGCTGTATCTTGGCCAATGCTGCATTGACTCATTTATTTAGAAATTGCTATTACTCCTGGCCTGTGGGGTTCTACAGTGAAGCAGCTGTTCCTGAAAGAAATGCAGCTCCTGGAAAGGATTCCTGCTGGAGCAGCTCTTGGTGACACTGGGGAAGGTGGTTTATCCTCCCCTGCTATTAAATGGCAATAAATTAAATTAATCTTCCCCATGTTTTGCCCTTTTGAGTAATCTCCTTGTCCTTATCTTGACCTGTGAGCTGTTAATCTTATTTTCTCCCCCTGTGTTGCTTCAGGAGGAGGGGGAGTGAGAGGGTGGAGATACCTATTTTAGGAAGAGGGAAAAGGGTGAAGATGTAAAGGGAAGAGGGCTGGAACTAGCTACAGGAGCAGATTTGACAGATTTCCAGACCCTGAACGGTGCAAGTTCTATCCATCTATCCATCCCTGAATCAGCTCATTGCAAATCAGTTTGGTGCCCAAGGCTTTTTGCTGTTTGTTTAATACTCAACAAGATTAATTGTTAGGTTTGAGGGCTGTTAGGAGCTGCCTTTTATTCTTGATTAAAAACAGCAGCAATGACCGCGATAAAAATAATAATAATAAAACCAAAAATCCAAAAGCAACAGCAGCAACTGAAAATGGTCAAGGAATTACAAACATCAAGTGCTACACTGACATCAAGTGGTGAAACACCACCCCTCGTGCTGCAGCTTAAAAACTGAATTTCTGACACTTCTCACATGTCTCTCATGGTCAATGTCACTTGCTGTGTTAGAATGTGTTTTCCTTATCACTATCTTACTTTTCCTACATAAACCAATAATAAAATTCCCTCCCACCACCACCCAGAAGTTTAAATCAATTCTAGCTAGATGAAAGCCAAGGTCTAACATTTTCTATTCTCAATAGGTTCCTTTTTTCCTGCTTGTGTTGTGTGTCTGACAAAGGTGACACAGTTCAAAAGGAGTAAATTTCTCTTTAAAATAACAGTTTGAGAAGTTTCTCCTTCCATTTATTCATCAAAATCTAGAGGTATGCATTTTCTTGAGAGAGAAATAGAGAATAACAAATTTGTTATTTGCCTTCAGGTCTTGGTTATATTAATTTTATTAAGAGCTTTTCTTCACTGAGGCCTTTCTTGAACTGTCCTCCCAAATGACCATTTTTAATGTATATCATAATATAAAATGTTTTTCCACCTGGGTAATACTTAGTGCTTCTGTATTAGGTTTATTTTTTTTCAGCCACCACTTCACAAAGATAACATTTTTCATCTTATTTAGAAATGCTACCTGTATAACATTTATACTATAAAATAATGGTATTAAAAACAATTTGCCATTACATAAACAATATTTAATTGTGTGATACTACTGTTTTTCCAAATATTAGTAGTCTACGTCCACAGGTTAATTTGCATTTGTGGTGTAATCTGTTCTTCAGTGTGCATTGTAGTAGCTGTGGCATGCAATGCATGGCACAATAAACAAAAATATTCTTTCTTACAGAACTTGAAATGGATTTATAACAAGACTAGAACCAAAAAATTTTCACTCAAAGGCACAGTTGAAACACACAGTTGAAATTACGTGCTAATTCAGAAAAGCAATTAAGGCTCAATAATTTGGATGTGAGCATAGTTAAACACATGCTTTAAAAGTCTAGCTGTTAACCTAAAAAAAGTCATGCAAGTATTACTTGCACTGATTGTAAATACACTGACATATCAGTCCATTTAAATAACTAGAGAATTATGGAAGAATTGCCTTGGGTTTTGTTTTACCACGAGGAGCACATGAGCTGTGAGCCCATTGGCACAGAATTTCCAGCCCAAAGGTTCTGATTTATTGAATCATATCCTGGTGATAGGAATTGATATTATGCATGCAGGTAATGGTAGGAGGCCTTTATTTCTTCTGTTGATGTGGAAGATTATTCAGAATGAGAATGGAGGATCAAATGTTTTTGATGCCAGAGGAGCTTTCCTCTGAGAAATGTCCAGCTATCCACAGCGACTGCAGGGAAAAAAAATTGAAAAGTGCACAGTCTTTGTCTTTGTTTTTCACTTTTAACAGGAAAATTGAGTGAATACCTTTAAAGTAAGTCATTATTAATTTCACTTCCCCTGCCTGGGGAGCCATCCCATATTTCTTTTCTCGGGTGATAAGGTGTCAGGCAGCAAGACAAAGGCTTGAGTGGGGCTTACAAGGCTTACCTAACAGATACATGAGGTCTAGAAAGAATCATTTTAGAATCCTGAATTATTGATGGAAGTCAAAGCAGTGGGAGGATTTATCTTCCTTTTTTTTTTTCTCTTTTCTCTCTCTCACAGTGCTGTGCACAAACAGATATAGTGGTTTAAATACTTGTTTTTCCTGTAGCTGTAGGGCCTGTCCATGACAGATTAGGTGATGCAGTTAAAAGAGAGGGAGTGAGAAAGAAAAGGAGTGCTTTGGAAATAATTCACTTTTAAACTACAGAGATTGTGAAGCCAAAAGTGTAGAAATAGGAAAAAAATCTCCCTTGGCAGTGGAACATCACAGAAAACTTCCCTTCATCGATTGTACGAATTCAGATGAACAACACTCAGATACTTAAGAAGAGGAATTCAAGAAATTTTTTTTGTGTGAGTAAATTATAAGAAATTAACAATACAGAGATTTGGGGTTGTGTCTTTCTTCAAATGGCAGATCCATTTTTTTTTCAAAAGGTCCAGGTTTTGCAGCTGGTTTTGAAAGGCTGCGTAGAAACTTTCCTTTTCAAACACAGAAATATTCACTGTTCTCATTCTGAGGAGGAAGGAAAATGCAATTCTGCCTGGCCATGCTCCTGAAGATCCCATCAGAAAACAGACACAGCCTGATCCACAAGTGGAAATGTCGTTTTTTTTGCCAGGCTAGCTATCTAGCTGCACTTCCCTATCTAAAATTGAGAAAAAAGGGTCCTTTCCATGCTGACCATCAATGCTTTTGCTGCATGACTGAATGTAGCCATTTTTTATTACATAGAATAAGGCTGAGTGGCAAATAGAGGGGGAAAAAGAAATCTGAAATAATTTAGGCTGTGAGACCAATTTCTGCAGCTCTGTTTGAGTCATGCTGTAACACCAATAGGTAGCAGATGTGTAATGATTTCCAGAGGCAGAACTGGGGCTGCTCACTTGCTGAGGAATCCAATTCCTGTCAAGTGCATCTGAATTCCAGGAGCTTGAGTTAATCTGGAACATCTGGTGCCTATGTACAGAAGATATGAAAGGAATTCCTACCAAAAGTTGAAAATAGATGCATAGATGTTTGTGTGTATAGAAATATACAAATATACGTAGCCTCACCAAGTCCCACAGAAATAAGAAATAATTGTCAATAATCGCCAAATATTTCTTGCCATTCAAGAAATAATTTATTTTCTCATTTGGAAATTAACAATATTCCAGTGCAAGCTCCAGAGCAGATCTGACTGAAGTTTCATTGTCCTTTGAGAAGCTTTGGTAAAAGACAGCATTAAAAGCATCAGAAATTGAGGTAGAAACCATTAGCACTCTCTCTGGAGGGTGCACACTCTGTTGACATTTGTATCTATCTCTGTAGAAATGTAGGGAAAAAAATCACTGATCAGATGGTTAAATAATGACATATTTTTATTTCTCACTTAAAGAATTTTTACATTTTCTTTGGTTATTAATTACACTTTAAATCTGGTTTTAATATTTTGCTTGGGAAAGATCAAATAAACCATAATACTTCTGTAAAATTACAGGTTCTTCTTCCTGTAGATAAAGTGTGGTTCAGTATCCCATATGGTACTATGGAATTAGGACATTTTACTTTAAAATTCTGTCAAGAAGACTTACAGAAGTCAGTGCAGATACTAATTTTTGATACTGAACCCCCATTTAGCTTAGGAAAATCTCTATTTCACAGTTTCAAGTGTTAACTTTCAGAGTAATCTAACACATTATCACAGACCATTCATGCCATGGGGAGGCCATAAACCCAAAACAAAGCCTTTAAATTTTATTAATGACCACTACCTGGGCCACACAGACCTCCAACCCTTTGACAAATAAACAGTGTTTTCTGACAAAGGGGAGGTGCTGTATTTTGTGACTGTGGAAATTCCCAGTTACTTCTGAAGCATCTCTACCCTTACTGCCAGCAATTTCCCAACAACATGATTTGAAAGCATCATTTCTAAAATCAAATAAAGCAGCAGCAACATCCCTACCGTTGTCATAGGGTGATGTCAGGCTGCAGGGTGGCAGCACTGAATAGTTGAAAAAAAAACTTTGGAGAAGATGTGGTGGCACATCTTCACTTATGATGTGAAGGTGTAAGATTTGAGTAAGCCTTAACTCTCAGAAGCAAGGAGAGATTCAGTAAAAAGACCTAATTTAGGGGAATAAAGGCTTATTTCTATCAGCCAAAACAGCAAAACTCAAGCTGTTTCTGCAAAAATTTGATCTCTGCAGTCAGATGGACAGAGGGAGTTACCCACAAAAGCAGATTCTCATGGACACTTTTGATGAACACCTACATTTTGATGGACACCTGAATTTTGATGAACACCTAAAGACCTAGTGTGGGGCGCCTTAGGCACGTGCTGAGCTACCCCAGGGAGAAGCATTTTGAGCAAAGATTGGAAAAAGTGAGCTTTGCCTGTAGAAATTTATATCAAACATCAACGATCTGCTGTACAACCAGTTTGGTTATGTGACAAATGCAAGAATGTAAGGCATTTGTCATCATATACATATATTTTTAGACTGAACAGTGAGGCTGGAAGGCACAATAAAAGGAGACAAAGAGTAGAACTTTGCAAACAGAGCTGCTGCTCAAAGCCCATTCAGGAAACAAAATGTATTGCAAAAGTAGTTGTTAGACTGGGCTTTGTAATGTGAAGCAAAGGACCAAACCTTCTGCACAGCAGAAGAGGGAGGCAATGTCTCAGCTGAGGAAAAAACATTAATATCTACCTTTGACAAAAGGATGGGGTGGGTAGGATAGCAGACAGTGCTAACCATCTTCCAGAAAAATAAAAGTGTATAAATAATGATCTGTATTTACTACATTAAAAAAAAAAAACCAAACCAACCAACCAAACAAAACCAACCAAACAAAAAAAAAAAAACCAAACCAAAACAAAAAACCCCCTTAACTGATGCCAAAATACATATATCTGGAATAACTTATGCTATAGTTAAGGAAGATACAGATTTTTACGTTGGAGAAAACACATGCTGCAAAAGTGATGGAAAAAGTATTGCTATGTCACATCCAGCTATGTGTAACCACATTTTGGTGAAAATAAAGTTCCTCCAAGGATGTTGTTACTTCCCCTCTGCCCGAGTACGTGACGCTCCAGTTCCAGAGAAGAAAACAAAATGTAAGTCTGCTGGAAACATTAATGGGAAAATACATCCAGGAGTCTGGGAGAGGCTGATCAGCTCCATGTCCAGGCAGCAGTGAGGCAGGGAGCATGTTCTCAGCAGGCAGGGGGAAGGAACTTTGTCCTGCAGGATTTAAAGATGGCAAATTGGATATATTCACATAAAATGAATTATTTTCCGTGAAAAATGATTAGACTAAAATTTTTAATCAGAACTTTTTATTGCTTGGTATAAAAGCTAAAACTACTAGCAGTGTGTTGTGTGGTATAGTGAACCAGAACAAAGCAATTATATTAAAGCCATCATGTTAAAGGTGGCAAAAATAAACAGATTTTAAATTGAGATTTATGGTCACCAGTTCAAAGAGGTCCTAACATGCTTTTCCCTCTTCCTCCTCCTTTCTGCTCCTCCTGCTTCGTGGGCAGTCTAGTCCAGCAATTCACAGCAAATTTTAAAAGATCCAGAGAAGTCAGCGTGGAAGGAACAAACAGCTCGTAAGAATAAAGTCTTTCAGATTTATGAAAAACATCCATCTGCTAGTGAAAGACACCAGCTTGACCAAAGCACCTGCTGGTGGCATCTTGGTGCTGGCACAGCCCTTTCAACACAGAGTTAGAGGGTCTTGAAAGCC
The DNA here is from genome assembly GCA_024500445.1 of Entomyzon cyanotis. Classification (NCBI taxonomy): domain Eukaryota; kingdom Metazoa; phylum Chordata; class Aves; order Passeriformes; family Meliphagidae; genus Entomyzon; species Entomyzon cyanotis. The sequence continues at coordinate 3,788,984 of JAKEPQ010000044.1, forward strand.
ATCAGCAATTGTTATGTTGTGAGAAGATGCAATTTATAAACAAGTTTTCACCAAAAAAAAGAAAAAAGAAAGAAAGAAAAAAAAAGAAGAAATCTCTGTTAAGAGTGAAATCCTGACACTCCACCAGTTAATGTGCAGTGATAATTCAGAATTTGGCAGGACTCAATCCTTAGCCACAAGCCTGCTGAAGCTGTGCGATGACCAGCGTGGGAAATTGTGCCACAAAATGGATTTCTGTGTGCAGATTCAATGTATTTGTGGTTCCCCCCACATATGTCAATATATATTTCAATATATGCCTGTGTTCAGTCTGTGAATCACTTCCACACAGTGAATTTTTTAAAATGTGGCAAACAACAATCGAACAGAAAAAACAATGTTCATCTTCACTTCATGGTTTTGAGAGAGACACATTTATAAAAGCAAGTGAAAATAAAGAGTTCCCCATACTACAACTTAAGTCCCTCCGTTTCCCTTTGATAATGGTGAAGATTTCATAAGATTATTCCAGACTCAGTCACAAAAAACATATTGCTTTGGTTGTTTTCCCTCTTCTGGAACTATAACACATCTGAACTTCTGTTTCAAAAGTGCAGTATTAGCATGAGACTCACAGGCTTCTTCACAAGCTTCTTAGCAGAAAATACGTAGAGGAAATATTTATTCTGCTCTTCTGGTCATCCTGGTCTTCACAGGCACTCTGTCAAGTCCCCCTGGTGACACAAATGACACAAATGACAGTTAAAATTCAGGCACTGTGAGTGTCTAACAAACCTATTTTTGGTGAGATAAAAAATGCAGCTCAGCAATTTGCCAGGGAGGAAAATACTGGATTTGCCACTTCGGGACAGACAGGCTTCAACAGGGTGGAAACCAGGACAATAATTCCTGATTGCTTCGTTGCACAACAGAGGACATCATCCTTAGGCTGTTCAGCTATTTAACTTCTAATTAATCTCATAGAGATGGATATCTGTCTAAGGATCTGCTGGAGTATGGGAAAGACAGGGGGAATACCCAAATTGCTTTAATATCTTCTTGGCAAAGTCTTGAACTTGTTTCCTTATTAAAAGCTATATGCATAATCTCTTGTGTCAGACACTGGCACAAATTCATTATTTTATATACATATATACACACACACTATATTATATATGTAGTCTCTTGTATCAGACACTGACATAAATTCAGTATATATATATATATATATATATATATATATATGCAACTGACGTGAATTCAGTATATATATACATATATACAGATATACACTCTATTCTATATATACATATATACTATATTATATATACAATTATACACTATATTATATATGTAGTCTCTTGTATCAAACAATATACAATATACACTATATTACATATGTAGTCTCTTGAATTAAACACTGACACAAATTAAGTATATATACATTTATACACTATATAATATATATATAATATACACTATATTTTATATAGTCTCTTGTATCAGACACTGACACAAACTCAGCATATATATTTATATAATATATATATTTAATGCTGTATGTCACCTTCATTCAGCCAGCAGAGAACACAGCCTCATAGAACAGAGTGCTGCTTGTTCCTGTTGCTGTTTAATTCACAGGAGGCGCTCAGCATCTGCTGGGTCTGAAGGAATTGGAGTTTGTTGCTGTAGTTTGTCCTAACTGTAGGATATTTTCAGTGGAGGAAGCCAGAATTGGCAGGCAGACATTTGACAAGGATGTAATCTAAGCAGACATTCCTTCTCCCAAAGGTTCAAGCAAATACCACAAAGTCAGCAGAGCAAAATTTAAGTTACACTGCATCATTAGAGCTGAGAGGGATCCTCTCTTCTCAAGCTGCCTCCCTGGTACCATCCAGGCAAAAAGCTGCCTCAAAACTGGGCTAATTGAGAAAGAATGGCTTGGAGAGAAACTATCCCCATGTCTCCTTGCTAGTTGGTCATTTGTCAAAACTATAATTTGTTATGCTAAATTTGCCATCATGTCTGACCTCCACAATTACTGTACTGTTTTAGAGAAGTTAAAAAAAAATAAAAAAAATAACCAGGCCAGAGAGGATGGGCAGAAGGTGAAGTTGGCATAGACTCAGACAATTTAGAATTATTTTCTTTCCTTTTGGCACCGACTGTGCAGCCAGAGCTAAGTGCTTGAGAGGTGTTCACCTGCAAACAGCAGGAGAAGAGGCAGCCACAACCATTTAGAAAGCTAGTTATTTCACCCAAAACGGTGTTCTGGAACACTTAGATGTGAATCTTCCTTTCACTGTAAGACACCTAATAAATATTACAATTTAAAAAAAAAAAATTGTAGGGAAGGGAAGTGTAGAACTGCTTGGTGCAATAGAAACAGGGGAAGAAAATTCTCCCAGCATTGCTATCCCTGATTACCTAAGGGTGCCTGGATGCTATTTCCTCTTCCTGACAGGTAAAAGGAACCAAATACTAGAAGGATTTTCCAACACAATTGCTAATTATAAATCTTTAGCCCTGAATCAAATTTTGACCCTTACCGGAATCTTACATATAATTAATTGGAAAGTATTGAAGCAACACTCCATAAAAAAGGTGAAAGATGGCATTTCTTAATGAATGGGGAGGAAGAGAGAAAACAGAATATATAATTCTATTTAAACTGATTTATGGACTACACACAGGGTGAAAATTAAAACTAAGGTGTTAAGGAAAGTAAGGAAAGGGAGGGCTGAGGAGAAGGAAAGCAGACTCCTACCAAAAATGTTTCCTCTCTATCTTTAATACCCATTTTTGCCTTCTCTTAGTATAGAGTTCTTTTCCCCATGAATCACGACAGCTAGTTTTCCTTTTTCACACATTCTTCTTATTTATGATTACATTTCAGTGTTTCCTTTGCCCTGTCAGTCCTAAGAGCAGCAGCACATACTCAAGAAATAATAGAAAAGCCAGGCATATTTTCTGTCCTACATAGTTTCAGTCAGGATGTATACGTGCAGGTGTGCACACATGGAGTGTGTACACACACAGAGGCAGGGAGGGCTGAATGTTCCCACAACATTCCCAGCTTTTCCCAGCTCCTGGTCCAGCATCTGAGCTGTTCTTTTCCATCCTGTGCTGCATCAGAAATGATCCCCTGTCCCCTGCCAAACTCCTCCAACTCAAAAAATTGCTTTTACATATGCTGCTCCTGCTTTGAGCGTGCAGGTAATTCCTTCTGCTGTGGTCCCATAAATCCAGACTCTGGGTGATTTTTCTGGTTGCATTATTTTCTTTTTCAGTGCAGGTCTTCTGAGCCTACAACACACATTCAGCCCCTGTGTGTGGCTGTAGTTCAATTGTGCCAATGTAAGAACACAAAGGTGACTACATTTCCTTTGAAATATGGATTTTTGTCACCTCCTGTGTCACCTCTTCTTGCCTCAACGGTGTGCTCTGATTGAGATCCTCATAAAAGCCCATTTACGCATTTATTTTTGCACCTCTTGGAATGATAATGAGGTAATTATTTGGATTATTTTTATATTGTATATAAAATTTATATATATATGATATAAAATATATTTATATATTAGATAGATTATATAATTTTATATATATATATATTTATATATATATATATATATAAAAATGTATATATATATGTATTATAATTTGGATTATTGGTCGTTAGCATAATGCTAATGCATCACAAGTGCAATACATGTATGACCAAAGCCACCAAACCCCACCCATGAGATGAGATTGCTCCACACCTTTGGGAAGGGACAAAAATTTATGGTGGAAAGGGGGCAATTCAGGGCAGAAAGTGCTGGAGGGGGAAAACACCTCTGCCTGCTTGGAATCAGTCAATGCACAGTGTCTCTCCTCCTCTCCTGAAGGTGATGCCTAAAGATTTTTGCTTTTTTATGTATTTTTCATATATTTGTAGCTTTGTAGAACATTAACATGTGGTTATATAACCTCTGGTTTTTCCTACCCTTTCTCTTAGATTTTAGAGTAATAAGGTAACCTTCTAACACATTCCTGAAATCCTGTTTAGTCTTATTTTCAAGTAGAGGACCTACAGGGAGACAGAGCAAGAAGTGGGGCAAAGAAGCCCTGGACCAACTCCAATGGGGCAGTTTTTGGGGGAAAATTACTAACCAACTGCTCTTCTAATTGGACAGTGTTTGTCAGACATGATAATTCATTAAATTTATAAAAATCGTGAAATCTTACAATTTAAATGAAATGGTAAGATGTAGAAAAGTAGAAATCTTACCATTTCAATACTGTTGCAGGGGGTTTTGTCTTTTGATATCAGGCAACAAAGGGGCAACTTTGGGTGAGCTTTGCACCTCCAGCTGCCTTGGAGAACCCTCAGGAATATCCATTTATATCTGTTTATATGCCCTGTCATGATTTTCTATTTTTATTGACTATATTTTCTGTCATGATGCACATTAACTTTCTGTAGTAAGTGCATTTATCCTGAACCTGCTTTCCTGCCACCTCAACAACCTTCACTGGGTCATGCATAACTGAGCCCAGCCAGATCTACAGGATAGAATCAGTAAATCACAGTATTTGTGGATTTCTGCTTGTGAAAGCTCTCGCTGAGTACAACCAGACTCACAGTGCCAAGTTGTTTTGTTTACAATGAGAAATGGAACCCAGCCATACCCAGCCCCTCTGATCTCTGAGGACCAGCTGGAAAGCAAGGGGTTGTATTTTCTGCCCAATTTCTGTGCCCTTGAAACAACTGGTTAGAATACTTGAAGGTGTAAAGTGTTTTTATCCGCTGTGATTTCTTGCCTGATAGGAAGGCATTAAAAAGAGACTCACAGCAAAGTCTCAGTGTGGTTTATCTGAATGTCTAAAGGCTTTCTCCATCTTTCCCTCCCTCTTCTATGCCCACGGAAACTAAAATACCTAATAAATTCCATACCTTCTGCCAACGGGATTATATGGTATGCATATGAACTGAAGAAGGAAAAAAACCCTTCCCCTCAAAATACAAGAGTTGCTTCTTCTCCAGAGAAGAATCTTCAGTCTCTTTAGCTGTGTACAAATGTCCTCTTGAATTTTTGGTATCAGGATTTCTCATGCCCTGTCATAAACTCCTGTTTATATTTTGGTTTACATGATTCCATATGCAGCAGATACAGCAAAATCATGTCCCATTTAAACATGTTTTTTTGTTTATTTTCCTCCTTCCAGCTTTAAGACCTCTGGAGGGGCCTGGAAAGGAGTGCTCTGCTCTCTCAGGCTTTAACCACCATTCTTGTATGTAAAAGAAAGAAGAAATTTTGGGATAGAGAAGCACCTGAGGATTAAATGAAGATTTATTCCCAAATCAGCAGCCCACCTAGGATGACAGTGTAATATTTGATAAGGTGCTGAGCTGAACATCATGTCACATGTAGATTTTCAGGCACTGGAAAAAAGTTAGTTCACTCTCAAGGAAAATTCCTAGAGGTTCTTCTCAGGGCCACAGTGATATTAAAGAAGGTAATAATTTAATTTAAAACCAGCACTTCCTCGAAAATTCTTTCAAGTAAGTGGGACAATTTCCACTGACCACAGGAGAAAGTGCTTGACTGGATCTTGATTTCCACTGAGTTTTTATAGAATTTAACATTAAAAGGAGATATATTTGGAAACAGATAACCTTTTTTTAAAATTACTTTGTGTGCAGATGCTACTTTTAAATAACAGAAGAAATTTCAGTGGGGATGAAAAGAAGGAGAAAAATTCAGGTACTCATTTAATAAAATCCAAACTTTTCTTCAGCTAACTGAATGCAGTAGCAGATCAATCATTTTATTAGAAGGTTTATGATATATTCGAGGCTACCAAATAAAGGGAGGATTATTTCAGAAATAGGTCTTGTTTGTTACCTTAAAGCATCTGATTGCACTTGGTAGAAAATGAGCGTCTTCATGGTTTTGAAAATATGTCTGCAAAGAGTCCAGGCTTGATTTAAAAAAAAAATTTAAAAAAAATCAAATCCAATTACAAAGACAAATTAACAAACCCCCTGTGTTTGGAAATGGTTACTGAAACAAATTTATTTTTAATTTTAGGAAAGCAACTGTTGTTGTGCTGCTTCAGCACACTTGTGCCATAAATAACTCTTCAGAACGAACCTTGCCCAATTTTTTAGGGTTCTGTAATCCATACATTCAGGGATTTAAAGCCAGAAAGATAATTTACTCATCCAGCCAGTCCTACAGAATAAAGCCCAGGGAATTCCAGGCAGTTCCTATTACAGCAGCACATGCTGTGTCCTTAAGGCTTGCTCTGGGACAGCATCCTGACCTGCCTGGATGACTCCAGGAGATGGAGAAAATGCTCCTTGCATGATCAGCTCATGCTGTGATTAATCCTCTGTTGTGTTTAATACTTATATCTTATTTCAATCTCTGTGTGTGCCTTAAATTGGCAGCTCTTGGTTTTCACTCTCTGGAAGGTAAAACATCCCCAAAATGCATTTGGTTTTGGAAGATGAGCAAGGTCTCTGCAGAACCACCAACAAATCACAATTTCAAAAACCAGTGAGGTTTTTAATGAGCAGAGAGGGATTTGTTCATTTGTCTCTGTGTTATTTTATGTGGCTGATCCTTCATCTAAAATCACAGTCAGTTCCAACTGTTGGCTTTTTCAGCTCTGGGGTTCAGAGAGCTGGAAAAGAGCTTTGATTCCCTTATTAGTGCTATTATTATTTATGACAAGGTTGTGTATTGGAGTGAGGAGGTCTCTGCTTCACAAGGAATTTGTTTCATATGAACAAAAATTTTGTGATTAAAAATGATAGACTTGCCAGTAGACTGCAAGAACACACTAATTTGAATTTGCTACTAAGCAGAAGGCAAAAAAAGGGGAAAAATTGTAAAAAAAACCCTCAAAACTCAGCCCCCCAAAACCAAAATGAAAATGAAAACCAAAATTAAAACTAAAACCAAAACCAAAAACAAAAACAACAAACCAACCAAAAAACCCCAAAACCCCTAAAAACCAACAAAACTCCCCCAAAACCCAAACCCCCCACAACTAAGATACCAAACCAAACCACAAAACACTAAAACAGAAAGAAAACCAAACAAAAAAAACCCCAATCCCAAAACCCACCAAAACCCCCAAACATAAAGCCCAAACAAAAAAAAACCCTAAACCAAAAAGAAAAACCCACCCAAACACAAAACCAAACCAAACCAAAAACTCAGAAAAAACCTCCAAAAAACAAATAAAACCCCAACACCCCCCTCCCCAACCAAAGCAAAAAAATCCCGAAAAAAACCCCAAACGCCCAAAATTCTATCATGTCCAGGAGGTTCATGGAAAAGCTGAGCTGTACTTCTCCCAAAATTAATTTCCTTCATTGAATCACTATTTCTCCTTGCATCTAATGGCCAGAAAAGGACCTCTGTGAGTGAGTAAAGGGTGGAGGAAAATTATGGAGCAAGCAGAGCTCGAGCAGCCAGAGTTTTTTGGTGCAGGGATTTGTGATCCCACTAGGGAGAGCTCATGCTCCGTGTTTTTCCTCACGGCAAACAACTGTTGCAGCTCTTTCCCCTGTTCTTCCCCTTCCCCACACCACCCGTCAGGATTGGAGAGCCTGAAACATGTGCAAATAATATTTTAAAAATTCAGAATGCAGCAGGAAATAGTTGCCATGGTTTTGCCTGCACCCTCCTTCTCAGGAAATCAGATTTTGGGACTTGACAACAAAACTGAAACAGGAGATTGAGCCTGTTGCCTATATTTTGGGTTTCTTTTCTATCAGTCATTAAGTACATCCTACTCATCCCTGTTCCTCACTCATATTGGGAACCAATCTTTCAGCATCTTGGTTTTTTTATCTATAAAATTGGGATAATGACACTTTTTGTTGCACGGCCTTCAAAGCAGAGCCAGATGTGCTCTTGATTTCAGTTTCACCCCTTGCTTCACTGTGCCCTAAGCAAGACATTGCCTGAAGCACATCCCCAGCACAAAAAGGAAATATTACCAATACTTGGGGGAAGATGTTTGTTCTTTACAGCAAATTTGGGCACAGGGGGAGCGAGCAGGGTCGTTTTCTGCCCCCAGAAATTTTGCATTAAAGTACACTTCCCGTCTGGGAGCTGATGCTGATAGTTCTAACACAAGCACTTCCACACCAAGCTGCTATTCCCTAAATAGCTGCAGGGATCCCAAAAGCCACCAGAGGCTGCTGTGAACAAATTACAGAGGAAAATCCACCACACAAATCCGTTGTAGGACAATAAGGTCTTCCCCCTTCCCACATATATTGCTATCCCCCCTTCCTTCCCTTGCTCAAGGGTCAGAGTCAGCACCTTCCTCACTAAAAAAGCTAAAGACACCAAGAGAAACCTGAGAAATCCCTGCAATTATGAATCAAATAGCAAAGTCCATGGTGCTTTCAGTGAGGAGAAAAGGAAAAGAACCAGTGTAATGCATCCAGATGAATTATTCTTTTGTCAAAATGGAATATTACATATTTGGAATGTTACATACTCCTCCTGAGTTCTTGATGTGGAAAATATGGAGCCTTCCAGTGCCTTTTTTAACACTTCTTTGTGGCTTCATAACAACAAATCTGGAGGCACTGTCATAATCTACTGGATAGTAAAGTATCCACATATGCTAAAATATATATATATACACATATACTATTAAAAAATCCACATATCTACTGGATACTAAAGCCTCACTTAAACCACGTGTCATCAATTGCTACCAGTGCCTGATAAATAATAAATAGGTACTTCAGCTTCTTTACCAAATACTTTACAATATATTTTTCCCTCCAAGGACATGCATTTCTGCATCAGATAAGGGTGACAGCCCACCTTAGCACAATTAGCCAGAAGAATTCTTGCTCAGAGTTACAGATGCTGCTCTACATTTGTGCTTCCTTTGCTCCCTTTCTTTATCACCCTGTTTTTCTGGTCTTGAGACCTGAAATTCCAGTGCAGAATGGGAGGAGGGAGGATGGGAAACACCTTTTTTAAGGCCTCATCTTTATACTTCGTAAGAAATGGGTTGTTTTTGCATAAAAATATGGTGCTCAGCATCTGAGAGACAAAGTGTCGCCTCAAAAGAAAAAGCAAAGAGAGAAAATGAATTCCCAAAAGTTTACAGACAGAAGCAAAGCGCTCTGTTGTTATCCAGTAAAAAGAAGAAAAAATAAGCAGAAAGGGGTAGCAGGCAGGACTGGAGAGTTTACATGTGTTGTTTTATTGTGTTTGGGAGCTACTTCTGTTAAAAATAAAAGGAAGGGGTATTCATCAAAGTGGAAATGGCAATGGCTTGCAGCAGTAAGGGAACAGAGAAGTCTGGCTTGCACATCCAGGACTTAAGTTCCCATCAAGTCTCAGGGAACAGCTTTCCCCCTGTGTTGGAAAAGATGCAGCCAAGGGGGAGAAAGCCTTTCCTTGCAGGTCTCCTGTTAGTGGAAGGAAAGGACTGTTTTAAAATTCAGATTTACCAGTGGATGAAGAGCTGGAAGTCTGCCTAAGTGTGATCCACATGTCTAGAAAGACTGCATGTTTTGAAATATCTCACATGATCTGAGTGGGGTGTTCCCATGACACCAAACACTGGGAAAGCTGTTCTAGGTAGCAGGTTTCCCTTTAAGGAAATGTTTTATTAATATTTTCACAATTTCCCTGATCCTCTCTTCTCCCCTTCCCCTTTTCCCCTTCCCTTCCCTTCCCTTCCCTTCCCTTCCCTTCCCTTCCCTTCCCTTCCCTTCCCTGAAACTTCCCTGAAACTTCCCTGAAACTTCCCTTCCCTGAAACTTCCCTGAAACTTCCCTGAAACTTCCCTTCCCTGAAACTTCCCTGAAACTTCCCTTCCCTGAAACTTCCCTGAAACTTCCCTGAAACTTCCCTTCCCTGAAACTTCCCTGAAACTTCCCTTCCCTGAAACTTCCCTGAAACTTCCCTTCCCTGAAACTTCCCTGAAACTTCCCTGAAACTTCCCTTCCTTTTCCTCTTTTCCTCTTTTCCTCTTTTTTTTCCTCTTTTCCTCTTTTTTCCTCTTTTTCCTCTTTTTCCTCTTTTCCTCTTTCTCATTTTCTTGTTCCCTTTGTCTTTTCCTTTCCCCAAGAGGAGAAAGTTTCCTTCCTGAACATCAGGGTAGCTCAAGCTTTCCCAGGAAAGGGGAAATGCATGCTTGAGGCACTCATTTTGTGAATGACCCACCTAGAATTTGAACTGTGACCTCGTGGTTCCTGATTAAAACCTGGAAAAGGGATTTCACACAGAGGGAGAGAGAGCATATCCTTAGCGAGAAAAGCAGATTACTGAGATCTGCCTCTGGAAAAAAGGCCTTTTAATAATTTAGAAGTGAAGACTTCTGTATCCATCACCCACCTCAGCTTTACCTGAGTCAGTCTTGAGCAGAGATAAGCCCATCTGCCCTGACACTCAAAACAATGTCTGCTTTAATGTGCTGGCTGTGGGTTGCCCTGCAATTCCAGCTGCACCGTGGCAGGATCAGCACAGACGTCACAGGCATTATCTCAGGAGGAAGTTCGGGGAGCAGATATCAGGTGTGCTCTGTTGATCAACACAGGGAAGATCCCAACCTCTTAGGAAACTCTTGTAATCTCAAAACTCCTACAGCTGAAGTGCTTGGGAAACTCTTCTCCCAGAGCATGGGTCAGTGTGGTGGGGAGAGCTTGCAAATGCTGTTTCTACCCACAGGAATAAAAGGATTCTATCACTTGATGAAGGTGATATGTTCTTGGATTGCGGGTTTGGAGAAGAATGAAAATGAGTTTTCCGACTGATAACCTTTAATATGTTTTTTTTTTTCTTTCTTAATATGAATCAGGGGAGCCTTAGTGAAATAGAACAGATTTTCTCCATTTCAGAACAAAGTAACGCTGGTAAGCGCAAATTTTCTCTCAGTTTTCAGTCTGGATGACTCTCTCCCATTGTGCAACCCTCTCTCCTTCAGTCTGGAGTAAAATTTGGCTGTCAAAATGTTTTTTCAGGAGGCATTTCCAGCAGCAGATGAGCTCACACGATGAGCTATTTTCACATAACCGTGTGCACCATGTAAACTTCCAATAAACAGTGGGATTTCCACAGCCAAAGAGGGGAACATCCCTGATCTTCACCACAGCCTGCCTTGAGTAGGAAGTTCTTGGGTGCAAATCTCTCTCTTAACATGCTTGGACTCAAGTGGAAATTAAAGGCGATTTTTCCATACAGGCCTGATATCCGAGAGGCAAAGTGAACCCCCAGGGTGAGGAGTAGAATCTCTTGTAGGACAATGTCCTCTGTGAGAAAAAGGGACATTTTTACAGACCTCACAAAGCTGTGGGAAATCGTGGAGCCTTCCCTCTTTGTTGTTGTAGGGAGCACCTCATCACCTCCTCTCCTCTCCTCTCCTCTCCTCTCCTCTCCTCTCCTCTCCTCTCCTCTCCTCTCCTCTCCTCTCCTCTCTCTCTCCTCTCCTCTCCTCTCCTCTCCTCTCCTCTCCTCTCCTCTCCTCTCCTCTCCTCTCCTCTCCTCTCCTCTCCTCTCCTCTCCCTCTCCTCTCCTCTCCTCTCCTCTCCTCTCCTCTCCTCTCCTCTCCTCTCCTCTCCTCTCCTCTCCTCTCCTCTCCTCTCCTCTCCTCTCCTCTCCTCTCCTCTCCCTCTCCTCTCCTCTCCTCTCCTCTCCTCTCCTCTCCTCTCCTCTCCTCTCCTCTCCTCTCCTCTCCTCTCCTCTCCTCTCCTCTCCTCTCCTCTCCTCTCCTCTCCTCTCCTCTCCCTCTCCCTCTCCCTCTCCCTCTCCCTCTCCCTCTCCCTCTCCCTCTCCCTCTCCCTCTCCCTCTCCCTCTCCCTCTCCCTCTCCCTCTCCCTCTCCCTCTCCCTCTCCCTCTCCCTCTCCCTCTCCCTCTCCCTCTCCCTCTCCCTCTCCCTCTCCCTCTCCCTCTCCCTCTCCCTCTCCCTCTCCCTCTCCCAAAAAAACTCCAATCATCCACGTGGTTCCCGAGTGACACCACAGAGCTGGCTGATCCCAGAGCTGGTTTGACCTCCTTTTCCACCAGATTCCTCCTGCTCTTTGCTCTCCAGCTGAGAGCACAGGTTCTTCTGGGCTCTTCCCTGAGCCACATTTCTGGAGCCAAACTTGCTCATTCCTCAGTGCTGCATGAGTGGGGCTGCTGTGATGACAAACCATGAAACAAAAAATTAACAAACTGAAGACCCAAACTCTCATGTTTTCCAGGCCTGGAAAAAAACCCAAAACAAACAAACACTTAAATTCTGACACATCCTGTCGGAGAGGAGAGGAGAGGAGAGGAGAGGAGAGGAGAAGGAGAGGACAGGACAGGACAGGACAGGACAGGACAGGACAGGACAGGACAGGACAGGACAGGACAGGAGAGAAATGCTCCTGAGGAAGTGTGGTGAGGCACTCTGAAAACGTAAAATGTCATAGGCAACATCATGAGATTATGATCTCAAAGCCATTGCAAATTTCATTTGTTCAGTGAAAAGCTAGATACAGCTTTCAGTCTCTCTGCACATTCCTTGAAATCCTCATATGATTGCACGAGCTTTTGTGTTACCAGTAATTACTTTTATAGAGTTGATTTGCAGAATTCTGATTTTACAAACAGTCAGATCCAAAGCAAGTAAAATCTGCCTCTGATTGTCTGCGTAATTCCACTGTGTTGAAAATACAGATAATAAATCACTATTTTTTTATCAATATGGACATTGAAAACTACTAAATATGTTTGTATTACTCTGAAAAAAAAAGATAAAATACCTGTTCTACAAATGCACAATGGGAATAAAATGTACAAACTTCAAATTTTTTCTCCAGACTCCAGATATTCACAACACAAGGGAATGGAAAGAAAAAAAAATGTATCAGGAGATGCAGGCATAGATTTGAGCACAGAGTTTGGACAGAAGAGAAGATATTTGATCAAAATAGCAATCTCTGGAGGCAGAGCCAAACAAAAGCATTGGAACAAAAGCTGGCCAAGCCAACTAAAGAGCTGGCAGAGATTAACTCCGCCGCTGTTTCACCCTGACAGCGAGCATGGGGCTCGATTTCAATGATCCCACAGGTGCTGCCTTTGCTTCCCACAGAAGCCCAGCATCCTCATCCCTGCTTGTCACAGGCCAGCTTTGGAGAAAGAGCCATTAATTCCAACATCTGCCATTCCTGTGGGCCGTGGGAATGGTTTTCCCAGCAGAGCACACCGAGCTCTCGTGTGCCAGCAGCGGGGTCTTCGTTTTACCTCCATTTTCAAAGCCTTTCAATGGCCTTCCTCGCTGAAATCCCCATAAAATAATGCAGGCCAAGCTACAGCAATTAATTTTAATTGGTAACTCAGCCTGTCGGCTTCAAAGGGAATTTGGGGATTGAACTGAAATTTGAAAAATGTGAGTGTAAATATCACCCGCTTCTTAAAAGGAAGAAGAAGTGCAAAGGACTAAGGAGAAATTTCTCCTGCTGGGTGAACTCTGAGAAAGTCATTGTGCCCTAATTTCCCTGATCAATAACGGGGGAATAATGCTGCTAAATCCCTTGGCAGCACTGGAATATTTGCAAATAAAGGTTTATCAGTGCAAAACAAATCAAGCTGTTTTCACACAATTTTTTTCCTTTTTGTTCTCAGTGTCAGGCAGGGGAGTATTCAGCATTGTGATGAGGGACTAGTTCTAAGTATCTCCAACATCATCCTTTGAAAATTTGCTGATAAACTTAAGGTTTCAGCTTCTTCCAGCTCCTTCTTCTAAATCAGATTATGGTGTATTCCCAGCAGGCATAAAGCACTAAATGGCTTTACATTTCTGGCCTTTCACAAGCAGAATGTATGTGTTTGATAACAGGAATCTGTGCAAAAGGGGAAAGGCTCTGAGCACAGAAAACATGACTGGGTTCGGAAATATTAGGGTTGAGGAGTTTTTCTGAGGAAACTTCTCAAGCTTTTGTTAATCACAGCCAGAGAATATTTCAGATTTCCTTAGATTTCCAGGTACTCACCTTGGCTCATTTGCTGCCTATTAGGGATTTTCTAGGCACTAACTGGAGCAGTGTTCCAGTACTTTCCTGGATGTCATTTCCCAGGTCATTACGCTGTGCTTACAGAGCAGTTTGGCATTTTGTCTTCAGCCTGGGCTCTGTAGAAAAGCAGAATCAGTTGATGTGTTGCTTAAAATAAATTTTTTAATGCTTTTCCTTATCAGCTGTGTAAGAGATGTTCACACAACTTCCCACCCTGAGCTCCCATCCCCAGTACAGAGATCTGAAGAAAGATATCCATTTAAAAAAAAAAAAACAAATAGACTCCCAAAAGTGAAACAAGAAGCCCCTAAGAGAACCCCACCACGGTTTTATATGTGGGATCTTGGCGTTTGGCCCAAGTTTTCTCACACTTTGAGCGAATTCAGTTGGCAAACACTGTGAGTGAAGATAACTGATGTTTCATGTGATATGGATTTTTGGTACTGCTGTGGGTGGGGAAGCAGATACTGTTTCTGAATGAATCTTTATGCCAAACAACCTCCAAAAATTTTTTAGGATAAAATTAATAGGTAAAAATATGTCACATTTAGTTAAAATTAAGGACATTTTTATTTTCATGCCCTGATTTCTAGAAACAAACTTCGACTGCAGACTGGTGTGTTGTGTGAACGTTAATCAACTGCATACATGGGTTTTAGAAGTATGAATCTTGGAGTTTAAATCCTGCACAGCACCAGGTCCCTTGGCCTCTTCTGGCAATAAACACTTCCACATATGATTCACTGCTTCACTTCAAAGCATGAACACTAAACAGGCTGCACGGAAGTGACCAAGGAAAAACTCAGAGAAATTCAGAAGGAAAGTGTTAGCTCTCTGGTCATAAGGTGTGTCTGTGACAGGAATAAAATTAGGAGCCAAAGCACCTTTATTCAGATCAGTGATCCCCAGTCCTGTGAGCCACCTTGGTTATTAATCCTTCTCTTGGCTGCTGAGATCTGGGCTCAAGATGAAGACAAGCAGAATCAAAACTTTTGAGCATTTGGTTATAATCTGAAGTGAGAAACTATTGTTCCCCCAGGGCCTGACTGAAAAATGAACACGCAACCTTGAAATGTAATGATCAGCCAAAGAACACCATCCAATAAATCATATCAAATAAAGCATTGTGATGCCTTATTGTGACATAATCAAGGATTTTATCCCATGTAAACTTGATGGTAGATTTGATTGCAGAAGATCTATCATTATGGAAAAGAAATATTGGATTGCTTCTTTTATAGAAGAGAGAGGTGGCTTTCCAATTCAATATTTATCTGCTATCCATAACCTCTCTTTTTGCCTTTGTTCCACATCTGTGAGTTGGTGATTTTGCATACTTCCCTTTATTCAAGCATGGAGCCTCACAGAACAGAAATATTTTTATATAACAAAGGTTATTGCTCTGTTTGGTCTATTTGATACCATTTGAGTTTAGAGTTCTTTATATTCTGGCCTATTTAGTATTAAGAAGCTATCATAAAGTAAAGCTTATAGGTGTGAAATTTGCAGGTGCTAAATTCAAGCTGGGTTTCTTTCTGGTTGTTCCAATACTTACTAATTTCTACAGAGCTAAAGGTACTTTTTCTGCTCAATATTTACTCTTGACATTAGGAGGTCCCTTGAGCAACATCTAATAAAAGTGTGTGAAAGTAAATCTGCTGACAAAAGAACACATTCGTACGGTTAGAGGATTGTTCATTGTGATCAATGGTTTGCAGCACCAAGGTTTTAAATGTGGAATCTCTGAATTTGGCCCAAGTTTTCTTACACTGTGGGTGAATTCAGTTGGCAAAGACTGTAAGTGAAGAAAATTGATGGATTTTTGGTATTGCTGTGGGTGGGGGAGAAGATATTTCTTCTGAATGAATCTTTATGCTAAACAACGCCAAAAACTTATGTAGGAGAAAATTCATAGGTAAACATATGTCACATTTAGGGTCACATTAAGTAAAGTTTAACACTTTTAAAGTGCTTTGCAATGTTACTGTACAATTAGGTTGTCAGCAAATGTGTAGAGACGAAACACAAAACCAAGCTTGTGTAAACCCAAACAAAAATTACCAATGGTTAACTTAAAAATAATGGATTATCAACCACTACCAATGGATCCAGCCACTTCTCTCTCCCCCTCAAAAATATTTCACTAGCCATTATTGCAATAGCCATTATTGCAAGAGTTTTTCAGTCAAATGTTAGCACTTTTCATATTGTCATGGTTTTCTGCTGCTCTGGAGCTTCCAGACCACAGTGTGGAAAGTCCAAATCTCTTCTTACACTCTTTTTGTTTAAATTTCAGCCCCTGGAGACAAGTGAAAAAATGAGAGTCATTGATTTGTTTTTGCTTTAAGTAAGATTTGTTTTGTTTTAAGTAACAAAATAAAGTTTTTTATTTACGTTTTTTTGGAAAAGAAAAAAAAGGTAAGAACAGATAACACAACTGCATCCTATGCCTTCAGAAGTTAAGGAAACACTGAGAATTCAAGCCACCCTTCAAAATCAAGCTTGTTCTGAGGTATTGCAGGAAACAGCCCACCTAATACACAACATCTGAACACTTGGTGGGTTGGAATGGAGGTAGAAGGCTATTTTTTCCAATTAACCCCAGATTTCAGGACAGAATAAATTCAAGGTGTTTACGAGCTTGAGACAAAATATTGTTTTTAGAAGAAGATGCAAAATAGGGGAAGGTAGAATGGAAACTCCAAAGCGTGCTCATTTTTAGTTTATACACATTAACAAAACACTGCTTACCACTATCTGTTTGGACCATACTGGAGAGTGATAAAAGTCTTTGAATTTCCATGTAGCTCCTGGCATTCACATGGGAGCTCTCAATAGGCCTTTATCAAATTTGAAAAGTTTGCTTTTCTCTCCAGGATTGTGGTCTTAAACAGTTGCTAGGCAAGAGGGAGGGATGACTGTCAACATTAAAAAAAAAAAAAAAAAAAAAAAAGAGGTATTTTTCACCTTTTGTTGACACACAAGTTTACAGGCACATCACTGAAGGGGAATCTCTGCTGTGTGTCACCTGCAGTCCTGAACTGAACCTGTCCATACCTGAGCTGTGGGATGAGCTCAGAAAAGCACTCAAATTACCACAACCCATTTCCTTCATTCTTTTCTTCTTTTTTTTTTTTTCCTGTTTCTTTTACTTCTTTGCTAGGTGACTCAGAGCTTTAGCTGATATAGCTGATATCATGGCGTGTTAATGTAAGTATTCTGGATTTCCCTTTAACCAGGACACAATTTATTCTTGCTTCAAGCACATTCCTAACATAGCTACATTGTGATTCCTACAGCTTCTCAATGTCCTGAAATCCTCTCTTCTTGCCCCAAATCCCAAGGTGAATAAACAATAACCTCACTGCCACTCACGAACATCATCCTCCTGCTCCAAAGCCGTAACTTGCCCAGCAGTTTTCATTTGGATCACAAACACACAAACAGCTCAGCAGCAGTCCATTAAATGCCATGGTAACCTGCTGCTTTTAATTATCCTCCTCTGTGCCATAACAGCTGTGGAGCTCAGAGTGACAAGCCAAATGTAATTTAAATACTGTGGTGTGCTCCAGATGTGGCTCTGATTTGCCAGGTGTTTATTTTTAATGTATAACTCGAAGTCTTACCCTGCTAGCTCATCACTTTTAGACAAAAAAATAGCCAAAAATATACATTTCCTGCCTCAAATACACTTATATAGTCACGATTGTGATCCTTTCAATTTTGGTGAAGGGGGACAGCTTTTTTGCTTCCCCTCCAGGGCTAAATATTAATTAAGGACATTACTGCTACTATTTTGAACCAAGGCCACACCACACAAGACATGATCCAAAAGCAACTGAAGTGCAGGGAAAATTTATGGTTTTGCTGTTTTTGATTGCCTGTGGGGTGCAGATTTAGCCCTTAGGGTAGCTACACATCACATGCCTGTATTGCACATTTGCACACAACTTTCCTCACAGTTCACTGACATGAACAATGTTCAGCTTTGGATGATTGCTTTTATTTATTTTATTTTATTTTATTTTATTTTATTTTATTTTATTTTATTTTATCTTACCCTATCTTATATCTTATGTTATTATTACTTTATTATTTTATTTATCTGGGATTTAAACCCCCTCTTTTTAAAGCCAATAAGAGCAATTTGTCAGGTTTGTTGTGTAATAATGTGCTTCTCTCCACCTGAACTTGGAACTCCCAATACACCTGGTGGTCCAGTATTTAAAAAAAAAAACAACCCCCAAAAAACCTGGCCCCCAACATCTGTCCTTTAAAATATTCTGTAAAAAAAGAAAATATGTTGGCTTAGATCTCACAACAATGAAGAATAAGAGGCAACCAGGCTGTTGCATTTTGCTGGTCTTTTCCTTTTTTCTATAAAGAAATAAATTTTTCAGGATGTTGGCAGAAAATGGCCATCTCATGAGCACCTTGCTAAAATGGGAAAAGGGATCATTCATGGCTGCTATTGATAGGGCAAATATGAAGATAACTAGCAAGCCAGGTCCCAAACATGCCTGAAAGAACCTGTTTGTAGTGCATTGTAAAATAAAGTGATGGCTGCCTTTTTTCTTAGAAAAACCTGTTTCCCATACAAATGTAAAATTTCGTTGCCTTGCTGCCGTTTAATCTTCTCAAATAAATGAAATGCTGACCTTCTGAGCACCAAAGAGCAGCTGCAGCCATACCTGGGCTTCCCAAACTGGTGGAAGGAAATCAAAATGGGGCTCAGAGGATTTATAGCAGTGTTTTCTATGGGGCAGGATGGATGCTGAACACTCAAAAGGTGTTTCCTGTGACACCAGCTACTTCCAAACAAAAGGTTTGGAAACATGTCCTCAAACAGGTGACTCAGACCCAGGGAATCCCTGTTCCAGTCAAATGGGAACAAAGCACTAACTTCTTTTTGAGCCAAACTTGAGGTGGTCTTTGCTCTCTCCTCTCCTCTCCTCTCCTCTCCTCTCCTCTCCTCTCCTCTCCTCTCCTCTCCTCTCCTCTCCTCTCCTCTCCTCTCCTCTCCTCTCCTCTCCTCTCCTCTCCTCTCCTCTCCCTCTCCTCTCCTCTCCTCTCCTCTCCTCTCCTCTCCCTCTCCTCTCCTCTCCTCTCCTCTCCTCTCCTCTCCTCTCCTCTCCTCTCCTCTCCCTCTCCTCTCCTCTCCTCTCCTCTCCTCTCCTCTCTCCTCTCCTCTCCTCTCCTCTCCTCTCCTCTCCTCTCCTCTCCTCTCCTCTCCTCTCCTCTCCTCTCCTCTCCCTCTCCTCTCCTCTCCTCTCCTCTCCCTCTCCTCTCCTCTCCTCTCCTCTCCTCCCCCAGATAGGATGTGTCAGAATTTAAGTGTTTGTTTTATTTTTTTTCCAGGCCTGGAAAACATGAGAGTTTGGGTCTTCAGTTTGTTAATTTTTTGTTTCATGGTTTGTCATCACAGCAGCCCCACTCATGCAGCACTGAGGAATGAGCAAGTTTGGCTCCAGAAATGTGGCTCAGGGAAGAGCCCAGAAGAACCTGTGCTCTCAGCTGGAGAGCAAAGAGCAGGAGGAATCTGGTGGAAAAGGAGGTCAAACCAGCTCTGTGGTGTCACTCGGGAACCACGTGGATGATTGGAGTTTTTTTGTGGTGCTTCTGCCCAGCTCTGCACTCGGGAGATAGTTTCCCAAAAAGGGCAAAGCAAAACCTTTCCCCCAGTTTTCCATGGAGCAAATGACCAGCCTGGATTCTGGGAATGGCAAACAAACTCTGGTTCTGCTGAAGTTTTCCACTTTGGGGCAGAAGAAGGTTTGGGATAATTTTTTAATAATGTTTTCTGAGAAATGGTTTGCACCTCTCAACGTGTCTTTAACATGAGAGTCATTCCCACTTGCCAGTGAGCCTACTTGTCCTCCAGATTTTCTTTGACTGTATTTATGAGCATTTTGAACCTCATATTGTTTCCATTCCTTTGTTATTTTAAGCTGGAAATTTAATTTAATTCCTAAGTTTTAAAAGCAGAGACACCATATACACCAGTTTCTTCCACAGGTCAAAGGCAGATAACGTTTTTTAGGTGATGCAATAAACATCAGGCAGTTCCCATACTGGCTTTCGTACTGACAGTCAGAAATTCTGAGTCTTTTTGAAAAAAAAGTCCATACTTTTGACCTTCAGCCTAATCTATTGCTTTAAAATCTGAATTTAATGGTAAAAAAATCTCCAACAACAAAACAAAAACCCAAACGACCCCCCAAAACAACAACAAAAACCCACCAAAAAACCCCCAAACCAAAACCAAAAAACCCTCCAAAAAACAAAGCAAAAGAAAACCAAAACCAAACTCAAAACCAGCAACTCCCCCACAAACAAAGAAACAAACAAACCACAACAACAACAAAAGACAAACAATGATTGTCTTCAACACCTGCAGGATTATTCATGTAATTCTAAAATACATTTATTTTGGAAGTGAAAATGAAAAAGAGCCAATCAGAAACATCCTGATTTAACTATCAGCACTCAGTGAAAGAGAAAATTTGGAATTCTTTTCTCTACATGCAGATAAAACCTGCTGGACAAACCTGAAGTCCACAGCTGCTCTTGCAGGACTTTTCATTCCAGCCCTTAAATGGCAAACACTCCAATTACAGCTCATTAAGCTGGATCTAGTTGTGGAGGAAAAAAAAAAAAAGAAAAAAAAGAAGAAAGGAGAAAATAAAGGAAAAGAAAAAAGGAAAAAAAAAGTTGCAGACACCATAATAAACTACAGCCCAGAAGACAAACTCCGGAAACTAGGAAGACAAAGCAATAATTGAAATTACATCTGGTTCATAGCAATGTTTTTACGAGCTTCCAACTTCAAGGAACGTTTAATTATTCTAGGATTATAATTACTGCATGAAAAAGCACTGAATCATCACATTTCCTTGAGGGTTTTTTTTATATAGTTTACCTGGAATCTTATCACAGCAGAGAATAATGGAAATGTACCTCAAAATCCTTGTTTCTAGAAGGACATGGAGATTGTCACACACAACGAAAATACAAGGAAAATCAGAGGTTTGAAACAGATGGCTAATTTTGTATCCATTGGGATTTGATAAATGCCTTCATCTGGACAAACATCTGGCAAAAATAATTAGGGCCAAAAGCACTAATAGGGTACAAACACAATGTAGAATCTCTGCCTCTGAGGCTAGAGCTGCCCACACTGCTGTTCGTGCAATTTCCATGCTAGGAAGCAAAATGTGGATTTATTCACTCCGGAACTGTGGGAGGAATTGGTCCTTCTGGAATATCCATGTATTCAGTACATTTGAGGAAAAGCACCCCTGCAGTGAAAGTGTAGTCCATGACTGAGAATTATTCCTGAAAAATAACAGGTGCAGTTTCTATTTCATTCACAGGCTCAGGCAGGCAAGGCTCACTCATTGGACTTGGAAAAACTCAGCTTGGAATCACAAACCATCAGCACTGATTCAAAAAGGCCAAGAATTAGACAGCCTAATGTCATTATTCTTCTACTTTGCATAGAGGCAACTTTTGGGGATTTACAGTTGTACCACCTGGAAAACACGTTGACATAAATTTGCCTTTTTTTCAGTAATATCCCTCAGTTAAGTGAGGGTTAATACAGTATTTTGCTTTATATATTATAAAAAAAGGGGAAAAAAGGAAAAAAAAAGGGTGTACAGAAAAAGTAATCTTGTAGAAGTTAAAAATCTCTTAGAAGGTTAGCTCTAAGCCTGCCCTTAATTTCAAGTTATGAAATTATTAAAACATGCAAAATCACTGAATTCCAGTAGCTTTTCACAAGTAGAGCAGAGCAGTACATGTGGTGTTTGCCCAGCTGTTCTTTTTTTATTGCACCTGAGCCACTGCTGCTCCCTTTGTGAGCAAATATCAAATATTCAGATCTAGTGGGTCAAAGCCACCTTCCTTCCTGCTCCAAACCTTACTCATGGCCAGGCATTACACAAGCACATTGTAATAAAAGATATAATTACATTGTTCCTTTTGGGTAGGGCTTCCCCCATCTCCAGTCAGAGACTTTTTTTTATAAGACATTTTGTTTGTAGTTTTTGCACCAGTGGAGTCACAAGTCCTTTCTTAGAGCACTGCTGAGTGCAGTTTGCTGGTGTGTTTATACACTTAAAATTGCTTATTAGAGGTGGAAAACTACTGTCATAGCTATGACTTCATAATAAATGATAACATACAAAGATTTTCTTCAAGTTTTACATTCTCCTTCCTTCTGGCAGGCTTTGTTTCATTCCCACGGCTTCTTTGAGAAATCTTTGCAACCAGCAGATGGTTCAGGGGATGCAACTTACCACAGCCAGACCAGGTTTTGTCCAGGTGATTATTTGGGAAGAGATGATGCTAAAGCCACCCACAAGATACAATTAGCTGACTCTCAGGCTCAGTTTCTCAATGGATTAACAATGCAGTGTGCAGAAAGACCCTAGATCTGATCAGAGGAAAAGAAATAAATCTACAAGCTCTGCTGAAAATAATTTTTTTTTTTTGGCTGTAACACAAAATTAACATAAAAATGACTGAAATCCATGCAGTGAATGTTTGTTGGGACATGTGGATCAGTAGAGCAGAGTACACTCCATCATCAGATATTTATTTTAAAGAACTTAGGAGATTCAGTTTCTATGTGATGAAGTAAATATTTATCCACTGTTCTGCTTAGTTACAAAAGGAAAAGAAAATCTACCTTTTTATTGCAACAACCACAGTGATGTACAGAATAATGGTACAGCAAGGGACATAACAGCCATAAAGTCTTCAAACAGAGGCTGTATATTTTTCAGATTATATTGATCTATATGAAAGTATTAAATGTTTCAATGGCCAGGATAAAGAAACTCCAAATAATCCTTTCTTTTTTCAGACTATAATCTGTATTTAGGCCACCTTTCTTGATAGCTTCTTCTTGAGGAAATTGCAAACTGTCCTGAGAATCTGCAGCCAGAATGGCCTTTGCTGTGGTGTCTGTTTTCCTTCCTTCTCCATGAATTCAGCAATCAGAGAGCTAACAGAGCAAGCATCTTTCCTTGCCATATCCTTGTGTGATAAGGTGGAGCTGTCACTACCATCTGACAGGCAGGGAGAAACCCCAGGGGTAATTCTGGCATGATAGTACAGAATATATTTCTCTCTAGTGTCTTACCTTCCAAGATAAGGGCCACAATCCCACTGAAGTGTGGGCTGGTAGGAGGTGATTATCCCCGCTGGAAATTTCTTAAGGTGGCTGAGAGTAAACAGAGAAGAGAAGGAGGTTTCCTGAATCCACATCAGCCACCATTAAATCCTCATTACCCTGGTGTTACAGAGGGAGGTCTTCCTTTCTGGGGAGAATCTAAAATGGTTTTTTTTTAGGTAAGTACATATTTTTCCCCCTTAACGCCAATTATTTTTTATTGTTTTTCTTCTTATTTTAAATTTTTTTATTATTATTATTTCAATTATTTTTATTATATTGTGACTTTCTTTTTCACTCTTAGCTATGACAAGAAAGCCTCACATTCAATGCCACGATTTTCCTGGCGGTTCTGGATTGCCTGACAAACCACTTCCCATGGAATAATGGGAATAAATGCCATAAAAGACAATCCATGACATAAAACAGGGACAGGAAACCTGCTTTGCTGCTGACTACTTTTCAGGTGTCTTTAATCAGGTTTGTTTGTCCAACCAGTGAAGCTCTGGATGAAAAATCCCATTTTTCTCTGTCACAGACGACACTTTGAGCAGAGGCTGTTTGGGTAGGGCTGAGCACATCCATGGGTCTGACCCCACGGATTGCATGGAAAAGGAAATATCTAACTCAGTATTTTCAAATGTGAGGCCATCCTGGCCACACCAAGCAGACCTTTAGGAGCCAGCAGAGCATCCATGGCTCTCGTCTCTGGGGTGATCCCACCGGAGTTTAAGAAACTCTAACGGAGTTTGACGAATTTAAGAAAATCAGGATTGGATTTGCAGCACTAAATGTGTGTACCTGGAACACAGATGCTCACCACCAGCACCCAGTCCAGGAAAAGCAAGATTTGGCTCACACAGACGTGTGTGGACAGCCCTGAGCTCCCGTGAGCCACGTGCTGGAGAGCTGCCACAGGGCTGCTCTTTATTTGTTGCCATGACTTTATTTTCAGCCTAACAAACCCTGCGAGCACAAGGCTTCCCAAGCCAAGCACAGCACCCTGTCAGCACAGGTCTCCACCTTCCTGGTCACATCCAGCCTCCTCCAGGAATGAGCTGGGTGAGCCTGGATGTGCTTGCTCACCTCCCTGGACAGGAGGCTGAGTGAGTTCCCAGAAACTGCAGAGCAGATGCTGGGGCAGCAGAGATTTGTTCCCCTTCTTCAGGCTGAGAAAGGCAGAATGGAAGGAAAAGAGTTTCCTAATCTTAATTCCACACCTTCACCGCTCTTTTATTCTTTATAGCTGTAGTTTAAGTTTTCCTGACCTATAGAGGGGCAGAGGGAAATACTGCAAATTTCAGTTTAAGTCTTATTTCTTTTTCAGAAAGACAATCATGCACTTATTTGTGACAAAGCCAACAAAGCCACACTTTATATTAACATTATATTATGTTGAAATGATATTGGTACTCCAGGCAGCCCTTCAGCAAGATTTTCTGATCCATATTTAATAC
The DNA here is from genome assembly GCA_024500445.1 of Entomyzon cyanotis. NCBI lineage: Eukaryota > Metazoa > Chordata > Aves > Passeriformes > Meliphagidae > Entomyzon > Entomyzon cyanotis. The sequence continues at coordinate 3,813,616 of JAKEPQ010000044.1, forward strand.
CAGATGATGGCAGGCAGTGTCAGGTAAGAATAAAATTCAACCACATCCAAAGGCTTTAGTCACAGTCAATTTCATTCACAAAAATAATTGCACCAGCTTGTGTCCTGTAGCTCAGAAAACTCACTGTCACACCAGTTTGCCCTGTCAATAATCAGACCAAATAAGCTCATCTGGCACTTCTTCACCCATATTATATTTCCAAGCACACATAAACTATTTGTAACATGCATTTCTCAGAGGTCAAGGATTTATTAAGCATTTACCTCATGGCATTTTCCAAGTTTAACATCAGTACCCCATAATAATGATGTGCAAGCACACTTTTACAAGACTTTCATGGGACACCACAAATAACATAATGGAATGAATCAAGCAAGTGATGACACTTGGTTAAGTAATGCAAGAATATCTGCTGCAACTTGCACTTCAAGCAAGATGTGAGGTGGAAAGGGCCAGTAGTGTTAGGTCATCTCATGGGACAAGAATGTTTGTAATACACTAATTGTGAAGTACTTCCTGCAGATGTCACACAAATTCATTTGAAGAGCATCTCATTGCACAGCAAACTTTGCTGCCTTTGGGAGTTCTCACAGCTTTGCCTCTTGTTAAACCACCTTTGCTCACGTGATGTAATAGTCTGTTCTCAGGAATTAAATACATATTCTTTCCTTGAGGTAGGAAGATGAGTAACTTTCCATGAATCAAGCTGATGAGAACATTTCCCTGTGGGAAAGCATTGTCCACTTACCGCAGGTTTATTTAAGAAAGAAAAAAAAAAGCCAAAAAACCCAGGTTACATTTACCCATTGCAATTCAACAGACAGTGTGCTTTCTTCCAAGTTGGCAGTGGCCTAAAATGTCAGCATGGACAGGGAGATGTTCTGGATTTAATCACATGGATTTAACCATGAACAGTTCTTACTACTGAAGATGTAATTGTCAGTACATGCAGAAATCTTTGACAGACATAGGTCCAGAGAGGAGTACAACTTTCTCTAACACTCCCAGGGTTCATTCCTAAATGCAAAATCTGTTACTTTTTCTATTTTCATCTTTGCCATTCACCCGAGCACCACAGAGAGAAACTAGAATCCCAAACCCATACACCTCGTCTGAAAGGAGAGATAATTAGATCCATTGTTTTTAAAATGCTCACCTGGTGTTTTTATGGAATTTAAATTTTTTTAAAAAATATTTTCTCTCTTCTTCAGCCTGATGAAGCAAATATGCTTGGCCTGACTGCTAGTAACACCTTCCTGTGTGTTCCTTGATTCCCTAGGGAAGGCAGCAGCGTGCTCAGGTGTTACTGATGCTAGATGATTTTTGCCTTTTTTTTCTTTTCTATATTTGTAGCCTTCCCAGTACTTTTCCCTGCCCTTTTCCCCAGCTAGAAAGACCAAACACTTTCCAGAGCTCCAAGCCCTGAGGGGTACAAACCCCCCCCTCTTATCTTGGTTCTTCCTGGGAACAAAGGTCTGCGAGGCACATTTCTATAAACAAGTCCAACTAGCACCAAGGGTGGTGGGCTCCAGAGAAGAGGCTTGACCTGGAGGGAATTGCATCATCACTTGCCCTCCTCATTGGTGCTTTTTATCAATTCTGCTACTTTTCTAAAGCATATCAAACCATATCCACCCTGGTGGGTGTTGGGCATTTGAGGATATTCTTCCAGAAGTGCCCCTGGAGCTCCAATAAAAATCCACTTTGAGTGGGTAATAAAATCCACTTTTTGGGTAATAAAATCCAATAAAAATCCACTTTTTAGTGCCTTCTGTGCTAAAATTGTCCCGAGTTCCATTTCTAAGCTGAAAAAGGCAACATCACCAACAGCTGAGTGACCTCACGAGACACAAAGGCAAACATGACCCAGAAGTTTTGCCTGAGTGGAGAAGAGAGCAGGTACCAGCAGGTACCACTGCTCCCACACGAGCATCTCACAGCCAAACCCACCTGTGGGTCTGCTCTGTGCCCCTGGAGCTAAGGACCAGCCCTAAATATGCCTCTCTTCCCCCAGATTTCACACAGCCAAAAGCCACTCACTAGCGAGAGCGATAAATCGAATTAACGCGATTAAGCCAACACGCTTTGGTTGGCTTCCTGACACATTTTGGTTGGATTCCCTGGGATCTGGGCTGGTTCTCCAGCTCAGGCTGTGTGCCCTGGGATGGGAAAGCCCCTGGCTCGGTGGGTTCCAGCAGGCCAGGTCCCTAGTGGGGCTGCATGCAGCCACACGCTCCCTCCGAGCACGCAGCATCTCTCACCCCATGGCAACGGGGCACAAACACGAGTGTTCTGCTGCTGTTTGCTGGCAGTTGCCATGGTGGCCTGGCAGGCAGCTGAGAGAATCCCTCCCGAGGGGCACTGCCAGCATTTGGATGCTCCAACCTGCCTGGCACGTGAGGTTTGCCTTCCTTCCCAGCCTGGAATGGTGGGATGGAGGCACAGGTGAGGGTTTGGCCATGTGGCAGCAGCATCCCGAGCAGGCAGGTGACAGCTGGAGGTGGCATTTCTGCTGAGTGGCCTTTGGATTCACTCTGCTATCAGCTGAGTTTGCATCTTCTGCCAGGAGGACAATGAGGGGAAATCCTGCTCAAATAGTAAATATTTCTTTCCTTGTATCTCCTGTCAGTGCTTCTGGGAAATGCTTGGCATGTCACTGTGCTTAGAAATACAATGTGGTCCCCACGTCAAAATTAGGTGCTCTTGGAATGCTGCTTTTTACAAATTCTTGTTGGGAAAAGCCCCAGAGACAGCTTGTTTAGAAACCTTGGGTTTTGCTTTGTGCTGAGTTTTAAGGACAGGACTGACACTGAAAGCCATCCTGCCCCAACCTGCAAATAAATTCCTTTCAAAGTGAATAATCAATGTCACTAAAGCCACTAAATTTCCATGGTGATGCCCACCATGGGGGGCTGAGTAACCCATTTTCCTAATTTCAAAGTGACCCCTTTCAACACTACCCAACCACCACGAATCTGCCAAGGCACTGATTGTATTCCCCCTCTGAAGATCCTCTCACCACCTCTCTCTTCTTCTCCTGTGCAGTTCTTCTCACCCTAGATGGCCCTTGACTATTTCTGGGAGAAGGAACCAGAAAATTTTGGAAGCCTATTTGAATTTCGTGAATCAGCCTGGCAAGTTAATGGGAAGAGCATTCTCCTTCTGGTTGAATTAGAAATAACCATAGCAACAGGATCTCTCAAAACATTTCTGTTTTCCTCAATTAAGAAAATAGCAAAACACTTCAGGTTAACCCAGATAATGTGCTTGACCTGAAATAAAATTATTCATTTCAGATTTGGATTTGTAAAACTTTTGATCCATTTGCCCTTCTTTAAGGTTAAGAGTATAAAAACAAAGGCTTTCTAGGAAAGGAAATTTTCCTGTGGCAAAGCATCTGAAGCTTAATTTTACAGATTAAAGTGTTTTAAACTTAAAAGAATTGATCCAACCTTAAAAGTTCTTGTGTTCTCAGCATTTGGTGTTCCCAGCATTTCTCAGTCTACACAGAAATGACATTAAGCAGTATTTCTACCTCTGTATCCTCTCAATTACTTAAGAGCTCAAGAGGTAATGAGAACATTTTTCTGGCTGTATTTTCGGGTCTAACCTGCAGCAAACTTTTGCTGAGGTGCCAATGCTCTTCTTTCAGCAGCATTCCACTGGAGTGAACTTATTCCAGGTTTGCACCACCAAAATTTGGGGAGTGCAATGCCTCAGAAATCAATGTCTGCTTTGTGTTCCTGTGACAATGGCTTGCAGTTGCCAAAACCACAATCCTTTTTCCACGTTGTAAATAAAAAAATGGACAGGCAGGGTTAAGATTAGATGCCATTTCCTTTCCCTTCTGCTATTCTAAACAGCAGGCGTTTGGAAGCTAGGAGGAATCAGGAATCTGGGAATCAGGAAAAGAGATAATGTGTCCTAAGAAATACAAAAGCTGGATTTCCAGTGTGATAACAAGCAGCATTCTGAGCCAACAGTGTCAAAAATCACTCTGTTTCACAGAGGGGAAAAAGGCATTTTCCAGAAAGCCTTTCCAGAATAATTTTCCTGTGGAATTGCTCTCCACAAGTCCAAATGCACTTGGTTCTTTCAAACCCCAAAAACACTGACAAGGTGCTCTCCTGGTCAGAGTTTTTTTAGATAGTTACACAACAACCCATAACATCTTAAAACACAAAACCTACTGTTTCTGTGAAAAGCACAAGTCAAGGCACAACAGGATTTTTGGCCTATTTTTCAAAACAAAACGTATTAATCAGCAGTGTCAGAAAATATTTAAACTACCAGCACTGGAAAATAAACAGATTGATGATTTCTGCTGCTTTAAATCTTTAGGATTCCTAAAGTCACCATCAAATTTCCTATCCCCTACTAATTAAAAAATTAATTTGTTTAGAAATTTTAAGGTATTCACTCAGAATAAATTCCCTTTTTTTTTTTTTTGTTTTTCCTGAGAAAACCTTTTCCTGTTGGCTGGATGGTTTGCAGCTCTGTGATGAAGAATAATAAAGCAAATGTAATTCACTTGTTAATTCACTAGGAGCTCAGTTTGTGAAAACTTTCACATTTGGCTGGCTTTAATGCCTCTTTCAGCAAATTCCTAATTATTGGGTCAAGTAGCTGCTGTTATCAGTAGGTGTTTTCAAAATTTTAACAGAAACTAGAGCAATTTAAAACATATTTTTTCCAAATACACTGAATGTAACTCCGAAGAGGGTTCCTGTGCTGTGAACTTTCTGGCTTTTGTAGGGTTAATTTTTTCAAATGACTTTTAATCTGTTGTATTTTTATCTTTGTTTTACCATTTTGTTACGTTAGTCTTTAAAAGCTGCTATTAAAACTCCAACAGTTTTCAACAAAAGAGGAAAAGAAAAAAGATTGCACTGGCTCCAGATGACCAGAAGGCAAAAAATGTTGGTGGTCCTTTTCCCTTTGGTCCTACAGGGAAACAAGAAGAGTTTTTATTTCTATTTAAATACTTAGAAGGGGGGATTAGTCTATCAAATGCAATCTTATAACACAGTTTTGGAAGGGGTTGTAAGGAATTGACATTTCTATTAGCATTTGGGGGCTATTGAAAACACGGATCATTACAGCAATATATAAAATTTATGTTTGAGAACTTCTAGATGTTTGTTATTGACCCAAGGTGCCACACCAAAACACCAAAATGAGCATTTTTCATCACAGATATTTGCATACTATGCAGCACAGCAAAAGCGGATTTAAGGGTAGACTCCTTGGGCTGTTACAAATCCAGCTGTCTGAAACACTTCAGAGGTATAGATATATTCTTACATAAAATATTTGTACAGATGTGGGCTGGGAAGGGTTTCCAAAGGAAGATGAAATCAGCTCAGTGCTGAATCCACTCTCCCCAGAGAAGACACAGCTCCATTTGTGTACTTCAGACCCAACTGATTCAGATTGTGATCAATTCATACTCCTCCCCACAGCAGCCTAATTAAGTTTTTAATGGAATTGTGTTAGTTTTAGGTGAGGAATCCTGTCTTCCAAGTCAAAGGCCAACAGCTTAACTCCACTGGCCTGATTATTATGGTATTTACAATGGTTTGGAACCCAGTTTTGCAACATATATACTCTCACTCTTACATTACTTTTACTTTTGGCTTTAATGTTAGATTACTTTCTGATCTGTGAATACATTTGTGGATGTGGACATCTCCTGTGTACAAAAATTTGTTTAAAAACTTGTTTTATGAAGCACTCTGGGAAGATGAGTGTGAAGATCACACTCTTCCTGGGTAGTGGGTCAGGGTTTCCTTCCAGAAACAAAACCTCCTGCTTTTTGGGAAGCAGCAGTGAGGAAATGGTTCTGTTCAGGCAGGCTGACTCACAGTCTGCTTTTTAAATTTTTTTTTAATATTAATGGAACCTAAATTGCAGTGAATGAGAGGAGTTAAGTGGAATGAGGCAAAGGGCATGCTGGAGAGACTTGAGTTGTTCAGATGCTGAGGCCACTGTGGCTCACCTTGAGCTGATAATACTTTACAAAAGACTTTAAAACACAGGGAAGTTGTTTTATTCTTTGGTGGAAGTGCTGTGCATCTTTTCCATTCTCTGTCTGCTGTCTGTGCAATGTAGAGTTGGTAACGGGAGCTGAAAAACCCATGTTCCTCCAAAAAACCCCATGCTTCTCCAAAAATAAGTTTTCTTGGGTAAAAAACTGGGTTCTTGCAATACATGTGGGCTTATTTATCAGTAATATTTCTAAAGATGCCAGTCAAGGTCACAAGATCCAGTTGGTCATGAGCAAATACATCTGGAATGACACATCCTCTGCAGAACCTCTTCCTGTGGAATGAGAAGTGAGCAACACCAAGGAGCAGGTCAGGGATGGAAAGAGATAGAATGACTCTCCCTGCAGAATGGAGTTGCCTGCCACTCTCCCTAAAACCATGTTTTGCAGCAGATAAAAAGAGATTTTGACCCAACAGTGTTGCTGAGGCATCTCTTGGTACAGAGTAATATGTCTGGACACATTGTCCACCTGAAAGAGAGATTTTTGTTCTTTAAATTGCGTTTACAAGGACTGGATTCACATAAAGATGGCTGTTTCTCCATCATTTCCAGAGCAATGCTCTTGTAGTTGCATTTTCTGGCACACAGAGAGGGAATCTGCCAGCTCCAAGTGGCTCTGTGCTCTTCTCTGTGCTCTGATGAAGTCAAAGTTTAATTTGTCACACTGATATATGTTTGCCCCTTAATTGTGCCCATTTTTGGCTCACAGGAATCCTGGGCTGAATGCTCAAATGAAAACTCCTGTTGATGTTTTGTATTTATCCTGTGGGGTCACATCTATATTTACAGCTCATTCCTTAAGGCCACAAATAAATTTTCTCTATGCTGAAAGCACTAAATAGATGATTTTTATCTTAAACATGGAATTTTTTTCTTCTGGTGCTACCTAGACTCTCCTTTTACTTTCACAGAACAAAACTCCCCTGTGGATCTTAAGTAAAATTCCGTTTCTGCTGTAGCAAGCTTCCTTTTCTTCATGCACCAAGGCAAGCACTGCATTAGGCAAAATAATGTAATATAGTTTGGGAAAATGTATAGCTACTAAGGGCACTTGTTATGAAAGTTCACCTGATGAAAACTGGTTAGGAGGCAAATCTCAGGATGAAAGGAGGCTTTTGTGAACTTTTCTCTTGAAGCACATTAATCCCTAATAAGATATGGTGTGACACAGAGCATGGTGCTGGTTTGAAATCTGGTAACTCTTCTGAAATTATTCAAAGGATGAGTTTGTCAACATTAATCTGCAATATTCTATTTAGAGGCAGAGTCCAAATTGATTTTATTGCATTCATCCTCACTTTCCCTTCTTTAAAAGCCCAGGGGACAAAAAAAAAAAAAAGGAGAAGAGACTTGTGTGGCATCAGTGGAACTTGCCACGAGGGAGCATTTCACTTTCTTTCCAAGTCATACCTCAAAGCAAACTCTGCAGTCTGCCAAAGCTGAGTGCTTAGCAAGCTTCTGGTGATGCTGCTATGGAGAGAGCAAGCACCAGTGGTGAACATCCTAAATCCAAACAGAGCCTTTCCACATCATGAAGGGAGGGATGGAGAGCAATTTCTGTCAGCAGTTGAACATCTGATCTGGATTCTTCCTTTTCAAACCATTTAATCCATGGGTAGATGCCTCATTCCATTCCATGACCTCTTCCCTGACTCTGTGTGAGACACAGAACCATCTGCACTGCTTATTTATACATATTTCCTATTTTCTCTGCTTGCCATACATTCTTTTTTCCTCTATATTTTTGCCCTTAGTGGTGTAATAATCCAAACTATTAGTTATAACTATATCTCTTTATTTTGCCTGTCAGGACATTTTTCTCTGGTTATAAATTTAATGAGAAGCTCACAGGAGTTATTTGCTTCTTTCTTGCATTAGTCCTTTGGCTGACTCAGTCTGGGGTCACCACGGAGCAAGAACAAGACCACAATATTGTAGGTTTAAATGTGAATTTTATCCTAATTTGCAGAGGTAAGGCTTAAGATATCACCTTCCAGGTATAAATTTCATACAGACACCAGCTGGATCTGAAAAAGTAGACACTCTGGGTCTTTACCTCTTAAGTAATCTTTCCTATGTTCTTTCACTGCCCTTGCCTGTGGACAAAAAGGTGACAAAAATTGTGATTGGGTTAATCCCATGTATTGTGCTAACAGGCATAGGAAAACACATCCTGCACCAAGATACCTAAATAAACTCCATTTATGATTTTCTGACTCTGCAGCCGGATTTTTAAAAACTTGACACCTCTTTGGGGATAATGCTATCAAAGTGACTCATCCTCCTCTCAAAAGGAGAAAATTCCATCTGCCTTGCTGCCAACCCAAGTTTTGCATGTACCTTTGTGTGATTTATTTTGTATTGGGACCTGCCCCCTCCGAGTCACCTTCACTTTATATCATCCTCTTTTTAGCAATATTTTGTGTCTTGCAGACATTTTACACACCTTGGGATTAACTCTCTGTGATGTCTCCCATCCCTAAATGTATTTTAGCTAATTTTGATCCCAAGCCTGTAGAGATTAAAGCTTCTCCTTGCATCTGCCTTGTTTCCTTGCTTTCCCCACTGCCAAATTCTCTTTGCTATGAATTTGTTCCAGCCTTGCCTTCTAAGAAGAGGCTTGACATTTCCTCACCTGTGAATCATCTTCCTTCATTGCACTTTTATTTTCTTCTAAAACCCTGTGTAAACACTTCCTCCACAGGTTATTCAGGAAATGTTAAACCAAGCCTGCAGAACATTACACATTTCCTCACTAGAAATGTCATTAATTCTTGACCTGGTTGCTGATTTTTTCTCCCCCCCCCGAAAAAAACATTGGAAGTGATGCCTTAAAAATTTGATCTCGATGCTTCAGAGCTGCAAAATAAGAACATTCAAATGCTGGATTTTCTCCCAGCCTTGCGTGCTGATTACATTATTACACCAGGGGATCCAGTTCTTTATTTCTCACCAGTGAATTGAGAAGTCTTCTCTCCTTTTACTGGGGAAAGAAAAAAAAATACTATGGAGTGAGTTATGATAAACACTGAAATTGTATTTGTAAAGACAGACTGAGGATGCCAAGCACAAAATTACACCAGATGTCCTTTGTGAACACAGTTGGCTTTTTACACAAATCCAGAGTTCTTTCACTGCAGTTTTAAGAACTTATACTGAAGTCTAAATTTCAGCAAAATTCCTTGGCTATATGCAAACTTATGTGTAGAATTTGGTTCCACACAATTCCCAGCATTGCATCCTTGTTAGTTGTTTGAGCTTTTCTTCAGAGGTGATGGAATAGGAACAGTGGCTTGGATTTTGGATGCAAAAAGACTTTTTTTCAAATAATCAAAATTTGATTCTGCTTTCAAGATTTTCCTCTGCTTGAGGAAAATATTTTTATCTCTGTATTTATATATGTGTATATATATATATATATATATATATATAATACATATATTTTTAATATATATATATGTATATATATATAATATATATATATATTTATATATATATAAAAGATCTACCTTAACATCTTTTTATCTCTGTATTTATATATGTGTATATATATATATATGTATATTTTGTGTACAAAACCTGCTGTCTTTGCTGAGGCTAAGGCTGACTAGTAATGTTTAACCGCAGAAAAATTTATCCTTTGCAGAAAAATTAAGGTGGAGGTTTTGTTACACATTTGACAGTGCAGGCGTGCAGTCTTACAAGCTCTTTTGAGGACTTATATCCCCAGTTTTAATGCTATTTTCAAGCCTGGGAACTTTTACAAGGTCTCATCCATCTCCAAATGGCAACTGAGCCAGAAGAATAGGTACTCTGGATTCTGATAAATTCAGTGCAGCTCTGATAGCTTCCTGTTCAGATTCAAGTTTATTTCTGTGTTTCAGTGAGTCTTTTGCCCAGAAAAATAAAAATCCTTCATCCTGCATTATTTTCAAGGGCACTGTTTTTGTTCATTCGTAGTAAATTTCATCTTCCTGTACATATTTTGGCTTCCAGTGCTGAGTTTACTGGAAGCAGATTCCAGCTAGCTGATTCACAGCTGGGATCATTACAGCTTTAAGGGAGGGCACTTGATCCTCTTCTTTCTGAGGAAAACTCTCAGTGCCATCCCTAAACTTAAAGATTATATTTTGTTTGGATTCAAAACTCTTGGTACTCTAAATCCAGGCCCTCTTTGAAAACAAGTAAATGTGTTGGAAAGCTGATTCTGAAAATCTAACCGTGAAATTTCCAAGAGAAATTTATTTTTAGCCACTTCTATCGTGGGTTTTGTTCTGACAGATTTCCTGCATTTCCCCTATGATTTATAAGGTTTTACAAATACTCCAACCTTCAGACAAATCTCTCATCTCTGTTCCTACAATTCTGGTTTGAATCTCCCAAAATTGTTTGAATACCATCAGCCTTGTGATTAACACTCATTCTGACGTGGGATTTTTTGACTCCTGCATCCATCTTTTTTTAACCCAGCCACATGTGTCTCCCTGCTTACTTGGTGCCAACTTTCCAGAGCATCCTTCCCTGTTTCCCTGCTGTGGTGCCAAGCCTTGACAAGAGGTAGGGAGGGGAAAGGAGCATCTTCCTGTTGTGTGACATTTTCTCTCTTCTGCAGTAGCCTGCCTTAATTGAGTTTTAAAAGCCACATTTGGCCTCTCACATCTTCTGTGATTAACAGGGGTAAGTCCTGGCTTGAGCTTGTGCCTGTAGGGCCTCTTGCAATTATCATCAGGCACCCACAAGTCTTGCCAATTTTACAAAAATGTGCATTAAACGAATTTTGGGCCCTAAAATAATCTGTCCTTCCTTCCTTCCTTCCTTCCTTCCTTCCTTCCTTCCTTCCTTCCTTCCTTCCTTCCTTCCTTCCTTCCTTCCTTCCTTCCTTCCTTCCCTCCTTCCTTTTCCCATTTTTCACATCCTACACCCTACTAGTTTACAAAGTAAACATTGTTAAGCAGAAGGCACAAAGAAGTCCTAGAGCTGACATTGCAGAATGATTTCTAGTCTCTTTTTCTCTGTGCTCCCTTTCAAAATAGTTTTTTTCATGCACTGTGTTTTCCCAAATGCTTTTGGGCTTTTTTGCTGAGTCACCTCCAGCAGATAAAACTTCTTTTTTTCAAGATTTCTGGTACTAGAACATGGAAACAGAATCCACTTCTCAATGAATATTTCACATTCATTGAGAAGACATTCTGCGGGACTTGAAGAAATTTGAGATGTTTTGGTGAAATTGGCTATGATTTGGCCTGAGTCACAGATCTCTGAAGTTACTCCTCTGCATGTTTAAGTCAAATATAATTTTCTTGCTCATTTCCTCAAGTGCAGAGTGCAGCACAGCAGCATTTTTCACACGGTTTTGACTTGCTGACACAGTTTGTGACACAACTCTCCTCCTCAGCCCCATGGCTGCAGAGCAAAGGTAAAAAATTTTCTGCTAAAAGGTTTAACAACCCTGATCATTAAAGTACCTAATCTCTGTGGTGTCACCTTCATGACAGGAATACAGAGGACTATATGAGGTATCCAATCTTCCTATAAACTGTTTGGGAAGAGGTAATCACTTCACAGGGAGTCCAAGACATGGAGGTAGACTAAAGAAGGAGACACAAGGGTGGGCAGTGAAAAAAGCTGACACGAGCTGTGGAAACCAAGGGTCTATCTGAGACCTCACCATTCTCAGCCATCAACATTTTACTGAGTTTTTTACTCAGTCTTACTGACCTCTTGTATCTACAGAACTCGCCCACAGCACCGAAAAATCAAGTTCAGTACAGTCTCTTCTCCTTTCTCTTCTTCAAATTACCAAATAATGGAATTCTAAGTTGGAAAATCCCTTAAGATCAGTGAGTCCAACCATTAACCCAGCACTGCCAAGCCCAATACTAAACCTTGTCCCTTCGTGCCACATCTACATGTCTTTTAAATCCCTCCAACATGGTAAATAATTCACCTCCCTGAGCAGCCTCTTGCAATGCTTGACCATCCTATAAAGACATTTTTATCAATATCCAAGCTACACCTACTCTAGCACAACTTCAGGCCATTTTCCCTGTCCCGTCCCTATTCCCTCAGCCTCTCCAGGTGCTCCAGCCCCTTCCCAGCTCCGTTCCCTTCCCTGGACACTCTCCAGCCCCTCAGTCTCTGGTCGGGAGAGGCCCAGAGCTGGACACAGCACTCGAGGTGTGGCCTCAGCAGTGCCAGCACAGGGATGGTCACTGCCCTGCTCCTGCTGCCACACCATGGCTGGCACAGCCCAGGGGCCACTGGCCTTCTTGGCCAGTATTTTTCTATGCTGAAAATAAACTGGTAACCATGAATGCATGGTGTAATATGCTGTGTTTATGCATTTGCCCCACAAAATATTGCACAGGTCTGGTGAACTGCTTCTGTTGAGGCAATAAGCATTGCTGCATTTTCTTCCTGTGTGACCTTAAAGAGGAGTCACTGACCTGGTGCACCCCATGTTGTTCTTGCCAGGATGTTTCCCAGTAATTTCCAGGGTAATCAGAAGCAGCCTGATATTAAAATCTTGAGAGTAAAATGAGGGGAAAGTATTAGCTGTACATCAATCCTTGGCAAAATGGTCCTCCCATTTAAACAGAAGTGGCAATTAAAGTAAACTAAGTATACTTTAAAAGTCTGTGTTGCTCTGTTCATCACTCATCAGCATTGCTTTTTGTATAATTATCACTATCCAAATAATCAAAATGTTCCATGAACCAGAACTTCTTGGAAAACCTCTGCTAGGAAATTAGAAGGAATACCCTGGCAGCACAGGGTATGTCTGCAGCCCGGAATATCAAAGCTGTCCTGAGGAATTCAGTAATTCTGGGGGTCTGCTGGCACAGGATTTAATCTATTCTAAACTGATTACACACAAAACTAAAGGAAGGTTAGGTAATGGTAGAAGCTAATGGACCAGAGTGTGTTGTATACATCCTGTGCAACTCTGCTGAACTCACCTGACTGCACAAAGTATGGCAGAGGCAGAATTTATTCTGACAGCCCTCAACTCAAACACAGCCTTCAAAGCCAGTTTTGGAGTTTGATGCCCAGGTCAAGGGTTTTTTGTATGTTTTAGCATTCATCATTCTCCGTTCACTCCTGGGGCAAAGAGTTTTGGAGAAGGGTGTTCAGACATGGTCCAGAAAAGGACCTCAACATTCAGTATTTCAAAGGAAAAAATACTAATAAATCAGTGCAAAAAGTTAATATTCATTGCAGCTGTTGCATTTTGAAAGAGGTAGATTTTCTAGTCCTGGCATTCTTCCAGTGCAACTTGTCAAACCAGGTTACATATGAAATGTGCCTGCAGCCAAAAATGTGAGAACTCAGCGTGACGATGTGCACAGGCTTGTTTGATTTGGGGTGATTTTCACTTTTCATCAAAGAAACGACATGATCCTCTTTCATGGGTAATATTTCCAAGGCTCATTATTATTCCCTTGTTTGCTTTGGTTACTGGGGCTCATTGGAGGAAACATTTAATTTAGTTTCTTCATTATGAGACACTTTTTGTAAAGGTGCAGTGTTGTGCTTTGTTCTTTAGGCTTCTGATCCATAAAACCTTCCCTGGCTTTGCCATGTTTATTGACACCCAAGGGAATCTGCATTGCATAACGTGTCAGACTTGATTTGTTTTTCCTTCCCAATTGTCTCTGTTTTTCTAGGGAAAATAGTCTCCAAAATTATATATTTCAGACACAAAGACAAAAGCTAATGTTTGAAACATTGCTGATTTCAGGGTGTGAGGAAATTTATTTCATATGGCAACATATGCCGTATGAACACAAGAGATAAATAATCAATTTACTCTGTTTCAGCTTGTAGGGTAGTAACACATTTCAAGGACTGTAATTTCTTTAAACATGCTAGCTCAACATGCTGTGATTGTCCAAGCACACTTCTAATTATTTTTTTTAACAGAAGGAACTGTCATAGATTTTTATTTCAAAAGAATCCCATTTGCTAGGCAAAGTAGTTGCAGCAACTTAGGTGTGATTTTAGTGATCCTGTTGATTTTTTATGCTGTATACTATTTTTGTCTCTCACTAGTTCATGGCTACAAAGAGATAATGATATGAAATAGACAAAGGAAATCCAGAGGTCCATGCCATGACAGGTTTTCAGAGTTTCTGTGTGTGAAAAAACAGTCCTGCACAGACTGTTTTACATTTTTATTTAAGTTCTTGCTTTCCAGTTAGTGGAAAGTTGTTACGACTTGTCAGGTGAGAAAGTAATGAATAAATATTGAGTGTTAATTAAATAAATATTATGGTTTTGTAATGTGTCCTTTACATCTGTTCTTGATTGTTCTTCATAGTCCAAACACATTTTCCCTTCCCTATCACACAACACTTTTAGTCCTCCCAGTTTCATTTTTCAGTCCTCCTTATTCACACAAGATTTATTGTTTCACCTGAAAGAATCTTCTCTCCTGCACTGATTTGGAAAGACAATAACCAAAACCTCTTTCCGTTTTGCTCTGCAGGTTGGAATCACATCTCATTTGGGATTTAAAAATTCTCTTTTCACAGCCTTCCTTACCAAGTTCTCTAGCAGACTCTCCTCTTGAAATGACCCTTTTGCATCTTCTATCCCCCTTCTCCCTCATTTTGTCAGTGGAATAAAAATACAACTTTTCCCATTCCTTCATGTGTCTTTCAATCGACCAAGTTTCTCTGCCTAGAATATTTTGCTCATGGCAGTCTCAAAGTCAGTTTAGCACACAAACTACTTCCCAAACAGCTTTGCTCTTCTCCTTGCTGGGTTAGCTCATCTTTTTAAAACCATTTCTGCAAGGTGTACAACTCCCAGTATTTATTTTCTTTTATAGGCATTCATCAGTGCAACACTTGTCAGCACCCCTATGCTGAATTTACCTGCAACTTGCAACACCAGCGTGGAGATAAAACTAAACTGAGAGGTGCCAGGCTGCTTGTTTTTGCAGAATACAAAACGTGAAAAGCCTAGGGTGCTCTAAAACCACCAGAGGTAACTGAAGGGGAAAAGAGAACCATTTTTTTGAGAGAGAGGAAGGAGGGGATCAACCTGACAGTGGTAAAGAGGGGAAGCAGCTTTCCAGAGCAGGTTGGAGCTGGTTGTTTTTGCACCCAGCAACAGCTGATTGCTCTGTGCCAAATTGGCTGCAACCCCGACGGCAGGTGAAGCTCATTTCTGTCAGACTTCTTGACTCTCAGTGGTTCCAGCAAGGCAGATACTGGTGATGGACCAAAGAGAGAGGGAAGGAGAGATAGGATCTGCTCCATTATTCTGCTTGGAGCAGCTCGGGTGCAATTTTTTAATTAACAAACCTTAGGTTGAGTCTGGGTATCCCTGGCTGTTTGCTGTGCAGGGAGATTATTCAGATTGCCAGGAACATTTAGTCACACTGAGAGAAACCACTGAAATCGTGTGGTGTTGCCCTAGGTCAATCCAAAGGGGGAAGGGACGTTACCAACAGGAGAACTTGGATCAGGAAGTGCTTTCTTTTCTTTTTTGTGATTTATTGTGATTGTAGGGAAAAGGAGGGAAGCAGCACTCAGGGAATAGAAAATCCTGTTGAAGACAACTCAGAAGCACCATGCTGCTTTCAAGGAGAGCAATGGTCCAAACAGCCAAAATATAAAAAAATATTTTGTATTTTGAAGTGAATATCTCCTATGACCAAGCTGGATTTGATCTCATCTGAGAACAAGGAGAAAATACATGGAAATGATAGCATGCCTTTCACCCAGGGGCAAATTGGCTTTTGGAAGGCAATGAGATATTGACCACTTTTCTCAGTGATGTCCCAGACTGCAAACTGAGTGGAAACCCTCTCTGATGAAAGGATTCTGGTCTCAATCCAAGTCCCACCCATTACCCTCTGCAGGGTGAGTCAGAGCTTCCCAAACATCCACGATGTTATGTCAACACTTTCTTGTAGGAAAGGAAAAGTGTCCTCTGCCCTGGAGTCTTGTAGCAGACATACCAAAATAATTTCAAATATTTGTTGAGCTGGAGTTTGTAAAACCCAAGTGCCCAAGGAAGGAGGTTCCTTGTGTGGTCAAGGAGAAGGTGGAGGAATAGAGGTACTAAAAACTAAAACCAAGTTCCTGGCTTTCTTGGCTCCAAAAATTTTCTCCTCCTTTCTTCCTCATCCCTCCAGCATCACTGAGCGATGTTCCAATATTATTTCAATATATGACTAACATAATTAGCTTAATGTTTCACTCTATCCTCACATAAACCTGAAGGTAAACTGTAATTCCACCCTAAGTAAGTGAAGAATGGCATGTGGGGATTCCCATGAAAATGCTGGTGGTGAAAAGGGAAATGCAGAACTTTGTGGAGGTAGCAAAAGCAGTAACAATTTTCATCTTAATAAGCTTCTTCTGCTCACCTTCAGTTCCAGCAGAGATATTCAATTCCACTGAAGAGATGTGCTGTGGGAAGGTCAGCAGATCCTCAGGCCTTCCCTGTATATTCCCTAAGAAATGTGGCAGAAAAAGTGAAAATCTGAGTGGCAGATTGGAATTTTCAAGGGCAGAAAGCACCAGCTTCTCTTGAAAATTGAGGTACATAATGATCTATTTTTCCTAGAAAGTGTTACAGTTAAGGTGTGTAAATAGCCATGTGTGTATTTATATATGCAATACACACATAGGTTTTACTTACTATCCTTCATTTGTTTGTGCTGTCTTAACCCTGTTGAAATGCTATTCAATTGCACAGAAAAAAAAAATGTAATGAAGCTTTTAAAATCTGTCCATTTAGCACTGTAGGGAATTTAGAAAGACTGAAAAAAAAGTAATTTACAAACATTACTTTGGCTAAATTCATTATTTGTATTCCTGCATCTTCTTGATATAATATCTATTAAACATTAAGTTTAAGAAAAATCCAGAAAATATTTCTGATGTAGTTGACTGGTTGACCACAGAGCACCACCACAATTCTCTAATGAACGTTAAAACAATGTTTGAATACCATTAGAAACAATAAGGTGTCTGAAAAAGCCACACAGAATCATAGAGCCATTGCATGGTTTGGGTTAGAAGAGACCTTTAAATATCATCTAATCCAACAACATAAATAAATAAATAGATAGCATCTAATACAAAATAAATAAATAAATATAATCTAGTCCAACACACTGCCATGGGCAGGAATGTCTTTCTCTAGATTATTTTGCTCAAAATCCATCCAAAATGGCCTTGAATATTTTCAATAATGGTGAACCCACTGGACAACACATTCCAGCACCCTCACCACTCTCATTCCAAAAGATTTCTTCCTTATATCCAGCCTAAATCTATCCTCTTCCATTTAAAATTATTGCACCTTTCCCTGTCACTACATGCCCTGTAAAAAGTCCTTCTCCATCTTGTTACATTTCCCTGTAATATATTGAAAGGCTGCATGATGTTCTTCCCAAACTCCTCTCTTCTCCAGGATGAAGAACTCCAATTCTCTCAGCCTGTCTTCACTGGAGAAGGGTTCCAATCCCTCCAGGATCATTTTGGTTGCCCTCCTGTGGTCCTGTTAAAATAGATCCAGAGCAGATCTGAACAGGTCTGGTTCCTGTGCTGGGATTTCCTGTGCAAACTCAGTGAGGTTGCCCTTGATCCCACCATCTACACCATTAGTAGGGTTATTAAACAGTGCTGCTCCCAGTCTGGATTCTTTAGGGACATTGCTGGCCTCCTCTTGGACAAAAGGCTTAGAAGCCTTTTTAAGCATCTTAAAGAATATAAATATATTTTCTGATGCTGTGCTTCCTCACATCCTCTCTGATAAAGACTAAAAGAGAGGATCTAAGGAAATTCCTGGAATTGTTTTTATGAATCCCTGCATCATTATTTTTTAAAAAATCATACATATCCCTATATATTTCTTTGAACTATTTACTTCTTGTAACTCTCTAAAGGTGGGTACAGTAGAGTCATGTCTAATAATTTATTTACAGTAAACTGACTCATTCATCACATCCATATCAGCTTTTAAAGTGTAAGTCCTCTGTACAGATATTGTGGCATTTCATAATTTTACAATTGCTGTTTCAGAGACGCAGTCAGCCAAAAAATATGTTTACACTTACGTCTATCCATCAGCCTGTGTGCTGAATCACAGAACCATAAAATTATTTAGGCTGGAAAATACCCTTGGGATCATAAAGTTCAGCTGGTAACCCAGCACTGCCAGGGCCACCACTAAACCATGTGCCCCAGTGCCACATCTACATGTCTGTTAAATCCCTCCAGGAACAGGGACTCAACCACTTCCCTGGGCATTCTGTTCCGATGCTTGGCCACCCTTTCAGTGAAAAATCTATTCCTGATATCTGATATAAACCTCCCCTGTCACAGCTTGAGGTTATTTCCTGTTGTTCTATTAGTCACTACTTGGGAAAAGAGTATGTAAATTGATATAAATTCATCCAAATTTAAACAGTATACATTTTACTCACAATCTTTCATAAAATACGAAATTTGCAACAGTAATTTTCTGAATATCTTTGCAAATTTTAGAAGGGAATAAAAGATGTGTTTTCCTCCTTATATATACACTGAAAGGATTTTATTGTCAGAGCTTCCACACAACAGACACCACTCTGTCTGATGGTACATAATCTGTAGTTTTCCTTCCATCACTTTTCTCCCAACTAACCCAGAATTTTCTAGTCTGTCCCAAAAAGGTGATTTCACTCTTTTTCAGAAGCAACAAATCAGTGCTTTATCTGCTCCATGATCTGGAGCTGTGCAACATTCCCTGAAATCACACCCCTTCTGCTAAGGCAGCTCCACTTCCAGGAGCCACTCTTGACAAACTTTGGCTAAATTTACCCAGGAGGTTGTGCTCCCAGTGAGCTGAACACGTGAAAAATGCCATTGGTAAGACATGAGTCAGGGGATCTCCATCCCAACGTGCGTAGAACACAGTGAGATCACCTGGCACCTTCCTGAAATGCATCAGAAGCATGTGCTGAGCAGGTTTGATTAGATAAATCCCTTGCACAATGACAATATTTGCTGGAGCTGAAAGAGGAGTGAAATGCTGGATTGCAGATGGATTCAAAACTCGACGGTTGGGTTTCCATCCCTGCTTTGAGAACGTGGTGAAACCTGGAGAGTTTGAATGATGCTCAGAATTACCTTCAGATGAGGCTGCTAGCAGATTTCAGAGTGTGGTGTCACATTTCTAACAGCCTCAGGATTTTGCTGGATATTTCCAGCTTGCCATTACTGCCTGATATCCCAGCATATGGTTGGACGAATTATTTGAATTATCTTCAAAGCCCTTATAATTAGCTCAGCTTCTTTTGTCTCTGTAAATCTTGGCAAGTTGTGTCTTGTAAATCAATCCCTTCATCTTCTCCAGCAAAGCAGAAGGCAAAAGCAGTGGAACACAAAAATCAGGTGAGAACAAAGCACTCCCTTTTCAACACATGACATAGAAAGCGACTACAGATATTAATTTTATTGAAGTATGCCCAAATGCAGTAGTCACTCCAAATTTCAGTCATCATAAACACTAATAGCTGTTATTATCACTGGAATTAACCTTTACTTGTGCAACTCTAAACAAAATTGCTATGGTCAGTGTGTTTTTTTCCTTATGACAATATTTTTTCATTTCCCCCTCAAATTTTTATCTCCTGCATTTGACCCATCAGGCTTGAATGGCAGGAAGGACCTTGCTGTGGTCCATGACTCATTTCAGCTCTTCCCCAGCCACTCCCTGGGTGTGTTTTTCCCTGTTTTGTTTTGTTTTGTTTTGCTTATTAACAGCTCTTCTGCAACCTGAGGTAGCTCAGCTCTGTAAGGATGTGGTTTCACCTGCCTGCCAGGGGAAGGGACTGTTGTGATTAACATTTTCAAGAGGATAATGCAACGTCCATCCACAAGGGTTCCACTCACAAGGCTTCCTGGAACAATTTTGACACTCTAAAATGCTTTTAAAGCACACATCCAGGTGCTCTGAGGAGTGGCACTCCTACAAACTGAAGGTGCTTGGCTTCTGTGTTTGGTAATTGTTTAGTGTTTGGTAATTGTCTAGTGTTGGAAAATGTTGTCTTTGAAGGATGTCATGGACACAAGAGTCACTCAGTTTGTGCAGGATCAGCTCAGTCTGGTCCTGATGAAGCAGCTGTGAGCTGTAGGATACCCCTCCCCATTTCTGGAGAGAGTTTTTGTTTCCCCAGCCTTTGCTTTCACAGGCAGACTTCCTGAGACAGAGATTGGCTCTTTCTGATGGCGTTTTGGAGATCAGCACATGTGGACAGGCTGATTCCTTAGTTGGTATCCCAAAGTTTTTTCATTGAGAAAAACCTAAGAAATAGTGAAGTGATGCAGCATGTTTCTGGTCCCCAGGGTCAGTATTTCTTGTTTATTGTGGATGATATTTGACTCCTGGTTGGAGGAGATGGTTCATTAAGTCCACAGGTGTTTCCAGTGGCTGCAGCGGTCCAAAATGGAACTAAAAGCTCTACACACACTTCTGGGGACTTACCTAGTTTCCTGAAAAGGAACTATGTGAGGAGAATAAAGTGTGTGAGGACAGAAAAAAAAAAAAAAAAAAAAGAGATAAATGCTCAGCTACAGAGTAGCTTGACATTTCAATATGAAATTACAGACTTGCCTTTTCTTCACTGAGTGTTCTCTGCTTCAGAGCCAGAAGAAAATATGTACCTACTCTGCAAATTGTCAAGGGAAATATTACATTATGGTAAGAAAATGAAAAAAAACCTCTGCACAGGGGCGCGGAAGACTCAGATGGCACTTGCTGTAAGATATTAAGTATTTACATTTGGCTTCCTTCCTGCAGCAAAATAAGTGTTCAGTGCAGTGATGGCTGGGTGGTTCAGAAAGCACCTTTGTGACATGAAAGGCAGTAAATGTCCAGTCACTTGACCAACAAACAAAAGGAAACCCAACCCCTCAGGTCAAAAATCTCTTTCAAGCCTACAGCTCAGGCACTTTTTTTGCCATTATATTGCCATTAACATTCAAAGCCTTTTCAGCCAATTGAAAAGGAGAGTGTGAGCCAGAAAGGAGTTTTTCTTTCTAAAAATCTGCATAAATTGCAAAACTCTAAGGTTTATATGATCAGTAATAATGGTCACTAATATAAATCACCTAAGTTTCGTGGTCAGAGGACTGCAGAATAATCAGTTTTGGTGGAAGCATGGCAATGTACTGGCAAGGATTTTCCATATTTTGATGATGGCAAACAAAACTCAGCCCACATGAAATGGCCCAAACATCAGCATTAATTGAACATTCTTTGGGGTCACCAGTCAGGTATGGGCACAAGTTTATCCATCACATCTCATGACAGAGATCACCTCTCAGCCCTAAATGATATTTGCACTGCAGCAGTCTGATGTCAACAACTCGCAGAGCAGATTGGGAGATGAAAAGATTTTTCTTAATGGATTATTTGTGTATTATCCAACAGCACCTTCAGCATCTTGGAGCAATCAAGATACCCCAATCTCAAACTCACATCTTCCTTGATACGTCAGCGTGCCTGGCTGGGTAATTTATTCTCCACCATGCAGCCTTGAGCCAGGGAGAGACGTCAGCAGCTGTGTAATCCTGAGCAGGTGCTTTGTCCCATTGATTTCCATAAACCTGTGATTCATGAACCTGTGGAATTGCAGCCTGGCTCTGTCGGTGTGTTTGCCAGTGAATGATCCCATGCAGTCCAAATTCCATTACACCCTCTGACAGCTCGCTGTGAGAATTCCGTGCTTTTGAAATGCTTAGCAGGGAATTCCTTGGGGAATTTACACATTTTCACATTTTCAGCTTGTGGGTCTTTGGGGAAGGAGGAGAATGCTAAGATAAACACCAGTCAGGCTGTTCAAAAAACACTTACTCCAACAGCTTTCTAATTGCTTTAGTACATCCAGCTTTGCCCCCTTCCTAACCCAACCACCCTTTAATTGTCATTTTATTGCTTGTTTTTGTATTCGGTGTTTGGTTTTTGTTTGTTTGGGTTTTTTTTAAAGGTGAAGATAGTAATTCACTGTTTGTTTTCTGTTTGAAAATGCAACTGGACTGTTGCCTTTGCCTGGTAAACTTCCTTTGGGGAAGTTCCTCAAGTCCATGTGCTTGCAGGATCCTTTTATGCTCCAAATTTTCTTCCCACAGGCTTTGGCAGGTGAGCTAATCCAGGTAGGCATTTGGCAGGATCACAGTTTAACATCACAAACTATTTCTGCTGGGATTAGCAGGCTCTTCCCACCAGCTTTTTGCTGTCAAAGCAGAGCTGCAGCAGAGAGAGAACCACGAGATGGCAGTACTGCATGAGCAATTGGATTAAAATCCAACATTTTTCTGAATTAATTTCTAGGGAAACAGGTTTTCTGCTGGCAAATTCGGTCTGCCCTCAGCCTGCTTTGCAAATCTGTAGCACTCCCCAGGTTATGCAGAGAGGTGGTTAAAGGCTCAAATTCTTCTGCTGGTAAAATATTGTTGTTTCTTTTAGCACAGTGTGTACCCACTTGAAGGATGACATGGTATTTTAAGGCACCACAGAAAGCCTGTAACTTTGTCTCGTGGAACTGCAATAAAGCTTTTGTTGGTGCCACATTTTGCAAAAAAGCAACTTGGAGATATGATTTCTCCTTGTCCTATGCCTTGAGAGTGGAAGAGCTCGGAAGAAAAGCAGCGGAAAAATACAGAATTTCTCTGCGGAGCAGAAAAGGAAAGAGTCCTTTGCAAATATTTTTAGAGAACTGTTCTTCCTTGGCAAGAGAATGATCTCCAGTGTCAGCACAGCAGAGTTAATTACAGAGGAGAAAATAACGTGCTAATGTAGCTAAATTGTTCTCAGCCTCCTGAGGCTGAAGAACCTGGTAATTTCTGCATAATGGCCAGTCCTGCACAGTAGTCTGGGTGTAAATCTGAGCCAGAAGGTGGTAGGAATGTCTGAGCAATAAATGCTGAGCTTTAAATACCTGAGGAATTGGATCTTTCCTCTGCCCCTTCACTTTGCAGAGGCACTAAGGCAAAATGCCTTTTGTGGGTGAAGCAGTGGCAGTGAGCTGTGGGACATCAGTGCAGCAATGCCTTGTCTCCCTAAACCTTTGGCTTATGCCAAAATTGAGGATTATGACTTCCAGAGGGTGTCCAGGTGAGGCAAAACAGCCTTCAGCTTTAACACTTTGAATTATGGCTTTGTTCCATGTCGATGTGGCCCCTCACAGAAGCAGGATGGCTCCAGCCAGCCTTTTCAGTTTCTGGTGCTCAGCTGCCTTCTGTCTGTGAAAGCAGAGTGAAAAACAGCTCTTTCCTTCAGATATGAAGAAACACATGTGGTGTGCAATGCAGGAAAAAAAATGTGAAAGGGAAATGAGCAAGGAATTATTCAAATAGGCAGGAGATCCTACCTGTCCTGAAAGGGAACCCTGCCATTAAATCCTGGAGATTAATGCAGTGTGAGCCAATGCAATACAACCCAGCAAACACAAGGCTGAAGCACTCAGTCAAGGTGGGTTTCCTTTCCTCAACAAGAAGAGACAGGAGGAGGGGAAAAAATAGGGGTTTTGATATTTAACAAGTAACAGGCACCTTTTCTCCTCAGGAGGATGCAAAGCAACCTCTCATCTGGCAATGTTTGCTCTGGAGATATTCCACAGCCAGAGGAACAGTCAGCACTAAAGCACACATGAGAAACTCCTGTCAGATCCATCACTTCATCCCCAGCATGATTAAAGGCTAATTGAGAGAAATACATTCCTACACAATGGCTAATACCAACAGATTCATGCCTGTGTGTATTTGTTTACAGAAATACATGTACACTCATTTTGTTGTTGTATTTTGCCTGGAGAAATAGGCTGAAGTAACCAAGCTCAGGCTGGGAACAGTAACACCAGCTGTTGCAGGACACAGAAATTCACACCCTGTCACATAAATGCTTTTTTTACTGTAGTTTAAAAGGTACAATAAGGGGGAAATCAAGCAAGACTGGGGACAAGTTTTACCTTTGAAGGTTGCCCTCCACTTGCACTGGAAATCTCCACCATTGGAAGGTTTGTTTCAGCCCACCAGGATGGTGGTTTTCTGTCTGGCAGTGAGCATTTAGTATTTATTTTCTCTTCAAGGTAATTGGTACACAAAGACGAGAAAGGAGGAAATCCTGACATGACTGCCTTTGAAATCCTTCTCCACCAAGGCTCTGGCCATTGTTCATCTGAGGGAATATGAACAAAAAACTGATTTAAATGTTGCAGCAGTGGCCACAGGAGTGTGTTAGGACTATAACCCTCCTAACACTACCTGGAGGAGAGTGAGATCCAGCAGCATTCCCTAATTGCCCTTTTTCTGTTGATTGCCAGATCCTTTTCCTGGTGTTTTCTCCCCTTTTCTGGCAAAGGTGAGTGGGAAAAATTATGTATTCAGCAGGTCCTCCTCCACTGCCACAAAACATTACTTCTCCAGGGCATCACCACTGGACTTGGTAAAAGCTGTGATTTCCTTCCTCTGTAGGACATTACATTTTTGGAAAAGGTTGCCTCTGCATTGTTTTCTGATTCTACGCTTTCAAATATTGAATCCTTTAATCTGAAAACACGTGGCTGTGTCTGATTACTGATCCTAATTCCTGCTAAGATAGCTTGAAGCTGATGTTTAAATGATCTTTCTTACTGTGGAGAGAAAGCAATCAGCAGGTAATGATAGGCTGGACATAATAATGTCCTTCTTTTGTCGTTGTCTAGGTCACTGCCAAACTGAATAATCAACAAAACAACAACAAAACCCCCAACAAAAGGAAACACTTGCATATCTGCATTGTTGGTTCACATTAGAAGATTCAAGAATTCACACATGCCACTCACTCATCCACTATTTTCATCATGCAAAGAATGCAATCAGTCAATAGAGAAAAAGAAGAACAGTTTTCTAGCCATTTTGAAAATGAATATATTTGGGACTGTAAATTACTGTCTGCCAAATACTGCTTAATAATTCACCGTGAAAATCCTCAGTGTTTTCTCTTCCCTTCTGCCAGTGCATATCCCCCAACCAAAATTCCAGAGTGGGGTTATGCCTTGGTTTTCATCAGCCGTGTCAAAGGATGACACAACAGATGTATAAATCTTTGCAATGCATTTTGCTTCTAGGAAAAGCTTTCAGGAAAGCACACATGCCTGCTCCACGCATACTCAAAACTCAGCAGATGTATCACGGTGAGTTGCCTTGATTTGGCTCCAGAATTAAATTATAGCCATCAGCACACATCCTGCCAAGAGCAGAGAATGAAACTCTGTTTAGCCCAATCATCCTGCTTTAGCTGCAGCCACGATTTTTTTTTCAGAAATATTTCCTTCTGAAAGTGTTCCACTAACATTTGTTAATGTAAGTATTTTAAAAATACTTACAGTAGTTGTTTTGTTCACTTGCAGGGCTTTCATCTCTCTCTTTGTAGGTTATTACAGCTGATTGGAACTGAACTGATGAAAAACATTTCACTGTAAAAGGCTGATTGATGAGCCCAAAGGATCTCACTGGAAACATTTAGTCTTGAGCTGCCTCTAGCAAATCCCAGATCTGGCTCCAAAGTGACTGAGCAGGGATTCCTGATGAGCCTATTTCCAGAGCTGGGTCTGTGGGAAACACAGTGGTTCATACATAGTCCAAGTGATCCTAACTCCTGCTTTTTAAAAATTTTATTTTAATTCTGAGTAATTTATTGTCAGCCCAACTGGTGTTTAAATGAAAGTTTTCTTTAAGGTGCAGGATGAGGGAATTCTGATCAGCTGGAAATGTTGATTTTTTAATTTTTTTTTTTTTTTTTTTGTACGTTCCAGTGCTCTTCAATAGAATTAAAATGAATTACTGCAAAGAAAGTTTCCTTGTGGAACCCTCTTGAGCAGAAAAGAGTTTGAAAGCCACCTCCAGATTATATCCTTTAATTTTCTTCTATTGTTTTCTTTATGGAATGCAGCTAGGTCAGCTCTGGAGAGATGTCATGTTGCAGGAATATGTTCTTCTTGTCCCAGTGTGGCTGGAAGACACTGGTTTCATAAGGTTGTTCTCCATCTGGACTAAAATCTGGAAAAAAACAATTAAAGGACAATTTCAAAACAAAGTTTGACAGACACTGGTGCACCAAAAAGACATTTCTCTATTTTTGCTCCCTAGTTTTGCTGTTCCAGAGTAGATGAAGCCCTTCAAACCTTCACTTTGGAACATGTACCCAAAAATCTGCATTTTCAGTTTGGGATTTCCCAATTCGTACAACCAGAGTGTGACAGGGACAAATCAGCACGATTTCCCTGGGAGGAATTTCACCCCCTTTCAGTCCTTTAATGCCTTTCTGCAGCTGAAAGAAGGACTCAGCAGCATCATAATTATTCCAGCTCTCAGCACAGTTCAAGGAGACTAATGAGGAAACTGAATAGAGGAAAGATGAAACATAAGACAATGCCACAGTTCAAAAACTGTCTGAGAGGCAGAAAATAGGGCAAGAAGCTGTAATTGGTGTCAAATCACAGACAAAAGCAGTGTCTCTCTGTAAAACTGCAGTCTTTGTCTCGTGGAACTGCAATAAAGCTTTTGTTGGTGCCACATTTTGTAAAAAAGCAAACTCCAGACAATATAGAAGTGGGGATTGTGAAGCTGTCCCAGCCACACTGCTTTGGGATTTGATGGCATCATGTAGCAACTGATGAACCTAGTTGGTTTTATTTATTTTTCTCATATCAGATGCCCAGCATTTCGTGCTACTGAGACCTCAAAAAGGCCCTATATGGACACACAGACCAATTTAAAAAATGCATGACCAGACGTGGCTCCAAAATTCTTGGCTTTTGCTGAACTCATGGTTATTTCAGTCACCTAGCATTTTTTTAATGTGTTTTCTGACCTTTCAGACTGATTGGCATTTTCAATGTGTGTGGTTATCAACCTTTTTTATTGCTGTGGAGTGCCTGGTCATAGGCAGGTATTGCTGTAATGTTGTGGTGGATGAAAAAAGTAATTAAATTCAAGGTGACTTCTGTGAAAAAAAGGACATTCCCCGAAGACTGTATTTTACACTTTTTCAATAGGCTTTTCAAGATAAATTATTATGCATTAGCAAAGAAGGTTCTGCCTAACTTTCACTGGAAAAAAGGGGCAGTGAGAGGGAGGAGGCACCTTGTTTTGTTATTAGCCAAGAAAACAGATTAATTTGGGAATTTTGTCATTTATTTTTGAATTTTTGATTTCAGGTAGAACATGAGAGACACCAGGAGGGGCAGGTACTTACTTAATGTGGAAATCAGGCTATATAGATAATATATCTAACCAGAAACACAATGCTGTGTGTTCACTGCAGCTACACTGCATTTCTCAATGGATTGTCTGCCCAACATCCCAGCGCTGAGCAAATGGCAGCAGTTTCATTCCGTGTGGCAATCGAAACCATTCCGTTTCAAAGAGTGATTGAAGTTTAATAAAGCATTTCATTGCTAACCACCAAACGGTGTCAGATTTCCACCAGCAGGTTTAGGCAGGGGAACCTCCTGCTTTTTTTTTTTTTTTCCTTTTCCAGGACCAACTGAATCAGGGATGTGTCATCAGGAACCATCAGCCTTTTATTTTATTTTTTTGTTGTTGTTGTTTCAGCCCTGCAGTCACTCCACAGCTGGCTGGGAATGGCTGTGTGTTGGGGAACTGAATGGTTATTCAAATTTTCAAATTCTGCATGTCCTGGGAGCATCAGGTCAGACTTCCTGGGGCACATGCCTCAAACTCAGGTTTATATTGCTTTATTTTTCTTAAATTTATCTGCCCCAAGTCCTCAGCAAAGGGACAAAGCCATGTTTAGGGTATGGAGCTGTTTCAATTCAATTCAAACTAAGCTTGAGCTGCTGGGCTTGCAAAGCACAAAGGCTTAGTTTTGTATTGATGAAAAATAGAAAAAAAACCCCAAAATCACTCTTGTCCCCACCAAAATAAGTTATTGCCAGAAGCGAATTCAGAGGCTGGGAGAAATAAGGTCCACTTCAAAGTTAATTTTGGGGTTGCCCAGTGTGTAAATCTTATGAAACACACTGGAAAAAGTCAAGATATGAGTCATTCACACCAATCCATCAAGACATTGTGGGAATCAACTGCTATTACCCTTTGGGCTAAATGACTTTCCAAAGAAATTCCATTAAAGCAAGTCACAGGAGACCACTTTGGCCCTCTGTGTTTAGTTCTTCTTTCCCTTTATTTATTTCCTTCTTTCTTTCCTTCATTTTCATCCTTGCTCGTGCTCTAGATTTTCCTTTCTTTCTTGCTGCCTTGCTTTTTTGCCAGTTCCTCCTCTCTTTTATTCATTCTTTCTGTCTTGCTCTATTTTGTTCTCTGTTTTCTTTCCTTCCTTGAACCTCAGTGCAATATGAACAGAGGATCAAATCGAGGTTTGGATGTTGATCTGAGGTTCTGGTGTGGCTTGGAGGGGGAGCTGTGTAAAATAATAATAATTTTTTATTTTGCAATAATTTTATAATAATGTAATTTTATGATAACATGCAGAAATGCACAGTGAATGGCAGTGATGGACCCAGAGAGATTTCAACATGCTTTGCACCAAGAGATGGAAAAGAATGGCAGTGAAGTGACAATTTCAGCATTATTCTCCTACCTTATTGCGTATAACTCGAGCCAATTGACAGAGAGTTTGTTGTCACAAAATCAAGCTCTAAAGGAAACTAATAATTTTCCCAATCACCTATATCTACCACCAGTTCTATGCCACATACTCTTATTTTTTACCCCTCCAGTCCTTCTGTGTTTCTTCATCCCGAATAAATGCATTTTAAAGACATAAAAGCAACAAAATCTGATAAAAGTGCACTGTGAGGTGTCTTCAGCTTTTATGAGGACTGACAGAAAAATATTGATGGAAACTGTCTGAGAGAAAAATTTAACTTTCAAATCTCATTTCTGGTCCCCAGACAGCATGATGACTTTCCACAGAAAAGTTAGTATTTTTTCTCTGAGAATTTAATGCTTTTATAACAAAAGACAATTCCCATGACAGCTGAATGGGAGCCATTTTATGTTACTTTCCCCTCTACCAAAAAGCATGAAAGCAGTGTTTTCTGGATTTTGTGGCCTAGAATTGGATCTAGACTCTATTGAATGTCAAGAAAACCCAAATTCTTGTGAAGTTTTCTATAGGCACATTTCTATAGGCACACTGAACAAGATTTTTCATTTATTGGATTTTCAAGAAATCAAACAAACAAGCAACAACAAAAACCCCAACCCCCAAATATTTTTATTAAGACTTTTCCAACAACTTTTACATTATGTTATTGGGAATTTTCTTTTGCAAAACGAAACAAGGATCATCAGACATCTCAGTTTTTCTGGCAACCCTTATCTCTGAGATAAAAACACTGATATACTTATGGGCATGTTACATTTAATCTCTGATTTGCAGAGGACAACCTCACAGCTCCTGCTCTACACTCTGAAACCCAACAGGATGAAAAGCCAATTAGTTTTCTTCTCCTGTAAACAAACAGCTCTTGCATCACCAGCTTTGTGTGCTAATTTACGTTCGTGCTGCATACAGCTGGAGATTACTACATATTAGGGCTAAATTAATTACCGGCTGTAATTAATTTGTCTGGGAGTTAAGGCCCTGGGAGTGACTCCCCCTTGGAGTGGAATCCATGCTGGAATTCCCTGCTCCACCTTCACTGAGCCAGCAGTGCCTCTTCTCTAACCCCTCGCAGCTCCTCGCGCCACAAAGACACGAAATCTCTCTAGGATGTGGTTGAATTCCACCTGAACACTCAGAAAATGCCACTGAAAAAGGCTTGGAGATGTTCTTTTTCCCCCTGCAGAAATCAGGAACTTCCTTTGAGTTCCTGCTTCTTTCTCACCCGATTTGCAAAAGAAAATTCCCAATAACATAACGTCAAAGTTGTTGGAAAAGTCTCACTAAAAGTACTTGGGGGTTTGTTTTTTTGTTGTTGCTTGTTTGATTTTTCAAAAATCCAATGAAAGAAAAGCTTTAAAGGCAGATTTTTCTGGGGGATTTTGGCATAATCTGTGATGATGTTTCTGCTGGTTGAAGAATTTTTCTCATTTTTTAACAGAGACCTTACAAGGGGATTTTTAGGGTTTTAACCTCTCTCCAAGTGGTGCCTGAAGGCTCTGGTTTAAAGGGAGCCCCACTGCCAGCTCCTGGCTGGTCTGCACAGACAAAGACAGGTTCTGTGGTCATGGTTTCAGTCACTTTCAATGTCTCTGCCTCTTCAAAGACACTAAACACCATCCTGTCAGATTTATTATGAGGCTCAGACTACCAGGCTCACATTATAAATATAGTTATGTAAGTAGGCAAAGCCTTCTTGGTGTTCAGCTCACACCAATGCTGACAAACCACTGTAGATGAAATGTTTTGTCACTGCTGGAGGTACAATCTGCAGCAGGAGAGGAGAAAAGGGTCTTGGGTTGCTCAAAACCTTTTTAGGTTACTTTGTTCAAAAGAGCCATCCATGAAATTTACATACTTTAGATTTCTTCAAGTGGCAATTTTCAGAAATTAAAATATGGATACCAGTAGATGGCTGGTTTGAAAATGTAGACTGGCAGAGGACCCTCTGCAGAAATTAAATCAGAGCTCAACTGCAGATCCATTTGCAAAAGAAAATGGTCATCCTGGGTGGAGGACACTAAAGCTCTGAGATGAACTGCAAATCTTGTTAGTGTCAGAGTCTAGTTCCCTAAACATCATTATAAATATAAGACTCTATGGACTACATTTTCTCTTAACCAAGGAATAAAGAATTAATAAAAATTATGTCACCTAGTATTATCAGAGATTTTTGTCGCCTTTTATTACTGTTATGAAAGTTTCTTCACAATCAGAAACCTGGTATCTTTTAATAATTTGTATTCTTGTTCATCTGCTGGAAATGTGAAAATGTGAAAATGTGCCTAATGCCTTTTTGGTGTTTCATTAAGTAAATGCACCCAAATTTAGGAGTATCTCTGCTAACATCGGCTTTCTCTTCTAACAATTGTCTAACAATATGTATTAGGGCAAAGCCATGATATGAAAGGACACTTTTCACCCCACTCAGGCCCATATTTGCAACACACAACCAACGCTACTTCTGTCAGAATTTGATTTTTCTTCAGCCTTTTAGGGCCAGAAGCTTGTTTTATTTTGAACAATCTGAAAAAGGTAGGTGTGATGATACAAAATGATACAAAAATTTCCATGCTGCTACCCCAAATGAGAGTTACAGACAATATCTGCTCAATTGATTCTCGTTTTGTATGACAGGTAGTCAAGAACTCATTGTCATGGGCTTCTGTGGTCATTTAAAAAGGGGTTCATATCTGGAGTTTATCTTTGCTATTACGCCCTGCTTTGTGACAGAATAATTCTGATTCTGAAGTAGTTAAAATGACAGTATTGCCAGAAAAACCCACTGCAATAACAGAATTTCTTCTTCTTTCTGAAGTTATGTGCCAGGAGTGAGGATCTTCTTTTTGAGTCACAGCCACTGAATCTATTTTGAGTTTTGTGTGTTACTACAGGAGGTTTTGCAAGTGACTGAGAGCAGAACACAACACAATGAGCCAGGTCCTCTCTGTTCCTACAGAAAGCACAAGGAAAACATTGCATTACCCTAAACCAACACGAGGCTGTGGCTAATTGTTTTGAGATATTAATTCCACACGAGAAGTTTAATGATTCCCATGAACAAGGTGTCTTGTAGCTATTGAAAGAGCTGCAGACATGACAGGTGACACTCTGTCCTTCCCTGCACTAGGTGTGGAAACACTCCTTGCCACGCAGAGGACAAACCAGAAATTGTGCAAGAGCAATTAACTAAATCTTGCCTTCAGAGGAATCTGCAGACACACCTTGCTCTCTGTAATGAGATCAAAGAGCTCCAGAAATGTGTTTGCCAGGGCCTCTGCAGAGCATTATCCCCAGATCACCCGGAATGTGAGTGACATGGACAAGGTGTTGTCCCTGCTGGCATTCCCCAGCTCACATCTGGAACGTCATGCAACTCACATTTGTGTCTTTGGAGAGATGAATTAAGTAGCATTAGAAAGCAACGTGAGCAGCCTGTTGTTGGTGGATTCAGGGCTAAGCAGAACCACAATGGTTTGTGTTATCTGAGCAGTCCTGCCTGTTACTTCATTAGTCTCTTTATGGTCTCTCAAATTTAGTTTAAATTTATTAACATGCCTTTATTTTCTGTTTCGTTTTGAATTACAAAAGCTCTTAGAGAAACCTTGGCTAGGCAGATATTCTCTGTGTCTCAAGCACAAAGCACACAGCTGCCTTTCCATAGATTCCCAGCTATTTGCTAAAGAATAGGTCTGTGTTGTGTAGATTTTTACACATGCTCCAAATGTAATGGAATAATTTTCTGATGTACAACTCTTCCAAAATAAAACACAGATAGCCACGTCTCTAGTAGAAAAAAGTGAATAAAATACTCCAAAGACTTTTAAGGGTTTTACTTAAATATGTATTTTATACATCTGCAGATTTTACCAACATTACGTGTTGAAAACACTAAGCATGTTATCAAAGGACAATGAGGATATTAGCAGGCTTTTCTAACAGTTCTAAAGGAAAACCACTGTAATTGTCATTTTAGGCTCTAGGTGTCCATAACCAACCTCATGTGATACACCTGAGCAGTGATGGCAGTGTTGATGATATTTAATGGAGGAATCCTGGAGACAAAACTGTGCTACAACTTCAATTTGGGGCTTAATTTGGGGTCAACTGTATGACCAAAAATAGTATAAAAATAATAAATTAAAATAAAATGGAAAAAAAATGATATAACAATGTTGTTGGCACTAGATAAGTTTGACTAAGAGGCTTTTAAACTCAGCTACAGATTCCACTCCTTTACAGTGCCACGCACAACTCTCTAAATACACTGGGCCACCCAGGGCACTCAATTCCCCATCCATGGGTTGGAATTTCCACTTCTCATCAGGCTCATGCAGCTCTGCTGTCCCTTTTGCTGCCACAAATTCAAGCATTGTCTGAAAATCTCTTTTCTGCCAAAAAAAAGGAGGGGAAGGGGAAGGAGAAGGAGAAGGAGAAGGAGAAGGAGAAGGAGAAGGAGAAGGAGAAGGAGAAGGAGAAGGAGAAGAAGAAGAAGAAGAAGAAGAAGAAGAAGAAGAAGAAGAAGAAGAAGCAGCACCAAAATTGAAACCCACACTACACCCCCCATGCTCATTTCCCAAGCAGGTAATGTTCATCTACTGAAAACTCCCTTCACTTGCAAACAGGAGTGGTCTACAGCATCCTTTTCTTTCCTGTCACTTTTATTTTCTTAATTTTCCTTTCATTTGTCCACAGATGATCCAGACTGTTCCAGTCCTAATATTTTCCCAGTACAACAGGTGTGAAATAGCCTCACCTTGTTCCTTTTCATAATGGAAATCGATGATGCTGTTGGAAACACCAGTGGATGGAAAAAATTTGGCAGGTAAAATTCTCCGTGTTCTTTACAGTTCTCTCTTGCTTTGACAAAACTTTACATGGAAAATGCTATCAGGTTTCCTCTTCTATCTGTGCTGGTCTCTAGGGGGGAGAACTTTCCCTTCTTAAAATATTCTTGCACAAATAAATGTCAGCAAATCAGAGATTTATCTACAATCAACCTGCAGCATCCCATTCAGTACAAAGTGGCTCAATTGCCTGTGACATTCAGAGTTATTTAAGGAGTTAATCATAGGTATTAATGTAGATAATTGTCTAATAATTACATAATTGAAGTGTAAATTGACCAAAGTCCCATTACAATAATCATAATTACCAAAGTAGAACATCACAGTAATATTAGAAAGGGAGAGTGTCACTGACAGAAATTGTGTGACAGAAATCAAAACAATTCAAGTGACTTCTGGTTGTGTGCTGATAAGAAATGGGACTCAGGATGCTTTAGGAAAGATTTTAAAGAGAGCTGGGCGTGTAAAGATACCAAATTTCTGCAGAATTTTTACAGAAGAGACACTTCTGAATACTTCTTATGATTTCCACACAGGATTTTATAATTATATCAGCACCATTTCTGAAAAAAAAAAAAAAAGAAAAAGAAAAAAAAAGAAAAAAAAAGAAAAAAAAAAAGAGAAAAAAAGAAAAAAGAGAAAAAAGGAAAAAAAAGAAAAGAAAAAGAAAAAAAAAAAGAAAAAAAGGAAAAAAAGAAAAGAAAGAACACCTAATGTCTCCTCATTCAGTGGAGCCTTTGCCATGAGGTATTAAAATATTCATTACTCAAATTCACCTACAGTGTCCTAAAAGAGGAGAATTTTTGTTGTTATGTGTGAGTTATGGAGCTGAAAGCAACAGTAAAAAATGTTAAACATATTCTGTAAAAATGTCTGTTAACTCAGCTTTGAGTAAAATTGGGAAGACAACTGTGATCAAACACTTATTCTGCCACTCATGTTTCCCATTCATATTCCTGCCTTCGTGATATTCCATCCTTTGATGTATGTGCAATCATTTTCCAGCAGATTAAGAAAGATTTGGCTTCAAATCAATGCAATTTAACAGGGGGAGCAAACTGAATTAAGGTGAACTAACACAAGAAGTCTTTGATGAAGTTTAAGGATGAAGTAAGTAGCTTGAACATTGATTAAGCCATCCTGTTTGGGAGAAAAATAATAAATAAATAAGAATTAAACAGCAACAAAAAAAAACAACTAAAACAAAACCAAACCCCATAACCAAACCAAAACATTGACTGCTTATGAAACACAACACGAGCGCAGTGGGAAAGATAAAGAACTATCCCTGGGACCAAAGGACACCGATGTGCTAGAGAACAGAAAACTGGATGCCTCAAAGAGTGCCAGACAACTGAGATATGTCCATTAATATATGTATTTGATGATTGAGGAGACAGACAGGGAACTTGCTCAAAACTCAGTAATTTGCCTTAGGTTTTGTGCTGCCACTAACAGCAGCATTCCCAAGCACTTCCATTTTGTTTCAACAATTACAGCTCTGAGAGGTTCCTGTCAGTTTTTTAAATTCAGAGAAATAGGATTGTAATTTTTTTTCACATATGTTTCCTCCAAAGACAAATAACTTTTGCACCAAAGAAATCAGAGAGAGAAAGGAAACAGAAACTATCAAAATAGACCACACAAAAAAATCTGTTGCTAGGTTATTTCCTAAAAGAAATTGCTCATAGCAGCTTAAACATAATTTGTTGTATTTAGCAGTTCCAATTGCTAAGGAATGTGCAGCAGAAGATAGGATAGCATGGAAATAAAGTCTGAATCTTGTTCTATAGCTTGGCCCCTAAGTACCCAAGGAGTTTCCACCTCAAATATCTGCAATATTGGTCAATCTTCAAGTGCTTACTGGATTTAATGATAATTCATCCAGCTCACTGGACCTCCTCATGCAAGGGCTGCTTTCCTTTATTTTTTTTCTTTGATATGTTTATATTTAGCTAAGGCTAAAATTTGAAACATAAAGTTCCTTGAAGATTTTTCCACCATTGGAAGGTAGTCTGAATTCCAGAACACCTGCAGTAATAACACCAGGTTTTTCTGCTCAAAAGTCTTGAATTCTGAAAGCCAAATTTATGTGAAAATCAAGTACATAAAACCATACCTGTTTGCTTGGATAGGGAATAGTTATGTTTAGTTTTATGATCAAAGAATTGCCAAAATACCAGCTCACCTGAGTTCTGGTTCTGCTCTAGGAACACACAGAAATACAATACAAATATTTATTTTTCAGCTCTGTGGAAATGCATGAATGTGTCTTCCACCATACTCACAGCATCAGAGTTTCATTATTTTGAATCTATCAATTTTCTCAAATCTACCAATTTTCAGTTGAACTTTCCCCTGTGTTTTGGCAAGTGATCTGTTCTCGAGGTAACAATTCCAGGTGATGGAGATTACAGCTGGTTGGAAAAAAAAATCCCCTAGAAGGAATTTCAAGTGAAATATCTGAGTTCGGATTTCTTCAGTTGATATTGAGAACTGAAAGTCTCAAATTACTATATAAGAGGAAGTTTCAACCAATTTCAAATAGAACAGTATGGGGATTAGGTGCTAAGCACCCAAACTTCATCTAATAGCATATTTTCTGGCAAAAATAGAATAATATTAGACACATTCTTTAAAAAAGTTCAAATCTGGGGAAAGGAATGAATGTTTTCCGAAAGTCTTTCTATAAATTTATCAATCCCCGCAGAAAAGAAAACTCTCACAGAAGAAAACCCTGTTCTCTGTTAAAAAAAAATCCCTTGGTAGAATGTTTTAGTAGTTAATTACTCTCATTTATAATTTACATTTAAATTTAGTTTTTCTATCACCAACTACCAGACAACCATTACTCTCTTTGCGTCAGAGTCAGGGAACCTCTTCTATCAGACCCTGCAAGTGCTGTTTGAGATTGTAATCAAGTGATACTTATGATTCTCTTGTTTTAGCAACCACAGTTCTAAATCCAGTCTTTTGCTAGAGAAAAATTCATAAAAAAGTCAATTCTCCTCTTTAAAGGAGATTAAATGTGGTTCTGAGTATTTTATTCGAGAAATTGTTGAACAATTCACTGAGGTTCTTTTGGCACCATCTCCCTAATATCTGTAGATAATTATCTTCACTTTTAAACCAAGCACTTCTCCGTGTAGAGAATTTAATAATCTAATTCTTAATCTGCACTTAAAATATCTGTTTACGCAGTCGCCAGGATGACTGTACCACGCTCAGAAGATGAACTAAACCTTTCATTATCCTTAATAAAATAGGAATCTGTTTAAAGAAGGCCTATTGTGGTGTCTCGCTACACTTTGGAAGGAAACAAAAGAAAAAAAAGATAATTTTTAAAAGTAAGTTCGGCAGGAAAAACACGTTCAGCAAAGAAATGTCTCTTTTTTAAAGAGCTCAAATTCTGAACAGACTGCTGCTAGTGTTTGTAGATTTAATTTTCTGATGTTTCTCATTCTCCTGTAAATATCAAAGGTGTCTCCTTAAAGTGCTATTTCAAGCTGTTTAAAAGAAAATCTTTGTTTTTTGCAACTCACAAGTTAGGGAAAAAATTACTATAACATTTAATCAAAGTGCTCCTGGTCTGTTTTTCTTTTTAACTGCTGTTTCATGCTGGGATTACAGGGGAGATAAAAACCAGAATTCCCTCCTGCAGCATCATTTCTATGCTCTGTAGAAATAAAGAACTATTCTTGTATAGAACTGGGAGAGCAAAAAAATCTTTCCTTGGCTTGCATGTGAAGCTTTGCCTTGCTTATTAAACTGTCTTTATTTTGATCCATTCTTCTTGATTTTTCTCTTCTGATTCTCTCCTTCCATCCCACTGTGGGTGGGGATGGGAGTGAGAGAATAGCTGGTTTGATTTACAGCATGCTAATCACAAATCTTAATTTACCTGAGACCAGAATGAGAATGTGAACTTCTGTGGTGGGGCAGAGAGCTGGGTCTGCAATAGTGACAAGAAAATGAGTATTTCCTGAGGCAGAGGTAATGGGAATATTTCACTGCAGGGTGTAAAAATGTCCAGTGGCAGTGCTGGAAGGGCAGCAGTGCACACTTTGCTTTTCTAAGACTTTCACTGCTCTCCCACATTACCTCACTGCCTTGTTGAAATCCAGCTTTTCCCCTGGGACTCAGAAAGAGCTTGCCAAGCTCTCTGAGTGCTGAGAGCACAGCCTCTCACTGTGACAGGACCCAGAGAAACACTCAGGAACAAAACTCCACTTCCTCCCCTCCTGCTTGTTTCATGCCTTTCCCCCTCACCCCTTCTCTGCCTGCTGGAGGAGATGATATTCTGATATTCCACAAACCTGCTATTGCTTTGCTGAATTTGCAGATTCCTGGGTTTGGCTGTTGTGCTTTTTTTCGAATTTTTTTTTCCTGTCTCATTTGATTTATAGCTCTGGAATATTATTAGAAGCCTGGCAGCCTGATTCTGGAGGACACTGTTTGAACAAATCTCTGCTGTCCTTCCCCCAGTTCTCTTTAAGGACAATTCATGATAAACTGCAGTGCCTTCTGCCTCTAATAATCTCACCAGTCCTGGAAATGCACTTGTCCTTTCCCAAGGAATTATTCAGCCTGGGCAATATATCAGATTATGTCCTTTCTTGCTTTATGCCTAAAAGCTTTTCTTGCTCAGCTACTGAGTGTTGTATTCCTCTATGTTTCTCTAAAATGTTTTTCCTGGTTGTTAAACCATTCTGATATCATTCAGATTCCTTGTGCAGAACAGTAAATAATCATGGTTCAAAGTAAACTCCTAACAGGGAAGGAAATAGTGCCTTGTATATTCATGACAAGGCAAAGAATGAAAATGAGCTAGGGAATATGGCCAAAGTAGATGGGAGCTTTGCAGGTTTTGAAGTCACTTTAGGTTTTGTTTATTTCTTCTTTTTAGCCTTTTGATTTGGTTTTAATTCCTTTCCCCCTTCTTAAAAAAAAATTCATTCTTTTTATTAAATATACACTAATTTACATGTTATATTTACCTATTAATCTTTCTGAATCAAGTTCAAAAAACCTTCCTTCCTTCCTTCCTTCCTTCCTTCCTTCCTTCCTTCCTTCCTTCCTTCCTTCCTTCCTTCCTTCCTTCCTTCCTTCCTTCCTTCCTTCTCATTCAGACATTAAAACAATTTCCATGGTGGAATAAATTAACTATTTGTTCACAGAACTCCTGCACAATCTCCAGATAAACCCTGCCCTTGGAGGCTGGCTGAAAGCACCTGCATCTCCACTGAGAGGTCCTGCAGGTTGGAAGGAAGATTATTTTCAATTTGTCTAACAAAGAACAGCTAATCAGGACCAGATGCTGACAGACCTTCTTCCACCCTAATCATTTGCAGTCTGACCTTGACTGAAAAACACTGGTTTTGTTTTGTGTTCTTACATCCTGACAGCTAAACCTGCATGTCCTTCTGGCAGCCCATGAAAGGCCAGAATATCTTATCAACTCCAGCAAAACCTTTGTTTTGTTTTTGTTTTTCTTCTCTGTCTTATTCTCTTGGGTTTCATTCTCTTTTTCTTCTTCACTTCTGTGAAGTGTTTGTGTTTTGTTCACAATAGACCACCAGAAAGCCCAGAATGTTTTACAATGCCTGTTAATAAGTGCATATTTTGTGTTGAGACAGAACAAAGGTGATTAGTGTTGACTGTAAACTTCAAAATACTGAGTTTTCCTGTATTTACTTTCTGTAACTCCTACTTACCTCCGAACAGAAACCAGTGGATGGATTAGGAATGAGCATGGAGTAAGACACTATTTCCCCCACTTGGAAACAGACCTTTTTGTCAACACATTTAAATTCTCTCCATGCTTGTATTCCTGAGAGCAGACATGAATTTTTTTTTCCCTTCTAAAGCAAAAAATCAGTCCCAAGGTCAATAATGAATGACAGTGGCTAAATCAGTTCAAAGCAAGTGAAAAAACATTAAGGATGTGAATAAACAAAGGCTTTATGCCAGGGAAAGCTTGGGAATGGAAGAGCCTTCCAGGATAAAAGCAGCTGGACTGTGGTTTGAGATTTGATGAACTGCATGACATTTTTAGCATCACATCAGTTCTTCCTCTGAAATTCCACTCCTGCTTCCAGGCCAGAACAACTGTGGCAGACTTGAAAGCTTCTGGAAAGGAGAAAACCTGGGAAACAGTGAAATGTGAAAACATGCTCCACAGATTGGCATGGCTCTGATGAACTTGCTGACCTGGAGTTGGTGTTGGAGAAAGGAAAGGAAAGGAAAGGAAAGGAAAGGAAAGGAAAGGAAAGGAAAGGAAAGGAAAGGAAAGGAAAGGAAAGGAAAGGAAAGGAAAGGAAAGGAAAGGAAAGGAAAGGAAAGGAAAGGAAAGGAAAGGAAAGGAAAGGAAAGGAAAGGAAAGGAAAGGAAAGGAAAGGAAAGGAAAGGAAAGGAAAGGAAAGGAAAGGAAAGGAAAGGAAAGGAAAGGAAAGGAAAGGAAAGGAAAGGAAAGGAAAGGAAAGGAAAGGAAAGGAAAGGAAAATTTTGCAAAGTGGAAATAGACATAGGGAACCAAACTACGTGGAATCCTGGGGGAGCCCCACAAATAACAGAATAGAAAAATTTCAGAAACCCTTAGCTGCAGGTCAGAAAATGACACTGCTCCTCTTGTTGCTCAGGATTTTACAACCCAAAAAAAACCCCCAAAAACCCGACTTAAATTTCATTCAAGAGCTGAACATCCTCGTGAGACCCCAGCACAACCCACCCCCAAACACTGGGCTGAAAAGGTTGGCTTGCAGCCTGCAGAAACGAAATGCTGAGCACTTGAGTTGGAATTGCATGCTGTGTCAGTGACAGGGTTGAGAAGAAAACACAGTTTATGGAATTCTGGCTGCCAAGAAAAAGAAATGCCTCCAAAAGAGACATAATATACAGGGCAGGCCTGCACTGAAGGACTGATGTTGCCCCAAACAAGCTCTGTGATAATAGTGCTTGAAAAAATCTCCAGCTGTGCATATGAATCATGATGAGGGCTGAGAAAGCTTCATGAGAGGCCAGATAAATGATTTTTCTTTTTCCTTTTCCTTTTGCATTTTCTTTTCAAGTATTCACAGAACACTTGATATTCCCTAAACCAGGCTGTTAGCAAGACCCCTGCTGGAAATCATGAGAGTTCCTAAACTACTCTACATCTCTCCACCCTGGGGAGGTTTCATTTTAGGTGAAAAGAAACACAAATATTCTCAGCAATCCTCTGTAATCTTGTTGGAGTTTCTAAGCCTTCTGCATACCATTTTTTTTTTGCTGTGCTAATAAAAAAAAAAAGAAAAAAAAAGAAAAAAAAAGAAAAATATAAAGGAAAGGGTTCATGCACAAACCAGCCAAGAGATACAGCTCAGCTGATGGACATTTTTAAGCTCCTACAAGGAGCAGCATTGGCAAAATTCTGACAGCTGCAAGGGACCACTGTGTGTGTTTTACTCTGGATCATGACAAACTGGTTTTACTCTGGAGTGCTGGAGAAGATTCCTGTGCCAGCTTAGCCTAAGGGCTGTGGTGCTTGAAAGAGGGGAAGAAGAGACAAAAAAATCTACTGCATGTGGAGGCCCACTGCAGGTTTGGAGATTGGAAAGTTTTTTTTAGGAGTTAGTCCTGGGGCAAAAAGTGAACCTGTCTCAAAGGCATCTTTCCATCTTCAGAAGTCTGGGTTCATCCAGACTGAAAGTGACACGGGAGTTCCACCAACCTGGGTGCATTAAAATCCACTGTGAACAAAAGGCATGCTCTAAATTCTGCATTCTGCTTTAATGCTGCTGATTTATTCTGAGTTCTGGTTTGGCTGAAGTTATGGAGAAGTTTATAAATAGGCATTTAAATAGGCATTAGCAGTCTCCCAACAGTTAAAATAACATAAAAAGAAAGAAATTTATGTGCACTTATGTACATATCTATCTATCTATCTATCTATCTATCTATCTATCTATCATCTATCTATCTATATCTATAATGTCTATATCTATCTATATCTATCTCTTCTCTCTCTACATATATTAAATAATACATATATCTATACTTACAGTCCTGAGCCTTCTCTTAACCCGTTGTTTGTTCTTCACCCTCCAAACCATCTTCTGGGAAGGTGAAAAGAGATTTTTGGGATGGAAAATTACAGGTAGCTTTAACGGTATATTTGTATCCTGAAAAATATTCCATGCTTTCCAAGGTTTCACAGATGAGCACAGAAAATTTACACCTTGTGCTCTGAGGTTGCAGCTGCCCTGACTGAATTTTTCACACTCTGTGCACAGGAAGCATATGCATTTTTATTCAGTAAATTATTTGGTTTTAAATGTATTCCAGAAGACATCCTTGTCTCACTGCAATGTACTTTGGGAGGACCATAAAGGCCCCTAACAAAATTTTTTTTTTTTAAACTATCAAGATCTAACAGCATCAAAAAGTTGTGTATTACAGCATTTCTATGCACGGAGGAACAAGTGGGTCAATTCTAGCTAAGCCAATACCAGTATTTTCAATTAAATAGATTCCCATATCTCTTCTCCTTATATATGTATTTATATACATATTTATATACATAAATAAACACACGCAGACACACACATATATATGTTTGTGTGGTTTTTAGGTTGTTTTTGGGGAGGGGTTTCAGGACACAAATATATCATTAAAGCTACTTGTAATTTTTCACCCCAAAAATCTCTTTTCACCTTTCCAGAAGATGGTTTGAAGAATGAAGAACAAACAGTGGGTCAAGAATGCGAAGGCTCAGGACTGTATGTATAGATATATGTACTTTTTTTATATATATATATATATATATATATATATATATATATGTATATATACATGATACGTGTATATAAGTGCACATAAATTTCTTTTGAGATATGTGTACATAAGTGTACATAAATTTCTTTTTTTAAAATTTTAACTGTTGGGAGAGTGGTAATGCCTATTTAGAAACTTCTTCATAGGTTCAACCATATACGTGCATATATATATATATGTGTGTGTGTGTATGTATATGTATTTATTTTTATATATATATATATATATATGTATGTATGTATGTATGTATGTATGTATACACACACGCATTTAAAAAAACCCCAATGGAATAAAATACAGTCCAAAATAAATGGTTATTTTTTGTAACTATCTAGATTCACCACAGCATGGCTTCACCTTCATGCTCTGGTTCTTGCTGGCAAAAAGTTTATTTTCCATAGCTGTATAGTTGAAAACCTCCCATGTCTGCAAAACTGGATCTGAAATTTGGCAGGGAAAGCTCTGCTTTGCAACGCTGTACCACTTTTATTTGGGTGAAAAAGCTGAAAAAAGCCAGGAACAGTCAACTGTGGCCCTGGCAGGGAAATGGCTGAACAGATCCTCACAGGAACCACTTAACTCAGAGCTCACCACCACTTGAAAGGCAAAATTAAGTTGACTTTTCCTTCCTTCACAAGGACTGTGCCTTGCCTGTTCTTGCTGAGGCTCCACTCTTCTCGGGCTCTGTTCTGCACTGTTGCACTCACCCAACAAAGGCAGCACAGCCATTATTTTGTCTGAATCACTGGAGGTTGGCATGGACTTGTCTCCTTCAGCAGGTGCTGACAGACCTGAGCTCATTCTGCCTGCCTGCCTTGCTGCCAAATCCAGCCTAGAAACTATTTTATAGCACCCTTTAAAAAAACAAAATTCTTATTTTTTCCATAGATAGTGGACAGTGCCTGCAGGTTTTGGCAGGGAAAAGTTATCAGAAGGTCAAATATTCTCTAAACAGTGGACAGCACCAGTTGTCACACAGATGGGACATCTGAGATTAAAGCAGGACAGGACAGAGGTGCTTTCAGTGCCAGGAGGTCCTGAAAACCACTCTGGACCTTCACAGCTCCTGCAGCTTCTCCCAGCTTCTGTAACCCTCAAACCACGGTGAAAATCCCATTAAATCAAGCTTTCTTCAAAGCTGTGTGGCATCCAAAAATGCCCTGAAAGCTGCTGTTTGTGGTTTCAAACTCCCAGGATAAAGTGTCACCTCTTGCTGTCACAACCTGTGGCATCTCTGCCTGGCTGAGGCAATTTTGGGAAGATATTTTGTTTTGCAGGTGGCACTAAGGCTGTCATAAAAGCAAACCCAAATGTTTTCAGCCTGCAGGTGTAAAGAGAAACCATCAATTAGGGTTGTAAAGGACCATAAGAGAGTCCTTGGTTGTCCCCTGAGCATTCTGGGGTGTGGTGAGGAGAGGCAAAGGTTCCTCCTTCCTAAACACAGTTCAGTTTTTCAGCAATTTTGTGTTATTTAGTTGTTGCCTCTCATAGTTTATTTATTTGTTTCCCCCCGTCCCACTGGAAAATGGCAGAAAACACAAACCAGAAGGAAAAGAATCTTGTTTGACTTATTTATTTGACCACAATTTCAATTTTGAATTAAACAAATGTTTTTTGTTACATCCAAAAGCAAGGGGGAAGCAAATGGTCTATAAACAGCTTGAGACAAAGGTGGCAGTTTACCTCTGACTGCAAGGATTCAGCTTTTTGAAAACAATTTAAAATATTACCCATTGCAACTGCAGTATCTCTTGGGTTATGGTCCTTCTACAGCCCCTGAGCAGTTTCATACTCCTGTCTTACAGAAAAGTGGTGTGACTTTACTTGGCTTTAGGGATTTTGTCAAAAAATAAGGGGGAGGGAAGTGAAATCTGTAACTCAGATGCACCGAGGTCATCCTAGAAGGTGAGCCCAAGTCTCCTGGAATAAGTGTCTAAATGTCCTCCCTCTCCCTGCAAATAAAAAAAAATCACATTTTTTACTCATTCTCTGTCCTGCTTGTGATACATTTACAATATAAAAAATCTTCAGCAGGAGAAGTGGCAGAAGCTGGGGCCTC
The DNA here is from genome assembly GCA_024500445.1 of Entomyzon cyanotis. Taxonomy (NCBI): domain Eukaryota; kingdom Metazoa; phylum Chordata; class Aves; order Passeriformes; family Meliphagidae; genus Entomyzon; species Entomyzon cyanotis. The sequence continues at coordinate 3,858,016 of JAKEPQ010000044.1, forward strand.
AGGCAAACCCATTACGTTGTTAACCATGAATTTTGCTTTTTTTTTGGTGCTTTGATTCATGTATTCACACATATTTGTACATAAATTCTCTCTGACACACACTCAACATGTACTCATCTTCTGTTGCTCCCTGTGATTAGGAGAGTGACTTTCATACATCTCCCTTGATAAAACACAGAAAATTTTGGCTTGAATACACTGAGAACCAGAAAAATATAATGAAATATGAAATATTTGTAGAAAAATAAGTACCATTTCTACATTATAAATTTTTTATCTTTTCATGTGTACAGTAGAAAGTAAAGAAAGAGTGAGGATTGTCAAAGTTCTTAATTGGAAGTGTCAAAGGGACTATCACAAGTGCTCAGTATGAGTTACTGGACAGTTTTTTCCTGCACAAATTGTCTCCAGACTTCCATAAAAAATATCTGTAGATATTCATGAGCTTCCCCTCTCTGAAAAGCTATTCCAACATTTGTTTAGATAATATTTAATTAATTTTTTCACCCCTAAATTGTGTTTTCACTGCCTGTTCATTCATTAATTCCATGTTTTGAACAGTCTCACATAAAGACAAATTCTCCCAAATATGTGACTGTGAGAGATTTAAGAGGCTGTAGCTGGTTTTTTTATGCTGAAGACACACAAGAAATCACCCAGGTTTTTAAGATATCACTCAGGAACTCCATCCTGTTTTGACTTTGCAGCCTATTTTTGTGGAAGGGTTTAGGAGGAGCTCTCTGGTGCCAAGCACTTTGTTTGATGTGCACAACACCCCGGGGTTTGTACTTGTGAATATTTTGGTTATGAGTCCCCAGGCAGGGTGCCAGGGGTGCAAGGGATGCTTGGATGGGTCTGGAGCACATTCCTAGTGCTCCTACACCCACCTGGGTCCATGCAGTGCCACAAAAAAAAAAAAAAAAAAAAAAAAAACCTCAATAAAATGACAATTCCAAGATGAAGCGCAAGCTCTCTAAATGTGTCAATTGTTTTCCCTCCCATATATGTAATTTTGCTGCTATAGTCTTTCGGTTTTGGAGTTGTGGCAACTCACTGAGGTGGTTTTCTCACTGGAAAACTTCTTTAAAGCTTCTCCAAAGTACTGCAGGGTGCAGTGATGGAAGCAGGAAGAGACTCTGTCCCCTATTTTCATTTGGAAAAGACTTTTGCCTTTCACAGGGACAGCCAGACAGGTAAGTGAACTTCCAGCAATGATTTACAGTGATGCCACTGAACACTTCATATTATAATAAAATAGTCTGTTTAAACATGATTAAACAATCCCATATCACATGTTGTCACTGATTAGCCTACTTGGTGATTTGGTTGCTGTAAAACTTTTGCTGTTATTATTGATTATTCTAAAAGATGCTAATATATAAGGATAACTGCAGAGCAGTGCTTCCTTCACAGCTATTCCAGGATCTTACCTCAGTATCTCATTTCAATAAAAGCCTCGTGGTTCATGTTCCACCAATAATTTCATACTGTCTATTGTGAAGAAATATCCTGGAATATTTGAAGCTTTGAAGAAACATCCCTAGAAATAATCCATCCTTTAAGCCTGGAGTGTCCCTTACCTCAAAATAAACCTGGATTTCTTTTAAAAATGTGGGATGGGATGTTTTTTCCTGCCTCAGTGTGCTCTGGCACAGGGTGCTGTGGCCCCTGCTTGCACAGGTTGCTCCTCTTCACATCAAGAATGTGTCAGAGGGATTCTGACTTTCCCACCAAAGGGTGAAGCTCTTATTAGTCACCAACCCAAACAAAGGAGGCAGCACTCTGACATTTTAAAAGAGAAAACAGAGGTGTTAATCTTCAGTTTGCTGATAACTCCTCTTACCAAGGTGTTAATTTTTTTTAGGTTCTGCACTTTGGTTTGCTGTCGCTGCCTCCCCTTCTTGCCCACTTTTAAGGAGAGATAGTTTCTCCTGTCTGAGGCTCAAATCCTGATCACTCCATGGGATTAGCTTTGGGAAAGAATGACTAAAGCCTGGCTTTGCTCCAAAATCTTGCAGTGCTCTCACTGCCTGGGAGATACTGGCTCGTACCTGCTGCATACCTGCAGCACAGGCTGCCTGACTGTGTTTCTGAGCTGTAAAATGCCACACAGTGGGCATCATTTAACCCATTGTGGGTTAAATTCAGGCTTTGTGGGGTCTGTCAGAAATGGTAATTTTCATGTAATGTAGGTAAGTGTAAACACACATGCACAGGCACCCAAAATAGAGGGATGGAGGTGTTTAGAATTGAGGGTGTTTCTAGCATGAGGGTGTTTCTAGCACCTCAGTTACTCTTTTATGAAGGGGCCAGGCTTGTCATCAGGCAGAGTTAGGGGATGTCAGAGTGGCAGTTTGGATCCCATTTTGTATCTGACCTCACTCATTTGTCCTAAGGAGATGCCATGTGCACACTCACTGTGATAACACCAACACACCTGATAAGAATTCAGATCCTCCACAGATGTGGAGCAGCAGAATCCAAGTGGAGTCACTCATTTTTAAGGATTCTTTCTTGCACACCTAGTTGAACCTTTTTCTGTCCCTTTTTCTCCAAGTGGTCTCTAGACCAAAGAGCCACATCCATGGGCTCTTTTTGCTTTCTTCTTCCCTTCTCCTCTGAATATCTCCTTCCACACAGATTGCTGCACTTGGAACATGTTTGTCTTGCTTTCCACGTGAAGTTTAATATATTTTTTTTACTGTCATCAAGAGCTGTCATCAAAACATTCTCTCCTTCTTTCGGATTGGATTCAGAGTTATGTTTACTGCACTGAATTTTAGGCTCAGACAGTGATGCACCAGAAAAAGCTTTGCTAAGTGAGAAATTTCCTTTGCTAAGGAAAAAACTGCCCTTCCAAGTTTTTCTCCTTGGTGGTAGTTTGGAGATGGGAAAAACCTTCAGCCAAAGAATGGATAAATCAGGTGTTCACAGCAGGGCTTAAAAGCTATCTGAGGTCCCAGGGGAGAGTGAAGGTAGGCTTAAGAGGAGTGTGAAATGTAAACATGAGCACAAAAGACAGCAGGGAAAAAAGCTTTCATAGCTCAGGAGTCAGTTTAAAAAAAGAAAAATGTATCCACACAGAACTCAGAAATTTGCCACAGAATCCACTTTGGGTATCCTCATCTCAGAAGGATGTCTGAACCCAAAAAGAGACTTTAAACAGGAAACAGGAACAGCAAAGAGTGTGTAAGTGTTGTGTCAGTTTACCTGATCTCATATTTCTTCTGTGGCTGAAAGTAATGTGCAACTCTGTTGAGAAATCTTTTAAAGCCATGTGTCTTGACAAATTTATTCCATATTACACAGTAAACTCACTAAGTGGAAGCTCTAGGGCTTATGGAACAAGGAGATTGGGCATCTTGTGAAGAAGTGATTTGAAGATGGCATTTCCTGGAAAAAGCATGCTGGAATGGTAGGAAGGTGAGACAACAAGGCAACTTACTGCCTTTTTAAAGTTTTTTTATTTTTTTGGAGGTTTTTTTTTTTAAAAAAAATTAAATTACACTCTGGCTTCAAGCCCTGTTTGATCCAGGGGAAGCTTCTTCCACAAAGCTGGGCTGTCATCTGGCAAAATCATATCCCTTCCCTTCCCTTCCCTTCCCTTCCCTTCCCTTCCCTTCCCTTCCCTTCCCTTCCCTTCCCTTCCCTTCCCTTCCCTTCCCTTCCCTTCCCTTCCCTTCCCTTCCTTCCCTTCCCTTCCCTTCCCTTCCCTTCCCTTCCCTTCCCTTCCCTTCCCTTCCCTTCCCTTCCTTCCCTTCCCTTCCCTTCCCTTCCTTCCCTTCCCTTCCCTTCCCTTCCCTTCCCTTCCCTTCCTTCCCTTCCCTTCCCTTCCCTTCCCTTCCCTTCCCTTCCCTTCCCTTCCTTCCCTTCCCTGAAACTTCCCTGAAACTTCCCTGAAACTTCCCTGAAACTTCCCTGAAACTTCCCTGAAACTTCCCTGAAACTTCCCTTCCCTTCCCTTCCCTTCCCTTCCCTTCCCTTCCCTTCCCTTCCCTTCCCTTCCCTGAAACTTCCCTGAAACTTCCCTGAAACTTCCCTGAAACTTCCCTGAAACTTCCCTGAAACTTCCCTGAAACTTCCCTGAAACTTCCCTGAAACTTCCCTTCCCTGAAACTTCCCTTCCCTGAAACTTCCCTTCCCTTCCCTGAAACTTCCCTTCCCTTCCCTTCCCTGAAACTTCCCTTCCCTGAAACTTCCCTTCCCTGAAACTTCCCTTCCCTGAAACTTCCCTTCCCTTCCCTGAAACTTCCCTTCCCTTCCCTTCCCTGAAACTTCCTTCCCTTCCCTTCCCTGAAACTTCCCTTCCCTTCCCTTCCCTGAAACTTCCCTGAAACTTCCCTGAAACTTCCCTGAAACTTCCTGAAACTTCCCTGAAACTTCCCTGAAACTTCCCTGAAACTTCCCTGAAACTTCCCTTCCCTGAAACTTCCCTTCCCTGAAACTTCCCTGAAACTTCCCTGAAACTTCCCTGAAACTTCCCTGAAACTTCCCTGAAACTTCCCTTCCCTGAAACTTCCCTGAAACTTCCCGTCCCTGAAACTTCCCTGAAACTTCCCGTCCCTGAAACTTCCCTTCCCTGAAACTTCCCTTCCCTGAAACTTCCCTTCCCTGAAACTTCCCTGAAACTTCCTGAAACTTCCCTGAAACTTCCCTGAAACTTCCCTTCCCTGAAACTTCCCTTCCCTTCCCTGAAACTTCCCTGAAACTTCCCTGAAACTTCCCTGAAACTTCCCTGAAACTTCCCTGAAACTTCCCTGAAACTTCCCTTCCCTGAAACTTCCCTTCCCTGAAACTTCCCTTCCCTTCCCTGAAACTTCCCTTCCCTGAAACTTCCCTTCCCTTCCCTGAAACTTCCCTTCCCTTCCCTGAAACTTCCCTGAAACTTCCCTGAAACTTCCCTGAAACTTCCCTTCCCTGAAACTTCCCTTCCCTGAAACTTCCCTGAAACTTCCCTGAAACTTCCCTGAAACTTCCCTGAAACTTCCCTGAAACTTCCCTGAAACTTCCCTTCCCTGAAACTTCCCTTCCCTGAAACTTCCCTTCCCTGAAACTTCCCTGAAACTTCCCTGAAACTTCCCTTCCCTGAAACTTCCCTTCCCTGAAACTTCCCTGAAACTTCCCTGAAACTTCCCTGAAACTTCCCTGAAACTTCCCTTCCCTGAAACTTCCCTTCCCTGAAACTTCCCTGAAACTTCCCTGAAACTTCCCTTCCCTGACCGAACTCAGGTGCCTTAGAGTCTGAATTTTCTCCTTTGTCACAGGTGATGAAAAATCGTTAAATTTAGGTTGAAATCCTGGCTTTATCACAGGTTTTTTTTTCTATTTTGACCCTGGGCATGTCCTCTAATTTTCACTTTTTCTGTCATGGTCGTGAGGACTCAGGTTTTGCATTTCTTCTTTATGCCTTGGCCCTGATTTTATTGTGTACATTAAACCACACTGTCACCAAAGTGACAAACATTTTTTGCTTTCTTTCCTGACCTACTGATTTTCTGGCTTGCTTTCCTCTGAGAGTCACAGCGTGAAGATTTGGCAGAAAACAACCATTTGTCAAGCAGGAATAGCTTAATCCAGCAATCTGACCTCCTTCAGAAGACAACACAACCAACAGGAAAGGCTTGCAGTTAAACTTGAGCTTCGTTTAGAGCACACTCTTGTATTAAACACCTCATTTTAAACGGTAAGAAAATCAGGTTTTGGCCAGAAGAGGGCATTTGACTTCAAGACTTGGGCTCATGGCTGTGGGCTCCTGATCTTGAAATAAATAAAACCCAAAAAACCAACAAGCAAATGTATTCTACATTACTAAAAATTCATACCTCTAGTGGTTCCTTCTGTGCTGCACCAGATGTTTAAACATTTCAGTCAAAATTCCCCTTGAAGCTAGCAGAGGCTGAGAACACCACAATGAAACAGAGACTTATTGATCCATCCCTCCCTGAATTATCCACTTCCTACTTTCCAGCACCAAGATAAGCAGGAGCTTTACTGAGCCAACATTCAAGGAAAAGAACAACCAAAAAATGGTCTTGTTTGTCCCAGGTTACACAGAGTTGCTTGATGGTCTGCGCTGGACAAGTTACTCCTTTTTATTTGCTTTGTTGTTTGTTAAAACCTTTGAAGTGGTGAGCACACAAATGCTCAATGCACAAATCACATTCATTTCTATGTAATACTGAAGCTTAAAGTGGGGATATTCACACCCTTTTAGTGGTCTCTGATCCTTCTAAATCATTTCAGAAATTAATAACCAGTGCAGGAGCCCAGCTGTGAGAGTGTGGCACTCCACTGTGCTGACAGTGAGGGGAGGAAAAACACACTCACTGAAAATTGTGGGATTTTGAGGTCTTAATTTAAAGAAATGGGAGGTACCAAATGGGAAATACTGTCTTGTAGGTGAAGGTCAAGAGTGTGGGTAATTGCAGATTTGGGTGAAATAGGTAATCCAAAGTAGTCCTGGACCTGACAAAATTTTAGGTTTCATGATGTCACATGGATTTTCCTGTTCTGCTTCTTCCTTGAAAACTCTGAAGTTCTCAACTTGGTTTTTTTTTTAAGGAAGAAATCTCTTCCCTGGTTTTCAGTGCCAATGAGTATATTGGTGTTACAAGAAATTTGAAACTTGGTTTGGGTCCTATTGATGCAAACAAAACACAAAACATTTCTGATCCTCTCCAGAGTTCTAACATTCTCTTTGCTCAACTTGTGTGAACTGGAATTGTCCCAAATAAAATTGGTAACAGTGAAAAAACAAATAAATCTGCTCCCACTTCCCTTGGCTACATATTTTCAATTTAAATTTTTTATGAATACTTATGGCTCAATTGTCATTGACCTCAGCAAAGCCTCCAATTTTATGCCATTCCCAGAAGAAATTCCAGCCTTGAATATGTTAGGATGTCCTGCATGGCTAAAGCAGAGTCAAGTCAGCTGCAGCTCAGGCAGTGACAGCAAAAATAGATTAAACCAAAAGCAGACCCAGGAGACCAAAACAGGGAATGTGAAGGTGTTGGTAAGACAAGAGTTTAGGATCATGTTTCTTGCAAAAAATTGTTTTCCAAATGGGTTTAGGACAAGCTGGGTTACCTTGCTAGGTGATATCTGAAGCAAAGAAAAGAAGTTGTGATTCCAGCATTTCGTAACAGATCCATATTTTTCTCTTGAGGTTGCTACAGATACACACAATAGGAATAGGAATATGAATAATAGGAATTGAATGTTGGACACATGTTAGCCATGGAAACCAGAACAGCAGTGAATGCAGCAGCCCATTACACACATAGGAATTTATTAATTTAATTTAATGTTTAATAATTGTGGGAGAAACAGATCCCCCTTGCTCACCACAGCATGGCTCCAGCCTTTGGCCATCACTTGCACTATCAAGTATTTAACTTTTAATACATGGCTGTGGTGTGGAAAATCTACCACAGAGCACTACCAGAGGGATCAGCTACACCTTCACACCCCTCCCTGCTTTTAGGGTCACAGCAGAGCATTTTGCTGTTAAGATAATCCCCTAAAAGCCCAAAAACACCACAAAAAATTGTGATATAAATCAGCCTCTGGCCTAAAATGGCTGTTATTTACTACGCCAATGTGACACAGCATGGAAGAACTAAGAAGAAAACAAAAAAACCAGAGTGGAGGCTAGTAAAAAAATTGTGAAATATCTTTCATAAAAGCAACTGCTTGAAACTTTTATAAAAGTTATAAACCATAATAGATATGATAGACATGTCCAACATCATGAGTGATAAAGAAGAAGATCATACAGGGGGATTATTTTTTCTGTACATGTCATAAATGTACCTGGATGTTAGACAAATTCACTGAGAAGTAAAGGGAAAAAGTTTTGCTGATTCTAATTTCTAAGCCTTTGGCCTTTATATATGCACTAGTAGGATGTTTTTTGGGTAAAAAACATCTGATAGCTGTACTTGATAAACTGAAGGAGGCTGACCATGCAGTGTAAATGAGCAGAACATACCTAATTTTCCCTTTTTCAGCTGCCTACATTGTGAAGAAGGTAAAGGAGGCAGAAAGTTCACCTTTCTGAAGCACAGGAAGAGTAGCCCAGGAATGCTGAAAGAAGTGAAAACGATCACTAGGGAAAGTGTTTTTTCCATTGGGTTTTTCTTTAATCTTCCCTAAACTGCTGCCATTTCTCATGAATAACAAACGTGTAGGAAAAAATGTGTGCTCTCTGCAAAGCCTTCACGTGTTTCTGTATTCTGTCACCTCCCAAACCACCTCCTCATGGACTGGGTAACCAATCTGAGGGGCTTTCCTCTCCCAGATCCATTTCTTTGTGTTTATAAGTGGCATAAACAGTCATTAACGGCCTCTCAAAAAAGCCACAAGTGATTCAGAGTAACCTCTTCAGTCAAGAAGGTTCCTGCCTGCCTCTCACTCTGTGAGTTACCTTCTTTTAAGCAATGTTTTTCGGCTGAATTTACCCGTCAAGTGGCCAACAATGCAGGACTGAAGTATCCAGGTGGAGCTAAAGCCAAAATTCAAGTTTCAGTGAGGTTTGAGCTCATTCAGAGCATGTCAGCAGTTGTGGTCCATGTCTTTTGCCCCAGGAAAACTCTGAGATGCATCACTGGGACCAAACAGCTGACTGGGAAGACAGAATTACAGAGAAAGTGTGGATGGAAAAGTTAAACTCTTTATTTCCAGTGAGGCACTCAGTGTCCTCCTCAGCTGATGTGGTGAAATGTGGGACTGGAGCACAGACACAATCCAGACTGGTCCTGAAAGAAGGAAGGGGCAAGAGAAACAAATAAATTAAAATCCCACAAGCTTATGGAGTGGCAGATGTACCCACCCCAAAATACATCCCATTGTGGTCATTCAGTTCAGAAGGAGAGAAACTAAACCAAAACCAAAACCCAACAACAACAACAGCAATGGCAACAACAGCCTTTAAAGAAAAAAAGACAACAACAACAACAAGGCATATCCAGGACTAGTTTACATAATTAATTAGAGTCATGGTGCTTTTAGTGCTTGGCCAAGTCTGTATGTGATGGAGCTAAACAAGTATTCATGTACCTTTGCAAATAATGTAACTGAAATCAGGAGATTTGTAAATATGGAAGGTCAGGGGGTGTTTTCACGCTGCAGATCATTATTTCCAAAACCCACTGCAATTTTAATCTTTCCTTGATGTATTTGAGTCCGTTGCTGGCTCCTTTTTATTTCTTCCTCCAGCATTTGGGCTTTACATAGACAGAATACTTACATGTGCATTTGTATGCATTAATTCTTAATATTTAACATAAATTCTGATTAGCTGCAGCTCAGTGAAGGCAGTGTACCTTGCAGTGTAATCCATTTAACACAGAGTGGCTGCACAGTCCTTTCCAGAACTGGATGGACAGTTGTTCCAAAGAGATGCATAAAAGACCACTTTGGTGTTCTCCATTTTCTGCTGCTAAACCAGCAAAAATCCACTTCCATCACAAAGCAAACTAACCAATTACTTTTACTCCTTAAACATAATAAAGTATTTTAGGCTCCTCAGAGAAGACTGAGGTGGAGGATGCCTGGCAAGAGTTTTTTCTACCACAGGTTTGAGAATTCAAACCTTTGTATCTCCACTTATGAAATGAAGTAATCACCTTTTATAAAATGTGGTAAAGAAAGCTTATGCTGACTTTTGTAATCCACACACCCCTGCCGTCCTCTCCAGCCACTAGCTTTCCACGAAATATATATATATATAAAATAAAATCTTTATTTTATATATATATATATAAAATATATATATACATATTAAATATATATATATATATATATATATAAAAAATAAAATCTTCCAAGATGTGTCTGCAGCACTCTGCAGTGGAAAATGGCTACATGTTGTAGCTCTTACCAGTCTTGATAAAGGATTTTGAATTTTGCATTGCAAAAGCCAAAAGTGTTTAGGGTAGGAAATGGCTTTCCTGCCCCCATGACACTTTGGTCACTTCTCAAAAATGAAAAAAAAAGAGAAAAAATAAGAAAAAAAAGAACAAGAAATTCTCTGCTTTTCAGACTGTTTGTGATTTTCTGTTATACACTTCTGTAGATTTTCAGTTTAGAAAAAAAAAGAGATTTTTCAGATGCATATCAGAGTTTACTCTCAATAAAAACAACAGAAGTTTCCACCCAATAATATGTCCTGTGCCTTCCTTAACTATCCTTTTTGGCATTATATCTCTGAGATCCATCCCACAGACATTTAAGACGATGCTGATTTACCCCATCTGAAATTCTGGCTTGATATATCTTCCTTTGGTTCCAAGCCATTTGTTGATTTTGCACACACATAAAAGAAAAATTCAAACCCTGACACATCCAACATTCATGGACAATGCAAAGCTTCTTTTATTTGACAATTCTGGAATTTCAGAAAAACTTAATAATCACTTTTCTCCTTGCAGTCTCTCCAGGAATTAGCATGTGGAGGACACTTTATAAATTATAAAGCATTTTTAGGTAATCCTGTTGTACAATTTGACTTAGTATCAGAAATATTTTTCATCTCACATAATCTCCCTTGGGCATTTAGAATTAAAGAAATGCAAGGTGGTTTGTTTGGTTTTTTTCTTTCTTTCGTGCATTTCTTTCTTTCCTTTTTCTTCTTCTGCTGCTGGACTTTTATTCTTGTCCTTTTCCAAGGCATAGAGTGAGGCTTCTTTTCCACATTTCATATTCAGAAGGCAGGACTGAAAGAAGCATTTTGAGGGAATTTTATAGACAAGTTTCTGGCCATGTCAGAAACATTAAGTTCTCATATCCAATAGGAATAAACCATGTGAATAAAGCAAAAAATCCCCACCCCACCAACAAAAAAACCCAGAAGGGCAAAAATGTATTAATCAATAACAACTAATTTAGGGTGAATTTAAATGCCCACCCAAACACTTAATTTAAATTCAGATCCCAAGTGTGTCAGGGCTGTTTGGACACATGGTGAAAGAAACATGCCTTGACCCATAGAGCATCCTTTAGGGATCACACAGACCTGCTGGACAAATTGGTGAAGGGGATCTTCAGGGATGGGAATAAAAAACAGAAATACAAACTACTGACCATAGCCAAAGCCAGCAATAAATCCCAGCCCACTGTTTGCCCAGGCAGGGTCAGAGAGAAGAAACAGGCTCAGTTTGGCACAGCTGATACAAATTTTAGAGCCCTCATGGACACTGCAGCCTCTGAAATCCTGCCAGCCTTTTTTTGTCTCTGTCTTCCCAGGCAGGGAAGTTCTGTTGCCCTGGTTTGGTTACTGGGATAGAATGCAACAAAAATTGTCTGGGGTGCACAAATCTTTGCCATCAGCTGACCTTCCCCTTGTGTTATTCAGTGCTGTTTTTTGTTCCTTCTTCGATTTTTGGACAGAGAAGGTCTGCACAGAGAGGTGTGCTCCTACCAGCTCAATCAGCATAAAGAGGTTTACCTGAGCAGCTTGTTCTACTGCTAAAATGCATAAAACTCCACCCCACTCTCACCTCTTCTTTTTTATGCCTGGCAGAACTTAGTGTAGTTAAAACAAGAAATCTTCATCTGTTTTTCTACTGCACCATTTTATTCTGAAGGTTTACATTAATTCTTAATGTTTTTCAGTCAATTCTTTATGTTTTTCTGGTCTTGCTCTCAAAAAGAGCAGCGCCACTGCTTGCTAAAACAACTCATGCTTAAATATTTGGATGTCTCCACCATGCATTTTTCACATTATGGTTTTACTCAGTGAAAGAATGAGGCAGACAGAGCAATCAGTGAACATGGGAGTCAGTAAAGGCACAGTCAGTGAAGAAATGAGGTGAAAAGGGGGAAATAAGCACAGCAAAAATTTGTGTGGCAGAGCAGAACATAGAAGCATTGCCTCTGCCAGTGCACACATCTCCTGAAGCTGCTGGTGGTTAGGTAAGTTATTTATGAGCATGCAGTTTTCTACCACTAATAATTTTGTGATGAATAAAATGTCTTACACTGGGTGTCAAACCAACAAGACCTGAATCCCCAGTCAAGCAACACCAAGAAACAGATTTTGTCAGTATTGTTCTTCCTGTACTTTGGATATGTCCTTGACACTGCTGAGTGTGATGTTACCTGATAAACTTCAGTGGGCTTTCAATCAGAATAGCAAAACCTGATCCATGCCAACAGAAATTAACCTGTAATAAACCTTGTCTGATCCAGAGGTTTATCCTGCTTTTTGTTGGTGAGTAAGGAAGCTCTGTGCTTTGCTGCCCATGTAAATCTGAGTTATATTTTTATAACTGATGCCACACCTAATTCCTGGATGATGGCAGCAGGGAGCTCACTGGTCCTTCTAGTTTTAGAACTGCAGCACAAGAGTGTGGCATGGAAGTTTAGATGGACAAAAAACCTGCAATCCTGCACGGATGTTATGTCCAGGGCAGGTATGGAATGTGCAGGGTGTGTGTTGCTCTGACAGCTCCATCTATTTTTAATGAAAGCAAAATGTAAATTACGGAGCCAGCAAGGTGCGTGTGAAACAAAAATGCATCTAATTATAAATTTGTTCTTCTCCTAACCTATTATTTAGATAAATCTGGCCAGACCACACTGATTGTTTTCCTTACTTTCTCCCATCCTAATTTAGTCTTTGAACAGGAAGGCACTGTTGGTAACTCAGTTAATTGAGCTGGACATAGTTATGTTTACTTGTTCAGTTAAAAGCACAAGAGCTTAAATTGTTCTCCTTTATTCGTAAAAGAAAGAAGGTCAGTGGAGGAATTAAAGTTGACAGCCAGATGACAGGGTGAACAAGAAAAAGTCATGGAGGTTATTTAGGGTCCAGAACTTCAGTGGAAATTTTTTTTTTTTTTTTTTTTTTAAATTATTGTTTGGGTTTTTTTTTAAAATTAAAGATGTGAAAAATAAGTACTACAATTTTGGAGCTTCCCATATTTGCAGCCCAGGCTTCCAAAGCAGGGGAACTCAGTGTCTGTCTTTAGCCCTGGGGCTGCCTGAGGAATTTCTGAGCAGTTACCTCTTAATCTTGCTTTGCAACAGGAGCCTGTGATGCAAGAACCCAGCAAAATGTTTTCATGCAGCAAAGAAATTACAGGGTTAGTGACACATTTGGGAGCCACAGTGACTTGACACCGCATAGAATAGGCAGCATTTTCCATGTGTAAATTGCATTTCAAATTGCAAAAACACAGTGGGAGGTAAATAAATTACCTTCATTCAAGAGGTGCAGACACACAGACTGAGAGAGACGACATAATTATATAAAATCTCCCCAGCAAGGCAATGCCACAGGAATGGAACATCACAAAACCTTTTTCTAGGTATACAATTGCTTTTGCAAAAACTGCCTGTTGTTTCGCTGAAGGGATCAGAGCTAGAGACGATCAAACAAGAAAAACAAATTAATTAAAATTTTATTTCTGTTAGTTTGGTCAAAAGAACCAGGAACAAAGTGCCTACTTTCAGTGAATTTAAAATTCTTCCTTTAAAAAAAAAAAAAAAGTCCAAAACTGAATGGTTACTGTGAAACATTTGGTTTTTGGCAAGTACTTTCTGTCTGATTTAGAGAGTAAACCAAAAGATTGACTGTGAAGCCAGGAGATTTGAATCAATGACTTCAAAAGATTTTACCATGAAAAATAGAAAAATGAAAAGAGAAATGCAAAAAAGTTCTGGTTTAGTATCATCTTTACCTTTACGATACTTTGGCCCTCAATTTTTTTCTCTGAGTCTGAAAAAACTTACTAAATTTTCTGTGCATAAGGAGCTTAGTTTAGGTTTAGGTTTTTGGGTTTTTTTTTCCTTTTTCCCAGTTTGTCTTCCAGTTGTCTGAATTTCCCATGTAGCTTAGCATTTTCTCAGTTTTTGGTAGCTGGGCATTTTTAAGTTTCTGGAAATTTGTCTCAAAATGAAAAAAATATTTCAAATACTTTGCTTCTCAAGAGAGAACCAAAATTAACAGAGATAACTACCTAGGGGCCTAATGTAGACATTAGTAATGAAATACAAACAGAAAGGCTACACAGGCTGAAGTGCATTATCAACCCTGGGAAGGAAATAAAACTAAGGAAGTGGTAAGAAGCAGTAAAAATCCTGTATTTCAGGTGTCAATCCTATCTATCTTCATAAAAATACATTTTTTTCTGAGTCTCAGGCAAGCCTTTCAACACTGTAAGTCTTCCACACGGACAAGCATGGAAGCATTGTATTATATTCACAAGCATTGTATTCACTGTTTTAAATTCACTGCTTAAAACACTGAATACAATCTGGATGGCAGCACTAAATATACTCATCTTCTGGACTGGCTCTACATTGTTATTTAAAGAAAATAGAAAAAAACTCAAGCATTAGGTTAGAAAGTACAGTGACCCCAAAAGAACTGTGACAAATCCCAGTTTTCATGTTAAATTCAAGGTCCGACAGGGACATAAGAACTCAAACCTCACCAAAAGAGATTTCTATTTAAGCTGGTAGTCACTTCCTTTTTTTAAAAAAGCTGCCTTACATTTGAATAAGAATTTTCCCATCTTTGTGGAAAAAAGAAAGATTAATCCACTGTTTAACATTACAAACAGAAAATGCAATTTAGTATGAGGCTTATGAGTCTAATTTATAGTCCAGCACTTCACTCCCACCAGGTCCCACATCACCTTTGTGAGAGATTATTTCTTATGTGCTCCAGTGGCTCCAGAGAGGTTTCTGTGTTTGCTGCCCTTTTCCTAAATAATTCATTTCACTTTGCTGTTATTGGTTACTACAGCCTTGGAAGGGTTGCCTTAATTTCACTGTGCAAATTCAGTTTGTTTTATATCACAGTAATTAATTTGCCATAACGTCCAGTTGCAACACTATTTTCAGCATCAACTAGTGCTTAATTTCCCTTGGATGCAGATCAGTGGATGATGCTGTTCTGGGGTTGGATTTAAATTGCTATGCATTAAGTGACAGCACAGCTTTCCCAAATGTCTCATTGCAATCCTAGGATAAATGAAAACAAAGAGGGTGTGGTGAAATAAAAACAAAGGTGGTGTGAAGGGCTACCATATTTGATTATCCTGTACTTCTTCACATCAGGGAATGCTGAAGATACTAAAAGATGATACCACGGGTTGAGGGAAAAGTGGGACAGGTTTTTCAGAGGGTAAATCTGTTGAGCTTTACAGAGAATACACAATAACTTCCAGTCTCAGTTGGAATATCTGCAATTGGAAACTGCTGGAGACCAGAAAAAGATTATAGGAAAATACCATTCCTCTCCTAAGACCATTTGGACCTTTTCCAGAAGCAATTTGCTGGGCTGGATGGACTTTTGCTGTGGTTCTATACACTCAGCTCTTTAGCACTTTATGAGAAGAAGAAATATCCAAGATTGAAAATAAAAATAACAATATAGTCATGGCAACAAATGTCTGGGGCCAAAGGAGGTGTAATTCCCTACAGTGATATGACTTCACCAACATTCAGATTTTAGGTTCTGGGAAAGCCCATGGCCTCAGGTTCATTTGCATTATAATTTTATTTCTTTATTCTACATGCTGTTGCTATGTGTTTCCACAGTACATTTTCCTATCTTGGAAGCCACAGCAGTGACATCTCCATATAAAGCAGTATTTCTACCATGCTTAATTCAAAGGCAGACCTTAAATCAGCAGTTTTTGCAGATTTTTAGCTCTCTCACTTCCTTTGAATGTTGTCAAATATGAAAACAAAGTTGTTCAACTCACTGATATGACAAACATCCAAGAGCAGTTCAAAGAGAAAACAATTCTAGCCCATTCATTTTGATGAGTTGCAAACACAGAAAATCTTCAAAATGCAGCAAATACCTGACATTCAGGCACAACCCTGATTTAATATCTGATTTTCCAGTTACTTCTGAATGGCTGGTAAAAAAAAAAATTCTTGTTTTATGGATTCTAAAATATTTCAGGGAAGTAAAGATGTAAAAAGTGTGGAACTGGCACAACCCATAACTTCTACAGTGATATTAGAGAATAAGACTTAAAAGAAGCTATTATATCTTAAACTCATGGATATTGCTGCCATAAAATCAATGGTAATTCAATTTAAAAGGGTTGATTAGAAAAGACTTCAAAAAATATTTTTATAGTGCCCCAAATGAGACTTTCCCCATCCTCAGCTGGGACAGAAGTATAACTTTTGTAATTTATTTTAAAAACTTCAAAATTTTAAATTCAATACAAACATTGTGCTGGCAGAATTTTGGTTTAAACACTTGTAAAAATGAGTACAGTTGTTAGAAAAAAATTGGTATGTGTCTTCAGAGGATCCAGCCCCATTTTCCTTTTTTCAAGGGAAACAAATTGGAATCAGTTTCCCATAGATAGGTGCTTCCCAGAAAAAAAATCGTGGCCTCTCACATTTGTAACCAAACACTGTTTTCCTGGCAGACCACAGAATTCCATTTCTGTAATAGTATCAGCAAGAGGAAGCATCTTCTCTACATGTTTTGCTGTGCCCTAAAAAACCAGATTCAGGCTTGTGGGTTCTGCAGCAACATACTTTATTTCTGCTGTGATAAATGAAAGGGAGTGAGAATGAGGAAGCAAATAATCTAATAAATTCAGAGCACTCCAAAGAGTGCTGGAATAATTGTAGAAAGTTTTTTAAAAGCCACAGGAAATGACTTTTTTTTTCCTCTGCTGTTTCTCTTTGCCTGTTTCCAGCCTGCTGCTCCTGAATCTTGTACCATTCAGTTTTGTTAAGATTTTTTCCCCCAGCTCTAGTCAGCCTCAGCTCTGAAGAAGAGAGGAATGTAAACTGGAACAATCCAGATAAATTAAAGCCAAAGCAAAATTAAATCTGGTGACTTGAAGGCCATTTTAACCTGGAACAGAGATATTCAGTAGGTCCATGCGGGATTATTCCTGCTGAAAGAGGATGAGGCACTGCTTCAAGAGAAGCCAGACAAAATCAGTGAAATTTGTCTGATGCAATATTATTTAGCATAAATTGGTCAGTTTGGCTTCTACTCTCAATCACCAACATAAGGGCAGTGACATTCCCTGAAATAAAATAATTTTTGAACAGAGCCTCTACTGAATGTGGACAAGGATGTATTTTCCAGCATAAAAAGCCTGCACTCTTGGTGTCATTTCCCCCCAAAATGAAAGACAAAGGATATATGTGGAACTTGATTCAGAACTCAATTTTGTGCTCAAAATGAAAGCCAAGTTCTTCACTTGCAATGGTTGTACATTGAAAAAAAACTCATCACAACACCCGAAGGACACATTTATGGATCAGACAAAATTACCTAACATAATATAGAATTCCATGGCAAAAAGTGGGCTTGCCATTTTTTTTCTGCTTCCTTTGCCAACCTGATTAGTCCAAGAAAATGGAGGGAAACTTCTCGTCTGCACCAAGTGATATATCCCATTTTCACTCAGGGGAGATGGCTCAGCCAGTTTTAACATCTCTCTCTGTAAAATCTCTCAGATTTACCTGAGGTTGAATGAGACCCTGGCTACCCCAACAAAGCAGAGTGGTGTCCCAGTGACCAGCTCCTGACTTCAGCTGATAAATCACCTTCCAGCATAGTTTTTCTGATGGAACTGAGGACAGAATTTCCTGGGGAATAAGGTTTGGAGTGGGATATGAAGTGAACAAGGAGTGCATTCAACCTGGAGCTTTGGCTCTGCTTCCTCCATTTATCTCACTTTAGATTCTCTGGTGCTCCAAAATGAAGCAACTGAATAGTTTTTGGGCAATGCCTGGCCATGCATCAATTTTCTTTGTTTCTGTCCCCATATCTTGCTCTCCACACCTTTCTGCTGCATCTGTGTTTCCCTTGCTTTCTGTTTCACTGCTATCCATTTGAAAGAGGTTAGAATCTTAACCAGTGGCATTTAAATATAAAAGGTACAGTGAGCCACTAGGGGCATATCAGCCAGTGGAAATCAGCCTAATTACAGCAAGTTAATTGAAATGTTCCCAAATTCACCTCTGTGGAACATCTGGCCTCATGAATTTGGGTTGACAATGTTCAGATACCAACAGACCCTGATGCTGATGGTGTAAAATCAACAGTCCACACAGAATGGCTTTGGTCTTCCACAAACCACCCCATCTGATGTTCTTCACATCAGTAATCCGCCTGGCTTTTTACCAAATCAGTATTTATTTGCAGCAATCTCATATCATGTTAATTGCTTACTCATTGAGACCTAGTTGGCATTTTTCCCCCCGTGGGGATTTGGCAAAGCATCCTAATCTCCCTGTGTTCCCCGTGCCAGCTGCCTTCCTATCAGCCAAATCCCACCCACCCAGCATTCCTGCTTTTCTTTGCTCTCCCTCTCTCTCTCTCTCTTTTTAATTTAGGCATAATTGTGTGGTTGAGCAAGCTCAGAGGGCGATATATTGCCACATCCAAAGATGAGACAACATGGGTGGTAGATTTTCATTTACTGCCTGCTCTAGCAGTGGCACGAAGCAGCACACTGCACAAAATAGCCTTTTGTGGGGGAGGAAAGGGAGAATTTTGAGACAAAATCTTCATAGTTTCAAGTGAGGCATCTTGCCAAAAATCGTAGTGGGGCTACGTGGGCCCCACAGCTGGAGGGGTGATGAAGGATCCTGATTTATCAAATCTGCCTTAATTACAGCAGGACAAATCTTGCAGGAGGTGAGCCAGCAAGTATTGCAAAACTTTAACTCGTTTTTGAGCACTTTGGTCTCTTTGGATGAAGGCAGTGCACAGAGATCCTACTATTAAGCAGGGTTTGCTGATACCTTGCAGAAATGTGGAGCCCAGAATTGGGATAAAGCCCAGTCCTGGTAAAATCTGGTGGGCAGCCACATGTTCCTAAAGGTGTCAGTGGACAGTGGAATGACCCCTTGTGCCCAGCACACACATCAGTGGGAGGTCAGTGGTAACCAAACAAATAATCTGATTTTCCTCATGTGGTCTATCAAGGCAGTGGAAGGATCAGCAAAAGTCTTTGTCCTAAACAGTCTTAAGCTTCTCACCCCTCAGCAGCTGGAGGTCAGACTGAAAGGTTTGTTGCTTTACTCTTGAATCATTTTTTAACCTCCCAATAATGAGAAACTTTTGGTTTGATGATGAGGACAATCTAAAAATACAAAATACCACCCCTACACCCCAAATTAGCCCATTGTTTTATGAAGCAAAAAAAATAGAAGTCAGGTGGGATGAAACCTGCAGGAAGAAGATCCATGAAATTAGTAACTGCATGTTAGACTTCAAAAAATAATGCCAGTTTTAAAGGCTAAAGACAAGGTAGAAATTCCCCTCATGGAACCCAGCAGCTGCTTTTTGAAAACAATGCCAAAAATCACTCCCTGCTTCTGAAGATGTTGCCCTGTGTGGATTTCCCAATGTATCCCCAGGTGATGATTCTCACTCAGCTTTAACTGAGGCAACGTTTTCTGTTTGTGTGACTCTGCATAAAGCTTACAGGAGGAGATTGTGAACAAAGGAGAATGAAAACCAGAAGTGAAACACCTTGTCCACATCCCCCTTTAGCTTGGACACTGAAAGTTTGACGCTTTTTACATAGAGTTGGGCTCAAGGATCCTGCTAGGTCACTTCCAACCCAGAATATTTTGTGATTCTGAGATCCTGTATGAAAATTCTTGAAATTGGGCACCACTGCTTTTTTTAGAGCAGGCTCATTTTTCAGATCAGATGACTTATAACTCATGAATGTAGAATTTTTCCATCACTTTACCTGCTGTACTGCAGCTTAGCAATTAGTTTACAGTAGTTTATCTTTGTTCTCAGAAAGAAACAATTCTCTTCAAAGAGTTGCTTTTGCCTGTGGCACATGACAACAAGAAAACAGTACATGTAATAACCCTCTGGTAACCACCTTTCTCATGATAATTCCAAGATTTTTTTCCAAACAAAAGAGAAGATAAATTGCCATTAGTGTTACACCTTCAAACATCTGGACTAATTAAATTCACAATGCTTTTGATTTTAAGTGTTAATTTAGACACAGAGAGAGAGGCTTGGAGAACCAAATATTTTCCAGGCTTCTAAATTCCCAACATCACCCCATCACTTCCAGTTTCAACGTGTCAGAGCTCTCTTTCTCTCTTGGTGTGATATGAAGGGACATTTTATATGTCCCACGACAGGCTAGCCAGGAGGAGAATCTAAGCCTATATCCTGCAATGGAATGGGTTGGACTGTAGCTTCAAAGAGAAAATGCTTCCCCTGGAGGAATAAAGCAAAATTGGAGTTGGGTGAGCCTCAAAGGAATTGCAAGCTCACAAGCCACTGCTTATGTTTGGATTTGGAATTGAAATTGACTCTGGTGGCTCAGATCCTCACCACAGACTGTGAATGGTACCAGCTACAGAGAGAAGAGGCTTGAGGGAAGAGGACTGAAATGGGGAATAAAATTTTTGCAGAAATTAATGTGCATGATAATATGATTGTAAACCTATTTGCATTTTATTTGCTATTTGTTTTTCTAATGCAAAAAAAGCTCTCTCCTGCCTTTTCATGTGTCCTCTTGAATTATTTATTTTGGCAGTTACTTTCCCCTTCTCATTCTCACACATCTCTTTTCCTTTTTTTTTTTTTTTTTTTTTTTCCCCTCTTAAATTTCACTTTAAACTGTTTCCTACTTGGGAGGTCCTACATCTCTGAAGGAAGTGAGGTCTGCCCTGATTCTTGACTGTTCTTTCCCCAATTCCAGTGACAGGCTAGTGAGAACAAAAGTTGAAAAGCTTGTTTTCCATCATTGTTACATATTCCCCCCAAGGACATTACCCGAGTAGTGCAAGGCAGAAACAACAGGGGACAAGTTGTCTGCTGGCAGGAAAGTCTGTCTCACTGTTTTGACCCAATTTGGAAATCTTTTGTGGGTGGTGGAAGCTCCAGGCATGAAAATCTGGTGATCCTTGGCTCTCTGCACCTGTCTGGGCTACTTTTCTGAGAGAAATTCATCTCTACACTATACACAAACATAAAGTCTCCTATGATGCTCTTAAAAGAGTTTTTTTCCACCTCGGTTTCTCCTAGAAACAGACCTAAATGGTCTGTTTACTTTGTGAAGTTTTGGAAAGTCAGTTCTTCCTCTGCTGACAGAGTGGCAGAAGGGACACTGTGTGACTCACCAGGCTTTTATCCTGGAGATTGAGTTGCACCTCACAAAAAGAAAACAGGCAGTACAAAAAGACCTGACTGGAAGAGCACATCTATGCCATGATCTTTGTCAGTTTGAATAAAACAGATTTTTTGGGTCATTTTTTGGTCCTTTCTTTGGTAATTTTTTTCTAAAATTCAATTACCCTCTGGAACAAGCACTGAAGTCATCACAGTGCAAATGGCAGCAGTACATTTGAAGGGATAAAACAGCATAAACTGGGGCTAAGCAGTGAGCACAGACAGAGCAGGAGAATGCCAGCAACAAGCAGACATTTGGTCTAGACAAAGGTAAAAGACAGTAATACAAAGCAGCAAAAAATTAGGTTATATCCTAGAGTAAGGAGACATGAGCTGAGGGACCTCATGCCTGTGAATCCAACCTGCAGCCAAACATTGCCTCTCTGTTAATAACTTATTTACACACCAAAAATACACAAACCTCACTCCTCAACATGTACACATAAAATACTAAAGCCTCCTTTCTTGAGATTTACTCACATTAACCCTTGTTCTGTAACATACTTTGGGTTTCCACCAGGATCTCACCAAGCTGTCCTTGCCCTCCCATTCACATGACACTTCCATGTTTTATTTTGGGATAAAAGGACTTAGTTTATGCTGTGGGGAGCAAAGAGAGTAGACAACCCCCTGACAAGCATCATGAGCCTGTGACCAGGGTTCTAGAGCTGAAAAACCTCTGCAGGATGAGCAGCCACAGCAGCAGCATATGATTTCTTCATGCCATTTTTATCAGCTGTGGAATGGGGAGATATGTATTGCAGCAGCCTTTGTAAAGCCATGACAGTGTCAGGAAAAGAGAGGAAGGATTTAATATATTCTCTAAGAGAGCTGTTAAATTGTTTGTATTGGGTTGAAACAAGAGCCTGATTGTTGCAGTACCACTAGTGAGGATGGCCAAGAAGAGAAACTGTGGAGAAAATGTAAGAGGGGACAAAACCAGGGCATAACAGTGGGGTAATCCCTGTGCCTAAAGGGCACATCTGTCAGCTACACAGCTGTCTAAACATTCTGTAGCATGTCTAGGTCGTGAAAATTAATTTTGAGCTTATTATAGGAAAAGAAAACTGGTTTAAAAAAAAGAAGGCATCTGATGGATGTGATTATTCACACCTTATTACCAAAGGCTCTGTTCCAGTCCACTCTAAATTTATTCAGATTACCAAAAAAGAATGTTTCATTTTCCTTATGAGAAGAAAGACACTAGGTCAAGATAGCCACACACTGAGAGAGATGTAAGGTGTAGCAGGATGTAACACTGGAATTGGGGCAAAATATAATATAATAATACATGGAAAACTCCTTCCCCACATTCTTATTCTGTTACCAGCATGATGAGACAGGATCCACACTTGTAAGCAAAACTGGGAGCAAATCTGCATGCAAGTCTTAGAAACATTTATTAACTTTTGGGGATCACCTATTTTCAGATTTAAGCTCACTACTGAAGCTCGGCTAGCCTACCAGCTTTGGCTAATTAAGTATTTTCACTTAATTTAGCTTGGGTAAAATTTAAGGTTTAAAGAATAAAGGGAATGTACAATAGAGAAGAACCATAATTAAATGCTTCCATAGCTTCAGATGGGATTAATCTTTAATTTGAGCCAGCAATGCTGAATTAATAGGAGGCTTGTGAAGATGCTCTAAACTTTAGTGGTGTGCTCTTCCTGTTCTCCTTCTACTTCCAAATGCTCCTCCAAAGCCACCACATGAATTCCAACCTGAGCTAAAGCCAGAGAGTGAAAATCAGCCCAAGACATGTGCTGTGTCCTCTTCTCCAGTGAGGTTTTAATGAACCTGAAAATAAGGCATTTGTCTTTGGAAATTGGTGTCTCATCCAATCAGTGTGTGGTTAGAACATTCCAGCTCAGGGGGAACACGAAGGAAAATGGTGTAGGAAACTTAAAAACTGGGCCAGGAGCAACCTGAGGAGGAACAGGTTTTGTGTGTGGTTTTGTCCTATGGGATTTTATTTATTTTATTGAAGTGACTTTACTGGGATTTCCCATGCAGTGACTTTTCCCTGTGTTTCTCTAACTTTTCTAATTTTGAAAGCAGAATTACTCAAAGCAGTCAATAGAAGTAAGTGAAAAACTACAAAGCTGTAGTGATGTCAGGAGTAGCCTATGTCTTCTCTCTACAATATTTTTCCTTCATTTTTAATAACTGCAGATTCCAAACCCTTTGTTCTCCAATATCTCTGTAGCCTCCATTTGCCTAATCCTGTTATATAATATTGAAATAATATTGAAAACCTCATCTTTGTTTGAATAAAACCAGATCCTGCCAAAAATTCCAACCTGAGGACTAATGAGCTAAGAACTTAGCTGAGAGAGATTCCCAATATTGTCAAAAGACAATGAGTTGGGCCAAGCACCTTCAATCAAATTATTTTACAGTTATTTTACAGCATATTTTACAGCATTTCAGTCCTGCCATGGCCCTGTTCTCACATTGGCACAGCTGAATGAACTCCCAGCACTCTAACTTATCCCAATTTGTCAGCCTAAAGGCAAGAACACAGAGTCAGCCATGGATAACTTACACAGCATCTTGGGACAACTTAATTGCACGGTTAATTCTGTCCGTGCAGGGAATGGATTTCTGAAGCACTGCTGAGAACCAGGCTTTGGAAGCAGCAGTTTCAGCTCCTGTGATTTTATCTCAGGTCTCTGTAGGTTTGTTTGTTCTCCCTCAGGCCTCAGCTGCCAGCTCTAAGCAGGAAAGTCTCCACTTCTATTCTGAAGCAAATGTCATTAATGTCTCCTTTTTTTTTTGTTATTATGGATTTCTACAAGTCTTCCCTGTGTGACTTCACAGGCTTGTCAAGCAATGCTGGGAATGAAATTTTGGATTTAGAGGTTTGGGGGCTGTGACCTTGGGCTATATGATTTAACACTGCCATCAGTTTTTGGAAGGCAGAGACATCTATTTCTTAATTTTTTCACAATGAATTATTCCTTCAGTTCTTATCCATCAGTTTGCTAAGCTGGAAAGAAAGCAATGGAAACCCAAAAGAAAATACAAATGTTACATCATCACAGCATTAAGTGTCATTAAGTTCTTAATTACGTCAAATAATTAAAGTTCCCTTGCTGTTTTCCTGCATTTCTCATCAGTAAATCTAAGCACTTTATAAAGGAGGTCAGTTTCAATATCTTCATGTTGAAGGAGGCAAAATGAAGGCTTACGGAGGGGAAATTGTTCATCACAGGGCAAGTGGCAGGGTCTGGATTTGAAATGCAACATTTGAAAATTGCAGTCCCTGGTAGAAGATACAGAAAAAAAAAAAAAATCACCACCACGACACATTGGATGGTTGGTGAAAACTCAGTGTTTTAATGTGCATTTGAACCTGGGATAGTGGAAGGTGTGGAACTTAAGGCTCCTTTCAACCTAAACTACTCTATGATTATAGGATATTTTTCTAAATTTGTACCATATGCACAAGAAATACACAGACATAGACCCATATCTACTTATATATATATAAAAACGTATCTATATATGCAATTTCTCAGTACATTGATCACCTGTTTAATTTGTTCTGCATTTTTAACAAGGCAAGCTGGCTGGATCTTTATGGCATTGAACTGAAATGTAGCAAAAATAGATTAAAATTCCATTTTGTTCACTGCATTCTGGTTAATCCTCCCAAAAATATTTTTCAATATTTTAAAAACATGATTTTTCCTGATGGGAAATTTGGCCTGAGCTAATCTTAATTTCTGTGAAAAAATAGATCCCTCCAAAAATGAGGAACCTGGAGCATTAAATTCCTTCCAGCAGCAGATACTGCTTACAACAGACAAAAGGAAACCTTTTTTTTTTTTTTCCAGAATTCATCCTTGCTTTCACTCAAATACAGGGAAGTTCACAATGCCAGGGACAAAGCTATATCAGGACTTCCTGATAGAGCTAAGAATAGTTATTTTTCAGCTATGAATTTAAATAAACACTGGGCTGTCACAAATGAGCTTTTGCCTTGATGGAAAGTAAATGCAGATATTCCTCCAAAGTTCCGTGGGAGCACCTGGCTCCTCTCTGAACCTCAGGAAAACCTCCACACTACACTGAAAAATTATAGAACCTGCAACATTATAATATAATATAATATAATATAATATAATATAATATAATATAATATAATATAATATTATATTATATTATATTATATTATATTATATTATATTATATTATATTATATTATATTATATATATAATAATATATAATATACTATATAATATATTATATGTAATAAATATTATATTATATAATATAACAGAATATAATATAATAAATATAATATAATATAATATAATATAATATAATATAATATAATATAATATATAAAATATTATCAGTTTTACATATTCCTGTAACAGATGTTACAGGAATATGTAAAGCTGGTAATAATTTTGCCATGTTGCTGCAATTCTGCAGCAAATCCATGCTTGAGAACTTTATCTTTGAAAAGTTTTTTATTGTTTGAAAGATATGGACAATGTAGATTTTTCTTCAGGGAAATACACAATCAAATATTGACTAGTGGTTTTGATTTGGAGACACAGAAAAAAGAAATATTTTTGACCTAAATGCTGTTTCTATTTAAAGCAATATTTCAATCAGAGTTTTGATTTTCATCTGAAGAAAAGTGAAAGCTACAAGCAAATACACTCTATTATATTTTGTCTGAAAAGGACAGAAACAATAAAGAGGAGCCCAACGTTAAGTACTGTCGATTTTCCGTTATTTTTATTTTAATTTTTTCATTCTTACTTAAAGCATTTGCCTGGTTTTATAAGATATTTTGAAAAGAGGGAGTAAATCCTGAACTAATGTTATCTTTCATAATTTTTGAATACCATTTTCTGCAATGTAATTATTTATTTTAGCATTCATATGTGTCCTGTTGTTTTCCTAATTTGATATATGATATATGTCCAGATTACATCTTACACAGTCAGTCATGAATCCTGAATCATAAACATAGACAGTATTTGTTATTTGTCTTTAACTTAATTTATTTTTAAAAGTCATATTGTTGGTCATCCTTTTTTCTAGCAAGTCAGATAGTCATACCTGGGAAACTGAGAACATACCTTAAGAACACATGCTGAAATCCAGATCTCAAGATAAAAATATATGTTAAAAAATACATACATTAGGAATATATGTAAAAAATAAGTACAGTAGGATTGATGTAAAAGTAACATATTTTTAACACTTCTATCTGTTCATACAAACAGAATATTCCTTTTACACTGAGACAGCTTGCATGGGAACATATTCTTTTCATAATTTTGTGAAAATATTGTCATGTTAGCAAGGTTTTTTTCCAAAGAGTTGATGGCCAAAGGGAACATAATTTATCTCTGAATTACATATCTCCTGTTCATGATATTTTTCTGCATGCCAAAACAGTTAGAAATTGGCTCTCTGGTTGATTTCTTTTTCTAATCATCAATTCACTTGGATGAAATCCTAAATGCAGTGCAAAGAAAAGAGAAGATAATCCATGGGTGATGCAAAGGAAGTAACCATGGTCTGAAAATCTGCAGCCTCCAGAAAGAACCTGTGATTGACAAAATACAGAATCACAGAAGGGAAGGGAAGATGCCTAAATATGTACAGTAAAAATGCAGGACATTTATTTTGTGTATCCATATGGATAGTAGTGATATGGCCGTGGTGATGTCCATATTTCAGGATCAGAAACAGAGCAAAACATTGGTTATTGCTAATTGTCATGTGATGAGATAAAAATATTCCTACACAATTTTAAACTTCATTTTCAGATAAATCTTCTCCTGACCCTTCTTTATCATTGCATATGTTGGACAAGGAGGAGCAAAACATTGGCAATTAAAAGAGTAAAGACCTAAAATGCAGCAAAAATGATGTATTTATTCCTGCCAGTCTGTAATTGAAAAGCATATTGAGATAATTCTGGGATTTAAACAAAAAAAGTACCCTGAAAGTCAATATGCAAAATGCACCCACAGACCGTGTGGCTTTGCACTTGGGTATATAAATTGCTAAAATGAACTTTATAGAATTTCTGGATATATGTGCAACCAAAAGCTCTTGCATGGTGAGCAGGATTTGGTATTAAAAAAAAAAACATAAACCAAACAACAAAACATGTTCTTAAAACAGCCTGAGAAGCCCAAACTTTAATTCAAGATATGTAGGGTGATATAAGGGAAACATGAAGGAAACCAACCCTGGGTTTCAGCTAATTGCTTACCTCAGTAGTTCTATCACCCAAAACTCTGTTTCTTGTGTGCTCTGGGAAGATTTTTATTTTGGTTTTGGCTGTTTTTGTCAAAGCTGCCTCAGACAAGGCTGAAGCTGAACTGCATCCAACCTTAAAGGGTCACCCCACGGTGGAAAACACAATAAATGGTGTGTGGAGGAAACAGAAGTATCACGATTCCTATTCTGGGATTTCAACGTAAGTCTTACTCCCAGATTTTTGGAAAAGAAATAAGCAAACTCAAAGCAAACCCCAAAAAGTATTTTTTGAAAGAAATTTCTAGGTACAAATGTTTAGGACCAAGTCTTTGATTTAAAAAAAAACCAAAATAAACCAAAAAACCACCAACAAAAATAAACAAACTAAACCCACCCTCAAAACCCCTCATGTCTCCTATTTTATTCTCTGCTGTTCTAGCACAAAAAGCAGTCAAGTGTAATGGGAGTGATATATGCCAAAATTTATTTCTGCAAACACATTTTGAAAATTTTTATTCCTTATTTTTCCCTCAAAATGCCTTTATCTGATGATACCAGAGCAGGCTAACATCCTTTTTTCACATGTTCTCCATATCAATATCATCTCTGGTTTCAATGAGAAAACTGAATTTTAAAATCAGTTTTATACTGATTTTAAAAACATGACTATTTAATATTGCATTAATTCTCTAAATGCTTTAAGACATGGAGGCACACACATGGAATTAAGGCTAAAATCTCAGAGACTATTAAAGAAGTAAAATCCTGTCTCATTCTTCAGTAACACACTCTTAATCACATTTGAACATGAATACAGTTAAAAAGAAGTCGTGAGCCTCTGAAAGCAGCCAGTTTTGACCCTTTTTTTTTTTATAGAACACACTGTAATATTCTGCAAGGGCTATTTTTCTCCCAAGTCCAAGAGGCTAACATAAATAAGGATTTTGGCAAGTAGCCATCCAGTTGTGGACTGTACTGTGTCATCTGAGTAGGCAGGATTTTCCTAATTGTCTTGCAGACCATGCAGAAACCTGGCAACAATTTTTGTATAAGAATTATTTTAGTACTTTTGGAGTCAATAAAAGGTAATATTTCATTGCAAGCACAGGTATTTACAAAGATAATATGAAACTGCTTGCAAATGGTCAGAAAATAAACACATAAGCTGAGTGTTCATAAGGAAAGATAAAATAAATAAATAGAGAAGTAAATAAATAAAATATCTATTCAGGTCAAAAAACTCAAAGTCTTTTTCTCCTTGCATCTTTCTCCTTGCATCTTTCTCCTTATCTATCCTCACAGTGGGAAGGACATACTCTAAAATTTTAAATTATGACAATAAAAGTGGGAGAATTATTATTAATCATTCTTTATTAGTAGTGTGTATTAATTATTAGTGTTATTATTTTGGAAGCTCTTAAAGAACTCCAAAACACTGATAATTCTGGGAAGTGTAGGCATTGCATTGTCTCTACACTCTCACAGGTTATGTGCTCTTATTCCAAAAGCTCTGGAGGGATTGAAGAATCCACCACTGCAGTTTAATAACACATGTTTGGTTTTGGGTTTGGTTTTTTTGTTTGCAGTATGACACAGTGAGTTATAAACCCCTGAAAACTGACCTGCTGGCATTCAGTTTATGGCTAGGAGCTGACATGTTAGAGCAACATAAATCTATTCAATTTCAGGCTATAAGTTGTCATGAGAGACCTCAACTCCTGGATCCCATCGTGCAGATTTCAGGTAAAAGTTACACATGTGAAGACTAAACGAGACAACTGCTTGAGGACTGCTGTGTTTTTGTTTTTTCTTTGTGAAAGAGAAGTCAGTTTCTCTCAGTGTTTACTTCTGAAATTAAATGAAGTTTTTTTCTGAGTAAATCAGGCCTCAATATGCAGGGGGCCTGATTTCATTTAAAAGGTTTCATTAAAATAATTATGTGCCGCTGTAAGCACTATGTTGGTCACAAAAGATTAAAAGAAAATGCAAGTGATGAGTCACTGTTCCTGGAGGTGTTCAAGGCAAGACTGGACATGGTACTTGGTGCTGTGATGTGAGTTGACAAGGGGATGATCAATCAAAGGTTGGACTCCACGACCTTAGAGGCTTTTTCCAAACCAAATGTTTCTGTTATTCTGTAATAACAATAATAATAATGCCTATGGAATGAAGACATTTATTGTTGGACATAGAATAGTTGTTTTGCTTGCTTGCCCACCTTTATCTGTGACACAAGCCAGCCAGAGCTTCAGAATATGTGCTGGCTGCCACTCTCAGAGACAGGCTTCTTTCTTCATCACCTGTGCTATCTCTGATAGCTGACATGAGTAAGAAAAGGCTCAACAAATCCAACTAACTGAGATTTGTCAGGAACTGATCGCACAAACGACCTCTTAGAAATTCCTGTGCAGGATTAGTCCTTGAATCTTGTTAAGATGCAAAAGATGCCAGTGGTTAAAACATGAGATTTGACCTCCCTGCATCAGCCCCAGTGGAGTCTGAGGCTGCAGATGCTCTGTGGCAGGGGAAAGTGAGGCAGCAAAGGAAACTGGAGAGCAGGTTGTGGATGGTTTGGCAAGGAGAAAGCCTGAGAGGCTGCAGGAGAACATTCTGGGACCTGCAGTGGAGGTTTTGGTGACTCACAGCACCTTCAGCAGTGCCCCTGGTGCTGACTCAGTCCTGACTCAGAGGGCAGAGACGCCTCTCTGACTCACACCACCGCCACCAAATATTTTCCTCCGAGTTTCCCAAACAGGATATGCCACGTGTGTGCCTCTTTCTCCCCTGGGAAATCTGATATCAGAGCTCAGCTGGAATGGCACATGCATTTAGAGAGGACTTTTTCCTCCAGTAACCTTGCTCAGTAAAGAGTTCCCTCTGGAGAAGCAGCTGGGTTGAGACACCATGTGAGATCTTTCTGTTGCACAGAGTAAAGGCATGTGGGACTTTATTATAGGAGTAGTTTATTCTCAGCTAAAATTTAGAATGAAAAATTGCATTTCTGCAGGGGAAAAAAAAAGATCTGTACTGAACTCCAGGAGAGAGATGGTAAGAGTGTGGTTCTTTTGATACTGCCATCCATCTGGAGTAATATTTGTGGCATCTCGTTTATCTGATAATTTCTATAACACTGATATACTTGAAAAAGTTCTGCTAGAGGCAACCATGATTTTTCTGTCTGTGCTTACAAACAATTGTATTTCATCACACTTGAGAGACAATTATTATCTCTCCAGAATAACAGCCCTGCAGGTTGTCCATAAATATTTCCTGGCAAATTTTTCCTTCATTTTCAAAGGAATGTGTGTGCAGACAACTTGGGTTGTGTGTGCACACACATATATTCACAACACAAAATTACACACATACACATACATATTTTTATATATTTATATATATAAAGATATATTAATATAGATTTCATGTATTTATATATTTTATATATACATATATATTTATATATTTTATATTTTAATTTTTATATATTTTTATATATATATAAAATACTAATAAAGTAGTAAATATAGAACCAAATTTACTGTAATTTAATACACTGTTAACCTGTAACACTAAAGGAGGCCAAATACATAAATTTAAAATGAGTATAAAGGTGAAAAAGAGTGTTTATAGTTGCTCATATAACAGTATGAAGTTCAAAGGAATAGAAAAGAGCCAAATAGTATCACTGGCACATAATTCAAAGTACCTAAATTTATTCATTTAGTTAAGCAAAAGCAAGAGT
This sequence comes from Entomyzon cyanotis, assembly GCA_024500445.1. Lineage (NCBI taxonomy): Eukaryota > Metazoa > Chordata > Aves > Passeriformes > Meliphagidae > Entomyzon > Entomyzon cyanotis. Next base: position 3,889,153 of record JAKEPQ010000044.1, read on the forward strand.
TAGGAGTGTGTGCAGTTGTAATTGGATAGGACTAATCTCTGGAAGGTAATAACAATTTATAAATAACTTGAATCAGACTTATTAACCTTGTGTTAAATTACTTTAGGTTGCACAGGTAACATGGTCAGCAGAAAAAACATCCTAATTTGAAGACTGAAAGAATATGGAAGTTATTGATTGGTAAGAATGAAAACACAAGCCCATGCAAGTGTGAAAGAAAAAAGCAAGGATTCAGTTCCTCAGCAAGTTTTCAGAACATCAGACAAATTCAACATTATGAAGAAACCCTTGGAGCTACACAAAGCTTACAGTGTTTTCACAGCTCTTAGCCCAAGGGTGGCTTGAATAATTCCAAACCATTTTTTTTATCCCCATAAAATTTTTTTTTTTTTATCCCCAGCGAACAAAACCTGAGGAGCAGAAGCCATAACTCGTGGTGCTGCTCACACTATAGAGCAGAAAACACCCCCAAAATTGGCATCTCTGCTTTTCCCAGTGTGGGAGAGCACCACTCTGAGCTGCTGGTGAGTGTTTGGCTGCATTAGAGCTGCAGGGCAGTGACACAGAAAATGTCATTCCTCCCCTGTGGTTTGGGGTCATGCCTGGAAGACTGAGAGTTCCTACAAGCAGGATGGAGCCTTGTGGGCCACTGGACCTGGACAAAACCTTCAGTGAAGCCTTTCCAATGCACAGGTGGGAAAGCCAGGGGCAGGAAACCTTTGCAGGAGAGCAGGAAGGGAAGAGCACAACCCTTGAGCACACCTGGAGAAACCCAGTGGGAAAACACAGGGGTGTTGGGATCAGTGCCTGTTGCCACCCTGTCTGCTCCCAGGCACCACAAGAAATCAGTCCAGCAGCCCTCTTGGGCCAAAGCTACTTTTCTGGGACATTTCCAGGAGGAATTGGATGCCAGAGGAAGTGACTCTGCAGCTTTCTTCCCTCTGAGTCAGTGCTGGAGCTGTCAGGCACCTCGCAGCAGGACCTACCACAGAAGATGTTAAATCATTTGTGGTCAATTAGCAACCATGTGCCTTTTCCAGCCTGGAGCCCTGGCTCTGCTCCAGGAGCTGTCATTTTTACACCTAGTGCTTGCCTAAAGAGATGATGCATTTTTCTGTCTCATTCCTCTGTCCTGAAGCTTTCACTGCCCCGGGACTGCAGCCACAGATGTAAATGCAAGGGGTGCAGTCATGATTTATGTTAGAAACACAAACCCTGCTGTAAACAACACCAGCCCAGCTACACCCAAGAGAAATAAAGAGCTGCTCCACATCACAAGCACTGCTCTTTGCCATTCCACAGCTATTGTTGCAGGAGGGGAGATAGGGATGGGTTTTCTTCCTCGTGTATCACTGAATGAATGAAGCAGATTTGAAGTCGGTGCTGCTCCAAAGCCTTGTGGATGGGGAGGAGGGAAGGAATCCCACAAATAAATCACTGGCCCTGAGCTTGGGTTTGGAGCTCATCCCAGATCTCATTCAGAAAATGTGAGAGTCTTCTGCAGGCTGCTCAATCCCTGAATGCTTCAGAGATCTGAAGCAGTAAAACATAACAGGTAGAGGAGTGGAAAAGCTGTAAGAGGCCTTTTAAGGCCTGTAAGAGGCCTTAAAAGAAAGGCCTTTAAGGCCTGTAAGAGGCCTTTCTTTACTTTCTGTAAAGAAAGTCGTAGTCAGCAGGCATTGACTACTGAATAGTGAATAATTATTCACTATTTCAACATGATGGTTTCCTTGGATTAGGACAAACTGACATATTTATTCACCTGTTAGTTTTATTTAAGGCAGAGTGTGTGCAAGAGTGGTTTTAATCACTAGACTCAGGATGTTGCCTTCAAATTGCCTTCGAAGAGCTACTTCTAAATGAGAAAATGACAACAGTGTAATAGCAATGATGATGATGATGATGATGATAATAAAATTAAATCTATCCATAAAAAAATAATTCTGTTCCTACTCTACAAAAGCACTGAACTACTTCTTTAATGCTGAATATCAAAAGCTGTCCTGTTTCAGGCTGGAGCCTGCTACACCCTGAACTGTTACATGCTATTTTAGTGACATTTTGCATCTTTAGTAATATTTTGCATTTTGTGGCTTGAAAACCCTTACCACAAGCACATCACAGTTCATCATACTACACAGGGTCTGTGGATAAATAGCCCACCATTTTTATCATGTCATAATCAGTCTTAGAGAAAAAAGCCAGCATTGTAAATTGCCACAGGGAAGAAAAGAAAAATCTTTATAACAAAACTTCAAGCAATTTATCTCTCTAGGAATCCTTGAAAGGAGTCTCTGCTACTTGTGGAAATCTTGCCTCTTCCCTGGAGCATGGCTGGGGTGACAGCAGGCAAGAAACTCTGTACCTGTGCCTCAATTAGTCCATAATTCTCCTAACCTGAGGGAGAATCCATAATTCTCCAGCCCTGATCAGGGCACAGGAAGCACAGAGCTCCCTGAGCCATGCTGGGAACTGAAATGGATCTTCCAGTGACATCCAGTTCCTCTGTGGGAGGCAGAGGCAAATGAGGAGAAAAATTAGGGGAGGAGAGAGGTGGTGGTGGAGCCAAATTTTGCTTAAAGGAGAAATTCTCTTCTGGAATGTGCAACTAAATGTGTTTTATAAATAAAGAGTGACACAGTTTCCCTTTATACTGCCTCAGAAACCCAGGTCTTCACACCACAACTAATTCCTCCTTCCAAGAATTCTGCTTATCAAGCTGCATCTTACAAACCCTTGCATTCCTTGCCCTGTTTTGAAGACCTCTCCAGATCTCCACCGTTTGTGTGGTTAGAAAATTTCTCTTAAAATTCCAGTCTAAACGTATACATGACCAATTTACAGCTATTTGATGTGCTGCCAGTATTAGTTTAAGATAAATTCCCCCTCTCTTCATGTGCAGCCAGCTTGAACATATCTATAAAAAGCAACTGCATTGCCTTTTTTTAGCAGATTGAACCAAGCCACACTTTCTAATTTGTTCTCTAATGCAGATCTGAGTTAGAAGAAGCAGGGATTTAGTTCAGTGATTGTCTTCCAGTAGAAATTGTTGTCAAAAATATGGTTTTGGCCTTTATGTTATTTATAGATTGCCTTCGAGGGTCAGTCTGCTCTTTAGGGCAGGTTTTGCACAAGGGAACTATTGTAATGAAGATCTATGAACCCAATAGGCAAAGACAAAAACCAATTTCTGCAGAAACTTTCCCCTTTGGGCATCACTTGAGAGTTTAGTGAAGTCATCTTTGCTGGTAGGTGTCTGGATAAATAATATTCTTTTCAATTGGGATCTCCAGAATAGGTGTAAATGCTCATACACTGAAACATAGAAAAAGGAGAATTTATTGAATTAATTTCTGTCTTTTCTCTCTAGGAAATAAATTGGCTACACCTAGTGAATAAAACAAGAGCCTGCAACAAGATTAGGCAGAAGGAGAGTTAGGGCAATACTCTATTCTTGAGAACAGGCTAAAAAATGAATGCAGGTGAACAGAAACCACAACACAGAGGCAGGGTTAAAATCAAATATTTGTATTTCCACTGAAATTAAGACATTGTGAAATAAACCTGATGGTCACTTCCTTGAAGATGCCATTTTTGGCCAGCAGTAGATTGGCAAATGCTGGTCTGGCTGGGGGAGGATAGCACAGCCAGCCACAAACCCCAGCACAAGAGTCCTCAACAGAGCAAACTTATAAATTAATAAGTCATGGATTTTCCAGTGAGTCAGCCTCAAGAATCTGTGAGCACCACAGATCTTTCTCAGAGGCTGAAGCTTGCAAGTGCTGTCCTTTGACCTATTCCACCTTTACTTTTTTTTTTTTTCAATATTTACTGTCAAATGCCTCAGAACTGCTGAAGTTCATGGATTATATACCCAAAAGTGAAGAAAAGTAAATATCCCTTTTATCACACAGAAGAAAAGTTGATGGCACACAAAATGCAGCTTTCACAGGCTGATGCCGTGAATTCTGTGCTCCCTCCTGCTACCCAACACCATTTGTTGTGCTGCTATTCTTCTAGCAGGGAGGGAACAAAATACCAATGGATTAAGCAATTTTTCTGGAGTTAAATACAGAATCAAAACCAAAACCAGGCTGCTCCTTTTCACTCTCTCTTCTCAATGCTCTTAGCACCTTCTAAACACTGTCAGACCTAGAAAAGAAGTTAAAGGCTCACTTGACTGTGAACAAATAGCCAACACCCACAGGGACTGAGGACTGAGAAAACTGGATTTAAGTACAAACTTGCATCATTTTCCTAACAACCACCCACCCTTACCATTTGTGCCCCTTTCTGCTCCTGCCTGTTTTCAAACCAGAGTGTCCCAAGAAAGTTTGGTCCTACCTCTGCAATAGGTGGGGGAGAGCAGAAAATCATCAGTGCTGTGCAATTAGTGGAGATCACTACCCACAGTGATTAATCCATTCACTTTGGGAATCCTAAATTCTGTCCACAGGAGTGACTTAGAGTACTTTTTGTGTGGTTACGTTAACAGGGGTGCATGACTCTTTTCAGAGAGGTATTCAATACATCTTTTTTCAGTCAGGAATGCCGAATTTAAGCTTTACTTTTCCATGTGAAGTAGTGAAAATGAATGAACATTAATGCTATAACTTCTTTATAGGCCTCCACAAATAATTTCTGTGGTTACAACAACCTCTAAATAATGTGTCACCTTTTGAACAGAGAGAATAGGGTGTTCTTCCACTGTAACCATGATTTTTGTCATCTCTGCCTGTCTTTTACACAGTGCTCTAATCTGAAGTCTGTAATGCTCAAGGTCACTGAGTGCTGAGTGCACTGCCAGAGCCTAAACCTGAATTTTGCTCCCACTCTTGCACAACGTGTTTCAGCCAATGTGCCTGACACAGCTGCATTTTTATTGGAGGAGGTGTTGCAATCCCTTTTCAGCTCCCCTTTAATGGCAGCAGGAAACTCCTCTGTGAGACCTGAGCTGCTTCTGCATATTTGGCTCCCTGCCTCGGGCAAGTCCTAGGATTCTTGTTCCAGAATGTTTTGCTTTGCTTCGCTTTCTTCTCTTGATGCCTTAATAATTTCTGGGTTTTTGTTGTTTTTTTTTCTCTTCACATAGCTGTAACTTGGTGTAGTTCTGTGCTCCTCACAAAGTGCTAAAAACCTCTGTTCCAAACATGTTTAACCAAAACAAAGCTCTCTGGATAGAGATTCAAGGATATCGCTCCTTTCTCAAACCTTCGTGTCCCTCAGTTTGTGAGCAGACTGATGGATCTTCTTGGATGCTCTTCCTTTCTGCCAGGCTTTTGTCAAGGCTAGATCAGAGAAATGGGACAACTAATCGATTTTTCCCTTGGGAATTATGGGTGAAAATACTAAATACCATGAGATTCCTTACAGACAGTGTGACTGCTCCAACACCTCATCTCACATGGCCACTGGTACAAGGGAAGAAAGTCTGCAGAGAGCAAGGATGGGCAGTCAGATCACAAAAATACTTGTTCATCTCCATTAGTCAAATGTTCACTGTGTAACCTCCCTGAAATTTAGAGCTTTCTGTTTGCTGTTCTGTTTTAAAATGCATACTTTGTGAATTGTGTGTATTTTTTCATTAGTTTGTTTGTTTGTTTTGTTTTGTTGGGTTTTTTTGGTTTTGTTTTGGTTTGGTTTGAGTTTGTTTGTTTGTTTGTTTGTTTTCCTTGGGAAGATAAATTAAGGCACACTTATGGCACCTCTGTGTCCTGTATTTGATACCTTCCACCCTTAAATTAGCACCATTTCATCATCTGCTTTCAATGAGCTGCTTCTTAAAATAGAAGATGTAATACCCAGTGAATTTTTGAATTTTGATAATGAGATATCAATTCTCTTTTTACGTGCTTTGAAATATAGTAACAACTGAGTTGCTGCTTTCAAATCTGCTCTTCATCTATTCAAAATACCATTTCCATCTACACAGACCCTCTTCTACCCTGCTGCTTGGGTTTTTTGACCTGTGCTGCCCCAGGGAAAAATTACATTTGCTGATCACAATGTCTCAATTACCTTGTTGGTAGCTATTTTCTCTGGAGCAATATATAGATTTAATATGAAGAATGTGCCTTCAAATTCTGATACCTTTCAGAATTTCATTTGAGTTACCTCCAATGGGAGGGCACACATCAAAATTTTATAGAGAATTCAGTTTCACTTAAGAGAAGTCAAAACTTACTTTACAACCAGTGTTTTATTCACAGGAATGAGGAAAGACCACAGCATGTAACAAGCTTGTGAAACATTGAGTGAAGCCACATTATTCTCATTAAAATACCTGCGTGTACCAGAACATTGGTTGTTGGGACCAAACAGTGCCAGAGCTCCCATCTGAAAGTCAGTGAATGGAGAGAGAGGAACCTCAGTGCCAATAAATTGCAGTCAACTTAATTAAAAATTTCCTCCTCTGATGGAAAAATTAGAGTTTAACGAAACATAAATCCTCAAGGGAAAGTCTTCCCAATTTAAATTAGTGGTGAAAAATAGTCCTGGCATTTTTTCAGCCCCAAAAGGAAAAGCTTCAATTGTTTTGGGCTTGCTGCTCTTCCTTTTTATTTTTTAACCTTGGACATTTACAAGACATAATTTTTGCCAAAATGTTAATACTTAGAAACTAAACTATTTCCTGTGGGAAAGCCTCCTTTTCTGGATTGTTCCAATTGTATGTGTTCTTTTCCCCTTTGCCTTTCCCTCTGCCTCAAAATTTTTAGTTTCTGAATTCTTGTCTGTGTGAGACACTTCTGCCTCAAAGGAATGAAATCAAAGAAAGAGGCTCGTTTAAAACAGCAGGGCTTTTTCTTCGAATGCTACAAGCACTGGAAATATCTCCAGTATCTCAGATATTCAATGTTGATATAATTTTTCTTTTGAAATTATGTTGGTTTTTGTGTGCAATATCCTGAACTAAACCCCCTTAGCACCGAGTCTGGCCAACTGAAGATGGTGTGAATGCTCTGCAAGTGTAGAAGCTTCCCAATCCATGGTTGTGTTGGCTGGAAAAGAAAAAAAACCAGCAAACCAAGTCCAAAACCAACCCAAAATTATACACAAAAATACTACCAGCAGTCTAAATCCAATCCATAAGCTAAAATGAGGATTAAGTTTAATTATTCATTTTAAACAAAGGGCAAAATCCTTCTGAGAGTGCACTAAACAATCCTCTCTCTCAGGAGCCTGCAGTAGCTCTGTATCCTTCACAGATTATTCTTATTAAATCAACTTACTCAATGCCTCAGATTTATATTGTAAGAAGACAAAAGTGAGTTGCATCCTCTAGTGAGAGGGCACAGGTGTTTTTCTTTTGGGATAATCATCCTTTCCCAGGGAATCAGGACTTTGTGCAGCCTTGACAGCTTGAACCTGAACACTGAGATGAACAAGCCAAGTACAAACATGAGCAAGGGAATCTCAAACATGAACAATGGCAAAATCCCTAATTTAGCAATCAGCTTACTTTTGATCCATGAAATCCTTTTGCTGTCTGCTAATTGAGGTTTCTATTCTCTCCTGTGGAATCATCTAGCAACTGCAAAGGCTTGGTGTACTGAGCTGGTTTTGGCCAGCACCAGCTCCCCTGAATCTTCCTCTCCAAGAGGTTCTGGGAAATTTCAGATTAGTGAAATTCTGCTTGGATTTCTTCCTGTCTTTTAATTTATTTAGTAACTTCATAAATAAATTAAAACCACTAGATGGGAAAATTGGTGAAACTGACAACTCCTACCATTTGGAGGTACATCTGCAATATCAAAAGGATCTCTGAAATATCACAGACTGCTTTTGAGTATGTTGTTACACCTATTTTTATTTCAAAAATTTGAAGGGTTTCTTTTTAGTAGCTGATTTATTATTATTATTATTAGGGATATTATTATTATTATAATTATTATATAAATAACAAATTTTAATGATATATATTTTTATATATATAAATTATATATATCATTTTATATCTATACAAATTATAATATATATATTATATAAGTAAATAATATTATATTATTATTAGATATATAAATATTATAATATTATTAATAATATTATTATTGTTAGGGATAAATTAGAGTACAGGTTATGTTTGAAATATGCAACTGTGAAATCCTAGGAGCCTTTACAGCAATTTATAAACATGACAATGAAGAAAACAGAAATGCCTCTTAGTATTGACTGAGAAAAATAATTGTTCTTTGCAATCTGTTATGTTCACTTAAGGTGGTTTTCTCTTGGTTGGTTGAGGCTGAAGACATTTATCCAGATAATATCCAGAATTATCTCTGCAGTTATTTCTCTTTAGAATTAATTGTGGGGGGGTTTTTTTGGTCATGTTATTTTCCTAGTAATTTCCTCTCTAGAAATTATTCTTCCTTAAAGACATTCTAGGGGGGAAAGTCACATTTTTAAGTATCGATTACATGAACAAAGTTAATGACCACAGAGATTTATGCTCAAGAAAATTTTTCAGCCTGAAACTCAAGCTGGAAAAACTTGCAGTTCTCTTGCACGGAGCAGAAAATTTGATAGCAAGAAGAGAAATTGAGTTGTACCAGGTTTACTTGGCTCATGGTTACAGGTGGCTCAAGTAACAGCAGTAGAAATTTCACGACTAATTTCACTGAAAAGAGGATGCTGTCCCAAGAAAATGGCAGCAAGAAAAACCAGACTCACCTCTCAGAGACTGAAATATCTGGATGAATAATAGTGTCAGGAAACAAGCCTTATTTAGCAAGTCCAAAAAGAGAGAAAGGAAGGAGAGTGTTCTGTTCTTGTTTTTTGAGGGAGTGAGAACAATTCTGTGGATGAAGATACAGCTATTTCTAGCTCAGGAACAGAACTGTTTCGGATATTTTGACATCAAAGCCTGGTGACCTCCCGTCCCCCTTGAAGATCTTAATCACACACACCAAACTGGTCAAAGAGGAGAATCATGATTCTTCAATGAGCCACCTAAAGAAAGGGATGATAAATATATGCAAGGCATAAACATTGTTTTTCTGCAGCAGTTTGTGGATCTCATCTCTCCGTATTTTTTTGTTGGATCTGTTGCCTTGGAGATTGAAGAAATTCTGTTGGTTGTGCCTTTTCCAATTGAATAAATGTATTTGAATCCAAAGGATTGTGTACACTTTGTGTGGGTTATATTGATTGAGGATTGTTTATATTGTGTCTATTTTATACAGTGAAAATGTTTCAGATGAAAGGAGAGATTAATGAATAGGACCTTTATTTATTTTATTGAGTTACGGAAGAAAAAGTGAACTAAAATTTCTGTAACTTTTTCTTTATGCTTTTTTCAGTGGGTCTTCGAGTCAAAAGGACACCTAGTCAAAACCTACAACTTTCCAAATATCATTTTTGAAGACCAAATGCCTGTGAGACTTAAATAATTAATACAGAAAGAGCAAAAGCAGAAATAAAAGATGGCCATGGAAATTCAGTAGTATTTAACCACAACCTGTTTCAGTTGCTGTCGTAACACAATTGTTTTGCTTTCTTGCAGATTCAAGTGTCTTCAATAAAACTCATAATCCTGGTGCTGATGATAAATCACCCAAGAATGCACAGCTGCACCAGGAGAAAAAAGGTCCCAAAATAAATACTCTGTTTATTTTTGTAGCTGTTACTTGTTCCTAAGCACTTTCAGAAAATCACTCAACTTGCTCAGCCAGCAGAATTTACCAGATTCTCCAGGCACTGCCAGGCAGAGAGAAAAGGAAGCTGCCTTTTTTCTCAAGGTAAAGACAACAGGACATTCTTTGAGCACCTTGGCTTCAACATGATAATATTCAAGCCTTTATCAGCCCATAACACATTTTATCATGAGAGAAGTGACTGAGCTTGCCCTGTCTACCATTTGCTATTTATTTCCCAACTGGGTGGTTTCTAATTCCAGAAATTCTGGATTTCAGAAAGGTCCTGACCAAGATTTCCCTTTAACCACATCAATTAGGGAAACATTCTCCATGCAGGACTGCATTTTCAACTGCTCATTTTCATTGCCACCAGAACTTTTTGGCCAAATTGGTTTGTTGCTCTCCTGCTGGCAAAACATAAAGCTTTCGTGAAGAGTCTGGTGTGCTTATTTACAGTCAGTTCTGGGACATGGTTTCTGAAGTTCTTGAAAATGTTACTGAGTAGGACTGTACATAATTATGTAGCTAATTTTGCTGCTCCGAGCTCCTTTTTCATCCACATAAGTCTCATATTTCTACAAAATTTGTTAAAAACTATGCATGATGCATTTCTTATTCTTATTTAAATCCATATTTTCACCTCTATAAAGCTGAGGACAAGAAATGATGCTGAATTTCAGAACAAAGTGCATATTTGGAAGTGGCTATTCATCCAGAGAGCTTTGTAGAAAATTTAGATGGGCTGCAGCTTAATTATGCCTTCTGTGTGTCTTGCACGACCCCTGAATGGAACCAGCTATGGTTTGACCATTCATCTACTTCCAAAACCCTCAACCTGGCTCCCTGAAATAGGAATTATCTCTGAAAGCAGCACAAAGTAGTGTTTAATGCTAAAATAACATTTAATCTTTACCTGTTGGGAGGCTTTTAACTCATATCTTGTAATGAGAAGAATGATTATCACTCACATCAGCTTTGCTAGATGCTGATAAATTCAGCCTGAGCTGTTTAAAGGTTCTGAAAGGGGTGAGTTGAGAGGTGGTGGAGGGGAGGGAAGAGAGCATCAAAAGGTAAAAAAGGGAGAAGGTGCTGCCTGGCTGAATGTCATGGAAAATGTCAGCATATGATTTTATCTCAGAAAAACAGCTTTTCCCCCACTTTAAAAAAAGATAGCAGGTGCCATCTTTTCCATGCTATGCTGACTCCTGAGACCTTCTTAAAGAACAGCCCAGAAGGGTCAGATTTTCATTAAATCAGATCTATCTAGTTATTAAAATGAGGTAATGCAGCACACACAGCTGGGGAGTTTGGTCTGCTGTGCTCTCTAAATCACAGCGTTTTGTTCACTCTCTCTGTTGCTGCAATACTAGAACTGCCCTAAAAGAATTAACCTGCTGGGAATGCATTTTGGCACACGAGTTGGTGAGGAGATCAGCCCTACACACACCCAAAAATCTCATGTGTTTTCTCTCAAACTTAATCTACCTGTCTGCATTGTGTTATCACTCTTATGACTTTAGGGACTCTAAACAGAGGGTGGGAGTTCATTATTTTCAGAAGTGAAAGGGTCCTTGTCTCAGAAAAGTGCTTCTCTTCCTCTCTCTCATTTCTGGGTGGTGTTGTTTTATATTTGGGCACTTGAGCTCGTGTGAGGAATCCTTCACACACCTGGGTTCAAGCAGGGAAAGTGTGGATTTTTTCTCAGTGTGCTGGGTCTGCCTGCAAGGGAAACCTGTGCTGCTGTCCCTGTCTGACACCAGCTGAACAGAAGGAATCCCAAGGGAAAACCCTCCAGCTGAGCTGTTTGCAACTCCATCCTTCCAACTGAAAAGAAACCACCTCCAGCTTTTCTGTAAATCCACCTCTCAGGGAAAAGCTTATGACAAATCCTCCTATTTATCTGAGAGCCCCGAGAGGAGCCAAGAGCTTTCACAAAGCCCTGGTGGAACAGGTCTCATCACGACACAGATCTGTGACTTTCCAGATTATCCTGAGTTTGTGCTGGAGCAGAATCAGAGAGCAAAGATTCACTCAGCATGTTTCCTTGAGTTCCACAGGAGACTTGTCATGGCAAGACAAGCCCATTATCAACCTTTGTTAGGGAAAGGACACTGCCTCCCATCCCTGGGCAGCAAATTTTGGTGACTCCTCCTCGCTGGGTATTCTTAGAAACAGCATTTAAATCAACAGCAAGGATAATCGCAGGCAGAGAGGGTTAGATCATACATAGGTTTAAATTGGATTAGTGTCACTGAGCTCAGAGTTTCTCCAAGTGGCTGAAATAACAATGAATAAGCACTCGTGGAGCCAGGGATGGGTTTTCCTGAGGAATGTGGAGCAATGCTTTTGTCTTCCTTTGTCCTCTGTCTTGTTCCTCCTTTGGAAGTGATAGGAAGTCTTCTCACCTTGAATTAAATAGGTCATGGGCTTTCATTGTGGATGGTAAAGGATTTCAAAAGTTTAATTCCTATATTTTGTAGAAGCCCTAACACAGCCTCTGAAAACTATTTACTAGTCTCTGAAAGCCATCTACCATCTCCATTTCCAGTTTCTAGAATTAATGAAGGTAGTAAAACATATGGATCATTGGGTCCTTTCTAAACATCATAATCCTATTTTAGAAGAATTTACACGGCAACTTAAAAAGTTTCCCAGATCTCCTGGCAGTGATGTAAATGTCTGGTGTGGGTCAACCACAAAGTCCCTGTGACATACAGGAGGCACAGTGGACTCTTTACTTGGTTTATATTTGAATATTTGAATATTTGAAGGATTGATTTCAATTTCAATCTTTCAGTTCAAAGTGAAAATATAGAAGTTATTATTATTTTTATTATTTGAATGGAAGAGAGCTACAGAACTAAAGTTTGCAGGAGCTACTGCCTTTGAAAGAGGAAATATTTTCTTCTAGTGGGAGCACTAACTGTGATCCCTGGCAGCAGCATTGCTCATGTAGCAAAAGTTGCTGAACAAAAAAAGCCTCATGTATTTTCTTAGTAACAATGTCAAGAATAGATCTAAACAATCAGTTCAAAACAAATGGTCCCAAATTTCTAAAATTAGAAGTGACTTTCTTGTTGAGATACATTGGGGTTTTTTTCTCCTCTCTGTGTCTGTAGATTCAGTGTACATTCCACCTCATTGTGTTCCTTAAAAAGTCTCAGTTTTTATGGAAATTTCTTAATCCCTGAAAAATGTAAAGGTTAAAGGTAAATACGTCACAATTTTTCTTTGCACAGTCACCTTTTTGGAGCAGGAGCTGTGTTTCTGTGCTTTTTTGTACCTGAATGGTACAGAAATACTATAATGTATTATGATAGATATAATAGAATCATGTACAGGGAAGTAAGCATGAATATTATAAAATATTATGGCAGATATATGATAATAGAATAATGTACAGGGAATTAAGCAAGTCTTGAAAATACTTTTGATATTCAAGGCAAAAGGGACATTTAGGGGATGAGACAGAACCACTCATCCCATGTCAGGCACTGCTCAGGGATGGATTTTCTGTTTCTCCAGTTTGGGTGCTTGTCTAGCCCAACCTAAATCCAGCCTTTGGGGAAAATTCAGGGCCTAATGCAATTACATCTGTTTCATGTGTGTTCTTAAATTTTCGAGAGCAATGAGAGGGCTTCCCTTAAAATCTTCATGGTGCTCTCTTGTCAGCAGAGTTTCCTGGCTTTCTGACCTGGAGGTATTGTGAAATGCTATTTCGCCTGCTTTGTGGGTGTTTATTTATAGATACCTGCCCTTGTGATTTATTTTCTGTCAAATTATAATTGCTGGCAACAGTGTTAGCTGTCATCTTAACTACCTGTCAGTTACCTCTGTGCTTTTATGAGGTAAAGCCTCTGAGTTTGGAGTTAGGTTGGGCTGCTCAGGTGTTTTTCCACTTTGGTGTTAATCTCCACTTGTGCTGCTCAGAGCTAGGAGGTTTCTTTGTGTGAGAAGAGAACTGTGCTTGATTTCATTTTTATTGCAGGGAATTTCTGATGAACCCATGGATTTCAGAAATATTATAATTTATTCTGATGATCCCATGGATCTCAGAAGAATAGAAATATGGACACAAGGCAAAATTGTTTTTCTCTGGCTGTGTATTCCAAACGCTTGAAAGTACTAACTCAGACTAGGCTTGAATGCATTTCTTCTTCTCCTGAGAAGGCTTTAGTCCTAATTAAATGTGTGCCTGTGTTCTTCAAGTGCTGCAGTGAAGGACTCCCAGGTTCACAATGTATGAGAAAGGAGACACCTGGAGTTTGTGGCACCCACAGAGCTCCTAGAAATAAATAAAAGTTTTATTCTTGCTGAGGTTTATGAGTTATTTGATGACCTCTAAGCCCACTCACCCTTTTAGTTTGCTCAGCACTTTCCTCCTCTGGTCAGTATTCTGCTGTGGTGTGGGGCATTCAGCTTTTCATTCCTAGATATTCCTAGACGACATTAAATCATACATTTTTCCATGGTAGTTTCTTCACAGTTTCGTCCTTACTAGAGCAGGCTTGGGTAAAAAAAAGTTGGCACACCATGCTTGAGTGGAAAGCTAAATGGTTTTTGACTTCTTTTCTTCCTGTCTTTATCATAACTCTCCTTGTTACTATGAACTAGTGAAAAAAAGAACTATTATGGAAACATTTTTGTCTTTCCTTTTTTAAAAAGACATCTCTTTCTTTGCTCTTCCACTAAAGGTAATAGGTTTATCTGATAGGATCATATCTATCACACGCATGCTCTAATAGGAAAAAAAAAGCAATTACAAAAGAAAAAAAAAGTTCCTCCCTACTTTCCTGCAAGATGAAGATATTTCTCTTCATGACCACCTGATTAGAGTGTCTTCCAGATATTCAGGGAAAGAATAAAAATCTCTTTTGCTTGTTAATGACGAAAGAAAAAAAATGTTTTGCAGTCTCTTAAGTGCACAACAGAGACAAATTTCATGTGTTCTGCCCATCTATCTAGGAGAGGATTTCCCTGCTTCCTGCACAGGACAAAAAATTTTCAAAGCCTTCCTTTTTTAATTTGTGGTACAAGAGCTGAGCTTTTCCAAATTCCAGACCACAAAGAAAAGTCCCCTTTACATGGAAGAGAAAGGCAAGTGACTTTAAGCAAATTCTGCTTAAAATTAAAAAAAAAGAAACATCTTGTCCTTTGTCATGATGGATTAACATATAAAAGTGTATCTAAATGAAAAATGTGGTGTGGGAGGAAAAAGAAGAAAATCCCTTTTGGACTTCATTGCAACCCTTTAATGAGGAAATGCTGTCTTGGAGGATGCAGTTTTTGAAAACATTTCTACATTGTGGAGGCAGAAAATAAATAGTCAGCTTTACTCAGGCTGAGAACTTGGGCAGGAGAATTGAGCACAGAACTCCACCAGTTTACAGGCAAGAAACTTCCTAAATCTCCTGCCCTTCTGTGGAGACAGGAAAGGACAAAATACCACTTTCACTTTGTAAGGACAGGAGAAATGAAGCAGAGGAAGCAAATAACAAAATTGAGACTGAAATTGTCTATAAAGGCACCTGAGAACCCTGCTAAAAAACTTACACGTTTGTCACATCTCAGGTTACCTGTATTTTTGTATTTTTTATTTTTGAATTTTTATTGCTTGATAACAGGCATCTGCTAGCTTTCATGTTTTATTTTCATCTTTATCCACTGCTTGCAGTGTATTTTTTACTGTGACACCAGAATCCCATCACTGAACATCTGCTATGTGGTCTGTCTCACAAATAAACACTCTTTCACAATCCTGATTTCTCCTGAAATAGGTCAATATTTGACTTGTATTCAGAAGTATCAGGATGTGGAAATGCCTTTTGAAAAGCCTCCTTATCTTCCAGGGGTGCAGACACACCTGAGAACACTGTAAGGAAAAGCAAAATCATGGAGAGAATGAGGGGGAAAATAAAGAAAAAAGGACACAAAAAGGGAGAAAAACCCCTCATCTCAAAAGCTGTCAAATGCTCTTCACAAATGGCTTCACATTGAAAACCTAGGTTAAAAAGCAAAAAGAAAAAGCATTTTGTATTTGCATTGTGGAAACTCAATGGCTCTTGGAAAAGACTACTTGCCTGAAATACCTTCTCTGCCTCCTGCCAGACTCAAAAAAATGCTTGCAGCAACAACACTTTCATGTGTCCCGGTCCTTCCAAAGTTTCTTCTGAGTCACTGTGAAGGGAATCTGGAAAAATCTTTTAGTTTGGTTGGAAAAAAATGCTCCTTAAACCAGGGGTTACCAGTTGTAAAGACGTATTTTAAAAACTTGTTGCTAAACATCTGGTGAATACAAAAGCTCTTGTTGTTCATTTATTTTATCTTTTCAAATAAACTTTATCATTTCCCACAGAGTTTCATGTTCCTTCCAATTCACAGTCTGCAAAGGGCAGCACCAAGTAGTGACTCAGGGCAGGAGGAGAGAGTTTTTGTCAATTTTGATGAACATATCATAAACCCAATATTGTTTCATGGTGCCTGTGATTCGACTGAAAACTCATTCAGTGAAAACTGGTTTGTTCCTTTTTAATCTCAGTATGGATTTCTTGCTAAGCATTTCTGTTGCCAACAACACTGACAAATTGAACAATCCTTTGTTTTATGTACTTTTGTTATGAAAACAATAGCACTGGGCATTTCCCACTGCTGAATGTGATGAGGTAGGATGAGCTAGGGTCAGGATAATGTCCAGTAGGGTTCTGAATATCTCTAGGATGGAGTCTCCACAAACTCTTTGGGCTGCTGGGTTTAGTAATTGACCAACCTACAAACACAGCAGAAGCTTGGAGATCTTTCTGGAATCATTGGTAAGAAGCAGATAGTGACAATGCAAATCCAGAGCCTTCTTCAGGGCTTTTTACATCAGTGAGAGCCAATCTGTCAGTGGTCTGACTCATCACCTGCCAACAATGCCATTTCCCCCTGTATAATCTGCATTTCATCCATGCTACTGAATGCAGAAAGTGTATGCATTAAAATTCTGCATGTAGATTGGAAATTCTGTGTAAAAATGTCAAACTCTCAATCCTTAGTACCTCTGGCTGGCTTCTCCTTCAAGATAGTCTCTGAATCAGCCTTTGGAGCCAGCCTAAGTATTTCCTCCTGGAGAAAACCCCAAAGGGTACACATTCAAGTGCTGAAAGAAAAGATGAATAATGAGAGAAATGTTTCAAGAATGCAGAATTTTTCAACAAGTTCTTAAGGACTGCTGAGTTATTAGCACCTCCTAGAGAATTTGGGATTTCACCTACAGTCTTTGTCTCCCTGGCAACAAAAGTTTGGTGTAACAGCACTGTTAAAATGTGATGTATTTTGTTTCCTCCGTGCTTTAATGAGAGACATTAACTAGAAGGAATCCTGCTGGAATGGTGACTTCACTGCAAATAATTTCAAAACTATATCCTTTGAATCTCTACACTCACTCAGCTTTCAGTAAGTTTTACAAACTTTCACATTGCAAAAAAAGTGATAGTTAAGTGTATGGGATATGTATGAAACCTAACAAAAAGGGATTAGGAAATAAAAATTATTACAAAAGAATACAAAATTTTGGAGTTGGTGTCTGTCTTCTAGAAAAATAAACCAAAACAAAGAAACAAACCACATTTGAATGAAATAGCAGAGCTATAGTTAAGAGGTTCTGGGTTAGGATTTCCAGTTATAACTTTTACAGCAACAGTGAAATCAGCCTGCTCTGCCTATTTCCAGTTTCTGACCATATGTTGTTTTGCCTGTTAAAATGCCTTTCTGGAATTTTATCAGAATTTCTCTTACATATGAGCACTGGAAAAGCCAATTACCTTCTCTGTATTTGCAGAGCACTGTGCTCAGAAAGATGCAGATGTGACTGGTGATTAGTTAAAAGTAATGTAAAAGCATCAAGTGTTTGTTGTAGGACTGTAAAACTCTCTGGAAAACTGTGGAGTTTAGAGGTGTATGTGGTTTGTTTTTTTGTTTGGTTGGTTTTGGGGTTTTCGGGGTTTTTTGCTTGGTTTGGGTTTTTTTGTTTGGTTTTTTTGGTTCTTTTTGTTGTTTTTTTGTTTGGTTGGGTTTTTTTTTGTTTTTTACCCAGAATTAAGTGGCCACAAAATCACAGTATTTGATTATTATTTTATTATTCTTACCAACCCTTGATGTATCTCTCTTTCAGTTGCTATTACAACAACCATGAACACTTCCCTCTACAATGATCAACCCAGCCTCAAATATTTTCTGTGTGTTGTCACCACATTAATCTCCTCCTTTGTTAACATAAGCATGTGCACTGCACAGATTTATTTTGGAAGAGCAAAGGCCAACAGGGGCCAAAAATCAAATCTCAGGAGTTTTGGTGGATTCCTAAGGTATCATTAATGCCAAAAAGCAAGAGTGGCACCTGTCTTTATCATCACATCTGGAGCTTTCTGCTTACCTTCCTCTTCTGTGTCACTCTGTCTCAGGAACATGTGAAATGTTATGTATTCTCACATGTTTGGTGTCCTCATTGAGCCCCACAACCCCTAAGGAATCCAGCAGAGATGGATGTTGGCATTTCCTGCTCCTCTCCAGGCGTGTTTTACACACAGGTTTATAACCAGAGCTTCTCCACAGTCTCACTGAAGGCTGCATGAGGTGTCTCAAACCTTGCTTCTTCCCCACTCCAGCAGTTTTTCAACTCAGCAGTCAGATGTTCTTGGCCACCCAGATTCCCTCACAAAAAGGCCATGAAATGTGATGTCAGCCTAACTCAGAGACACAAAATCTAGCTGGGGGAGAGGGAGACCTAAAGGTTAAGTCTGGGATGTGGTGTCACAAGTGATTTGTAAATTAATTTTGCCTTCTGTCACCGTTGTGGCTTCTGCAAAGTTGATTTCTCTAGCAGCAAAAGACAGAAAGACTACAGAACTCTCAAAACCTGTTCTGTTTTCTGTTCACACATTCCCCAGGAGTTACTAGAGTTCCCACCCACCCCCTGATGGGCACAAAGCTTCCAAAAGTTCCTGTGCTGTGTTGGCAGGCAATGGAATATGAGGGGATGGGTGAAAATCACCTTTTCAGGGTAAATATTCCATGAGCTGTTACGATTAAGAAAGAAATTGTGTGTTAATAAGCATGGAGGGAAGAAAAGAACAAGAGTATGGGGATGGAGAGGGGTCTGATAAGTTCTGGAGGCAACCTTTAAAGTAAATAAAATAAAATAAAACCAGAAATCTCTCCCCCGAGTGTATCTAGCTAATGACAGATATAAAATCCATTCAGTGACTTCTGTTTCTTTCTACGTGAAGCTAGAAGACATCAAATAAAACCCACTTATTTCAGCCTCCAAAACAGGGGAAAAGGTGCTCAATACCACACAGTTAAGCTGTGAAATCTCTTGCTGCTCTTGCAGTGACAACAGATTGCACTTGTTCAAAAGGAGCATCAATGAATCAATAGGAGAAAAGAAAATTTTTTACGGATTGTTGAGCACAGATAAACAGCCTCTGGCTCAGGGGCATCCCTGAATTCCAGTTTCACAATTTCTCTGTGCTCTTCTCCTGGCACCTGCTGCTGACCACTGCAAAGCAGGAGATTTTACAGCTGAACCTCATGACTCATTTTCATCCTTATGAAACTTTTACAAATCACAGCACTTGGACCAGGTTGGAAATTCTTGGGCCTCTGTGGAGAAAATCTGTCAGCATCCTAGGATCATGAATAATAGTGCTTGCTGCCTAATTGCTGTGAATGGCCTGGCTGTTCTCCTGCCAAAAACTTGTCAAGGTGAATTATTATGTATGAGGAATATAATCTTGTCCTGTTTTTTTTCTGGGATAGAGAGAGATGCTGTGAGATTTTGAAACCAATCGAGTGTAGATCTAGTGTAGATGAACACAGCCAAATTAATCTCAAAGGATGGATTTAGCTGAAGACTACTTTTATCAGCAAATAATAAGATTTGATGCCATATCTTAAGGAAAAAAACCAAAAAACCCAACCTTGCACAATCTTTATTTTCCAGCCAACCTGGCCAAGTAATTTTCTTATCTATAAAATTGCATTTACTAGCTTGATTGATTGTTCCTGTTCTTTGCCTCAATAAATACATTTTAAAATATGTATAAAACGTGTTATAGTATCCAGGTTTTGATATGATCCAACACGTTGCTATGGAAATGCAGAAGTTCAGCTGAAAAATATTTGGGTTTCTTTATCTGTGGATGACTTTTTTCCTCTGCCTTTATTCATACTGCACTTGTAGAAGTTTATATTTCTTACTTGAATGGATCAGGGCTCAAAAGAAGACATCAGGGCCATAAAGCAAATTTCAAAGACAAGAATTTTCAGCTCAGAAGAGGTTTGTTAAGCACACCTTGCACTTGAAGCAATAACTATAAATACTTCATTCTCTGTGTAGCACTTTATTCATTTTCTGTGTAGAAATTCTGTGCAGGTCATATGGATGTCTCTGCACTTTCTCAACATACTTTTTAGTCACAAATCACTTGAGGACCGAAAAAATATTTTTCTACATTTGTTAACTTTTGCAGAAAAAGAGATTCCAAATGTTTCCAGGTTTGAAACTTCACAAGATTAAAAAAAAAAAAAAAAAAATCCATGTAGATCATATTTATAGTAACTATACTAATAGATGCCAATTACAGACATGAACAAAACACATGTTTTGTGTTTTTTCAAAATTTTCAAAATTTAAAAAATATGTTGTATTCTCCCCATTCTCCCTGCCTCCATAGTCTTTGGATTACTGATGCTCCTCCTTCTCTCTCTACCAGTGGAAAATGCATCTTCTGCAAAGCCATGAGCTTTGCAGCACCTTGCAGCTCGAGGTAAAAACACAGGATTGCCCTGTGGGAAGCAACATGGAAAGCATTACAAAAAATGGAATCCTTCAGCGAGCCCACAAAAATGAAAAATAGAGGCAGAAACAATAGCTGCCACATGGCATTACCCTGCTATGCTAATATGGCACTATGTTTCCACTTAGGCAGAAACCAGAAACATTCAGGTCAGCTTTACGGGAGCAAAACTTCCATCAGGGATAAATAATGGAACTAACAAAAACCAAACTCACAGGTCAGCAGCTGCTGCACGTGGCTGCTGCTGAAGAGAAAGAAGCCTTTGAGACAAGATCTGTTTCCAGTCCTGCTGTGAAACTCTGTGATTTACAGAATAATTGTTTCCACGTTCGAATGTTTGTGGTTCAGCACAGGCATCACAGCTGGGGAAGAGAAGCAGCAATAATTTGTGGGACCTGGTGGGACGAATCCCAGAGTGCCTTTTCACTTGAATTTTTTCAAGTGTGTGCATTACAGTTCAGACTTTTTCCCTTCCCTTCCCTTCCCTTCCCTTCCCTTCCCTTCCCTTCCCTTCCCTTCCCTTCCCTTCCCTTCCCTTCCCTTCCCTTCCCTTCCCTTCCCTTCCCTTCCCTTCCCTTCCTTCCTTCCTTCCCTTCCTTCCCTTCCCTTCCCTTCCCTTCCCTTCCCTTCCCTTCCCTTCCCTTCCCTTCCCTTCCCTTCCCTTCCTTCCCTTCCCTTCCCTTCCCTTCCCTTCCCTTCCTTCCCTTCCCTTCCCTTCCCTTCCCTTCCTTCCCTTCCCTGAAACTTCCCTGAAACTTCCCTGAAACTTCCCTGAAACTTCCCTGAAACTTCCCTGAAACTTCCCTGAAACTTCCCTGAAACTTCCCTGAAACTTCCCTGAAACTTCCCTGAAACTTCCCTGAAACTTCCCTGAAACTTCCCTGAAACTTCCCTGAAACTTCCCTTCCCTTCCCTGAAACTTCCCTTCCCTGAAACTTCCCTTCCCTGAAACTTCCCTTCCCTTCCCTGAAACTTCCCTTCCCTGAAACTTCCCTTCCCTTCCCTTCCTTCCTTCCCTTCCCTTCCCTTCCCTTCCCTTCCCTTCCTTCCCTTCCCTTCCCTTCCCTTCCCTTCCCTTCCCTTCCCTTCCCTTCCCTTCCTTCCCTTCCCTTCCCTTCCCTTCCCTTCCCTTCCCTTCCCTTCCCTGAAACTTCCCTTCCCTTCCCTTCCCTTCCCTTCCCTTCCCTGAAACTTCCCTGAAACTTCCCTGAAACTTCCCTGAAACTTCCCTGAAACTTCCCTTCCCTGAAACTTCCCTTCCCTTCCCTTCCCTTCCCTTCCCTGAAACTTCCCTGAAACTTCCCTGAAACTTCCCTGAAACTTCCCTTCCCTTCCCTTCCCTGAAACTTCCCTTCCCTGAAACTTCCCTGAAACTTCCCTGAAACTTCCCTGAAACTTCCCTGAAACTTCCCTTCCCTGAAACTTCCCTTCCCTGAAACTTCCCTTCCCTGAAACTTCCCTGAAACTTCCCTTCCCTTCCCTTCCCTTCCCTTCCCTTCCCTGAAACTTCCCTTCCCTGAAACTTCCCTGAAACTTCCCTGAAACTTCCCTTCCCTGAAACTTCCCTTCCCTGAAACTTCCCTTCCCTGAAACTTCCCTGAAACTTCCCTTCCCTTCCCCTTCCCCTTCCCCTTCCCCTTCCCCTTCCCCTTCCCCTTCCCCTTCCCCTTCCCCTTCCCCTTCCCCTTCCCCTTCCCCTTCCCCTTCCCCTTCCCCTTCCCCTTCCCCTTCCCCTTCCCCTTCCCCTTCCCCTTCCTTCTCTTTTGGAGCAACAGAAGTTACTTTAAAGTTAGCCAGGAATGAGCTGAAGCAAAAATTCCAGTAGTGCTGAGCAACATTTTTCTCACTCTGCTGAAAAGAGATGAGATGTGGCAAAACTTGCTGTGCTTTTACTGCATGAAAATTCCTTCACTTGAGCTAAAACTCACTGCCCTCACCAGCCTGTATCCCTCTTCTGTTTATGGAAAGGGAATTGCCAAACCACAAGTTTCCACCTGGAAACCAAAAGATTTTAGAAAATATCACGGTCAGGTTCTAGGCTTCACAGCAATGCTATGCTTTACTTCTTGTGTTTGTTATGTGTGATCAGAATTTAAAAGTTGCGTTTAAAATTCAAAGAACTGGGAAAAAATAATTCAAGAGCTCAGGGGCTTCCAAGAGGGAAATAGAAATATTTTTAATTGCGGTGAAAAAGAGTAACTTATTCTATCATTATAAATGCTTATTTTTTTAGTATTTCTAAGGCATGCATAACTCCATGTATGAAATGAAAATATGTGATTTTAAAACTCATTTCAAAATTAGGAAAAACCCTATAATTTAGGTCCAGAAGCTCCCAAGAATCAAATTTATCATGTAGAAATTACAGCTGTGGCCTGAAGTGAAGTTTTAGCAAAATGGATTTTCCACAATTTGATTTGAATACACATTTTATCACTATATAAAACTGCTATATTTTTTAATACACTCCAATGGCAACTCACATAATTTTCTTTTGAACACTAGAGTAGGTCAAAAGTTTATGTTAATCTATTCTCTTGCCTAAATTTGTTTTAAAGGTGAAGACTTGAACTTTTAAAACAAATTCAACTTTCACCTAAGCCTACTAAGTTTTGGCAAAATAAAAATGTATTATTCTCTATTCTCAGTATTTTTCCTTATTAAGAGTCTATTTTCAAATAGAGAAATGTTCAATATGACTAGGGAGGAGAAACTTCAGTATTGCAACGTTTCTACTTTCTAAAAGCCTTTAGGAAAGGAATTAGATATAAATTGTCAGCTCACAGAGAATGGTTTTTTGCCTTTTATAACTGTTCAATAATCTAGTTGATGGATATTTGAGTGCATTTTATATTCTGCTTTTATTTGTTTTCTGCAGTGCTGTAGGTAGAGACTGTATGCTCTATATGCTCCCACGATTATCTCTGCACAAATATAAAAAATAATTCTGTTTTATTGGGTTGCAGTTTTGCATAAATATTAGCCTTTATTCCTCCAAGGTCATAAAAAGAGTGATCTTCTGAGCATGAAATAAACTAGGTCTTCTGCAGGTTTCTCAAACTATTTATTAAGTTTGCACCCACTCATCTTCTGACAAAATCTCTTCAGTGTATGCAAAGTTCTAAAATGTTAATAAGTTTAACACTTATTAGATATTTAGATGCAATACATTCTAGAAGAACCTTCCAAGTTTGCATTTCAGGGGAAAAAAAATGTGCTTAGTGTGTTTTTACTACTTTTTTAAATTCAGACCATTATCTTGATAGGATGATTCCCATTTATCTGCCAAAAAATAAAAACCCCAAAACAAAAAAATCAAAAAGTAACTACTCTTTAATTGTATACCCCATCAGAGTTATGCAACAGAAAAGAAATGCATATATTTGGAGACCCAACTTGAAACCACATTTGACCCAAATCCAATGAGTTGGAGCTGAACTTAAAAGAAGGACACACATGCAAATAAACAATCCTCTCTTTATAAAGCTTTAATGCACTTCTAAAAGATTCCAGCCAAGAAATTCTGGGGAAAAAGGGCACCAGGCAGGTTTTATTCCCACTGAGGTCAAAGAAAAGTGTCACAATAACTTCCGTGATCTTTGTAGTAATGCAAATCTCCCAGAGCATGTGATGCCACAGCAAAATCAGTGAGAAAAGGGGAAATGGCATTTTAAAATACAGGCAAGAAGCCAGAATGAACATTGGTGCTTTTACTTTTGTTTCTAAAAGCAGCTCCAGATATTCCACCTTCATAATGATGAGGGATAATAATAACTGATATTGATTATTGACAAATTAGTGGTCTCTGCTCTGCCTGGACCAAACAAAATTAAACATCTATAAATCTAATGTAGATTTTTTTCTGCCCACGGTTGCTGTGTATAGAAACAGATAAGTCTTTCTAATGAATCTGATTTCACTAACTTTTAAAAAATTTCTTTCATAGACTTTACCATTGTATAAATCCAGAAGTTCAGCAAAAATGAAGGAAAAATAAAGGAAGATGGTTATGTGGGTACATGTCTTCAACACTTCTTGGCAATGTTTTATTCTTGGTAACATGAGTCATAAACCTTGGATTTCTCCTTGAGAGAAAAAGAAAGGGCTTTCTTGAATAAAAATAATGTTCTTCAATAATTTATGTTTTTAATGTGTTGTTTTTAGAAAAGTGCACCCAGTTGGTGTAGTTGGAGAAATAATTGTCAAAATAGCTAAAAGTCCTGTATTTTTAAATGAGCCTTCAAATTTTAGAAAATTTCTAGAGTCTTTTTTCCTTCTTTAATGTTAATAATTGCCTGTAAAGGCATGCAAGGTGAAATGCTGTATCTGTTAAAATAACCCACATGTTGCAGAAGCTAAGCATGTCTCAGCTCATATTTTTACTTCTCAGGTGACTTCAATATCAACAACTTCAGCAGAGAATTGAAAAAGCATGGGGAAATCTATTTCTCCTCTCATTAAGTTGAATCTTCACACAACAACATTACAATTTATAACTTTTATTTGAGCAGGACACAGTGGATCCTGTGTCAGGTTAGTATAACCGTGTAGAAGTTTATCCAGCTTTTTGTTATAACTGCTGGAATATTTCCTCTCTTTTCTTCTTTTGTCATTTCTCCATTTTAACATTCCCAAGAGAAGGTGATCTTTTAATCAAAAATAGTTTTTCTTTTATCCCATCCCTTTTTTTTCCCAGTTAAAATGTGGTTTATTTTCAGACAAGATGCTATCAACCGATATATTAAAAAAACCTTTAAATCTTGTGCATTTTTCTCTTCTGTGTTCTTCTCATCTGATGCTTCCTGACAGTTTGAGAAAATCCATTTTTTCTCTTAATATTTTGCCTATTCTCCATTGGTTACTTTTTTTTCTCTGTAGCTCCTCAGTGCTTCCACGACACATCTGAACTTGGCAAAGATTTTATTCCCTGAGCTGTGTTTGTTTAAATCTCCTGGAGGATTTAAAGACCAAAATCCCACTCTGGCAGTGCCTTGGTGCAGATCTTGCCCAGTTGAAGGTGGTTAAGGCAGCCAACACTGAGGGCAGACTTGAAATTTTTGTGAAATCAGGGTGAATTCTTTCAGCAAAACCAAGGATTTTGTGTTGACCCTCTGTGCATAAAGTCAGAGTCACAAATGTGATCAGGAGCCACTCCACTAAAATAATAAATTCTATTGCAGGCTCCACAGACATCCGTTGAGGTCTTGAAGGCAAAATAGCCATAATTATTAGGAAAATGGTAACATTTTAATTATTATTCTGATTATAGTTGGTGTAAACACCTAAGTTTAACAGACAAATAAAAAACCAGATTTACCCTGGATGCAAATGTCAAGCAGTTGAGGTGGCTAAAGTTGAGATAAAAACAGCAGCAGCCAGGTGTTCACACCTTTAACAAACACCAGGGCATGCTAAGAGTGCAAAGTGAGGGCAAAAATAATATTTTCACTATGTCCAAAAAGCCTTGAGGCCATCCGGAAAAACTATCCACAGGTACACATCAGGGTGAATGCAAAATCTTTGCCTTCACTGTCTTTGAATTTATTTTTTTTTTCCTCCAAAGCGACTTGCTAATTAAACAATAACATTGATCTTGTTACTTTGAAACAGTTTTAATAGGAAACAGGGTTGTTAAAGGAATAAAGGAATTAAAGGAATAAAACATTTGGGGGTTTGGCCAGAAGTGTGGGTCACACTGAATGAATGGCAAGGCACGTCCAGGATCAGCTGCAGGGAAAACTGGAAACAAAAATCACTAAAAGTTTTCGCAATTTCGACTCAGAGAAGAAAATGTCCCTTTCTTAAATACTCTGACATGAAATCACACAATTCCTGTTCTGGGGCAGAGTTTTCCAGACTGAGGGTGGAAAATGCAGCTTTGGTTTCTAGACTGGCACACAGCTCTTGAAAGCAGAGCCACAAGGGGGGAAAAAAGAGGTGGTCAGGAGAGTAATCAGAAAACAAAGATGAAGTATGCTAAAGAGTTATGATGGCATACTAAATATTTACTTAACTCTTTTGTTCAGACTTCAAAAAAATATTAAAACTCCATCAGAATAAGAGAATGTATGATTTCTGATAAAATAAATAATTTTTGAAAAGCCCAAATTAACCCCTTCCCTCAACCTGGAATCACATCTTTGAAAGTGTTGGTGGGACGTGGGGATGGAAGATGAAATATATATA
This sequence comes from Entomyzon cyanotis, assembly GCA_024500445.1. NCBI lineage: Eukaryota > Metazoa > Chordata > Aves > Passeriformes > Meliphagidae > Entomyzon > Entomyzon cyanotis. The sequence continues at coordinate 3,915,809 of JAKEPQ010000044.1, forward strand.
AAATATATAAACAACATATACATATGACAAATATAAAATTACTGATAAAGCTTATTTTTTTATTCATGTTGAAAAAAAAGGGTGAAATATCTAACAAAAATGAAGAATGCCTGTGGAAAAAAAGTCTGATGAGCTCTTCTATCAGCTCAGAGACCTCACACGTTGCAGGCAACTAAAGCATAATATCAGAATTGAAATTACCATATTAAAAAACCCCAACAAATTCCTTTTAGACTCCTTTCTAATTCCAAATAGATTCTTTTCTAATCCAGTCCAACCAAGTTCAATCAAGCCAGCACAACAAAAGTTAAGTCTGAGCTTACCATAATTTAATATATACTATATTAAAATTTAGAATATATTTAAATATTTCACATATGAAATATATATGATATATAAGAGAAAATATTTAATTACATTTATATAATATGCTACATAAATATATAATATATAACTTTTAACATATGATATGTAATATACAATCTATATTATATATTATATATTATATGTTACATATTATACATATTATATATTGTGTATTATATATAGTATACATTATATATTACGTATTATATGTAATACATTACATATTGTATTCTATTATATATTATATGTATTTAATATATAATGTATAATTAAAATATATAAAATATGTATTGTCATGCATATCAAAACTCAACAAACAAGAAACTTAAACCTATCTTCCAAACCCAATATTTATATTTTATCTATTTTATAAAAATGTTTTTGTATTTTATTAAATGTGCATATTATATAAAATTATTATCAATTTTCATATTATATGTAAAAAAATTACAATATATAAAAATAATGAAATAGTTTATAAAATTAGTAATTTTTAAATCAATTTTATAGAAGAAGAGACAGTGCCTCCTGTCAGAGAGAAAGGCATGTGGGAAGCTGGAAATGTGAAATATGCCAGCTGAAATACACCTGTCTTTTCAGCATGAAAACAAAGCTGGTGTATTCCCTTCTGAGAATTCTCCAGTTCCCTAAAAAGGTAAAATTCCTTTGCAGGGTGGGTTTAGGGTTAGGATTTGGGGCTGGAAGGTTTGGTTATCCCTGCCTGGTGTTCCTCAGGCTCTGCCAGCTCCATCACCCTGCAGGAAGGGAGTGACAAACGAGCCCCAGGCTCTGCCAAAAACTGGGACTTCAAAAATCTGCAGCCACCAAACCCAGCCTTTTATTGGTGGTACCACTAGATGGTATCCATTCTCTAACTTTCCCCATTTAAAAAAAAAAAATTTCCTTTTTTTTTTTCCTTCCCTGTTAGATGCTTTGTCAACCTGCACTGGCACAAAAGCTTTTATACTGAGAAAACTCAAACAAGTACTTAGGGAACCTGAGTAAGTGAATAACTTATTATTTTTTAGTAATTTTTTTTCTTTTTTTAGACTCCATCTTTATGGCAATTCACACAAGAGGAGTCAGATGAGCACTTCCACTGCCTCTACCTCACCTGCCTGGAGCAGAAATCCCCAGCCAGGAAGAGAAGTGTTGATTTTTAGCCAGGTCTGCTCCCTTTCAACCTCTGAGCACAGCAAACCTGCCTGATCCAGAGGAGCACAAAGCACTGCTCCCTGCACAGCCAGGGCTGGGTGAGCAAATTAAAATAGATGGAATTAAAAGAGATGGAATTAAAAAAGATGGAATTCAACAAGCTGGAATCCAACAAGCAGGAAGTCTGAGCCCATCTTCTGAATGATTAGGTGCAATGTAGGCAACAAGAGGGGAAAATAAAATAAAATAAAATAAAATATAAAATAAAATAAATTAAAAAACCCAAAAAACCCATAAAATAAAATAAAATAAAATAAAATAAAATAAAATAAAATAAAATAAAATAAAATAAAATAAAATAAAATAAAATCTTTGGTCCCTCAGCCAGTCAGCTGATGGATTGATTGAGGAGTTATCACTCAGCTGGCTTTGATTACATTCATTTTCACTGCTTTTTTGGTTGATCTAGCAACAGGTGGAATATCTTTATTTTCCATCCTTTAAAGGGAGATGCTGTTTGAAATGAACTGAAAAATCACATTAATGCATTCATCCTCTGTGGCTTTAATGATTTTGCTTGGAAAGCATCTCTTTAAAATCCTCCACCACGAGCAGCATAAGGAAACTCTGTGTTTCTCAGTCGTGACAGAAATCTGTTTCCACTCCCAGGGTTTCCTCAGAACTGCATCTCACAATTTCCTTGCCCACAAAATGACAGAGAGCACGTTTTCTGCAAAATGCTAACCCAAGTTTCAGTAGCTCTTTTATCTCCTTATGGCTGCATTTTTGATCTTTCTCTTTCCCATGCCTAGGAGTGACTGAGGAGAGATTTTAACCTGTGCTTTGCTCTTCCTTCTTAATGGGACTTCCTTCCCTGCAGTCTGACAATAATTTGCTTCAGAAATTTGTGTTTCTCATGACAGACAAGATGTCAGGAGTTAACCTGCCAGGTGTTCTTGCAATAAAATATGGGATTGTTACACCTTCATTGTGTTTTCAGCTCTGTCACTATCCTTTGAGCTTTAGCAAGGAAAAAGGGAAACTGACTTTGGTAGAAAAAATTGGGTTTTGGTAGAAAAAATTGGATTTTGGTAGAAAAAATTGTTTTCAGGCTCTGAAACCTGAGGACTCTACAGTCAACCACATTTCAGTCTGATTTTTTTTTTTGTTTTTGTTTGGTTGCTTTTTTTGTTTGTTTGTTTTTTGGGTTTTTGGGGTTAGGTTTTTTTTTTGTTTTTTTTATTTGCTTGTTTGGTTGGTTTGGTTTTTTCATTTTTTTGTTTTGTTTTTGGTTTGGTTTTTTTGTTTGTTTGTTTTTTGGTTTTTATTATTTTTGGTTTTTGTTATCAAATACAGTTGCTCACTGGCAGCATTTTTTAAATTCCTGAGAGCCAGCTTCACACAGTGTTTCACTTGATCTCACTTACATCTCCCTCCTGAAAAATCGGTTTTTCCCAGTGGATCTGCAACACAATTTATGAAGCAAAGATTACTTGTCTTGGTTCAGTGTTCTAGCAAAACCAGGCATATGAGAGGTGTACAAACAGAGACAGATTTTTCTTTACCTGCTGCTAATCTGGGAGAAAATGAATAGTAAAACCATTATTTGTTGTATCAAAAAGTAGGTGCCAGTTACAAAGAGGTTTTGTAAACAACTTGTACTAGAATAAATCTTTCATGTTTCATGAAGAGTACTATGAACTATCAGAAATCCAATTTTTCTGTGAGGTGCCTGGGGCTGTCTGAAAATAGCCTTTGTTTTGATTAATGCAAAGGGAAAAATGTCAGCTTTTGTGCTGAATTATGCAACATTAATTGATTTATCGGTAATTTTATATTATCTATATTTTATCTTCTGATATGAAAACATACAAAACGGAGAAAATGTTTTCTCTGTTGGTGTCACAGAAAAAAAGTCTAATAACAGTCTTGAGCACAGGTCACAGAACAAAGATGCTTTCCAGCAAATTTATGGGTTTTTTACCAGCAAAACAGAGAGAAAATGGTGACAAGAGTGCAGCTGGTGCAACTGACAGGAGTGCAAACATCTTCATCAAACATCCATCAGCCTTGGGTTGGTTTTTGCCAGCTCTGGGATGAGCTGTGGTGCTGAAAATTGTCATATTTTGATTTTAAAAGGTTCTTCTGAATCTAAACCAAACTCGTTTAGAGGAAACTTGTTTGACAAAGTTTTTTTGTTTTTTTGTTTGTTTGTTTTCTTTTTTTAACTCAAGGTCTTAGAGAAATATGAGGGATTCCCTGAATGCTCACCAAAACAGAGGGCTAGCTGAACCTTGGACTCCTTTACAGGGTATTTACCTCATCCCAGTCTGGGACCCACAGGGCAATAATAATAAAAAAAGTTCAAATTTAACCAAAAAAAACCCCAATATAAACTAACATCTTGTCAGCAGTTCTGATGAAATCTTTCTCTCTCTGTGCTTGCAAGCCTCAGCTGATTTCCCACTGTCTCATAACAGCAGCTAGATTTTTCCCTGCAGTTGTGTTACATATGGAAAGTGTTTTATTGGGCTTTTTCCCCCCTGACACCTAAGAAGTGCAACTACCTATTTTTGAAGGTAACATATTTTTGAAAGTAACATATTTTTGAAGGTAACGTTTATCACACTTGATTGCTCCCTCCAGACACCCAGCTTCATAAAATTTGAAGTACTCTGCACCTCCAATGCTTTCTTTTCTTGTCAAGTTGGCCTGAAATTGGCCAATGGGTCCTGAAAGTCATGAGGTTATAAACTGACACACAACAAGACAGACAGGCACAGGCAGTATATTGCAATTTTTCCACTGGCTCTGGGAAGAAATACTGAGATCAGGAAGCAATCAGAGAGAAGGTTGTGAATAAAACCATTTTTGTTTATTCTGAGATAACCCACAGGACAGAGAGCTGCTGTGGTGACTCAGTGCTGGCCAGGTGTAAACATTTCCTTGGCAGATGGAGCCAGATTTTGGTGAAAATGTAGCCCAGATGAGGCAGAGTCAGAGAGAATAAACTGATGCAAGGCAAGGAACAGTCCTGCCAAAAAAAAAAAAAAAATTCTTGCAGGAAGAGAGGAAAAAAGAAGGAAGTTAGAAATTCCTTTTCTCCTGGATAGGACAGACATGCCTACATCTTTGTGTTAAACCACAACTGCTCTCCTGTTTCTCTAAACTCTGATTACCAACACACCTCAGCTTTTACAAAAATCATATTCATCTGGACAGGTGAGGATTTTAGTCTCTGAACTCAGTTCAAGTCACTCCAGAATCTAACTCAGCAGCTTCTTAAACACCTATGAAAATTCCAGGATTTTCAAAAAGATTGTATACAAGATTTTCTAATTTGGGATTAAGTTTAAAGATAATTTAAAAAAATTAGAGAACTCTTAATTACTTAAAAGTGGGGGTTGGAGTTAGCTATACTTCAAAATAACCAAGTTATTTCCTGCATCTGAAGAAGTTAAATTCATTCTATTGGCACTAATCTGACCTGTGGATTGCATGCTTCCAAACAGTAAATTTGCATCAAACCCAGCAGAAAGAGCAAAAACTACAATATCTACTACAGTTTGGAATCCTCTCCTTGCTCCTTTTCCACCAGTAAGCTATGGCTAAAGGAAATAGAATCGTACACAAGAAAAGGGAATTATGTAAGGAATTTCCTGTACTTTAGTCCATATTTTCCCCATGTGAAGATTCACTGATTTGTTCCAGAATTATGTGTCTTGGTGTCTTTTATGGATTTCCAAAAATCTTCGATCAAAGCTGAGTTCCAAGTGTCCACAGGAAGTCGTCGCCAACTTATCACTTGCATTTCTTGAGGGTAAATAATACTGCTAGGATGGTGTGTTTAATCTAACCACAGTCAAGATTGGAGGCCAACCAGCCTGGAAAAGGTACAGTTTGAAAACCTGCCAATGCCAGACCAACATCAATTCCAAGCTCCATTTGTGGTGCAGGACTTTGCCTACATGAAGGGCTGGAAGGGCTCTGACATGCCATGCAATAAAAAGAAGATTGAGAGGTGATTTGAACCATCTTTGTGAAAGAGGACATTACATCCAATACAAGATACCTATTTAATATAGTCAATAAAGGCCTGACAAGAGTCATATTCAAGCAAGATGTACTAATTGCATCACTGGGAGAAGATAATTAACCATTGGGGTCACACGTGCTTTGCCTGTGACTGACAAACCCCTATTGGGTGATTTAGGGTAAAATCCTGCCTGCGGTCAGAGTCCTCAGAAAGTTTGGGACACCTGCTGGCTGTGTGCCCAAAGGGTGTCCCCAGTCCCACAAGAAAGTTGGTAGAGAAGTCACAAGCATGTGATTCCTTTTCCAGGATGTGAGATCCAGCCATCCCAGTGATCCTGTGCTGTCCCAAAATCCTGGGATAGAAGACAGCCTTTCCTGGCTTTTATAGCTAGGGAATACTTGAGGGAAGTTCTCAAAAGAAAGACAAAATAGCTTTTCTGTAACCAAAAGTGTGGCCTCACCTCTTTCCTCTCTGCTCTTCAAATAGATATTCTCAAGCAGACCATGACATCTCCACCTGTGGTTGGTTACAGGAGTCTATTTGTGGAACATTTGACTCATATTAAAACTTCCACCCCTTCTAGTAAATAGACTCCTGTAGGATTTTATTCAGAAACTGGTCAAGATCTGATTTTAACTGATTTAATCTGATTCTGTGCTGCTCATACAATTCACACAACTGCAGCTAACTCAGGTCTGTATTCTGTTCACACAGATTTCTATACCTAGTAATTCAAGTTTTCCTGAAGCTTCAGCATCTTGTGGTTTTAGGGACTTTGGCCTGATGAGCTAAGTGGTAATGTAATATACTGATACTAAAAAGAACTTGGATTTAGAGTTTGATATGCCCTGGCCCATGGTGGCTTGCCTTGGACATGTGGCAATCCCAATTTCTCTGAATTCCCCTTGAACTGTCATGCTAAGGTATGTTCATGAACACTGCAAATATGCTCTTTGTAGCTGTGAGAGTTTAAAATAGAAAAGAAAAAATAAGAGATACCAGCAAAAAACACAAGCCCACAAAGCCTGCAAAAGGAGTGGTATCTTTCACTTGCCAGCTCCCATCACTGGAAGTAAATAAATGAATTTTCAGGCACAGAAATCTTTTGCCTCCCATGTGTAAACAATATAAATGATACCATTTGCCAGCATTGAAATTTGATCTAGATCCGATTTCTCACACAAAATCCCTGCTGAATACTTTTTCTGAGCACCATAAAACAGTAAGGAAAATAATTTAATATGCAAATAGTGGGCTTGATGGAAAGGACCAGACCCTCAACGGGCCTTACCCTCACCCTTAACATTTATTACCAATAATTGGGTCCAATATATTTACTCAGAGCTGCTTCACCAGGCTTTCCTGCACTGCTGGATGCATGTGGATGTGTTTGCATAACTCTGTTCTAGTCTCTCCAACGGAATATTTCAAATGACTTGTCCTAACAGAGCCCTTTAAAAACTCCAGAAAAGGAGTTTTTAAACCTAACAGATTCAACCACACAGATTTTCATTCTGTTGGAGGTGTCTTCCACTCCTTTGCAAGGTCTCTCATCTTCAGACTGTTGGCATTGCTGGAATTAAATCTTTAGGTGTCACATTTATGAGCTCAGCTCATAAATTCTGCAGACAAAATTCTGCAGCAGAGGAACTTTGTGGATTAAATTCTCCATTCAAAGAACCACCTAAACACTCAAAGAGAAGCCAAAAACCTGAAGTAAACCCTCTGATCATTGTTACAATGCAAGGACAGAGATGATAAAAGTCCTGTGGGCTGGTTTTTTATGTATAAAAAGGAAGAGACAGCAAAAAGGAAAGCAAAAGTCATCTTTTTTTTTTGTCATATCTACTGTATCAATTCCTGAGTATTTTATGGGGATCCAACCCAACTTGTACTCCAAACACCTGTAGTTTCTCAGTACTGTAGAGTCATGTAATTTCTCCCTATAAAGAAGAAATTTTCTACCTATAAAGAGCTCACCCTTAATTTTTTTTTAAAATGGAATTAGGCCTGCAACAAGAGGCCTAATTTTTTTTTAAAATGTAATTAGGCCTGCAACAAGAGGGATGTCCCTCATCACAAGGGCTCAGTGCTTTTCTTTAAAACCTACAGGAAACCAACAAAGACAAAACTCCAACACACAAAATTGAACAATTTTTACTGGAGAATTTCAGTGGAAATTCAGTGGAATCTCAGAATTTCTGCTCTTATTTGCCTCTGGAGATCTTCATGTCTTTGTTCCTCCAAATGCTGACCCCTCGATTCTGCCCTCAGCAGCAGGAGTGAAGTTTCTTGTCCTTATCTTGGTTCTGCACTGCTCCCTCCCTCATCTCTGGGTGCTTCAAGCAGCTCAGTCACATCCCACCTTCCCAGCAGTGCCACAGAGCAAACAGAGCCCCAGGGCCGCCACAGAGGCCAAGATGAGGTTTGCTCTGTGCTCCCCAGCCCTGGAAATGCCTTTGGTATCGTTGTTGCTGCAACTCTTCCAAAGGAAGGGATGGAATTGGGAGTGGCTGTGGTTCCCAGCCTGAATCCAGCCCTCTGTCACAGAACCAGATGATTCCCTGCAGATTTTGGCTATTGCTTCTGTCTTCCCTTCCTGTTCAGAGGTGTGTCTTCTAGGAATGTGGACAGCCTCGATGGCAGCCAGGAGGGTTTGATTTTTATTTGTGTTCCTCCAGCCAGGTTAACCCTTTTTCAAAACACCCTGCATGGATGTGTGCTTCATATCTACACCCCAAGCATCCTCAGGATGTGCTAAGCTCTTACCACTGCTTCACAATATAAAGTTGTTTCATTTAAAGCACTGAAGAAAGAATATTTTCCACGTGGCTTTTCCTCCTCACCAGAGGGACCTCTGCCATCTTCCCAGTGTGCATCAATTCCTTTGTGTCTGCACTGCAAAATGAGGCCAGAATGTACTTGCCAGCTGCTCTACAATAAACAGAGATTGTTTTTTGTCATGTTGGGTTTTTTTTTGTTGTTGTTTCGTCTGGGTTTTTTGGTTTGCTTTGGGTTTTTAGTTGTTTTTTTTTTTTAACTTGAAATACATTCCTCTTGTGCCTAAACCAGTTAACCATTATAAAATGATAAAAATTTTCAAGATTTGCCCCCATTTTTTTTTTTTTCCCTCAGGACAGGTATGAGCTCTTTCAGAGACTCAGAATACTCTTTCACCTGTCTGGAAGACATGTATGTTGGAATTAATGCAGCTCCAAATCTTGGTGGAGATGAGAAATCATCCACTTGCCTATCTTGGTGTAATCCCAAATATTTGTTTCTGCATTTGGGTAGGTAGAGCCTGGCCCACCCACAGACAATTTTCCAGCTTCTCTCTAGCAGGATGTGAATTCTTTGTGCCAGAAAAACAGGCAAAATGTGAACTGAAATACGTGGGGTGAAGGACTTCTCTGGAGACTCCTGGCAACACAGGGCTTGTGAATGCTTTTTATCCACTTTCCTTTTTTGTCCACTTTCCTCTGCCCCTCACAGTGCCTTGCAGCAGCTGCTCTGGCCCCTCACTGCTTTTCATGATGTTTTCTCTTTTAATTTAGGGTTTTTTCATTTTGGGTTTTTGCCTTTTATGTAGGGTTTGTGTCATGAGTAGAAGTATGGGGGGAAAAGTGGCAATATATGTGTCAGGAAGAGGTGTGGCAAGAATTTATTGAATTTATTTTATCCATTCACCCCTGTTGCTGTAGGGATATGTGGAGGCAGTCAGCTCTGAGACACAGCAGGTGATGCTCTGGCTCCTGAGAGAAATAAATAAAATTAATGTGGAGCTACACATCATTTTTCTGCTGCTGGCATTCCTCGAGCCACGAGGGTGAACTTAAGCTGTTCTGCAGTTTAGATGGGCTGCTTAAAGCTCACATGAGAGCCCAGCGAGTACACTGACATCCTGAAGGACATCCCCCAGCACAACACACCCTATTTCACTCACAAAATTCACAATATTCAGGGTCTAACACTGTGCAGACCATCAGGCTGGGGCTGTGCAGCAGAGGAAAAGAGGGGACAGTAAAATGTCAGTTCTGCTCAGAGGGAAAAGCACAGTTCTGCCCAAGGAAAAGAGGTCAGGGTTTGTTTGCTAATAGTGCACAAAATAGGGAGGTGTGGGACCAGTGTGAGTTACCCTAAAAATCAGCCTGCCAAGTCTCCTCACTGAACCAAATTATTTTTCAAAAAAAGGACTTTAACTGGTTTTCAAAGCCATCTAAGATTTATATTAATTTCCCATTCCCTCACCTCCAAATAAATCAGTGATTGACTGAGACTCTACATCCTAACTCCAGCACAGAAAAGGAGCAACAAGAGCAAGGTTTGTTCTTTCTTCTGATATTCAAAGCAGGCTGCCTATATCCCCTCAACTACAGCTCAGCCTAGAAAACTCAGTCTTGCACAAAACAGAAAACAGAGCCTCAAGTGTCATTTCATACAATGGCAAAATTCAGTTTCTAGGCTTTTTTTTTTCTTTGGGGGGAGGGGCCGTTTGTTTTGTTTTGTTTTGTTTATTTTTATAGCATTCCACTGTTTCAGAAATAGTTGTAAATTGTCATATCTCAAAACCATGCTGATTCCAGCCACAGAACATGAAAGCCCACTTCTCCAATATTTCTGGGATTTCTCAGGAATGCTGCCCTTGTACTGGTCAATAATGGCCATAGGGGGAAAAAAAAGAAAGACAAATTATAAGAAAGACAAATTACAGAAGGACCCAAGCCTGGAAAAGCTAAATCTTTCATTCTTTCAAGTGAACAAATTATTTCCTTCCATGATGTTGACTTGTGCTGATTGCAAGAGCCACCCAGGCCATCCTCAAATATTTTTTAACAAATTATACTGGGTAATGGTGAAGCACTTGTTAAAAAATAAAAAAGCAGTAATACAATATACAGAAATAAATTAAATGTTAGCATTTACCCTGGGTTGCAGTGCTAACTATTTTAGGTCATATGGATATGACAAAAATGATATTTAATTCTAAAAATACACTTTTGATAAAAGACATGAATATAGCTAATAAAGCATGATATAGCAAGAGGGAAACTTGAGAGCATTGGGTAGTGTGAGAACATCATCTACCACAGGACTCACAACTTGCATGCTCAGCCAAGATACTTGTGCCAGCAGTTCTACTGCTTTATAATTAACAGAGGAAGAAATAGATTGAGGGTTTGGCTGAGAGCTGTTATCTTTCACATGTTAACAATTTCAGGGATTCTTTACTTTTTCTCTTCTCCTCTTTATGGGATGGAGAGGGAAGAGGTGCTAAGAGCACAGAGGAGGAGGAACTGTTTTCTGGACCAGCTCAAACCCCTGGAATCCACCCCAGCAATGTGATTTTGTATCAGTGGGTGATTTTCAAAACACACAGAATTCAGCAGGAGCAAAATGCTTTCAGCAGAGAATTTTTGGAAGATGCTGCCACTCCATCCCTGGTGCCCAAGCCCCACCGTGGTGAAATGCCAAATAATATCAAGTTGTTCAACTAAAGCTGGATTATGGCATTTGGGAGCATCGTGGGGAGGAGAACAGCTTTGCATCCTCAGGGTCACTGAAGGAATTCCACTCTGAACTGTGTTTTTCTTAGGCATTTTTACTTTGTGAGAATTAAAGAAAAGTGTATATCAGTCCTTGGGATTCAGTGAAGTCTTCAGTGCATACTTGTCTTTAATCACTTTAGAATGGCCAGTTGATAATAATGATTTCCTAAGGAGGAACGTGTGTTTTCTGAAATTTCAGATCTCTAGGCAAGGTGAGATTTTCATAAAGTTTGTTAGGAAAATTGATTTAGGAAATTCAGGTCTCTGCATCAAGTAAGTGTCCAGCTTGATCAAATATAACACCCCAAAAGGTCACAGAAACAACACAATATAATGAATAATATAATACACTAAAAGTTGCTATCATCCTATTAAAAAACCCATTTAAATTTAGTACCCATTTCCAATGAAAAATGAAGAAATAAGAGGATTAGTTTGTGGACAGTTAACACATACACACACTCATACATACACCGAGGATAATTTTTTTCACTGATGTAAGTCATCTATTCCATAAAAAATGACTTTATTAAAAATATTATTCTCTCTGTGATGTGCATATAGAAGAAAAGTCTAAAAATGAAAATCCTGTGCATCTCCCCACCCTCTGCTGCCTCACAGCCTCGTGGATTTGTTGCCACAATGCCAACTGCATACCAAGAGAAAAAATTTCACGATTTTCAGAGAAAGGGGAAAATCTCAATGAGGGTTTTGTGCACCAAAATCCTTGGATTCTGATGTGAGCAGAGATGTGGAGCTGTGGATAAATATGCACTACTCTCTTGTGCTGACTAACCTATACACAGAAATGGCAAAAAACCAACATTCTGTATAAAATTGACAGATCATTCCTTGCTGAACGTTGCATGTGTTTTGGAAACAGTCATGAAATTCCTCATGGGGACAAAAACCCACAAAGAGTGAAAAAAAACCCAAAATACAGTAGGTGGAGTAGATATTTTTTAATAAACAGCCTCCTAGTTAAAGCTTTCACACCCTTGATAGCAGGCAAAAAAAAATTTGCTATTCTGTTCAGTTCCTGTTGTCTCCTGAGACTGATCTGCTTGTTTTAGTCCATAAAGTAAGAGAGAACAAAAGTTGTATTTTTAGTTTTTCAAGTTGTAGTCATCTGATTTCACCAGTTGTTGGGGTTTTTTTGTTTGGTTGGTTTTGGGTTTTTGTTTTGTTTGTTGTTTGGGTTTTTTTTGGTTTTGGAGGTTTATTTAGTTAGTTTGTTTGTTCGTTTTGTTTGTTTTAGGGGGTTTTGTGTGGTTTTTTGGTTTGTTTTTGTTGTTTGGGGGCATTTGGGTTCTTTTGGGGGTTTTTTGGGGTTTTTGGGGGGTTTGGGTTTTTGGTTTTGGGGTTTTTTTTGGTTTTTTGTTTGGTTTTTGTTTTTGTTTTTGGGGTTTTCTGTTTGTTCTTTTTGGGGTTTTGGGGTTTTTTTGGTGTGTTTTGGGTTTTTTTTGTTTGCTTGTTTGCTTGATTGTGAGTTTTCTTAGGGTTTTTTTGGCTGTTATTTTTGGTTTTGGGGTTTTTTTGTTTGGTTTGTTTTTTATGGGTTTCTTTGGGCGTATTTTGGTGTTTGCATGTTTGTTTGTTTTCTTGGTGCTTTTTTTTTTTGTTTGTTTGTTTGTTTCTGTGTGGGTTGAGGTTTCTTCAGTGGAGTGTGGAAGACTCCTGTTTATTCATATTTTCCCAAAGTACCAACAACTTCATTAACACTATTTTAAAATGTCAAACAACTGAGAACTGACTCGTGTTTATATGCATACCTGTCTTGATAGAGATGTTTTTCCTCACTGGGTGGTGAAAACATCACATCTGTCCAGTTCCCAAAATTCTATCTCTCTGGAAATTGCTGAGATTTTCATGTCTCAGAGAGCTAATAGTCTAATGCCCTCAAGCAGCTAATATACAGCAAGACACTTGAAGATCCTTGCATTTTAACCCAGTTAAATATTTGACAGGTTTTTTTTTCTTTCCTTTTCCAGCCCTAGAAGGAGTGAATTCACTCCCAATAATGTGCAGAGCAGCACACCAGGAGCAGGTAATGATTTTTTTGTTCTCTTTACTGAGAGTCTACTCCACCCATTCAGAGATATCTGGGCTGCGAAATAAATATAAAATCAGGAAATCTAGGTGATAAAGGAATATATCTATTTACCTGAAATCTGAGCAGTTAGGATGTTGGAAGAAGTCAGGAGGCCAACAAAGGTAAAATGAGGAATTAATTACCAGCAGTGCAAAAAATATTCACTGGACTAAGATACATCCAAAACTATGGTTTGGACCTCGAGAACAAGGGAGAAAATTTTCTTCCACGTGGGATTAGGATAGTTTAAAAGTTAGGATAATTTTGCTTGGGTGCAGCTATTCTATCACTCAGGAGCAAGTGCAAAAAAGGGTTTTGTGGAAGTCCTAAGTCGTGGTGCCCAGATGATGAGGTAATATTTGATCTGGGTCAGCTTTGCCTTTCAAGCACACCCAGGCTTTGCTCCCCCATGTTTTCAAATTTGAAAAATAATGCAAACATTCCTGAAATAGGTTGGGAAATTTTTAAGAACACAACTAATGCTTCAACAACTTTTGTAGATGCTTTTGCACACTAATTAGGAAAAAACCAACAAAACACTTGGAAAGAATTTTTTTCTTTTTTTTACATGTGAACATTTATTTTTGAGGTCCTTTCTGTCCTTCTCCCTGCTGATAAAATGTACCACCATGCTCAGAGTGGGCAATGTTCTCATGGTGTTTGAGTGGCTAGAGAAACCAACGTGCTCTGTTCATTGCCTGCTCAGAATGATGGAGAAATGTGGTTAAATTCCACCTTGGAAAGAATTCTGAGCTTCCACAAAAACCTTTCATTTAAAATAACATTGAAGGAAAATTGGTAAACTTACACTACCCTGTAGAAAAACCTTGTTAAAAAATGTAGACAATTTTTTTTTCTACTTTTCACATAGGCTAGTTCCACTGACATTTGTGTTGATATGCATGTATTCAGTTTTGTTTCCTACTGTAGTCATTCCTGGTAAAAAGCCAAAAAATCCTGCATTTTTTATGCCTGTTGTGCATAATTTTCTGTTGTGTTACATACTTGGAATTTTAGGTCTAATTCAAACATGGCTGTGGTTAAATTTCTGTCCATTATTTAAAGATTTTTGAGTACAAGCTTTATTTCAAGTGCTTCAATTATTCTGTGTACATATTTTTATCAGCTGAATGGTTTCTGAAAATCAGTTATATCAAAAAACATTAAAAGAGGAGACAGATGGGTTAAAAAAAAAAGAGGAAAAGTACAAAGGTACCAACATTTTCAAGCTTGGCAAGATGTAATTGAGAGTCCTGGTTTCATTATAAGATAACATTTTATTAGATTTACTCCTCTGATTTACTCTACAAAACTTGGCTTCAGTTAGGACATGGGATTAGCAGTGGGGAATCTAAGTGGAAAAACAAAGAAACCAGGTGAGTTTGAAAACACCAGTGCACAGAGCACAGGGAAATCTCAGTAAGATGGATGAGAGCCATAAAATTTCATGTCTCTTGCTTGTGTCTTTTATTCGAGAGCACACTATGGCTCTGTGTTCCTGGTTTTGCTGCGTAGATTTAAGTCAGATTGCACTTATGTCAACTGCCCTGATTTATGCTCATGACATTATTTGGGAGTAATCTTGCTTGTATCAGTGATTGTTCCAATGATCATTTGAATTATTGCAGGGAGATAAAGATATCCCTGGAGATAATTTCCTGCCAGCTGGGTCTGTAAGGAGCAGCTCACAGGTCTCCAAAATTGTATCAGAGAAATAAAGTCATTCATGTGTGCCTCACACTGATTAAGAGCCTGACTTTTGGATTTTAAAGGAATTTGGCCTATTTCATTGGCTTGCATAGCATAACAATTACAGATTCATAACAATAACGTTGACAAAAATGCATTTCAACATTTTTTTTTAAAGGCAAATCCCCATCAGAGAACCAGGGACTGATCCTCAGAGGCCAGAAAAGGACTTAATTTAATTTCTGTGTTGCTTTCTGTGGTATCAGAGGGGCTTGGGGTTGGGTACTTCACACAAACAAAAGGCAGGATATTTGGGGAATCTGACAACGATCTAGAAATGCTCTCTCCCCAGCTCTGTCACAGCTGTCATTTCTGGTTCTTTGGTCCCCCCAGCACAGACAGGGGCAATACAAACCTGGGATTAACTAGAAATGATATCTGCACGCATTGAAAACTTCATGTATCTGAGGAGGAGCACCAGGAAGGCTCAGCTGCAGTCAAGATTACAACAGGAAGTTGTTTATTTAGGTTTGCCTTCACCTGCCAGATTTAAAAGACAATTTTCCCTCTACCAACTTGGTCACTTTTAACTGCTCTGTAAAACCACTGAAATTTTAGCAGTCAGAACATGAGAGGTATCTGTCATTCAAGCTGAGATACTTTCAGAAATTACCTGAAAGCTGTGTGGGGCAATGATGAGTGTATATACATACTTTAAATTTGCTCTAAAACTTTAAACACAGGAATAAAACTCCAAAACTTTATCAGCATTCCTTGCCAGTTGTGTTTCTGGTATTATTTGGCTCCATGTTCTGCAGACCTTGCCTTCATTTTGGTTTGAAAATGAGGCTTGTGGCTAAGATGGTTAAATGAAATGACAAGAAAACCCAATTTATTTCCCAGAATCACCACTCATTGCCTTGGTGTTTCTCCAATTTCCTCCAAAATTATATTTTCCACACGGTAGCTAAAGGCATCCTTTATCTGACAAGCAAGGGTTGTCTTTCATCTCCAGGTTCACTGCCTTTGTTCCCCAAAATCATTGCAATTTCCCATCCACCTTCACAGGGTTTTCACCAAGAGTATGTATCCACTAAGTGTTTGATTCCTAGGTCCCCTGTTGAGTCATCAATGATGACTGGGGAAAACACCTATTTCAGATTTATGTGCCATCTATTTCACCTGTGCACATCTTTTTCCTCCTGCCATCTCCTCATTCCTAGGGATATTTTTGGTTTCTTGCCTTGGGAACAAACACATCACTTCTTTACACATCTCCTAGAGTGTTTTTTTTTGAAAGAAAATTGATTTTCTTTTTTAAAAGCATTGTTAAGGCCGTGTCAGGCTGCTATCTTGGACTTGTTATTTCACAAAATAAAATCTCTGGGCCATACAAGATAGTCTAAAAGCTTTCTGGTAGGTAGAAAATGGGAACATCCTGAACAGTTTTTTCAAAACCATTCTACTAATGGCACTGTTAGGTCCAGAAAATAATATCCACATCCCTTAGCAAGCAGTCTGTGCTTATATAAAAGCCTTCTTCACTGTTTTGTTTTTCTCTTCTTCTTGGTTGTTTTTTTTCTTCCCCCTCTGGTAGATCCCAAGGGAAAGCCAGGCCTTCTGGGTGTTTTACAGTGAAACCCCTCTGCACTCCCTGAAAAATGCAGCAGAGATTTTATGATGAGCATGAATATTAAATACTCACCAAAAGGTATCTCAGGTTCATACTGAGCCATTTAAAACCTTGAGATTTTATTTTCATAAAGCCTCTTTCCTTTTGAGATGATTGTAAAACGTTGGGGGAAAAGGAAAATTAGCTCAGCGTTGAGAAAGGTGGGGGTGGTAAAATTTCTTGCTTACATACGTGACAAATTCTACAGGAATAGATGTGTTCCTCCTCCTCTCCCTCCAAAGGTGAAACAAACAAACGTGAATAGGAATTACCTCACCACTTGACATTTGAAGCTGGACAGTGTTTCACAAGAGCAGACATCCCCTGTGCCAGACTGTGAGCTCAGCTCCATGGAACAGGAGCACAGGGACTGCACCAGACCCTGAGTCAGGAGGGTTGTTCTGCAGGGACAGGGACAGGGACAGACACAAACTGCAGGGCCATGTGCTGCCTTTGTGAAAATTTGGGCATCTGTGCTCTCACAAACAGCATTTTGCTTGGATACCCCATGCCTGATGATCCAACCATGCTCTCCTCTCCTCTCCTCTCCTCTCCTCTCCTCTCCTCTCCTCTCCTCTCCCTCTCCTCTCCTCTCCTCTCCTCTCCTCTCCTCTCCTCTCCTCTCCTCTCCTCTCCTCTCCTCTCCCTCTCCTCTCCTCTCCTCTCCTCTCCTCTCCTCTCC
Source organism: Entomyzon cyanotis (assembly GCA_024500445.1). Taxonomy (NCBI): domain Eukaryota; kingdom Metazoa; phylum Chordata; class Aves; order Passeriformes; family Meliphagidae; genus Entomyzon; species Entomyzon cyanotis. The sequence goes on from JAKEPQ010000044.1 coordinate 3,933,047, forward strand.
TCTCCTCTCCCTCTCCTCTCCTCTCCTCTCCTCTCCCTCTCCTCTCCTCTCCTCTCCTCTCCCTCTCCTCTCCTCTCCTCTCCTCTCCTCTCCTCTCCTCTCCTCTCCTCTCCTCTCCCTCTCCTCTCCTCTCCTCTCCTCTCCTCTCCTCTCCTCTCCTCTCCTCTCCTCTCCTCTCCTCACAGATCATATAATAAAAATACTGATTCCCTTTGCTGAAGCTGACACTCCATGCTCTTTGGATTAAAGGAGCTCAAAATCAATCCTCCCTTGCTCACCCCTCAAACACCTGAACACCTAAATGTGTTTGGGGTGTTGGTTTTGGCTTGTTTTTATTTTTCTTCTGTGTTCAACCCACAGTGAGAGCCAGCTTGGCAGATTTGATGGACAAACACACTGACAGAAAGAGAAAGGGAGAGAAAAACCACAATTCTCTGGCTGCTTCACAGGTTTGGATGGTGGAGGGGAGGGGAAAGAAGGCAAATTTGTGCACTGCCATGTTGATGGAAAAAAAACCCAACAAAATCAATATTGGCATTAGGCAACCCAACCAGATGTTTCTTGTGAAATTGTGCTGGTTGAGGACTGGTAATGTCAAAATGTACATGAACATGGGAGCACACCAATGTGGTGGAGCCTGGTTTGCTGTGACACGCTCCTGCATACCTGGAGATGATATTCCTGGGTTTCCAGCAGCAGGAGAGAGAGCTCCACTACATTTCCCCCCTCCTCCCCTGTGGTATTCAAAATCTTCCCCTCACTGTGATTTATTCTGTCAGAAAATCTCCCCAAAAGGCCCGTGTGGCTTCTGTTATTTGATGGTAATAGAGCTGTAAGGAAAGCAAGGAGCACCATCAGACTCCAGCAGGCATCAGGGAGGAAAGGAGAAGCAAGTTGTTGTAAATATGTTGTGGAACATATCTGCCTATTGACATATTTGAACACTTCAGTGATAGGCCAGAATCACTCCCACATTTCTATTACATCAGCCAACCTCATTCTGCTCCCAAGCACCCCTCACAGCTCAGGTGGGATGTAATTTGGGCTACAGGGATCTGGGCTGACTGGCATTGAGAAGAGAATGGGAAATGGCTTCAATAAGGCATTTATGAAGTACTTAGCCCTTCACATAGAGAGAGGAATTTGGGTTATTTTTGTAGGAGAGGATGCAAAGCTGACTGTAGCAATTCTTCCTCTCACAGAAAGTTTGGGTCTGAGTAACCCTGCAAACTTTATTTTAATTCAATTTTTTTTTCCTTAGAGTGAGCTTTCTTTCACACAATAAAAGCATTAGATGGGTGTTGCAACTCTTCTAGTCCCTTTCCAGCAGGATTAAGTGTTCTCTTCACACAAAACCCAGACTTGGGCCAAAAACAAACGAGAGGAACACACCACCCCTATGAGCTGCTCATGATGCAGCATTTCTGCTTGTGGTGTTGTGATCTCAGAAATCCCATTCTTTCAGACACAGCAGGTCCCTCAATGGTGACCTTGCAACACTAGCTTCATCCACTGACCTTGTCAGGGGTGAAGAAAGCATCTCTGAAGCTAAAACTCACAACTGATCTTGAGTTCAGCCAATGAGCAAAGACTTGGCTGTGGGTTGGTCATTGTTTCTAGCTTGCTGTGGCCAGAAATTTGGCTTAGTTAGGAATAAAGCCTCTAGAATTTTCCATTTTATTGCTCTACAGACCAAGAGCCTGAGCTGCAGCCTGGTAAAACCCACAGAATGATTTCAGAATGATGCACAGATCCCACTGAGTGCAGTGCCCAGGGCAGGGTGAATTTAGGATCACTCTGCTCACCTCAGGTCTGTGCAGAGGCTTTGATGATAAACCCAAGGGGCAGCTCCTGACAAACATCAGAATGATGCTGGGTGATTTTTCCCTTTTTCCTTTTCCATATTTGTAACCTGGCCACTACTTTTCCTCCCCTTTCCCTCCGCTAGAAAGACCAAAGCCATTGCAGAGCTCCAAGCCCTGGGGGGCACAAGGCTCCTCTCCTATCTTGCTTCTTCCTGGGAAACAAGGTGGAGAACAAAATCTCCGAGAGACACTGTCATCAACAAGTCCAACTAGTAACAGGGCTGGGAGGCTCCAGAGAAGACAAGGGGCTTGACCTGGGGGGAATCACATCACCACTTGTCTTCCAAATTGGTGCTTTTGGTCAATTCTGCCCATTTTATAAAAGCTTCCAAACTGTATTCAGCCCCCTGGGGGTGGACTTTTGTGGATATTCTTCCACAACTGCCCTTGCAGTCCAAGAAAGATCCACTCTTCCATTACCTGCCATACTAAAACTGTCTCAAATTTAATTTCCAGGCTGAAAAAGGCAAGCACAGCATGGAAAACACTGATCCCAGTTCTGGGAAGGAGCAGTTCTGTGATTCTCCTGTGATTCTCACCCACACAGCACACTCTGCCAGCCTGCTGAACTGGCCCCTCATGTTCACTCAGCTCTGTGCGTTGCAACGTGTCTGTCATTTGTTCTTTCAGCTAATTAGCATTGGTTAACTTCAGGTCTAATGACCTTTCCCAAACTGTTGCAACCAGCAATGGAAAACTTATCAAACCCAGCTGTCATCTTTACCACACACTGGTGTGCCTTCATGCAATAAAGCTTTCTGGTGCTGTTTGAATTAATTAATCCCTTTGTTTTTCCTTTGTTATCATGTAGATAGAAACTGCCATGTTATCTTCCCTCTGGTTTAATTCAACACGTGATTAAAATATGAAGCTAAAGGCAAAGTAATCCATGCTGGCAATAGAATGCCATGTTTGTCTTACTTTCTTATTTTGAAAATGGAGAGATGGTTTCAAGTAACTTTCAAAGGATGCCATCTTTTAGAGAGAGACATTTTTCCATCAAAATATTTCATTTTTGAAATAAAAATATATTAAGGAAAAAGACAGCAATTCCAGTAAAGCCTTCTGTAGATGTGTTTTATGTTAAGAGGCATGGAAACATATTTTCTTCAACAACACATTTTTTTTTTTCTGTTGTTTTATGTTTAATTTTACAAGTATAGATTTATCTTGATTTTTACAATGTAATATTATGAACAGAGTTCAGAAATGAAACAAATTCATGAATTCAAGTAAAATAAAGTTATCTGATAAGATTTCAGAAAAAAAATTAAAACCTCAATCCAGACGCAGTTGCTCTGATTCTTCATTTGAAGAAATGTGTTGTGCTTTGAAACATATTACAACCTCAGGGTGAGGTCCTGGAGAGCTTCCAGAGACACTGGATGCTATTTTTAAATTTGTTTCTTCCTTAAATACCTGAATGTTGTTTCACAGGAATCTTGCACATTGATCTGAGCCCTGTAAATATTTGATGAGAAATAACACAACTTTTAAGAAAGCCACACCCCTAGACAAAAAGCTGTTTCCTGGATGTCCATTGTTCTTGTGATCAGGTAGGACATTGGACAGTTTTAAGACTCAGCACTTTATCTTCTTTCCCCTGCAAAACAGCAAGAGAATTTTTATAGTAAGGAGTTGCAAAACAGATTTAGTTTGTTCCTACTTGAAGTCTGAATAATTCTACAAATTGAGGGAGTCATAGTCTTCTGAATACCCTTGCATTGTGTTGAGGGATTATGGCAGAAATGTCCCAAAAGTTCAAACAAATACCCATGTCAAGCCTCACAGATCTAGGAAAATAGATTTTATTATATATGCCACCAAATATTTAATCAGCAAGGCAATATAAACACATACCATATTTTCTCAAATTTACACTACAGCACTGGCCCTCTCTTTAGAGGAGTGTAAACAGAAACCCTGTTTGCTACTGTACCTTATCACAATATCATCATTCATGGCAGAAACCACTCAGATCAAATGCTAAAAATACATGAGAAAAATCCTCCTATGAGCCAAATGCCATGGCCTGATTTTCTCTCTCCAGCAGAAGTATTCACCTGCTGATCCCTGAATCCACCAAAATCCAGGGTGCTGCTTCAGAATCCACACCAAAGAGATGATCTGGGAGCCAAATCAGGGGAAACCGGCAAAACTTCCTTGGGTCTGCTCTGCCCTTTAGCTGTAACCATCTCAGTGAAGGAAAAGCAATAATTTCCCAGGTTTCAAGACCTTGGGGACACCAAGCTGCTGTAGAGAGGCTGCAGTTCCATCAGGGACACCAAAGTCTGTGAAGAAGTCCTGGTAGATCTTTCCAAGAATAACTCGGAGGGTGGAAGGGCTACTGAAAATGCTGATTTTGTCCCAGGCTTAGCATTTGACTCCTCTTAGTTCACTCTGCCCCTCCACAGCCTCAGACATCTCCTTACCAAACCCATACTCAAAGCTTTAGGAAGCTCAAAGGATGAAGGAGAACAAACCCAAATTTTTTTTCCAAATGTTCAGCTGGGATTTAACTATTCACTTCTATCCCAAGGCATGAGACGCAGGAGAAAGTTAAAGGATCAGCCTTCAGCAGGCTTTGTACCTCACCTTTGTAGCTTCATGTGAAAATCTGCTGCTGTTTCTGCCTGCTGGGATTCCCTGGATGCACCAGAACGCATATCCTCTTCCATGGTGAACTGAAAACAAATCTGTCACCCACACAGCTGCTGCTTGTGCCTGGTTACAGAGGCATCATCTTCAGGCTTGAACTTTATGGTTTTTTAGTAACTGCTGCTTCCTTCTCTTCATGTGGTTATTTTACCATCATGGCCAGCTAGAAAACAGTGACATTTATACTTTTGGACCATGTATTGGGCTTAAAAGTAAGTTAATAAACAGAATTAGGTTTATTAACAAAGGAAACACGGCGTTTAGAACATGCTGCTTTTTTTTAAAAAAATATTTAGATCGCCTGTTGCTTTGCTGTTTTATTTTCATACTTGTTTAAACACTAAGTTACTGTTAAATTCTGCTAAGATGAAAAACAATGAAAGGAAAAACATGCTGAGGCTTTAAACAGGAGGATGCACACAGCCACAGCACCTTGCAGCACACAGCTGCCACCTCCCCCAGATGTTTTGTGGCAGTGCATGAATGCAGGGATGACCACAAGAATGCACTGCATGTGCTCTGCCGAGGTCTGACTGAGCTCTCTGAGGCCAAGGGAAGCTCCACGGAGTCTGCTGAGGACACACGAGGCATAAAACAGCTTTTGCCTGCTCCATGACTCAGAGGAAAACCCACTGCACTCGTTATGAGCTGCGTAAGGTCACTTCTAAAAACAGAATTCCCCGTTCTGCCTCTCATTTTTCTTTGCTGGTCAGCTTGCTGCAAGCTCTTCCTTTAAGCTCAGCAGAGATTCTTCCTCCATCCCAAGCCCCAGGTGATGCTGCCACCCCGGTGTGTGCTTTCCCAGCCCCACTGGCAGGAATATCCCAGGAACATCCCCTGTCAGGATGCACCCAGCAGATCAGGGCTGTGGCAGGAAGGTGAGGCACTGACAGCAATTGTGCTGTGTCCCAAAATTCAAAAATTCCTGGGGAATTCATCAGCAGCCCAGCTGTGGTTTCCATGCTGGGGCATCTCCGTGACAGAGGTGGGTTAGGGCAGGAGCTCCTCTGTAAATCTGAACAACATCTGCAAGGAAAAGTGCTAAATGTGTGTAAATCAGGATCTGGAGCCCTGCCTGGGCTTTTTCCAATTGTCCATTCACTTATTTTACACAGGATCTCCCTAGAAAACACACTAAGGTATGCAATTTAAGAATGCCTTGGCATTAATTTAATATAATTGGGAAACTGGCTACATTTTTGCCCAATTGTTTAGTTTGTGCAAGTAAAAGGAAAAAGGACCCAGATCTCTATTAACCTTACTGCTCTGTTCCTCCAGTTTTCCCCTTTTCTCAGTAAACCCACATCCTAAACACACACAGTTTTCAGAGCTCCTCTCTGGCTCAGCCAAGCCCAAGGCATCCAGAGCAATTTGTGCTACAGCAATTATGTGCTAAGGATTTCCATCTGAGAGGAACTGAGGCAGGCAAAGATCCATCCCTGAAGAGACTGACTTACCAATTAAGGCTGAGGAGTAATTTGTGGAGCCCAAGTTTCTGTGGATTTATTTTTCTCAAGGAAGTGAACTCAAAGAAGTTTGTAACTTGAAGAAATGGCTTGTCTTCCCTCTCTTTTGAAGCACACAGTGAAAGCAATATGATCACAACACATAGGTTTTTTCACTGTATCTCAGACATTATTTTTCAAAAAGGTTTATCAGACCACAGCAATGATACCTTTTGGAAGTCTGTTTTGCCTAACATGCTCACAGTGTGCCTCCAACTTAATTTTAGTCAAAAAAAAGAGGAAGAGACTTCTATATACCACCTATAGGTAGACTGTGGTTTTTTTGGCAGCACCACCAGAATAATTTTCAGACCACAACCACCAAGTTGTGGGGCAAAATCAGTGCAGCATTTTAGACAGACCCTCCAAACCCACAAAAATGGCAGAAGATCAGATTGCCAATTCCATGCAGTTTCACCCCCTGAGGATGTTATCCAAATTCTACACGTGTTTAGAATCTGTGCCTGTTTATTTGTCTGAGATAGGTTACAGCTTGACAAAACCTTGCCAAGGCTGTCAAGTGAGGGAATCTAAATATTTTGACTATTGTGACTGAACTACCAATATATCCTCACTTTCTAAAGGTTTATTGAATTTCATTTTCTTAAATATGTGGTGCAAGGAGTAATACTGCATTGCTAATGGAGGTGACGTGAGGAACTATTTCTTTAGGATCCCCTTAATCTCATTTTTCTTATATTCCAAATGGACATTGTTTTAATGTGTTGGAGACTCCATCCTGTACTTTGTAATTGTAAACCTTGTGTTATTTTCGGTGGGGCCAAAAATCAAACAAAATTCTTCCCAAATTGATTTTATAACTTCATTATAAATCTCTGGGGGGAAATGAGGAATGAAAAGAGAAAGAGAAATGCTTAAGAAGTAAAAACTAAAAGCCTCCATATGGGAGCAATGATGCTGCAAATGGACATGGTTTTACCTAATCAAACACTCTCGTTAAACACAACAGAAATGTTGGCTGTGTGTAATTGAGGAGAGCTAGCAGTTGCCAGCTCATCCCTGGACACTTTCCCGGTATCCAGTAAATATACAAATTTTCCCTTCCAAATTTCTAGATCTGTAGTAATGAGAAAGAGATCAGAAAAAGAGAGGAACCATGTATTTGGTGCCTGTTTCAACCGATCAGTGCAGGTTTGGAGATAGATCTGTTGGAAGCACAGTTTTCCCAAAAATCCCAAATGTTTATATCTTCTATATTTAGGTTTTAAAAGCAGGAGTTTTCAATTTCATGGCTTAATTCAATCGTTGTAAATCAGGTGGATATTTTGGCCATTTTGACCAATGGGATCTCCTAGCTGCAACCTCACTTGAGTCACCTCAATATTTACCCTCAAATGAACATTTTTCACTATCAATAAACATTTCCTCCTAGTTAACACTCATCTAAGTTGGCAATTTACTTCCCATGAGCAACCTTTTCCAAGCCAAGAGTGTAATTACAGCTGCAGAATTCAAAGTGGTGCTCCCTTCATCTTGTGGAGGAAGAATTTGGTCAAAGCTTGCAATTACTGGCTAATTATTATTTCATTTGGAGTATTTCTTTTGGTTTGCTTTGGTTGTTTGGGGTTTTGGTTGTTTTTGTTGGTTTTTTTTTTAAATTTAATCTTGCCATAGAATATCTTCCTGGCCATCAAAGACAATATTAACAGTTAGTTTTTTGACTTCAAGCTTCAAAAGACTGTGTCCTGATTTGAAATGTGTGCTGATGAGCAAATGATTATCCCTGCTGACCCCTGGTTATTACCACTGATAACTTGGGAAAAATTTTTTTCCTTCCTTTTTTTCTCTTTTCTTTACTGATTTTCTTTTTTTTTTTTTTTCCCATTTTCCTCCTGAAAATTCAGATAGGAATGTATGCAGAAAGCCAAGACAAAGCATATTTATGTCAGACAAAAGAAACTGTATAATAATACTTTACTTTCTCTTGCCACATATCGCATATCAAAAAGAAAGAAAATGCTATAAGAAGAAAATTACAAACAGTGGAATGAAGAGACCCATTTTCATGTTGGCTCATTTTGGAGGCTCCCTTGCAAAGACCAGATCTCTGATTATTTTTGTTTATATTTGCCTTCTCCCCTGTAAACAGACATTTTACTGTTGTTTGCAATGAGGGGTTAGATCAAATAATGAGTACCTAATAACAGCTGGCTAGATTTACATAAAATGTCAGATATATTCATGGAAAATAATGCAACTCACTGTGACTCTGTTAATGAAGGATAATTTCAATGAAAAATCTCAGCTTTTTAACCTGACTATCCCTGTATAATTTTATAGTTTGTAGACGTCTTGATTTTAAAGATGATACCATGGATCAACAGTGTTTGTATCATAATTTTATGTGAAGTTTTAAAAGAGCATAGAATTGTTTAAAATGTTTTCAAAGGTTTTGTGTATCATAGTTGACACCATTTTCAAGAGGCTGCAGTGATGAGCAGAATTCTTTTCACTCCATTAGTGAACAGGTTACAGGTTTCTGCCTGTAAACCACAATCATTGGTTTGAAAGGACATGGAAGAAGCAGATTTATCAATAGATTGAAATATAGCATGAGTCTTTTGGTCATTTACTTTTACCCTCTTTGGTTATTTAAAGCTGACTCTTTTGGTCATAAACTGTTATGAGAACAATTCTACATTGAAAGTAGTTAGATTTTTAAATAAATTAGGGGAAAAGGAACAAAGAAACAAAAGTGTTGGTTAAAAGACATTAATTTTAAGTCTTAAAAATTATGAAAATTTCATCAAGAGACGTTATTTATGCCACATATTGTTACGAAAATAGCATTTCCATCAGATGACAGACACACTTTAGGAAAGTTCTGCTAATTCCTTCTTTCCCACCTGACCACCTTGTCCACAGGAGAAGTGATTTGTTGTTTGTGTTTCCACAAAAATACAAACATGACCAAACTGGTCTGCAAAGACTTTTGAGGAAGGAGAGAAGAAAAAAATCCCCGTTGGAGGGCACAGGCAGCGAATTTTGTGCACATGGATCACCTGGGCTGTAAACAAAGGGGCAGTGGCCACCTGGGGGCTTTCATGGACCCTGAGCCAAACTGGCAAAACCCCCAAATTGCAGCCAAAAAAGAAAAAAAAAATAGCTGCCGACACCACGACTGGAGGTTCCACAGGACAAAACCATTTGAGTTCTTCTGAACAAGATGGAGCAGAAATAGTAGCAAAGTAGCACTTGCCTATAGAAATGTGGTGATTTTTTTTTTTTAATAATGAGCAAAGAGATCAAGAATAATTAGAACAGATAAGTGGCTTAGCATGTTAACTGTGTTCCCAGCAGAGTGCAATTAGTGTCTCCTTCAGGGTGCTAAGGGCATCAGTTTTCATTTAGTTGCTGTGGAAAAATTAATTTTTTGCTCTGCACATCTGCAGTGCCCTCAGCTTACTCCTGTTGACTTTGTACTTGGGCCATAAACAGAAACAAGCTCTGTGCCACACATGTTAACTGATATAAAAATGAAATGGTTCAAAACTGGCAATTTTTTTCCCCTCCAGAACCTAAAAAGGCATTTTAAAAGCACACCAAGTTCTGGACACTGAAGATGTAAACTCTCCTAGTTATTCCTTATGTTCTCCTAATTATCCCTGAGAAGGAAGGAAGTAATCTGAACAATTTTCCTCCATTTTCTCAAGTCAGTTCCTTCCTTCCTTCCTTCCTTCCTTCCTTCCTTCCACTTTTTCCTTCCTCCCTCCCTCCTATTTTCCCCTTCTTTCCTCCCATTTTTTCCTTCACTGCCAGACCTGTATTCCCTCCATACTTTCCTTCCATAATTAACTCAGTCCTTCATGTGTGCTATTCCTCCTCATTTACATTTTTAGATAAATACTTACTGACACTCCCCACTCCAGTCAAATCATCCTTTTTTCCTCAAATCCCCTCTGTAATTCACATGGTATTGCTGCCCATAATCCTGTTTTCCTCTCTCCCTGCCTCTCTGGATTTTGAGCTAGTGAATCCTAATAAAGGACTGCATGCCATTCAGGCCTCCCATTCAATATGTGATTGGAACAATCACATGATTAAAGTGGTTATAAATAAGCACTTATAAGTCTCAACTTCCCGCAGATCTGTTCTCCACTGGCAGGTTTCTATAAGGATTTTGGATAATGTTCCTAGGAATGAGCACAGAAAACTTGCCAGCTCAGCTCCCACACAGGTATGAGCCTGATTTGGAACACACCTCTTGCTCTACCTGTTCCTGTGTTTTCCACATGCTCAACGGCAGCTTCAAAAGATTATTTCCTCAACACTGCTTGAAATCCTTTCAGCCACCTTACTGGTGAACCGAACCAGGAAAATTAATGTGGAATTGGGGAGTTGCATTTTGAAGCAGACAGCTGAAGGGAGAGTTCCTGACCACAGCAGTGGGGGTTGATTTTTAAGGTCCCTTCAGCCCAAACTGTTCCATGATTCTGTGAAAGAGGGAAGCAAACTAGGAAAAGTAAAGAGAAAATAAAAAAGAGGAGAAGAAGAGAAGAGAAGAGAAGAGAAGAGAAGAGAAGAGAAGAGAAGAGAAGAGAAGAGAGAGAGAAGAGAAGAGAAGAGAAGAGAAGAGAAGAGAAGAGAAGAGAAGAGAAGAGAAGAGAAGAGAAGAGAAGAGGATAACCCTTAAAAAAAAAAAACCAAAAACCACAAACACCAAACACTCTCATGTTTTAATAACCAAATGACATTGCTAGTAGGAATAAGTATATGCTAGTGATTTTCATCCCTGGCTGGTAAAATGAGCAAAGACTTTTTTTTTACCCCACTCAAAGTTATTTACAGGTCATGAACTCTAAATATTTCATCAGCAGGCACTCCACATTGGGATTTCCTGAAGGAAGAAGAAGTACACAGCATTTCCTCAGAGCTGCAATTTGTTTCACATGGTGCAGAGCTAAACTTTGCTGCAAATGAAAGTCACCATCTAGACTTTGTAAGTCTCTCGTTCTTTAAAGGAGGTGTTATTTGACTTTTTTTCCTTTATCCATGAGGAATTTTTATTCGTTGTCAGGAGAGTGGAAATAAATATTCCCCATAGGAACTGGAATACACCTGCAAGTTACCAAGTGCTGGGGATGATTCAAGATTCTGAACTAACAGATGTAACACTGAGGAAAAGCTGAAGAGTGGATGCTGAGCACTGAACATGCCAGCTGACAGACCTGAAGATAGTCTTGATTCATATTTTCCTGTAGGTAATTTCTGAAAGCTCTCCATTATGTAACTCCACACACTTTTAATTACTTATTGCCATACAATTTTCCCATAAAAATGTTAATGAAAAGCACAGATGTGAAGTGTCTTGTATGAAGACATTTGTGAACTAGAAATATTGACTAGAAATACTGAATTTTTGCATTTCAGAAGCGACAATGGGGGGAAAAAAGCTGAACCTGTCCTTCCATATCCATCAACACATACGAAACATGCATTTAATACCATTTTATTATTTTTTAACTGGTTGTTTTACTAGTGGTTAGGCAGGTGTGGCTCAGAACAAAGTGGAACACAGAAAGCCGTTGGCCTCGGCAAGCAGTGATTTTGTGTTAACAATGATGAGATTAACAGCAAGAGAATCAGAGGTGGAGCTTTTTGAAAGCTTGTCAGATTTTTTTGTTTCACATAAGCAAAACAACGTGTGGGTGGTTAAAAAAAAAACCATCCCTTGCTGTGGGCAAACTTGAGAAATTCACCTCTGGAGTTAGAGATGAGCTGCTGGCAGTTTTTTTGTTGTATCTGTAGTGTTGTGATTGACTAAACAAGAGCAAGAGGCAGATAATCTGTTTGTGGATAAAGGATCTACTCGTGGCTTAAATCAACAAGGAAACCCCAGGATATTACAAGCAGGCTTACACTGTCTAAAAGCTCATCAGCTCAGCTCCCTGGGCTCTGTCACAACCTGGGGGAGGTCATGACATCTCTGATGTTCATGGCATCAATAATGCCTGTTTAATTAAACAGAAGTAATCCTACCCTTAGACTGTACTTTGTTTTAATTAATTTTTGCAATTCACAAAGGGAGTGCTGGAGGTATTTGCTAATGCTCTGTTCCCTCAATAGAAATACTGTTGGTTTCCCAAACTGTTAATAGTGATTCATGGGCTTGACAGGCAATGAATTATAAACTTAACCAGACCTCTCTAAAGTCAGTGGCTTAAAATTTGTTTGAAGCTGGAGGTAAGGGTCTGTGGTGATTTTTATTTCTCCTGAAATTAATGACCCAGCTTTAATTCATTTCCCCAACAGCTTTGCTGGAGGTTTGATACCTTTAATTCAATTATAAATGCTTCTGGTTCCTGAGGGCTTTTTCAAGTCCCTACATTCAGTGATTCACTGGAACTCAACAGCAATGCTTGTGTGTCTTAACCTTGGCAAGATTCATTCCTGAGATACCCTAATAAACCAAATGATTTTAGAAAGAGCCAAGAAACTGGTGGTTATGACACTCTGCAGCAGGACAGTGTTAAAAAGACAAGACGACATTGTCCCAAACACCTCTTAAAAAAAGAATGTGTCCCCAAAACCCCAAACTAACTGCAGGGTGGCAGCTGTTCCATGCAGAGCTGAGACCTGGGGCTTCACCTTTGCTGTCACCACTCTCCACCCAATATTGAATAAATGCCAATTAAACAGGGATGCACTCACTGTAAACCAGTGCACTCACAGTAGCAGTTCAATTTCTCTCTTTTAATCTTGTATCCCTATTTCCCTGGGTGCAGCACCTGTACCAGGAATAAGGAAACTCATCCAGGTCTGGTTTCTAGGCTGCAGATCCAGCTTATTCAAATCAGAGCCACCACAATGCCCATCAACAGCCCTGCACACAACACACCTAAATTACCTTACACGTGGCGTTTCTGTGTGTAGCTTGCCCAGGCTGCTCCATGTTCAATGCAGCAAAATGCTAATCAACACATTTAATTAATTACCATCTATACATAGGGCCTGAAGCCTTAATTAACATTCCTCCCTGATTAAACTATTACTGACGATTCCAAGTCTCAGGTGAAACTGAGTGTCGGAAGTTTTAGAGCTTGATCTTCCACCCCCCTGTCTCCCAGGACTTCAAAGTGAGCATGAGGTCCATTTCTCAAATCCAGTGCAGCTTTGCCATGCCCTTTTTCTTCCCTGGCCATATCTCCCACGGAAAATCACATACTTGGAAGATTTGCCTGTTTCCCACTCCCTTGATGTCACCAGACCACTATGACGTAGTTTTATAAGGTTTAAAATTCTAGCTCATTACTTTTCAATGATAAAATATCACTGGATTTATATTTGTTAAGTTTCACAAACAAAGATAAGAAAGAAAAGCTCTACACCAACTTGGGCAAATGATATTCATTGTAACTTTTTACTTTTCTGTCTGTGAAAGTAATTTTCCCTGTCTTGAAAATGCCATTATTGTGTCATTACCAGAGTTTGTATCTCCTGTTCAATTTTTATAACCTACCTGTCAAACAGTTCAAGCTCTGAGAAGATAATTATCTATAAATCTACCTAAATCTGTATTTCTAACAGGCTGTTTCCTCAAAATCAACATGGCTTTTATACAGCCAAATATGAAAAAGCCTTCTAAATTATGATGGAAAGTCACATGCTAGTTTGTTGCATTTTGCTAAAATCTGGACATTTCTTTTAAATAAATGAACTCAGATATAATCCTGCCCTGCCACCTCATGTGATAAAAATTGTGTCCAAATATTGGATGAACTGGAAAATGACCAGGCTGAGAAGATTCATAGTGAAGAAAGAGGTCTTCACTCCTAGGATATCAGAAAAACTTCTTTCTGCCTAGAAGAGCATGAAGGCTTGATAATTCACCTCAAGCTCCTAAGTTCATGTGATCAATTTTTTTTTGCTGTGTTATCACCTCCTCCAGGGACCAGCTTGGGGTAAAACTCAGCATTTTAGGTCTGTAACATCAAACTATCAGAGACACAGAAATAACAGAAACATCCAGAGTTTTCTCACTTTTATGAGGCCACATACAATACAGAAGTGTATTTTCAGCTAGACAAGTTGAAAAGGTTTCTAGTCCTGAAGTTTTCTTTTCCATAAAATAAAGACAATAGTGTATCTTTATCACTTAGACAAAATGCATGTTAAGAAATGTGATTGGGTGCTCACAGAGAATTAGTTACAGATATGCAAAGATTTTTGGACAATAATGTATGTTCTCTTAGGAAATTATATATTGTATAAAGAAAACTAATTTGGTATAGATAGTAGTTTCTGCTGATTTGCAACTTGCAAATACTGAGATTCTGATTCTTCTAGTCTTTGAAACAGTGAAAAAAATAAATGTTTCAAGATCTTGTAAATTTGCATAAGGTGTGGAGACAAATTTCCTTCTCAACTTCTTTCCTTATCTCTATCTCCAGGTGAATTGTCATTCACCTTTTAGCTCATCTGTGTTCTACATGTGTTTCTTTTTCATCTTTTTATAGGTCTTTACAGATATCCAAGCTTAATAACTTTCATCACAGCTTGCTATGGCAGCTCTGTATCAAAAGGAAAACAAGTGTATAGGTTTAGTAATTAGCAGATTGCATCAGAGAGAGGGAAAGTAGCAACTTATTGCAAAAGCTGGCTGAAAAACAAGACCATACCTCCCGCTTGATATGGTATCAGCACAAATTACAATTGGAAAATAACTTCATAAAGGGTTTATTTCCTCAGAAAGTGGCCTGGGATTTTTTTCTAGAAGAAAAAAGAACCCAAAACCACAAGAACTTCTAGAAAAGGCAGAAGACTGAGTATGTTTTGTCCACCAGCTTAAATCTTCCTGAGGGACAAAACCAGCCTTTAAACAAGCACTGTTCTCCACCCTTGGGTGAACCATCAGGAGCACTTTCCACTGCTCACCTCCTGATTACGCTCTAACATAAAAAATACTGCTTGGGAAACAAATATGGCAAAGGGGAGAGGATGTAAAGCAGACTCCCGAGGCAGGGGGGACAATCTGTGAAACAGACAGAGCTTTCCTCATCACCAGGAAGTTCTGATGCTGTTCTGTGGTCTGAATTTGGCAAAGGGTTGTGGTGTGAGGAGGAGCAGATGGAAGCATCCATCCCCTCTTTTCCACCTTTTTAAAGTGAGCTTTCCCCAGTTGGTTTGGGCTGGTTAACCTCTTGTTTACAAGAGGACTCAGTTTGGGTAATACCCATCCATCAAGCACTTATGACTGATTTTCTACGGTTAGAGCTATTTGTCACGATTATTCACCAATTTCTAGGGCAGAATGCAGTGAATCACCTCTAACAGCAAATATTTCTTTAAGAGGCTTGGGGTGTAAACCAAGACCTGTTTGACACGCTCAGGTTAAGCCTCTGTGTTGGTAAAGCTGATAAATGAGTCCTCAAAGAAGGTCACAGATCCCTGCCCCTCCTTCAGGAGCTCTGACTGTGATTGATAACTGAGTCAGTGTTATGCTAAAGAGTCACCGTGGCTACAGACCTTGGCTCAGAGAGCTCATCCATCACTGGCTAGGAGCATTTTGCTATCTATCTATGGGTGCTTGAATGCAAAATATTACTGGTTTCATTGCCTCACACGAGATCCCTGGCTAATTCTGACTGCAGCCAAAGGCAGGCAGCGACTCTTATTGTCAGAAATTGATTGATGCTTGCCTAACAGAGTCACAGCTGGGTGAGGGAAGTGCTGGAAAAGTTCCTAACGAGAAAGCACCTAAAAAGCATCGTCTAGAAGACAGGATCAGTGGTTAAAGAAGGTGACTGAAATCAGCAGGACTATTCTCCAGCCACTTGTGACTGAAAAGAAGCTGGAAACAGATGGTCAGGGTCCATCCCTGGCAGTGCTCATGTCACAGAACATCACGATCTAGTGGGGGGCATCCCTGTCCATGGCATGGGGGTTGGAACTAGATTATCTGAGTGGTCCCTGCCAACACAAAATGTTCTCTGATTTTATGGCAATTTTCTCCGTCCTCCTCTCTTGCTATGAGGGATGATGCCTCAGTTCACAGCTGCCAAACATCAGGTAGTCTTATGTTTTGCCAAACCACGGGCAAGGGGGATCCCTCAGGAATAAGGAAAGGCAAAAAACCAACTCTGATCCTCTGTTCTGTACTTCCACTGCTGAGGTTGGTGGTCAAAGGCCATACATTTTCTCTGGAATAACCACTGAGCAAAGGGCTGTTTGTTTGTACAGACAAACAGCAGTTTCTCTGAAGCATTTATGTGTCCTGTCCCTGCTCATTGGCAAGCACTTTGGCTTGACAGAAGCAGGCCCTGATGAGATGCTGAAACACATCCATAAATGCCTTCTTTGCTGAGTAAATATTTATTTTGGACACTGATGCAGCAATAGGATGGGTCCCATCTGTGATACCAGCCTTGCTTGTGCACAGGCAAGTATAAGTGTAATCCAAGTAATCCAAGCCTTTGACAGGGACTCAATCTTTTTAAATTCACACAATGCCTGGAAACAAGGAAACCTGCGTGCCAGACCAGCCATCCCAGAGTTTTCTGGAAGTCCCCACGTTCCAGCCCCAAAAAGTTAATTTTCTTTTGCCCCTTCAGTGTCTCTTCCATGTTGCAACATGACCTGCATGCATATTCCCTCCGTTTTACCCTTTTATTTCTCTGTTCCTTTGCCTATTCCTTTTCTCTGTTCCTTTTCCTATCTGGAATATCCCAGATATTCCCCAGTTTATTACCAGGAAACCAACAGGTGTCTGACAGATGGCAATTTGCCTGGTATTAATTGCTGGGAAACTGCTCACTCAGAGATCTTATCCCTTCGTTTTCTACTCCTTATACTAATTGGCATTCGTGAAAGGTGATAAGGGGAGAATAATAATTAGATATAGACAGAGCATTTTGACTGATGCAATCTGCACAGCAAATGCCTGAGCAGCAGCAATCACAACTGCACAGGAGCTGGCAGGAAGCTTTGCACAGAGGTTGGTGCATCACGTTCAGAGAGGGAGCTGCTGGATTACTGCATGCCTTCCCAGAGACTGGATATCCATGAGAGGTATCGCTTTGGAAGGGATTAATTAGTCCATTCTCCAGCACCTTTGGGAGAGGGAAGCCCCCAGAGGCCTTGAAGGAAATTAGGCAGGCCATTCCTGGAGGCAGTGATGAGGTTTTAGCAGGGCAGCATCACAGCTCCCAGCACTTTCTCCCGAGAGGAGCAACCCTGACATGCCCTGGGTGCTGTTTTGGCACTGGCTTTGCATGAGCTCTGCTGGGGCCAGCCCTGGAACCTGCTCTGGGCTGTGCCCACAGTCCCTGCCTGGCAATCCCCAGGGATGTTTCCGTCCCAAAAAAGCCAATTTCACAATCCCTGGCGCACATGTGCTCTGCTCACGCGAGTCAAGGGAGAGCCCAGCCGGGCAGGGTGACAGAAATGAACAGATGGAGCTGCTCAGGAAAAGGAATGTTTCCCAATGAGAGCCATCAGGAATATTTATTTTATGAGCAAAGATTAATAGCTTTAATTTGTTATGGAAAAAATGCAGAAGTATTGTTGCGCTGGGTAACTGCTTCAGACTTGCCTGGTGTGATGAATGTATGATAAATAAATATCTGGGACTAGGCTGGCCAGGAAAGAGAAGGTTCCTGAATGCTGACCACTGGGATTTTAATGAAAATGGAAGTAGCATGGATTTAAAGGCAACAACAATGTGGAAGTGGGACAGATTCCAGGCCTGCAGGCTGAGGGATCTGTGGAAAGGCTGCCCCAGGTTTGTGAGCACTCCTTGACACTTTCAAATCAGCATCCTTTTTTATACTCACACCGCTTTTGTTGTGGGTTTTTGTGGCTCATTCACTGAGCAGCATCGCTGACAGGAACATCAGACCCGAAAAATTGAAAGCCAGTTGTGTGGGGTTTCAGTAAAACACCAGTCCACATCCAGGAATTCTCTCCTCAGAAGGCTGGCAGCATGCTTCAGCTCATTTCAAAACAGAGATATATGGTGTTATACACATGTTCCCATCAAAGCAGCTGACATGGTACAGGTTGGACACCAAATATCAAGACATGTTTGCAAACAAATTACAAAGGAATAATAATAATAAAAAAAAGGAAAAAACCCCACCTATATTTGAATTAAATACATGACCATTTGAAAGCAAATGAAAGGATAATGTTCGCCTAGCTATTGCTCTCCAGAGAAATATACACTTAGGGATGATAAGAACCCTTCACCTTCTTTCTTTAGCTGGTTTTTTTTCCTCCCCTCTTTGCAGCCTTGAATCTGATGTGAGGAGCTGCTCTGAAGTCTGTAGTCATAGGCTCACTGCCAAAACAAGCAAGCAGTATGTTCACAAGATGTTATAATCAGCTGCAACAAGCAACCAATTTTTCTTGCAGCAATTGGACCTAGCAGAGGAGGAGGAGATGACTTCCTTTGCTCCTCCTTATTTGTTTTCAGTGTTCCTTTTCTCCTCATTTGTTTTTCTTCCACGAAAATATAATCCATGCACTGCTAAAACTGGATGATTCTTTTTGTGTTTTTTTTTTTTTGCAAAATTGACCTATATAGGAAAACTTTAGGAAAAATGCCTGTACTTCTTGAGACCATGTGCTGCAGAAATACCTGCTTGGGTCTGTTGCCTGTGTTGAATTTCTTATGAGATGAGGACTTTTCTACTTGGTGAATCCTAACTTTGGGCCATATTTCATGCAGTACCCTCTGGAGGGCCCATTCACTCTCCAAGGAGGTGGTAAAAGTCACATGGCTACTACTGTAAAACAAATCAAATCAAAATAAAACAAAACAAAAGAAAAGTTTAAAGAGAATTTAATAGTCCGTCAGATAATGAAGTCCTACATCTGTGTGTGGTCCTGTGCTGTGGAAGAGCCCAAAGTCTGACCTCTGCTATCTTAAATGATTTAAAATTAAAACAGCAGAAGAGAAATTCACAGCGAAGCAGATAGATGTGGAGATATGCAGTTCCTTTCAGGGGAAATAAGTCCATTTACTTAACTTCTTGTGACATCTCCATTTGGTCCCAGAATTTTCTACCTTCTTTTTGCCTGGAGTTCAGCCTCACTTCTTCTGGACAGACACATTTGAGCAGTAGAGGAACTATTACTAGAAATACTGAAAGATTTACTGAAAGAATTACTGAAAGATTTACTGAAAGATTACTGAAACCCAGTGGTGTTGGTGCATTTGAAGCTTCTGATCTGAGTGCTCTTCCACCTTTTTTTGTGGCCCCTTAACCCCATCCTTCACTACAGAGTTAGTCCTGTGCCCTCCAAAGCTACAGGTAGTACACGTGAACCTTCTAGCCAAATGTCTGTGCTTGGCCTTTCTGAATTCCTACTTCTTCCCATGAAAAAGAAGGCCATGGGAAGAGAGAAAAGCTTTTAGGCTTCTTTCCAGAAGGTTTCTTCTGCTCAGGATGTGCCTTCAGAGCCAGGATGTAAGTGGCAAGGCTTGCTCTCCTGACAGCATCAATGGAAACTCGAGGAAGGTCAGGTTTTTTCCCTTCCTTGCTCATTCTTTATTGAATTCACTCATTTGCTTGGACAAGAAAGAGCCATCCATCTCTTCTGTGTGCAGTAGTATGAGGAGTTGATTTTATTCCAGACCTCAAGCCGCAGAAAAATCTAAACATTAAGAGTGCCCAAGACCTTACAGAGAGAAGATTTATATATAACCCTGTATTTACTATTTCAGACACACAGTGCTTCAGAGTTGGTTTCTTCTCCAGCTCGGCTCAGTCTTTAACTTAGACAGAGTTTTCAAAGAGCCTGGCTGCTGGCCTAATGCTAGAGCAGGGGAAATGAGATGATCACAGCGGTAATAATTTGTATGTTGGACTTCAAGTCAGATGTGGTTGTTCTATTCTCAGTTTATCTGCCCATATGGACTTTCAAAAAAGCAGAAAGCAGTGTGGTAACAATTTGCTTGAAAAGGCCCCTGATTTTTTAGTTAGAAGGTTTTGAGGGGTTTGTTCAACTTTCATTTAAAGGAAGAAAAAAAAAAAAAAATTTGCCAACCAGTGTAATGTTAATCACCTCTGACTGGATGTTGTATTGGTGGCGTAGCCAGGCACATGCCTGAGTTGTCAGCTTCAGTTTTCTCTCAATTCCCTTTTGATTGCACAAGTCAGGACCAATCCTCACTGCAGCTGTGCTGGCAGCAGCAGGCTTTTCAGGAAAATCCTCCATTCTGTGTGCCACGAGGATCATGACATGGCAGTACCTTTGCCAGGTGAATTTTCAGCTCTTCCTCCCATCCTGTGCCCAGCTCAGGGTGCAGGTGCTGGGGAAGGAGCCAGGATGTGGGATGGGGCTGGGACAGTGCCTGGGCAGCAGCGCTAGGAGATGCAGATTTATTCCTCCTCCCTCACAAGACCTGCAGGGAGGAGTTTATCCACTTTTAAAAGAGGAAAAAGGCCTTGGACCTGCGTGGTTGTGATTTGTCAGACTCCAAAAGAATTGGCTTTTCTAAGTTGCTCCACTTGAGCCTCTGGATCACAGAGTGTTCTGAGTTGGAAGGCAAAAGGAAAGAATCATCAAGTGCAACTCTGAAGTGAATGGCTCACACCATGCTCTGACCAACTCAGGTAATCTGAAAGACCTTGAAAGAGAAACCAAGAGTAGCTGATCAACCAAGACACAGTAATTCACTCCTCTATGCCACTCTTTTGATTTTCAGCTATGAAAACACATTATAATTCACTGCTTTACACAACTCTCTTGATTTTCAGCTATGAAAACACATTAAACTGGCAGAATTTACCAAAATTTCCTTTAATTTCCCTGATCAAGAAATTTAATAAAACGGTAATTCTGATTTGTTTCTTTCCCCCCCAAATTTACTTAGGCTTTGTTCCCATGTCTTCTGTGTTCACTTTCCACACACACTCATGCAGATCAGCTTTGCAGTCACAACCAGGCATGGAAGTTTTTGCAAGATCTTGGCTTGCAAGAAGGTTAATAATATTTTTTAAAAATCCTGATCACACACTGGTTTTCAACTTTTTGTGGATAATCCTTGTTTCTAGAGGTATTTCATTCTCTGAAACTATTTGATATCCAGAGGTCATTTCCTCATTTTGTAATTATGTTTCCAGAAGAATTCTTGAGAATCCATTAAAATTCATAACTGTTTTTTTAACTGGGCTATTTCTAATAATAAAACTTGGGAAGCAATTTTAAAACATAATGAGTATCCTACTGTTTCTTTCTCACATAGATATTCTATGGAACACAAATTGCTGCGTTGCAAAGATCTCTGCTGACTACTACAGTTATTTGCTACAATACTGATAAGATAAAAATACAAATACATTGAGGCAGCATGAAAACAATACTGAAAAAATTTAGTGATGATTTTGCCCCATGTTGTGGTTTCACTGATACCTGCACAAATTGCTGAACAGCTGCACCAGGATCCTCTTAAGGAGCGTTTTTTCCCCCCCACATCAGTGAAACTGAAGGTACAAGACTGAAGTTCAGAGTCCCTGTGAAGGAACACCTGAAATGAGCTTGGGAATCTCTCCCTTTAGCATCAGGAGCAGGGCCTGGACCTAAAAAGTACCAGCAGTCAGAGAAGCTCATTAGGGCAGGCAATTAATGCAAAACATGTTTTCTCTTTCATGCATGAAACGAAATTTCATCCATGGGTTTAGTACTTTAAAGTACTAAAAATAGTAGTGGCTTTGTTTTTTTGCTTTTTGGTGGATATCATAATGTTCTGATTTAGTCAGTGAAGAACCTATATATTAAATGCAAATGTACAGAATATGAAGGAGAGTCGATCAAACCCATGCTGCTTGTAAAGCTCATTTTTGGATGCATAAAAACATGTATGTTTTATGCATAAACTTCATAAAAATGTCCTCCTCTCTTTGGCTTAGTTTTCCATACCTTTGTCTCCAAGTCTATGAAGTTTTGTCCAGATTGAAGTAAGACTGAGATTAAACAGACCTTATACCTCAAAATCCTTGGATGTAGGATTGTTTCATTAAAAAATATAATCATTAGGGAGTTCAACCCTTGTGCAAATAATGGACATATTGCAAGATAAACTCATTTTAACTAATCTAACTCTTCTCCGAGCTTTGCTGTTCTTTCATGTCTTTCAGTGAAAAAAAAAATGGAGGAAGCTATTTTCTTCTGTATATCAACTGAGAAAGAAGGTGATTGCACCTGTCTCTAAGCTTCATGGATATCTCCTTTTTCTGATGGAATCCTATAGTTTAAAGAAATTGACTACCAGTCCCTTGAATGGCCTCTCTTCCAAAACCTTATCTTCTCTTGTAGAAGTTACTAAACCTGACAGAACAATATAACATAGAAGTGAGGTTGGTGCTGTTAATTTACAGGCAGTAAAGACACTGAACTAGAACCCAGTGACAAAAAAAAAAAAAAAAAATTTCCACCCCCACTCCCTGACATTCTCTGACAAAATCCTATCAAGAAAACAGCTGCCAATCACTTTAACACCACCCCAGGTTTAGTTCAGTATTTTTGCTGAATAATTTCAGCCTAGAACTAGATTTTGCACTTTGCAAGTAATTTATTTTACATTTGTTACTGGTGACATGTAACTGATCATGTGAGGATGATTCTAGTGGGTATTTCTTCAGATCAGATGACTACCCATTTTCATTCCATTTCAGTGTAAGCTGTGAAAGGTGTTAATTTTGGAAGAGCCCTGGGGATTCTTTTAAGGTTTTGCAGAAGAACTGCACCTTTGCACCAACAGCAGGAGATGGAGAGCAGGGCAAGGCATCATGTGGTCCCACTTTTCATGGAAGGTTGCAAGTGCTTCCAGGGATTTTTTTTTTTCATTTCATCATTAGTCAGTACTGCCTCACCCATTAAAATATCAAGATTGTTTTAAAATTGAAGAGGAGCTTAAAAAATTTAGCAAATTGCTTTCCATCTGTGAACTAAACTCACAACCTCTCCTTTAAACCAAGCAGATCAGGACTCTTCCTCACTCGGGAAACACCAATGACTCAGAATGTTGCTTTGATCCCAAAACACAGGAAACAAAGGTGGGAGGAAGTGTTTTGCTCTTGTTCTTCTTGTTCCCTAGCCTGTCCTGGACTAGGAAGTGGGGAAATAGGCGTAGTGACAACAGATGCTTTAACGAGTCTGCAAAACCTGCTCACTCCTTTCAGGAGTTTTTCCCCTCCCTCCATCTCCTGACTCTTTATGTACCTGGCAAGCTGTTCCATCTCTCCACAGGCTCACTGGGCTTTGTAATACCTGAAATTCATCAAACTTGGCCAGCTCACAGAATCATATGATGGAATAAATTCTATGTGCTGAAATGTGGGGAGAAGAGGCTTAACAATATAAGATCATGAAAAAAAAAAGGAAAGCACATTTATTGGCAAGGATCAAGTGTCTGTGACATAGGAAAGGAATGAAGCATTGTAGCTGTCCAGTTTTGTACTGTTTACCATAATGATAGTCTCTGGACAGACACTTAGCTTTATTGAAAGCTCTGGCATGATTTATCAAGTGACCACAATCTGAATAATTTCTTCTCCTATTGCTGAAATGACATTCAGACTTCACAGCTAATGCCTGTGATTTGTTATCATATGGGTGGATCTGGAAGTTTCTAAGGCTTCTCCCATCTCCAATTAATTTTTCCCATTGAGACAACCTCAGTCCTCCCAAACACAAACAGTTTTGCACATAATTAATTTCAAGCCCTCGAGTTTACAGATATCTTGCTGTGCATGAAGTGAAGCACAAATGTAATTGCAGGGCTGGACCTGGGCCACTGATGCCTTGCCTAGAAAATCTCTGACTCGCTGCAGAGGAGCCCAGAGCATGACCATTTTGGCCGAAGCACAAATATTTTGGCTGGGAATGTTGCTGTGATGTCCCCAGCCTGCTCCTGCTCCCCTCTCCCTCTTCCCTGCAGCTTTTAACCATGTTAACCTGCCATGGTTTGATCTGCTAGGAAGGGGTGAGGAGAGGGTAGTTGTGGTGGTGTCACTCCTGAATATCTAGAAAGCAACACCCAGACCTGCTGGAAAAGTGTCAGGATTGGGGAAAAGCAAACAACCAGTAAGTCATGGCTGGCCCAGTAAGGACCAAGGGCAAAAGCAGTTACTTTTTAATAACTTATTTACTTAATGAAGCTCTTGATTTTGGCCAAAAAAATCTCTAAAACAAACACAACCCCCCAAAACCCCCCACCTAGATATTAAATTTCTTTGTCTTGGCCATGATTTGGATGCTTTCTCTCAAAACATGGAGGAAATAGCAATGAAAACCCCCATTTTGTTAAAACAGTGTGCTCAGTCCCAAAACAAAACCATACCTCAGAACTCTGTTTTAGCATGATTTCTCTTCTAGGCCTCCTAGTTACAGCTGTTTGAACTCCAGTTATTTACCTCGCGTCACTAATCAGTTAATCACAATATTTCCTAAGAACAAGAAAGGAGTTTTAGGCCACACCTAATCCAGACAGGTGATGTCAGTGGATGTGGCAATCTCAGGCCATCATCCACCATCCATCTGATCATTCAATTACCAAGCCTATTACTTTGTCAACTGGGCTTGTGCAACACGTATCAAAACCCACTTGGAAAACAGAACCCATATGTGATTGAGGGCTGGAGTGTGGAAAACTGGGGATGTGGGTGGGGAAGGGTGCAGGGGGAGGAAGGAGGCAGAGGATGAATGGGGGTGGAAGGATGGGAGGGTGGCTGGTTTTGTGTTTGGGCTCCAGGAATGGTTTAGAGCTTTCTCTGTGTCACGTAAGTCAGGCAGAGATTTCTGCCCAAGGGTGCCACAACTCTGAAAGGCAAATGGTCACACTGCTGCCTCATATTCAACAGTGACAACAATCTCATTAGAATAAATTGCAATTAAGCCAGTCTTCCCCTTATTTGTTATTTCTTCAAAGACAGGCAGTCTACACATCCGGGCAAGCCCACATTGCATCTGCTCAAATTTAGATTATGACTCCTCC
Organism: Entomyzon cyanotis; assembly: GCA_024500445.1. NCBI lineage: Eukaryota > Metazoa > Chordata > Aves > Passeriformes > Meliphagidae > Entomyzon > Entomyzon cyanotis. The sequence goes on from JAKEPQ010000044.1 coordinate 3,958,036, forward strand.
CCACCATTTTTATTCAGCTAAGGACAGCAAGGCTGTTATTTTATGTGCTAACTTTTATAAAATAATCTACATGCTAGGGCACAAGTCTGTGGCCAATCTTGAATCCTCCTGCTGTGCAATTTTAGGACGTAAGAGCCAAAACTGTTGACAGCAAATGAGGAAACAGTGTGAACACTTCAGCTGGGATTTGTAAGTGAGGTAGAGAAAGTAGCAGGAGAAATTGTGGGGACCAGACTGATGATTATTATTAAGTACAAAATTATTTGAAGAAGAAGGAATAATAATAAAAAATTTGCATAAATAGAGTGATTTGCATTACCATAAAGGGAAGGAGGAATAGCTCCAGCAGTGTCATTGTATGTCTCATGTCTCTGACCTGCTTTTCATTGCTATGCAGAAAGCTTGAAAATGAGCAACAGGGACTACTAAATGTTTTTAGGTTTGGGGAAGTCCTCCCAAAGGTAATAGAAATAGAAACTGTGCATCAGCTAATGTTCCAGCTCACAGGGACCAGACCTCTGGTCTTCCTGCACTGCACAGCTCTGAGAAATTTGCAAAAAGGCACTAAGTGACTTGCCAGAAAGCAGTGATTTCCCAATGTGCTTGCCGTTACAGCTTGGGAGTTGCATATCTCTGGTCCATTATCAAAGCTTTAGCTCTCGGTTTGTGGTTTTTTGTATGGAAATTCTCAGATGAAGAAAACCTGAACCACTACCCAGCAATAAATCAGGTTAGATTTATACATTTTAGATTATTAATAGCCAAAAACAATTTCAGTCCGGCCAAAACTGCAATGATTTCCGTTTCACACTCACTGATAAAGCTGACTTGAATCTTCTAGCAAAGGAGTATTTCTTAGCACTGTTGTAACACTTCTCTACAGGAAACACTGTAAAACCCCCAAACATTCTGTTTAATTTTCAGCAGACCCAAAAATGCTAAGTTTTCTCAAACACTGCAATGATCAGCTGTAAAGAAATGATTGGTCCCACTGAAGGCTGCCAGTCCAAGGGTGGGATCAGTCATCTCTTCCCAATTTATGCCATTTGGGCAGGGAATCCATCCCTCCTCTCCCTCTGTTGGATGAGGGGCTGGTTCCAGATCATTCACAGGTCCAAGACTGCCTAAACACCACCATGCCTGAGTGGATCAGCTTATCCTGAAAACATTTTTAGACTTGCCAGGACATTGTTCTCACTGGAAATCTTGGGTGTGTATGAAATATCTTGTGAGAGTGAGTGGATTGAAAATGTTTGAGGCCAGTTTGAGAAATCCAACAACCAACAAGGCGTCCTGATAGGAGGATCTCCTGCTCTGATGCAGGAGGACATTCTCAACGCATGAAATCTAGTAGATACCTGTTTATGTTGAAATTATTTCATTGTCTTGAAGCTGGTTTCAGAGCCTCACAAAACACTTAAGAGTAGATAGGTCTTGTCTCAGCCACAAAAATGTGTGTAGGCTCAGCTGAGGTAACAACACATATTTTCAGATGCTTATTCGTGTTTCAAACAGTTTAGACCTGGGTTTTCTGTCAGTCAGTATCTCTGCAGTTCTGCCTCTCAAAATTGTAAAGATTGGTAGAAATAGAAAGAGCAAAAAAACCCTGAGAAATATGGCAACAGCATCTGGATTTTATTTGTTCATACTGGTGTTATTTCTTTACCTTTTACCTTTCACTTGGAACAGTCAGCATTTTACTGTTCTAAACAGGTGAAATTCACAGAAGAAATTACATCCATTTCCAGGTTATTAATACAGATTGTAAACTGGCATTTATTGCTTTTTAAATAATAGTTACATGAAAATGGAATACTGTCAAAAAAATTGCAATGATATATTGATGTTTGATTTCTTCCTCTGCAACCGAACCAATGTTTTGGTTATTTATGTGGCATTTCTATTCAACCTGCCTTTAGAGCAAAAAAATTCCCCCAAAACAAAACAAAACAAAAAAAAACCCAAAAAACCAAACCAAAACAAAAAAAAACCCCACAAACCCCAAAGAATAAAAAAATAAAAAAGAAAAAAAAAGAAAAAAAAGAAAAAAAAAAGAAGAGGGAAAGGGTACAGAAGAATACTTCTGCTAAAGAAGGTGCTACTAAAATAGTAGTAATAATAACAACAACAGTAATAGTAATACATTCCACAGTTATGATTGCTATGCCTGCATTGTTAAGTCTTGACATTTTCAAAAAGGAGGAGGAATGCAAACAAAATATCTGGTGGGGCAGAATACGATTCTGGCACTGAAAGCATCTGGACTAACCTGAAATCTGAAGACAAGTTGTTTATAAACAGAAAAGGAACTGAGCATTACAGCTTAGTTTTGGAGTTGTTGACTTTGCATGAAGAGCCCTCAGAAACAGATTCAAAAATGAGTTGCAAACAGCACAATTTCTGTCGCTCTCAGAGAGGTGTGGAGCCCTCAAAATATGCTCCTGGGATCCTGTGAATTTCAGAGAGCCAGCAGATGGCTGAGGCTGGAAGGGACCTCAGGATGTGGCAATCTCAGGCCATCCTCCACAGCCCCATAGTCTCATCAGGACTATGTTCAGGTGGGTTTTGAATGGGAATCTCCATGGATGGACACTCCACAGCCTCTCTGGACAAGCTCTTCCCATGTCCAGCTGGGTGTTCAGGTGTTTTCACACTCAAGTGGAGCTTTCTGTGTCTCAGTTTGTGTTCATTGCCTGCTGTCCTCCACTGGACACCACTGAGAAGGATCTGGCTTTGCCTCCTTTGCACACTCCCACAACCTACTTTCAAACATCATTACATGTAAAATTTACACATTATCTCCTATCAAGACACAAAATCCCTCTTTGCTGCTCCTTCAGCAAGCCCCCATCAAAGGAGCACTGTTTGAAGCTCTGCTAAGTAACACTCGCACGAACAGATGGTTTTTATCACCACGTTTCTGGCAGTGTTTCAAATTTGGGTTTTTATCTCGTGCGCCATGGACGGTGTCATGCACATGTTGGAATACCCCTGTGGATTGGTTCATGTGGGTACAGCCAGCTGCCAATTCAAACAGTGTGTAACAGAAATGCAGAGGTCTTTTTCCTAGGAAAGATGAGGAATGTCCTGTGGCAGTCCGCCTGGCTTCATTCCGTAAAGATGTTTCCACTCAGAGTTAGCTGGAAATTAAAAAATCATGTGATCTTATTGTGACAACAAAGATGATCCAGGTGCTTTAAAGTGCAGTTCTGGCAGAGGATATGGTTGTAAGAAAGAGATTTGGTTTTGTCCAATCATCTTTTTTTTCTTTTCTTCTTTCCTCTTTTCTTTTTTCTCTTTTTTTACATTCACCTGCTTGTTTTTCTCCCCCACATAAGATAAGAAAGAAGAGTTAAGAAAATGTTTACCCCACCTTTCTCTGTCTTGTTAATTTTTGTTTATTGCTTTGTTGGGGTTTCTTCCTTTGTTTGTTTGGTTTGGTTTTTCCTAGGCCTTTCACATAGAAAGCCTGATTCAGATCTGACAGGTGATCCCTGTCTTTTTCCAGCCCAGGGGAAGGATCAGATACAGCTAAGAACACACTTAATTCCTTAGACTGATTTCAGGGTCTCCAATACCAGAGAAATTTTAGCTACAATTTTTTATTTTTTTTTTTTTAGCAGCAAAGCTGATGCCTGGCTCTGTGCAGTCACCCTGGCTATCTTTGGAAGAGGTTCTGCCTGGGTCCCAGCCTCTCTCTGATCCTTCTTTGGTCTGCATGAGTAGATCATGTGTGCTGCCCCAAAAAACCCTGATTCTGCTATTATTTTTGCATTTTTAGTCCTGCAGTACAGGTTTGTAAAATTACGATTGGAAAATGTCCAGCCTGAGGCTGTGGTCAATGGTTTGTATGAAAGATTGAATGTAGTGTGAAAGGATGAATATGCATGAACATTTTCACTCCGTTCCAGGGGTCACAGCTTCCTCCTTCAGGCTCAACCTCAGGTTTCCCACAGGAGTCTCGGGCGTCAGATTTATCAAAATAAATAATTTAACAGAGTGGGACAGCAACATGTCACTTACTAATCTGTGACAAACAAAGTCTCTCAAAGACTGAACACCTCTCAATTCCAAACTTCTCCTTTCCTTTAATTTGTTGAATTTGCCTGAGTCATCTTCACGTCTTTGTATTTCCTTTGCCTGTTGGGAGCTAAACACAGAAACATTAACAACTGTTTTTCTCTTCAGCTTGGATGCCCAAACTCTTAGTTTTGGGCATCATGAAGATGCTTTGACTCCATTATGAAATAACCAGTCAAAAGGTCTGGATTTAAACCATCAGCACCCAAAACTTCAGCACCACCAACCACTCTTAGCAGAAAGATGCTCACTGAATAATCCTCACACTTCCAGTCAAATATTAATTAAAAACATTAATTTCGTGGGTACCACTGGCAGTCTGCAGACCACAAGTATACAAATTAAAAATTGGAAGTATCTTAAGCTTTAATTGTTGCTTCTGTTTTCCTATCCACATTATGCAAAACACATCCAACACACAGCATTTGCAGCTTCCAGCCAAATTGGGCTCAAAAAGTTTAAACCAAGAACATATTTGCTCAGAACCCACCTGCTTTTAACACACTCATACAATAGATGGGGTCGGGTTTTTTTCTTTTTTAGTTAATGGGGTTTATTGAAAACATATTTCCATAGCTTTAAAAAAAAAAAAGAAAAAGAAAAAGAAAAGAAAAAAGAAAACCCAAGAGATCATTTTCGTATCTCAACTTTTGCAGAAGATATGATGATGAAAATTATATCTTTCAAAAACATGAAACTCATGGGATTTTTAATCTCTTCAGTAAGGCATTTGCAGTGATACAGAACAAAATGCCACATATTAGAGGAGTAATCACTGCTAAACAGAGATCTCTTTGTAAAATAAAGTGTCCCAACATGCTCATTTTATGCTGATAGGCTTATGATTAAAAATAATTGTCATTATTATAAACCAGATAGTGTTGTACATTGTTCCTGGTTCAGGCTTGAGAGCATGTGGGTTCCAAGAACAATTAACAAATCTGTTGCTTTAATATTTCCTTTTCTATTTTTTTTTTGCCTCTCTTCCAATAATGAAAAATTAAAAAAAAAAAAAAACCAATGTATGAGATTTTTTCAGAGGCATTAAGTTCTGACTTTGCTCAATTCTCAGAGCAGTTAATACATTCCAGAGAAGGATCAGTCAGAACAGAAATAAGGGATTTCTGATGGCTTGCCTTGTCCTAGGGGGCATTTTTAGGTGCAAGGATTTGCACCAAAGCACTCAGTGAAGGGGAAAATCCCTGTTTTGGGTTCTTTAATTGAGACAGGGAAAAGGGGCACGAGCTGCTGCTTCTGCACGAGGATGCAAGAACTTCAGGAAGAATCCTTCAGAATGAACTGAAGCACTGACAGAAACAGAACAATTTGTGGAGGGCTTCAGAGATCAAAACGTTCTAGCAAACAATCAAAGTTGAGCAGGACTTTAGTTTTCAAGCAAAAGCTTTTACTGCTGAAACAGCAGAATGGTGTCAAAACAGTTCATGATACCTAGATACTGAATATCTAAAATAGCATTAGAAAATGTCTAAAATTGGGCAGTAGGCTTCTTTCTGTTTTAAACTGGAGTTTTTATCCTTTGTAGCTGACACTTACATATAGAATTAATAGTAGAAAAAAAAGAAAAATACTTGTATTGCAAATAAAAGATAGGTATGGATCAAAGTTCTTTTTTAATAAATAAATCGTTATCTTTATATATAGATAAAGATATAATATATCTTTATATTATCTTTTAATAAATCAATCATTATCTTTATAAATTAGACATAATAAATTTAAGCAGCAGTAATACAAAAAATTCAAAATGAAATTCACCTGAGAAATTCAAAGTTCTTAATCAGATAGAGAATAACTTTATTCCTTAGCTTTAAGAATAAGAAACATTTTGCCTAAGTGTAGTCATCCTTGATGCTGTTGGTACAACACAGTTCCCCTTCCACAGTGCCTCTGCAACACCATCGTTGGTCCACAGACATCATCCAGTCCTGAAATCATGGTCATCAGTGCAAGAACTTAAACTGGCACTGAAATGGGAGCAGCCAGAAATTCAGAAAAAAACCAATTAAACACCTGCACTCTTTAGCATTCATCAAGTGATACAGTTTCTGACAAATAAGACTATTTTGTGCCTCTGAGCAGGAAAGGACCTAAACCACTGTTAGCATCTTCAGCCTCTCTAGCACTGTGGACTACAATGGATTAGTTAACATCAACATTAACAATCTTACACGGAAGAGCAAATACCAGTTTTTGGTTTTTTTCCCCACAGCAAGGCTGGTTAACTTATGTATTAAAGGAAATTTTTGGGGGTTTTGTGTTTGAAAAAATAGAGTTTTGACCAATGTCTGCAGAGCACAGAAAATGTGGTGGTTATGACTTAGCAGAACATTCATTCCGCTTTTACCCTTCAAAATCAAGTCCTTCCAAGCTTTCCTAATACATTTTTCTTATTAGTTTTATTGTTTTAATAGAAAAATTGATGGGGGTAATAAAAGTACCTTCCCTGTGATGTTTCATATTTGTTACACTACTTTAAAATTTAGTTGATGAGGCGCTATTGAAACTTGCCCAGTCACTTGGCTCGGACCTCAGATGCATAAAATTTAATTTTCAGTTTTGTGTCTACCACTGAGTGTTTTTTTTTCACAGCCAGGCATACTTTGGGTTTAGTATCTTAATAAACAAGATGCATTTCAAATTAGTCTCATCATTTTTTTACAGTGCAGGAGAAACGGAGCGGGGAGGGCTCATTTCAGTTTGATGTAATGTTTTGAGTCAACACAAAACATTTTTTGTTGTTTTGCCAAAAAAAAAACCGTATTCAGCTGTGAGTCAAGGCAAGCCAGAACCTCCCAACTATTTTATTCTGGTTGTTACACTGAAAAAAATTCATTAATCACTCAGAGGTATGCTGCTATACCACAGGATGAGTGGCCATTTGTTTTCATGCTTTTTTGGGTACAATGGGGGAGAATGCATTGCTCCTGCATGTAATTTTCTCCCTTTTTTGTTTGTTTGTTTTTGTTTATGTGAGAACATTGTTATTGATACCTGCCCAAGCCAGAACCATCAGTATCACAGGACACTGTCAAAAGAGTTATTGTACATCCTGCTCTTCACTCCCTATTCAATGTAAATTAACAAAGGAAATGTTCTTCAAGGTATTTTCAGTGGTAGTTCAGGGCTACTGCTTCTCTGTGCTTGACATCCAAATGTTTAACTCCAATTCTCAGCCGCTTCTGAGAATTTCTGAGCTTTTACAGTGTTGAAGAAATCACACCTAAAAACCTCACAAGTGTTTGTACAAAAGTCATTTTCTGGCCTCAGAGCAACACACCCATCATTTTAACTGCTGCAAAGTGATTTTAACTCCACAGTCCTAGGATTTTTGCCAGTTTTGCACAGGTGCAACTGATGATACTGAATGTGCAGCAGTGGAAGATCACATCTGATTAATTCTGCACCGTGCCCACAAAAGCTGAAGGGCAGAAAACTAAATAATGAACCCTACCTTTTGGGTTAGCAACCACGAGAGAGCTGAGTCACATTCTGATTGCTGGAATGACAGTGTGAAATAAAAGAGATCACACAGCCTTAAAAACAATATTGTGGAATATATAGCAGATCAAATTCACAGTTCCTTATGACGAAGTAAGCATACAGGGGAGAATTCAGACTTAATTTGCCATCTCCCCACAGCTTCAAATACCAATAGAATCAAACTGCATAGACTACCAAAATTAGGAATGGAAAACAATGTGTTTATTGAATAACCATGCAGTTTGTTAAACTACTGTGAAATTGCTAACCTTTACATTCATTTAGACTCCACTCATCTACTTGAAAATTTTTCTTTGCCTTTTCTGATCTGATTTTTTGTTCTGGAACCTGATGCAAGAATAAGACATCCAAAAAACCAGTAATCAAACAAAACCTGAGGAATAAGTAATCTTTTTCATTTGTTAGTTGCAACTAAGAGCTGCTATGATGTTATCTCCCCAGTGAGGACAGCCTGCTGTGGTCAGCTGACAGACAATTTCCAAAAACTTTATAATTGTCATACCTTGGTTACTTTTTTGACTAATCTAGAGGTTAAATTTTGATTTGATCAATAATCTCAAAATTAAAGAGTGATTTGCAGAGAATTAAGAGCTTGATGGTTGTAATATTCTCAGTACTTACTGGGGGGGGAAAGAAACAACTTTCAAAAAGCCAGAAATTCAACTTAGGTGAAAACATCTTAGGCAGCACACCTCCCCCATTCCTTTGGATGATAATACAATCAGCTTTCTGTGGGTTTTGGGCTGGTTTTTGGGTTTTTGTTTGTTTTTGTTTTGTTTTGTTTTTGCTTGTTTGGGGGTTTTACTATTGGTTTGGGGTTTTTGTTTCGATTGGTTCATTGGGTTGGGTGCTTTTGTTATCAATTTTTGACTCTCCAGAAAACAGCTCCCTCCACATGCGTGTTTGGTTTCCACTACACTCAGTGATTTTTCTGGGCAACCATTTCCTTGTACTTGTCCTTATTTTCACACTTGCATTTATCATTCCCTTCTATTTCCTAGGAATTATTTTCCTGCAGGATGATTGCTTTGTTGTCTAATGAAAAAATTTTGGTGCCTGATGGTGACTCTGTCATAGAAGAGAAAACTCTGGGACACTTGGGACACAGAGAGAACTTTTCAGTGGGATGGATCTGTAGTGATTCTCACTTCAGAGGCCTGCAAAAACACCAGTTGTTTCCCTAAAGAGTGCAAAAAAAGCCCAAGAGATAGAGCCTTTTAGATGTCCAGAATTATCTCCTGCTTCTTTGTGGCTTTTCACGTTCTTGTTTCCTAGTACTGCTTCCTTCCAGCATCTGTACATTTTGCAGTGAGTTTTCCACACACCAACAAGAAATATAAAATATGGCTTTGACACACAGACACAACTTCACCTCTTGCCACTTTGAGATGTTACCCATGCCTTTTTCCTGTATGGTAAAATTAGATGGATATAATCTCTTACATTCTATTCCTTGTGCTCACCTCTGTGACGCGGGACATGACGGTGCCAAAGGCCCTTGTGACATCAGAGAGCCGTGCCCTGGCTGAGGGTATCCAAGGGGCACTGCAGGGCCCTGCCGTGGCCAGTCCCAGGAGAGCCGCCGTGGCAGCAGCAAGCAGCTCCTGGGACTTGTCTGTGCCAGAGGTGTGAAGGATGGAGCAGGAGAAGGCAGCAGTGAGCAGCAGGGAGCAGCAGGGGCAGGCAGAGAGGGGCTCGGCTGTGGCACAGCGAGAGAGCCAGGAGGGAGCCTTGGCTGGGCAGCTGGAGCTTTCCCAGCGCGACCATGGGGAAGAGCCAGAGCTCTGCCCTGGAGAAATGAAACAGGAGCAGGAAGTGACCCCAGGGGAGGACGGTGCTGAGTCAGAGCCGTCCTCAGGAGACACGGGCAGCTCCCAGGAGATCTTCGACTGGGAAGAAGACAGCGAGCAAGAGCGCTCCCAGAGAGACAGGGAGAGCTCCCAAGACTCCAGCGAGGGCTGGAAAGAGTTTCTGGAGCGCTGGGTGGCTGCGAGAGAGTTGGAGGAAGGCAGCGAGGGAGAGGTGTCCCTGGGAGAAGCCCTTAGCTTCCGAGGAGATTCTGAGGAGCGGGAGGAGGAGGAGGAGGAGGAGGACGAGGTCGAAAAGGAGGACGAGGAGGACGAGAAGGATGAGGACGAGGAGGAAGAGGACGAGGAGGAGGACGAGGACGAGGAGGAGGACGAGAAGGACGAGGAGGAGGAGGAGGAGGAGGAGGACGAGGACGAGGACGAGGACGAGGACGAGGATGAGGACGAGGAGGACGAGGAGGAGGAGGAGGATGAGGAGGAGGATGAGGAGGGACGAGGAGGAGGACAAGCACGAGGAGGACGAGGAGGAGGAGGACGAGGAGGACGAGTAGGAGGAGGAGGACGAGGATGAGGAGGAGGACGACGAGGAGGAGGACGATGAGGAGGAGGACGAGGAGGAGGACGAGGAGGACGAGGACGAGGATGAGGAGGAGGACGAGGAGGACGAGGAGGAGGACGAGGAGGAGGACGAGGAGGATGAGGAGGAGGGACGAGGATGAGGACGAGGAGGAGGAAGAGGAGGATGAGGAGGAGGACGAGAAGGAGGACGAGAAGGAGGAGGAGGACAAGGAGGACGAGGAGGAGGAGGAGGACGAGGAGGAGGACGAGGAGGAGGACGAGAAGGAGGACGAGGAGGAGGAGGAGGAGGAGGAGGAGGAGGAGGACGAGGAGGAGGAGGAGGACGAGGACGAGGACGAGGACGACGAGGAGGACGAGGAGGAGGACGAGGGAGGATGACGACGAGGAGGATGAGGAGGAGGACGACGAGGAGGACGAGGGAGGAGGAGGACGAGGAGGAGGACGAGGAGGACGACGAGCGAGGACGAGGACGAGGACGAGGAGGAGGAGCGAGGAGGACGAGGAGGAAGAGGACGAGGGAGGAGGACGAGGAGGAGGAGGGGGAGGACGAGGAGGACGAGGAGGACGAGGAGGACGAGGAGGACGAGGACGAGAGGAGGAGGACGAGGAGGAGGAGGAGGAGGAGGAGGAGGAGGACGAGGAGCAGGACGAAGAGGAGGACGAGGAGGAGGACGAGGAGGAGGACGAGGAGGACGAGGAGGAGGACGAGGAGGACGAGGAGGACGAGGAGGAGCGAGGAGGAGGAGGAGGAGGACGAGGAGGAGGACGAGGAGGAGGAGGAGGAGGACGAGGAGGAGGACGAGGAGGGAGGACGAGGAGGAAGAGGACGAGGAGGAGGACGAGGAGGAGGAGGACGAGGAGGAGGACGAGGAAGATGAGGATGACGAGGACGACGAGGACGACAAGGAGGAGGAGGAGGAGGAGGAGGAGGAGGAGGAGGAGGAGGAGGAGGAGGAGGAGGAGGAGGAGGACGAGGAGAACGAGGAGGACGACGAGGAGGAGGACGAGGAGGACGAGGAGGAGGAGGAGGAGGAGGAGGAGGAGGAGGACGAGGAGGAGGAGGAGGATGAGGACGAGGACGAGGACAAGGAGGACAAGGAGGAGGACGAGGATGAGGAGGAGGAGGATGAGAAGGATGAGGAGGAGGAGGAGGATGACGAGGAGGACGAGGAGGAGGACGAGGAGGAGGACGAGGAGGAGGAGGAGGAGGAGGAGGACGACGAGGACGAGGAGGAGGAGGAGGAGGGAGGAGGACGAGGAGAACGAGGAGGACGAGGAGGACGAGGGAGGACGAGGAGGGAGGACGAGGGAGGACGAGGAGGACGAGGAGGACGAGGAGGACGAGGAGGACGAGGAGGACGAGGAGGACGAGGACGAGGACGAGGACGGGGAGGAGGACGAGGGAGGAGGAGGACGAGGAGGAGGAGGACGAGGGAGGACGAGGAGGACGAGGGAGGACGAGGGAGGACGAGGAGGAGGAGGATGAGGAGTAGGACGAGGACGAGGAGGACGGGGAGGAGGGAGGACGACAAGGAGGGAGGACGAGGAGGAGGACGAGGACGACGACGAGGACGACAAGGAGGAGGAGGAGGATGACGAGGAGGAGGAGGAGGAGGACGAGGCGGAGGACGAGGAGGAGGAGGAGGAGGACGAGGAGGAGGAGGAGGAGGAGGACGCGGAGGGAGGAGGAGGAGGAGGAGGAGGAGGTGGAGGAGGATGAGGAGGAGGACGAGGAGGAGGTTGAGGAGGAGGACGAGGAGGACGAGGAGGACGAGGCGGACGAGGACGAGGAGGAGGACGAGGAGGAGGACGAGGAGGAGGACGAGGAGGACGACGAGGACGAGGAGGAGGACGAGGAGGAGGACGAGGAGGAGGACGAGGAGGAAGACGAGGAGGAGGACGAGGACGAGGAGGAGGACGGAGAGGAGGAGGAGGACGAGGAGGAGGACGAGGAGGACGAGGAGGAGGGAGGAGGACGAGGAGGTTGAGGAGGGGGACGAGGAGGAGGACGAGGAGGGAGGAGGAGGAGGAGGAGGAGGAGGAGGACGAGGAGGAGGACGAGGAGGACGGGAGGAGGAGGACGAGGACGAGGAGGAGGACGGAGAGGAGGAGGACGAGGAGGAGGACGAGGAGGACGAGGAGGAGGAGGAGGAGGACGAGGAGGTTGAGGAGGGGGACGAGGAGGGAGGACGAGGAGGAGGAGGAGGAGGAGGAGGAGGAGGACGAGGAGGAGGACGAGGAGGACGAGGAGGAGGAGGAGGAGGAGGAGGAGGAGGAGGAGGAGGACGAGGATGAGGAGGAGGACGAGGAGGAGGACGACGAGGAGGGCGACGAGGACGAGGAGGAGGACGAGGGAGGACGAGGAGGACGAGGAGGAGGACGAGGAGGAGGAGGAGGCGGAGGAGGAGGAGGAGGAGGAGGAGGAGGAGGTGGTGGAGGAGGATGAGGAGGAGGACGAGGAGGAGGACGAGGAGGAGGACGAGGAGGAGGAGGAGGACGAGGCGGAGGACGAGGGAGGGAGGACGAGGGAGGAGGACGAGGAGGACGAGGACGAGGGAGGAGGAGGACGAGGAGGAGGCCGAGGAGGAGGACGAGGGAGGAGGACGAGGAGGGAGGAGGACGAGGAGGAGGAGGAGGACGAGGACGAGGAGGAGGAGGACGAGGAGGAGGAGGACGAGGAGGACGAGGATGACGAGGAGGACGAGGAGGACGAGGAGGATGAGGAGGACGAGGAGGAGGAGGACGAGAAGGAGGAGGACGAGGAGGATGAGGAGGACAAGGAGGACGAGGAGGACGAGGAGGACGAGCAGGAGGAGGAGGAGGAGGACGAGGAGGAGGACGAGGAGGAGGACGAGGAGGAGGACGAGGAGGAGGACGAGGAGGAGGACGAGGAGGACGAGGAGGACGAGGAGGACGAGGAGGACGAGGAGGACGAGGACGAGGAGGACGAGGAGGACGAGGACAAGGAGGAGGAGGAGCGAGGAGGACGAGGAGGACGAGGAGGACGAGGAGGACGAGGAGGACGAGGAGGAGGAGGAGGGAGGAGGACGAGGAGGAGGACGAGGACGACGAGCGAGGACGAGAAGGGAGGAGGAGGAGGATGACGAGGAGGATGACGAGGAGGAGGAGGACGTGGCGGAGGACGAGGAGGACGAGGAGGACGATGAGGACGACAAGGAGGAGGAGGAGGAGGAGGAGGAGGACGAGAGAGGACGAGGAGGAGGAGGACGAGGAGGAGGACGAGGAGGAGGACGAGGAGGGAGGACGAGGAGGAGGACGAGGACGAGGAGGACGAGGAGGACGAGGAGGAGGAGGAGGATGAGGAGGAGGATGAGGAGGAGGACGAGGAGGACGACGAGGAGGACGAGGAGGAGGAGCGACGAGGAGGACGAGGAGAGGAGGAGGAGGAGGAGGAGGAGGAGGAGGAGGAGGAGGTGGAGGAGGATGAGGAGGAGGACGAGGAGGAGGACGAGGGAGGACGAGGAGGACGAGGAGGAGGACGAGGAGGAGGAGGAGGACGAGGAGGACGAGGAGGAGGACGAGGACGAGGAGGACGACGAGGAGGACGAGGAGGAGGACGAGGAGGAGGAGGAGGGAGGACGAGGAGGAGGAGGAGGAGGAGGAGGAGGAGGAGGAGGAGGACGAGGAGGACGAGGAGGAGGACGAGGAGGAGGAGGACGAGGAGGAGGACGAGGAGGAGGACGAGGAGGACGAGGAGCAGGACGAGGAGGAGGAGGACGAGGAGGAGGACGAGGAGGAGGACGAGGAGGAGGACGAGGACGAGGAGGAGGAGGAGGACGAGGAGGAGGACGAGGAGGAGGAGGACGAGGAGGAGGAGGAGCGAGGACGAGGAGGAGGAGGAGGACGAGGAGGAGGACGAGGAGGAGGAGGACGAGGAGGAGGAGGACGAGGAGGAGGAGGACGAGGAGGAGGACGAGGAGGAGGAGGAGGACGAGGGAGGACGAGGAGGACGAGGAGGACGAGGAGGACGAGGAGGAGGACGAGGAGGAGGACGAGGAGGATGACGAGGAGGAGGAGGACGAGGAGGAGGAGGAGGAGGAGGAGGAGGAGGAGGACGAGGAGGAGGACGAGGAGCGACGACGAGGACGAGAAGGAGGAGGAGGAGGAGGATGACGAGGAGGATGACGAGGAGGAGGAGGACGAGGAGGAGGAGGACGAGGAGGAGGACGAGGAGGAGGACGAGGAGGAGGACGAGGAGGAGGACGAGGAGGACGAGGAGGAGGAGGATGACGAGGAGGAGGAGGGAGGAGGACGAGGAGGAGGAGGACGAGGAGGAGGACGAGGACGACGACGAGGACGAGAAGAGGAGGAGGAGGAGGATGACGAGGAGGATGACGAGGGAGGAGGAGGACGAGGAGGAGGAGGACGAGGGAGGAGGACGAGGAGGAGGACGAGGAGGATGACGAGGAGGAGGAGGACGAGGAGGAGGGAGGAGGAGGAGGAGGAGGAGGAGGA
>JAKEPQ010000044.1:3975000-3980000 GCA_024500445.1 Entomyzon cyanotis
CGAGGAGGAGGACGAGGAGGACGAGGACGAGGAGGAGGAGGACGAGGAGGTGGACGAGGAGGAGGACGAGGAGGCCGAGGAGGAGGACGAGGAGGAGGACGAGGAGGAGGAGGACGAGGAGGAGGAGGAGGACGAGGACGAGGAGGAGGAGGACGAGGAGGAGGAGGACGAGGAGGACGAGGATGACGACGAGGACGAGGAGGACGAGGAGGATGAGGAGGACGAGGACGAGAGGAGGAGGAGGACGAGGAGGAGGAGGACGAGAAGGAGGAGGACGAGGAGGAGGACGAGGAGGAGGACGAGGAGGAGGACGAGGAGGAGCGACGAGGACGAGGAGGAGGAGGAGGACGAGGAGGATGAGGAGGACAAGGAGGACGAGGAGGACGAGGAGGGACGAGGAGGACGAGGGAGGACGAGGAGGACGAGGACAAGGAGGAGGAGGACGAGGAGGACGAGGAGGACGAGGGAGGAGGACGAGGAGGACGAGGAGGACGAGGAGGACGAGGGAGGACGAGGGAGGAGGACGAGGAGGACGAGGGAGGAGGACGAGGAGGAGGATGAGGAGGAGGACGAGGAGGAGGACGAGGTCGAGGAGGAGGACGAGGAGGACGAGGAGGACGAGGAGGAGGAGGAGGAGGAGGAGGAGGAGGACAAGGAGGAGGAGGAGGACGAGGATGACGAGGGAGGACGAGGAGGAGGACGAGGAGGACGAGGAGGACGAGGAGGACGAGGGAGGACGAGAGGAGGACGAGGGAGGAGGACGAGGAGGAGGGACGAGGAGGAGGACGAGGAGGAGGACGAGAGATGAGGAGGACGAGGAGGACGAGGGAGGACGAGGAGGACGAGGAGGACGAGGGAGGAGGAGGAGGAGGAGGAGGAGGAGGAGGAGGGAGGAGGAGGAGGAGGAGGAGGAGGAGGAGGAGGAGGACGAGGATGACGAGGAGGACGAGGAGGAGGACGAGGAGGACGAGGAGGACGAGGAGGACGAGGGAGGACGAGGAGGAGGACGAGGAGGACGAGGAGGAGGACGAGGAGGAGGATGAGGAGGGAGGACGAGGAGGAGGACGAGGTCGAGGAGGAGGACGAGGAGGACGAGGAGGACGAGGAGGAGGAGGAGGAGGAGGAGGAGGAGGACAAGGAGGAGGAGGAGGACGAGGATGACGAGGAGGACGAGGAGGAGGACGAGGAGGACGAGGAGGACGAGGAGGACGAGGAGGACGAGGAGGAGGACGAGGGAGGAGGACGAGGAGGAGGACGAGGAGAGGAGGACGAGGAGGAGGACGAGGTCGAGGAGGAGGACGAGGAGGACGAGGAGGAGGAGGATGACGAGGAGGAGGAGGAGGAGGAGGAGGACGAGGAGGAGGACGAGGAGGAGGAGGACGAGGATGACGAGGAGGACGAGGAGGGAGGACGAGGAGGACGAGGAGGAGGACGAGGAGGACGAGGAGGACGAGGAGGACGAGGGAGGACGAGGAGGAGGACGAGGAGGAGGAGGAGGAGGAGGAGGAGGACGAGGAGGAGGAGGAGGACGAGGATGACGAGGAGGACGAGGAGGACGAGGACGAGGAGGAGGAGGGCGAGGAGGAGGAGGAGGACGAGGAGGAGGAGGACGAGGAGGAGGAGGACGAGGAGGAGGACGAGGGAGGAGGACGAGGGAGGAGGACGAGGAGGACGAGGAGGACGAGGAGGACGAGGAGGACGAGGGAGGACGAGGACGAGGAGGACGAGGAGGACGAGGGAGGAGGAGGACGAGGAGGAGGAGGAGGAGGAGGAGGAGGAGGAGGAGGAGGAGGAGGACGAGGAGGAGGAGGACGAGGAGGAGGAGCGAGGACGACGAGGAGGAGGACGAGGAGGAGGACGAGGAGGACGAGGAGGACGAGGAGGACGAGGAGGAGGAGGACGAGGAGGAGGACGAGGAGGAGGACGAGGAGGAGGACGAGGAGGACGAGGAGGACGAGGGAGGACGAGGAGGACGAGGAGGACGAGGATGAGGAGGACGAGGAGGACGAGGAGGACGAGGAGGACGAGGAGGACGAGGAGGACGAGGAGGACGAGGAGGACGAGGAGGACGAGGATGAGGAGGACGAGGAGGACGAGGAGGACGAGGAGGACGAGGAGGACGAGGGAGGAGGAGGAGGACGAGGACGAGGAGGACGGGAGAGGAGGAGGACGACGAGGACGAGGACGAGGAGGAGGAGGAGGAGGAGGAGGAGGAGGAGGAGGGAGGACGAGGAGGAGGACGAGGATGAGGACGAGGAGGAGGACGAGGACGAGGAGGACGGGGAGGAGGAGGACGACGAGGAGGAGGAGGACGACGAGGACGATGAGGACGACAAGGAGGAGGAGGAGGAGGACGAGGAGGACGAGGAGGAGGAGGAGGGAGGACGAGGAGGAGGAGGAGGACGAGAGGAGGACGAGAGGAGGGAGGACGAGGAGGAGGAGGAGGACGAGGAGGGACGGGGAGGAGGAGGACGACGAGGAGGAAGAGGAGGAGGAGGACGAGGAGGAGGAGGAGGAGGAGGAGGAGGAGGACGAGGAGGAGGACGAGGCGGAGGAGGAGGAGGAGGACGAGGCGGAGGACAAGGAGGAGGAGGAGGAGGAGGAGGCGGAGGAGGAGGAGGAGGAGGAGGAGGAGGAGGACGACGAGGAGGACGACGAGGAGGACGAGCGAGGACGAGGACGAGGACGAGGACGAGGACGAGAGGACGAGGACGAGGAGGAGGACGAGGAGGACGAGGAGGACGAGGAGGACGAGGAGGACGAGGAGGACGACGAGGAGGAGGACGAGGAGGAGGACGAGGAGGAGGACGAGGAGGAGGACGAGGGAGGAGGACGAGGAGGAGGACGAGGGAGGAGGACGAGGAGGAGGACGGGGAGGAGGACGGGGGAGGAGGACGAGGAGGAGGACGTGGAGGAGGACGAGGAGGAGGAGGAGGAGGACGAGGAGGAGGGAGGACGAGGAGGAGGAGGAGGACGAGGAGGAGGACGAGGACGACGAGGACAAGGAGGAGGACGAGGAGAGGAGGACGAGGGAGGAGGACGAGGAGGAGGACGAGGAGGAGGACGAGGAGGAGGACGAGGAGGAGGACGAGGAGGACGAGGAGGAGGACGAGGAGGAGGACGAGGAGGAGGATGAGGAGGACGAGGAGGACGAAGAGGACGAGGAGGACGAGGAGGACGAAGAGGACGAGGAGGGAGGACGAGGAGGAGGACGAGGAGGAGGATGAGGGAGGACGAGGAGGACGAAGAGGACGAGGAGGACGAGGAGGACGAGGAGGACGAAGAGGACGAGGAGGAGGAGGGAGGACGAGGAGGACGAGGATGACGAGGAGGACGAGGGAGGAGGAGGAGGAGGAGGACGAGGCGGAGGACGAGGAGGAGGAGGAGGAGGAGGAGGCGGAGGAGGAGGAGGAGGAGGAGGAGGAGGAGGAGGTGGAGGAGGACGAGGAGGAGGACGAGGAGGAGGACGAGGAGGAGGACGAGGACGAGGAGGAGGACGAGGAGGAGGACGAGGAGGAGGACGAGGAGGAGGAGGACGAGGAGGAGGAGGACGAGGAGCAGGACGAGGAGGAGGACGAGGAGGAGGAGGACGAGGAGGAGGACGAGGAGGAGGACGAGGAGGAGGAGGACGAGGAGGAGGACGAGGAGGAGGAGGAGGAGCGAGGAGGACGAGGAGGAGGAGGACGAGGAGCAGGAGGAGGAGGAGGACGAGGAGGAGGACGAGGAGGAGGACGAGGAGGAGGACGAGGAGGAGGACGAGGAGGAGGAGGACGAGGAGGATGAGGATGACGAGGAGGACGAGGAGGACGAGGAGGACGAGGGAGGACGAGGAGGAGGAGGACGAGGAGGACGAGGACGAGGAGGAGGAGGACGAGGAGGAGGACGAGGAGGAGGAGGACGAGGCGGAGGACGAGGAGGACGAGGAGGACGAGGAGGACGAGGGAGGACGAGGAGGACGAGGAGGACGAGGAGGACGAGGGAGGACGAGGAGGACGAGGGAGGAGGACGAGGAGGAGGACGAGGAGGAGGACGAGAGGAGGAGGAGGAGGACGAGGAGGACGAGGACGAGAGGAGGACGAGGAGGACGAGGAGGACGAGGAGGAGGAGGACGACGAGGACGAGGAGGAGGAGGACGAGGAGGGAGGACGAGGAGGACGAGGAGGAGGACGAGGAGGACGAGGAGGACGAGGAGGACGAGGAGGACGGGGAGGAGGAGGACGGGGAGGAGGAGGACGACGAGGAGGAGGACGACGAGGAGGAGGACGACGAGAGGAGGAGGAGGAGGAGGAGGAGGAGGACGAGGAGGACGAGGAGGAGGACGACGAGGACGAGGAGGAGGAGGACGAGGAGGAGGACGAGGAGGACGAGGAGGACGAGGAGGACGAGGAGGACGGGGAGGAGGAGGACGGGGAGGAGGAGGACGAGGAGGAGGAGGACGAGGAGCAGGACGAGGAGGGAGGACGAGGAGGAGGACGAGGAGGAGGACGAGGAGGAGGAGCGAGGAGGAGGACGAGGAGGAGGAGGACGAGGAGCAGGACGAGGAGGAGGACGAGGAGGAGGACGAGGAGGAGGACGAGGAGGAGGAGACGAGGAGGAGGACGAGGGAGGAGGACGAGGACGAGGAGGACGAGGAGGAGGAGGACGAGGAGCAGGAGGAGGAGGAGGACGAGGAGGAGGACGAGGAGGAGGACGAGGAGGACGATGAGGAGGAGGACGAGGAGGAGGACGAGGGAGGAGGACGAGGAGGAGGACGAGGAGGAGGACGAGGAGGAGGACGAGGGAGGAGGACGAGGAGGAGGACGAGGAGGAGGAGGAGGGACGAGGAGGACGAGGAGGACGAGGACGAGGAGGACGAGGAGGACGAGGAGGAGGAGGACGAGGGAGGACGAGGAGGAGGAGGAGGAGGAGGGAGGAGGAGGAGGACGAGGAGGGAGGACGAGGAGGAGGACGAGGACGACGAGGAGGAGGACGAGGAGGGAGGACGAGGAGGACGAGGAGGA